>CM026215.1:10667066-11409566 GCA_014839995.1 Xenentodon cancila | reverse complement strand
AAAACTGAGAAAGCTGCCAATTAAACAGCCTTGTACCAAACGATCAGCATGTATATTTGACAACAACAGGGATGTTTTGAGCCCCATTTGTTCGTCTCAGAATACCTAAATAAACAATTAGTTGGTGTGGGAGAAAAGAATGCAGAGTTAGGGTTATATAAAAGGTAACATCCAAAGGGAAAAGCAGACCAGAAAGCAGAGAAAGAGCTTTGTGGGCATGTGCCTTCTGAAGTATGACAAGATTCACTAACATGTCACACATGTAGTTACAGACTATGGTCACACATTTGTAACATTCGCTTCTCACTACTGTTATTCCCAAGAGGTTGGTGCAAATCCAAAACTTAAAATGGTTTTGTGAAAGTAGAATACAAGATTCTTTTTAATGGTGTACCATAAGATACACAAGACATTACAGTAAATGTACACATCATGTGTATATTTACTGTAATGTCTTGTGTGCAGTAGCTTTGACCAGTGAGAGTTGTGGAGAGTTTTGTAAAGCAATTTCTGAAATATTTGTGCTTTAATCCAAGAAAAAAAAAAAAAACATGCCAATTGTGCTGGGATGCTTACATCTGTATTTTTACAACTTTTGTATTTAATGATGGCACTAAAATAAACAAGAATACTATTATTTCTTCAACAAGTGTGGGTTGTAATCTCCAACCCACATCATGAAACAGATGGGTGATGGTGTAACCAACTAGTAATCAATTATTAAATTAACTGGCAAGTGATTTTGTCACCAATTTTTGTCAGCTACGTTAATTATTTGTTCCAGCCCTAGTTGTGATATACTCCATCACTCCATCTGACTGTAAACAGAACTGAAGTTGGTGTAGAAACTGAATTAAATTACATTTGTGTCTTTGAAAGAAGCAGGTGCAACTTAAAATGCAAATTTCTCCCAGTCAGTAACTGCATTATGGTACAGAAGGACAATGTAGTGACACAATCTCTTGCTAGCACAGCTTCCATGCGGATGGTTTTCTCTGCGAGTGCACGATAACCAAAGCCTGCAGTTTGAAACACTTGTAAAAATGTATTGCTGTTTCAAGAATAATCAGTCATGTTGCATTGTCAAGGACAGATGTTTAAGAAATTTGATACATCACCTGAACCTCAAATGCATGATACCAAGGAGGAGATACTTCTGACGTTTCCAGAACATATGATTTGCTTAGTTTTATTTATATATACATTTTTTATAAACACAGAAAAGACATGCGGACAACTGTCAGCTTGATGTGCATATAAAATATGACCACTCAGTTTTTAATACCTAGTGCACTACGTTTTATTTGTAAACATAAAGTAAAAATTATGCCATAATGTTTTAAGGTTTGTGAAAAGACGTTTGCCCTTTACTCTCACGCACATTCATGTTTTGAAACAAAGAGGAAAAAAATGGTTCAGTTGTTGAGAAGGAACAAACATGCAAGAAATTAAAAAGAAAAGAAGCAAAAAACAATGCAACAATGCACCTTTAAACAAAACCTACAGCTGAATATACTGCATGTGTTGATATGTCCTCATTTCAAGAGGATCAAAAAGAAGAATTAGCTCTATTCACAGCAAGAAAAACCTTAACTATGCCAGTCAAGTGATGTGTTGGATTACTGTTTTTTTTTTTAAAACATGAAATAATGCACAAAAGCTCTTCAGTTAATAATAAAAACTGCACAGACAATGAAAACAACATGCAGTCTTCTGTCTGACAAAGTAACAGCAACATTCTAATGCTGATGAAAACTATGTACACAAGAATACTTCAAACATCATCGGAGCCAAAGATATTTTTAGCTCTGAACACCTTTCTGAAATTCAGTGACTCCTTATTGCTCACACAAATCACTGCATGCATACTAGCTTTTCCTACCACTACATCTGAACTGGGCAATCAGCGTGTAATATTCTGCTTTTCTTTTTAAATCTGAGACCCTGTAAAACCTCTTTTGCTGTCAAAGCAGATCCTTTGAACCGAAGTCACCGTGCCAAATCAGAACCCAGGGCTGTTGTCGTGTTTATACTTCTACACTTGCAGTTCAGTGACTATGTTTGACTGGACAGATTACTGACACAGGCACAAAAAATGTGGATGAGCAGTGGTAAAAAAAAAAAAAAACAACAAAAAAACAAAACAAAAAAGAAACCCTAAAAGGTGCAAGTGAAGAACAGACATTTGAGGGACTGGAGACATAAATGTGTTATGGAAAAGAAAAAAATTAAAAAAGGGAAAAGAAAGCATTCCTTTTTTAAAATCCAAACAAAATTATAAAATGAACTACAGGTTACGATATTTAATATACAGGTGAACCATGTACTTCAGACACACAATTTTAACTTTTCTTTTTTTAATTTGACTTCATGCCTGGCAGGACCTTTTGCATGGAAATGGATAGCTGGCCTCGGTCAAGTTAATGCTCAAAGTTGTGAGCTGGCACATTGCATTTTATGTGATGCAACTACAAAACATACTGGTGTGAACTGAAAATAATGTTCCATGATGCTACTCTCTCTCTATCCTTTGGGTAATGAGGCGGTTAATCTATAAAGTATAGATATCCCCAGCATGAGTAAAAACAAAAACTGAGGTCACTGAAATAAGCAGAACAAGTAACCATCAAGAAGAAAGCAAGTAAAGGCCATGTGACCAAGCTGCAATCTCAGCACTCTTCATTACTCACTGCCACACTGAATTTCTCTCCAGGGCTAGAAGTACCACTGCCTTTTCTCCACTTAACAGTCAGTATTCATAGAGACAAGGATGGTTTAAACATGTAAATAAATTCAACATACTGGCTTTGGCTTTTTATTGGCTACTTTTGATAGGAAACACCCGTTTAGCTTCTCCTTGACAAATTTCTAAGCAGCCAATCAAATGGCATCAACTCAATGCATTAAGGCCTATAGACATAATCAATATAATAAAGTAAAATGGACCAGCAAAAGGGTACTGAATACATGGTTTTTGCTGCCAGACAGACAGGTCGAAGCTCTTCATAAACAACTTATCTACTGCATTTTTGAACCACAACCATTGATTAGGTTTATGAATGGAGCTACAAAAGAGAGAAAATATCAAGCGAGACAAGTTTTTGGGTTAAAAGGCCTTGTGGAGACCTGAAGTCAGAAGGGAATAGGCAGACTGGTTTGAGATTATAGAAATGCAACAGTATGTTAAATAATCACAAATTATAAACGGGATATCTTGAAGTGCATCCCTGAACACACAGCACATCAACCCTCAAAGCAGATGGGCTACAGCAGATGATGACCACGCAGTGTCATTCCTGTCAGCTATAAACAGGAAGCTGAGGCTGCAAGTAGCAGGCACTCACCAAACTTGAATAACCAAACAGTAAAAAAAAAAAAAAAAAAGCTATGCTTGTATAAGGAGCCTACATTTCTACTGCAACATTTAGATGAAAGGGTCAGAGCTTTGAAATCATGGAAACATCCTTCTTTGTGTCAATAATTCAGGCTGCTGGTGTTAGAATAGTAGTTTGGGGGATATCTGACACACTTTTACTTTATACTTTACATTCTTTACTTAAGTCTACTTTTAACCTTTATGTATTGTTTATATTTTGTATTGTACTGTGTCCTAAGCTGTGGTTTTCTCTCATTTTGTTTCATTTTGTCATCTGTTTTGAATAAGCGCCACCAAAATTTTGTTGTAGGAATACAATGACAATAAAGCGCAATAAAGGTGACAACAAAGCTCACCTAAACCCAGTTTCTCAAACAAGGCATTATAGTTAATGTACTCAAATTGGCTTCCTAGTCACCAGATCCTGATCCACTGGGATGTGGTGGAATGGAGGATTAATTAATGTGCAGTCAACAGAATTGCATTAACTATCTGATATTGTGTCTAATTGAACTGAAATAATTAAGGTAAATCTCCATGCTGAATCCATGCCATAAAAAAGTTTTAAAAAGGCAAAGGGAAATTCAACACAGTACAAGCAAGGTCTACATATACGTGTATACGAATAAACACACATACTTGTTTGTACTGATTACAAGAACACAATTTAAAAAATTTCCATGAACTTCTGTTGATATATGCCATGGTTTTAATTACAAAGTCCAACTGCTGGAAGCAGTGGGCAAATATTGGTTTCCAGTAAACAGAGAAAGAGTGAAATAACTTGGGTAAAAGGCTCAAAACGACAAATATAAAAGCCAAAAAAAAAAAGAAAAAAAAAGGGTGGATCTACCTCTCACCTATATCTTGGGGACGCAAGACAGCAACAATTTTTATTACACCTCCTCCATGGTAATTCTTGCTTTAATAGATAATTTAACATTTTATCGATATTTTTCTATGTTCAATGTTAATAAAAGAGCATTCCTAGGTTGTTACTAGAATTTTGATATACAATTAACCTGTAGTGATTTGTGTAAGGTTTGGGTGTGTAAAATGTGAACAATGAGAAATTCATGTCACATACACTATGTGATCACATTGCCTACACGATGGGGCCTACTACTCAAATCATGTGACTTCTTTAAGTTTTACAAACAACATAGTAAAAAAAAAAAAATAGATTACAGGCTAATAAAATAAAGCTCTGCCACAACATACTCGCACTTAAACCAAATAAAGAAATGTGATGACAGTTGTGGTATTCAAAAAAAAAAAGCTAAACAAATAACGCCAGTTCAGATTCTGGTCGCGACAAACATTGGTATAAAATACGTTATACAGCACTTTAAGGCTTTAAAAAAGGCCAGATACACCAGGCCATTTCTATCTAGAATTGTGTGTTGAAACTAAACACGTCTATTATTTAGAGAAAACCAGGAGCGGGGACTAAAAAAATAACAAAAAAAAAAAAACAACGCAAAACCGACGCGATGGCTAACACACCGTCGGCTAAGAAATTACATTAAACCTTAAGTGCAAAAGCTGCTCCACAGTCTATAATTGCGTTGTTGTCCTTTCCTCGCAAGCAACGAGACTTGACCCGCACAGTCACATTAGCAGCCCTTCTCGGGCTCAAATGCTTCAGTTTGAACCCCAAACAGCAGCGACTTAGCCGGACGTTAGCTCCGTGACCGGCGAAATGGCAGCGGCGGGTTGGACAGCAGCCGCTGTTAGTCACAAACAGCACGACGCCGGCGCTGCCAAGCACAGACATGCGGGAAAACCTTACGACGAGCGGCTTGTTCGGATACACGGCCAAATCAGACTAGATTCACGCGTCCATCATTTGCCATTCTGACGCAAAGTTTTCGTTAGCCACGGCAGCTAACCTGCCCGCTGACAATGGATAATTCTTTTACCCGGTTTCCTCTGTCAACTAAATGAAAAAAATATATACAAAAGGGTATATATATAGTGCAATGATTAAACAAAAAAACAAACAGACTGTGCCTTATTTCGCAAAAGCCAAAGCGCACAAAATTAACAACTAGCACGAGCTTGAACCTGCTAGTTTGTAAGCAAATGGTAAACACGCTGCTGTTTTCCTCATTAACCGACGCGGATTGAGCTGCGAGCCGTCTACGACGCTGCTTCTAACCGTCAAACGCATAACGGCTCATATTAATGGAACAAAAACGAAACTAATCGCCCGGAGAAAGCGTGTAGCTCGCTGCTGTTAGCAGGCTCCGTTAGCCTCCCGACGGCTAACTCGTAGCAAACATTAGCCTCGGCGGAGCAGTTCACTCCGGATTCTAGTTTCAGCGTCAGCGTATCCGAGCGTGTCGGCCACGGGGCGCGTGTGAGGGTTGTTGTTTTTTTTTTGTCGAAGCGTTCCCCGTTGTCCGTCCTTACCAGGAATGGGATCTTTAGAGGTTTGAGTTCCGGTGCTGTTGGGGAGAAGTGTAGCCGCTTGTCCTGACTCAAGTGTGAGCTGTCGGTCCAAGATGGCCGCCCCGCGGTACAGGGTTTCCTCCGCTCGATACAATGGGCTTCTGGGACAAAGAGCCTCGTTCACTGGCGGCTGCGGCGGCTGCTCCTGCTGCTGCCCAAACGGCTCAACCTCCTGACACCCAGGCACAAACATGTCCAGCTGTTTTAATATTCATAATAGTTTCAGTATTGTGGTTCAAAGATGTGTTAATGCTTCACTTTCCCCTAAAAATATGTTTATTTTTTAACTGATTTTACTTTGTAGTGAATATTTGGTCTTGTTTGGTTCTGTTCGGTTGCTGAAACCTGCCTGCTCGTTGATTTGAAAAAGAAGACACTAAGAAATAAAGACGGACAACTTCTCTCAGTTAAGGTTTTTCTTATTGAAAATTCAAGGTAAGCTTATACACGAAGCTTTCTGGTCGTCTGACAGCCTCCCAGAGAAGATCAAATGTGAAGAATGTGCATAGAGGTTTTCTACTGGAAACAAAATACAAATAAATGATTACAATACAATACAATTGGCTAAACTGATGGAGAGGAACCATGGTTAAGACTTGGCCCTCCCTTCGTTGGAGCCTTGATTGGTCCCAATCACGGAGGTTTCTTGGTCTTCTTTTGCTCCCCAAACATCCCACTTCAGTTACCACTCCCTACGATGCCATTTTCTCGAGATAAGGGAACTACTTCAAGTATGAATTTCGCATGTGTTATATAAGCATGTGTGATACCTTCAAATGATACACAATTTGCCTGCATAGGAATCTGAGCAAGGCCACAAACTCCAACTGATGCTTGGCCCTTTCTAATCTATGCTTTAGTTCTCTGTACCTCCTGCAAAAGCTAAAATTTATTTCCAGCAGTACAGAACCAATTGCATTTAGCAGAATACTCAATAATACTACGTATATATATATATATATATATATATATATATATATATATATATATATACACAAACTTAAATTAACTTAAATTAACTATTTACAGTTCAAAAAAAGTCAAATCACAGCAAATCATAAATGTACAACAGCAAACACACTTTTGGCTCTTGAAAACCCACAAAAACATAGTGCACTTGATGCACTCAAAATTTTGCGTGTACCTTTTTCTTCTGCACCAAGATGCATTCGCTGCTTCCATCTTTGGCAAATGAAGTGCCACTTTTTTTTTTTTTTTAAACTGTCAATGATGTTTAACATCAAGGAGAAAAAAAGAGTTTTTTTTTTATGCACTTTTAGCAGATGTGTCATTAAACATGCAAATCAACAAGTAAATAGTTTGGAAATTAAAATGTTTAACTAATTGTGTCTGTGACCACCAGTGTGACTTTGAGCATGTGTGTGAGATTAACATGCTTTACTAAATCTGCTCTCATTTCCTTTTCTAAACCTTTCTAAACCCTTGCATATTGGTCCTGATCCATAATTCACAATGGGACCCATCACTTTTTGTGACTCAGGCTCCTCAACTGCAGCAGTTTCTTCCTCTGAGCCTCCAACTTCCTCCTCTCTCTGGCCCTCCTCTACCTCATCATCAGAAAGCTCCAAATCAGATTCATTTTCCATAATTCTTGGACAAATCATTGCAGCGTCATTTAGCCCTCTGCTTCAAGATTTAAAAAAAAGTAGGGTTAGTAAGTCATGATGTCCAAGGAAATTGAATAAAAATAGTTTTTTCAAAGTGTTCAAATTACAGTTTAAAAAAAAAAAAAAATCTTACTAAAGACCCTTTTGAAGACACAGTTCTGCAGTTGTGAAAGCCCCATCCCTACATGTGGGGCATCATTCCAGGATCTCCTCTTAAAGGGACAAAGGGATTCAGATAGATTTGATTAATTATGCTCAACCTTAAGGTCTTAGACTCATGTCCCCCGCAGAGGACAAAAATAAATTGCTGGGTGTCATGAGGTTTTAATGGGAGGCAATCACCTTAACAGGTGTATAGAGCAACTGGAATGGTCAGTAAGATATTTCATATAATAGAATTAGGTGAAAAGATTGCAAAAATAAAAGTGACCACTTTTTGTAGTAGCCTTTCAAAAAATTAAATTCTCAAAAAACAAACAAGCAAACAACATAATCACGCATAATTACCATTGTAAAATGTGTAATTATTCCTGCTGTGTCAACTTTAATAGATTTTAATTGAATCACAACAAAACGGGGAACAAAATAAAGCATCAACTGGTTTTATGTAACCCCAATTTCAAAACAAGGATGGGACACTTTGTGAATAAAAACAGAATGCAATCATTTGCAAATCTTAAACCCATATTACCCCACTCTCCTTCAACCGTTTTTAGTTGCAGAATGGCAGACTGGCTTAGTGATAGGCACTGTTGCCTCACAGCAGGCTGGTTCCTGGTTTGACTCCTGGGCCTGGCATTGGACTTTCTGTGTGGAGTTTGAACGTTCTCGTCATGCTTGTGTGGGTTTTCTCTGATTACTCCTGCTTCCTCCCACAGTCCAAAAGCATGCATGTTAGATTGATTGATATTTCAAAATTGCCTATAGGTGAGTGTGTATGTTTTTTTGTCTATATGTCCCTGCGATGGACTGGCGACCTGTCCAGGTGTATTGCTGCCTTTTACCTGTAATGAGCTGGGATAGGCTCCAGCAGACCCCCATGACCCTGTACAGGATTAAGCGGGTGTAGATAATGGATGGATGGGTGCACGCCAAACATTTATGGGGCCCTAAGCAACATCAGTGTTTAACTATTGCTGATGCGCGATCATTTCAGACACAGTTAATGTAACGCACCTATTTGTTTGCGTTGTTTGTAGTGGACTTAGATTCTTACAATGTCAGTTTGGCTTTGGTTTATCACCTTACTGGGGTAGCAAGTTAGGAAAATTAGTCTAGTATTGATTTATACTTTTTAATTTTTCAGAATGATGAATAAATGTGACATACTGAAGTTGTATGTGAAAGGGAACAAGTCAACAGACAACACGCTGCACCAGGACTAGGGACTAGCGTGGGCGTCCATGCGCCATACAACAGAGGTGGACAAGAGGCTACAGGAAACCATGAAAATAGTGAATTATTGTCATTTGTGTGTGTCAGTTATCATTGTTTCTATTTATTTTTCAATAATAGTTTTATAATAATTTTTTTTTTTTTTTAATATCACAATATTGACGTTCAAGAGCTCTTGAGGGCCCCCTGGTGGCGCAGGGGCCCTAAGCAGCTGCTTAGTTCGCTTGTGCCTTTGGCCGACTGAACGGATATGTCAGTGGGTAAAGGCTAGAGTAGAATCAAAATTCATCCACAGGTATTTGGATTACATGAATCTGATGGATAATGGAAAAAATGTTAAAGTATCTTCTCTTCAGTAGCTGACTGTAAGCATTCCGACCAAATCCTACACGTTGTCATCTATTCTGTTCAATACATGTGAGGGATTAACCTCCTAAGATCTGTGATGTCCACATATGTAGACATGACAGGCTGGGGTGTCAATACCTTAATATTTAATTATGTTTACGGGCGACTGAAGTGACTGAAGATATAAAAATACCAAACAAGATCTCAGGCCTTAGAAGGTTAAATACCATATCTGATCATCAAATAATCAATTATGTGAAAAGGTCAAGACTGGTCATGCAGGGTTTCAACTATCTGTAAGTGTTTTATCCGAAAATGAAATATGAGTTGCAGATCCCTTGGGGCGACCGTATGATCTGAAACATAGTTGTGCCAAGAAGATATTTCAAACAAGATTCTGCAAGTTACCAGCTTTCCAACAGTGCTTAAAAAAACAAGCTTTTTCAGCCACTCCATTCTTTTATCTGGTATTGAACAGTGTGTCGGCATTAAAGGTAGAGCCCTCATATCCAAGCCATAGTCGATCAACAGGAGTTCTCTTTTTTTGTGGCTCCTCACTCTTGTGGTGTACCCCACGAGTCTATATTGATTTATTACTATTTTTCTTTTTACATGCATAACTTGGGAAGCTTTTTTTTTCAGAACCATAATCTGTCCATTAATTGATGTACAGACAATGTCCACATTTATTTACTGATACAATCTATACATTCCAGCTCACTGCAGCCCTTGTTAAACTGCCTTCTTTATCTTAATGAAAACAAGGTGGAAATTCTTGTTTGGTTGCTTTGATGTACTGGAACACAGCATTGCCACTTTTGGCCTTTTGAGGTCTTGACTGTTTATGAAAAAAATTGGGTGCGATTTTTAACAATACATTTAAAATGGAGAGGTCAGTTTTGCTGTCAAAGGTGTCTTTTTCCAGGTATGAATGTTGGCCAAAGTGAGGCCATTTCTGTCTTGTAATGATTTTGAAAGAGCCACACATGCTTTCAAAGCCATAAACTTTGATTACTGTAATTCGGTAATGCTGCCATCCCACTCTTGCCTGGGGTAAGAAAACAGGAACTACTACTCTAGTCCTGGCACCGCCTGAGGAGCTTCCTTTCCACTTTAGGATATATTTTGAAGAAGTTTCTGCTTGTCAAAGCAAAGAAGTCATCCAATCAGAAGACTCTCGGAAACAGGAGTGATGCTTTTTCAGTAGCTATCACCAATCTCTGATATATATATATATATATATATATATATATATATATATATATATATATTTTTTTTTAAGGCACTTTAGTCAACCTCAGTTAATTTCAAATGTGCCACATAAATGATTTTGACAGTAACCTTGACCCTTCCTATAGTATATTAGTATCTGCCTCATTTGAAACTGGGTTTTCAGATTTTTTTGTGATAACAATTGTGTGTCTTTACATAACAAGAATAGCGAGAATGTCAAAACATTTTTCTTTTGAAAAATGTGAAACATTTTAATACAGTAATTCACAACATTACATGCTGTCACTGAACAATGTTTTATAGGAGAGTTACATGCGGTGTGTTTTCAAGCATGGCCAGTTAGAACTGCACAAGAAAATTAAAAAATAGTTATAATTTCTTTTTAAAAAGTAAAAAGCGTGTGATGTTAGGAGAACATAATAGACACAACTTTGACCTTGAAAAAGATAGCAAACTCTTTAACACAGAAAAGTGATGTATGTCTTCCTGCACAGATGTATCTAAGAAACGTCACCTTTTACAAGGTGTTTCAACTGAACTGACAGCGTTATTCCAACACACCTGTTTGAATATATTCCCATACGCAAGCTTTTTTTATGGAATGACTGAATATACATAATACATTTACTGGTGACTGTAGTATGTGGCATCTTTCTCTTTCTCAAACATGTTTATCGTGTTGTTTTGCCTTTTGTGTGATTGTTGGTCTGAGCCAACAGTGAAACAAAACCTTTTTTCCAGGTGCTTACCAGGAACACCATACTGAGTACCGTATTTATTCTGCCATTAACACAAGCAGCTGAGAGAGGAGTCCACTGGTGTCATGTTTATCCTGAGACTGACTTCAGATCACAGCCACAGCCTCAGCAGCAGGAGATTGAACAGCGCGCAGACGTAGTGGACTGTGCTTGGATGCCAGTGGGGGGTGCTGTTACACAGGTCTGAATCACAGCAGTGGATCCGCACCCCTGGCAGCTCTTGTTGCTGGCAGTGTCTGGATGTAGCACAGCCGCTGGTCAGGACGATACCCAGGGCCGCTGGAGGGACAGATGGAAGAGACGGTTAGTTAGTCAGTCAGATAAGAGTGATGAGCTGGTGTTTGGCTCAGCAGGAAAAAAAGAGCACAACTAAGCAACAAATGCTGCAAGTGGTTAATGACAATTCCATTTAGAGATCTCGAGGACACACAGGAGAGGAAAAACAAAACAGTTGACCGACAAGCTGTACATTTTGTGGTCTTTAACAGAGGAAATGCAAGAGCCTTTTGATGGAGAGCTATTTATTCAAATCCGAATCACACACAAAGTAAAATGGTCTTTAGAAAAGAGCACCAACTTAAAAAAAATATTATATTAACGTGCTGATGTCGAATGTATATGTTGCCCAGCTGAAAATTGATTCCTGGGTTTTGAGTTGTAGGCACATTAAGGAATAAAAGGACACTGAAGTTTTAAGTGATGAAGGACACATGTCTGGTATCGGAGGGCGAAAGAGGCCAGGGCTATACACCATCTGGTTGATTTGGGTTTGACAGGGTCACGTGAAGATTAACAGGCAAACTGGCCAAAGATTATTAACGAACCGCTACAAGAAATTTGACTAAGAGCTTGTCATACTCTGCGTGACAGGAACTTACCATCTGAGCTTGCTGTTTCTGTGAGCAACTGGCAAAAGGTGCCCCATCAGCCCTTTAAACACGAGCATATCCTTGAGATGTCAAGCAAAGAAACAGCTGGATTGCCAACGCTTCCTTGGACATGCTCATCTGCCCATCATCATCCTGTCTTGCATGTCCACATTCTTCATTGACTCAACATGAAACAATGAATGACTTATCATACACTCAGCAAAGCACAGGAAAGTTATATAACTCTCCTCTGTGCAGAGAGAAATATTATATTTACATCTGTTAGACAAAAAAAAAACAACAAAAAAACCATTAACGTATGATTGAAAATGATAACGTTACAGTCGAGTAGTGTGCCATGCTGAGTTTATTGTATAATGGCTTAATAATCTCCTATCCTATCCTCAAGCACATTACCTCACAGAGTTATGGAAAAAGACGCAAAAATATCCTTCATGAAAGGTTTTACTTACTGCTCTCTGTCTTGATGCAGAAACGGTGTTTGAAGCCCTTGTGTGAGTGGGTGCAGGTGATGACTTCAGGGTTGGAGCAGCCCACGTCCACATACCTCTGGCCTTGGATGATGTTGCAGCCATAACACTGCAGCCCCTGGACTGCAAGGGTGGCACAGAAACATTTCATGAATAGTGAGGTTGCGCATTCAATTGAGGATGCTAATTGGTGTAAGAAAGAAAAGTACTGTATATTATATACACAGGGAGTGAAAAACAAATCTGTTAGGCAAAGCAGTTTGTTTTGAAGAAATGAAGAAACACATCTTTCACAAAGACACATATACATACATACATACTGTAACTTCCACTACACTAAAGATTCAGAGAGAATCTATGGTTATGACTAACAGGTGGACACACCTATGTTTGTAATGTACAAATGGTTCAGAGTTTAATTTACACACAGTGAATTAAAAGTCACCTATAGTGCTGGAAAGGAAGATTAAAAAAAAGAAGGTGAAACCCTTCACACACTGTGAAGCGCTTTCTGCCACACTTGATTGCAACTTTTGCAAGGGCAGTTCATGTCCCGTTGATGTTGAACAGCTCGATGCATCCCAGTATCTACGTTTGCAGCATCAAGTCAGAGCTTTTCGAGACCAGGCTTTGCACAGATTTGATTGTCTAATCTGCCATTTAATAGCTGGTGCTTGGCTCCTTTGGTATTTCTTTCAGTTCTTTCTTTGGGCTTCGCTCATTTGTTGAGCCATGCCCCTACGTAGTTTGGCAGTTTTTATGCCTGAAAGGACCTTCCATGTTGTGCAGAGGCACATTATTACCAGTAGCTGAATGACACTGCACTCTTAATGGTTTCCTTCACGATCAGGACAGCCCAGCCTGGGGTTAACCACTCTGGTTGGGTCCCAGCTATTAGCAGCTGGTTCATTTATGCTGCTAAGACTTCATGGAGGGCTGTTAGTTTCTTCTTAGTTAAACACACCAGCCAGTGAACATTGCCAGTATGTGATTGGACTTCAGATGGTTCCGTGGAGAACATTCTGTTTATTCCCCATTCGTCTGCTTCAGCAGTGTACCTTCTCTGTCAGGTAGATCAAGAGCTGTGAGTCTTTGACAATTCCCAATGCCTCAGTTATGGAGAGTATGATGTTTCATCTTTTGAAGATCTTTCTTCTCTGTAGTGTTCACTGCTCAGATCAGCTGGTTCACATCTGTCCTTGTTGCCTTGATCTTAGCTTTCAGCCTTCTTTGCCATGGAAGATACTGCTTCTTAAAGCCTGGATATATCATCATTGCTGACTGTGGATGTGTGCTTGCTTTCTTTAAGAAGCCTTTTTTATGTGTTTCTTTGGATCTGCACCAAACAAAAGTTCTGGCATCTTTCCTTGCCTAAAGCAGATTTGCGATTAGTCACTGAATATCACTTTCATCCAATTATCCACAGTCCGTGACTGCTTCTCTTTAGCACACTGTTACCTTGTTTTCTTCTTTAAAATGTAATGATGGTTTATATAAATTCCATATCCTTTGTCTGTTTTTACAGTATGCCAGGCTTCATAGCTCTCCAATGTTTCTTGTGTTTATTATGCAGTTTGTGACTGTTTGCCTGCTGTTGCATTGTTTTGGTTGCTGCGCTGAGATAACGGTCCCAGTTCACTACCGCCGTCACTTATTTCCCACTGAGGAATTGTAGAAGATGACTTCTGCGATACAAGACTTTCCTTTTTGAATGCATTTTTTCTTAAAATGACTTCGTTTATTTGCAAATTGCTGCCACAAATTGTAAAATATTCGCAGCAGGACAGTTCAGTCAAATTTAAAAGGCAACAGTCTGGGAGTGGAGGTCAGAGAGATTGGGGTTGATGCTACACACACATCTGTCAAGAAGAACTGTGTTTGAAGCTAATCCCAACCATTAACCTTTTATTGAACATCATTTGAAATGTCATTTTTGGAATCACTTGGTGTACTATTACATTTTTGCACATTTCAAACTATTTGGGTGACGTTGGGTATTCAAAACCTCTTGGTAAAGATGATGGAAGCTGCTGGTTTTCATCAAACCCACTGTTAAAACATACCTTGTCATGAAGTATATAATAAAAATATCCTCTTTCTGGATTAGCGGCCGGATGAGTGCCATTGGCTGAACACACAAATCATCCTGGACCACAGACCACAAATGTGTTACATCTGTCGTTCCGGCTTTGAATACCATGCTGCATGTCACCACAAAAATAAACAAACAACAAAAGCTTTTGCCACTTGATATCATAAATGCCAGAGCATCTTTTAAGAATCATCAGAAACAATAACACATTTGTGTTTAATAGCTTGGATATAACCTTTTCAGTTTTACCATTATTTCACAACCAGGTGTGTTTTGCTCCTGATGAACATATGTTTGATGTACGAGACTCAGCTCAGATTTACACATTTCACTGAGGTTCTTACCATGTAAGAATGTAAACTGTAAAGTTATTTAGTATTGAATTGAATAATCCATAAATATAGGCAGCGCAATGCTGTGGTTCACCCTAAATCACCAGCTGTTGACCAGGCCACCTACAACACCTGGAGAATCTCAGTTGTATACAGGACTGGGTCTGGATGGGGACTGTCACCCAAGATGTGGTCCAAGGCATCCAGGAGGACTGACCTTGGAGCACCTTGCCATCTCAGAAATAATGAAAATGGAGTTGGAAACCTACAAGATCACAATGGTGAGCCAGCATCAACAGGGACACTGACATGTAGAAGCTGGCCCCATGGGTGAGCTTTCTGATCAGGGCCACAGATGACACTCTTCCGGCTCCTTGGAACCGCCACCACTTGTTCAGTGCAGACAAGACCTACCAACTCTGCAGCTCCCCAAATCCCAGTTTGCACCTCATCCTCTCCAGATGCAAATTGGCATTAACACAGGGCTGCTGCAAATAGCTCCACTACCAGGTGCTGGGGAAGCTGACTGAAACCTTGAACGCAAGCAGGCTGGAGGCAAAAAAGCCATGTTCAGCAGCATCACAGCAGTGGTTCCAGTTCAGTCGGCATGTGGAAAAGATCCATACACCAGCAGCAGGGAGCCTTTCTCCTGGAGGTAAATGGAAAATGAGAGCAGACCTAGATCAGCGCTTAAAGCTTCTCAAAAAGTCATAGCAACTAACTATTGGAACGATGTTGCACTCTGGTCTACTACAGCAACGACAGTCGTCATGGTGGAAATTACCCTTTGCTGCAAGGAACTGGTGGAGGCTGCACTCAAGGGAAGAAAGGGAAGTGTGCAAACTGGAAGCAAGGTGGAGAGTCGTTACCTACACTGGTAGAAACAAAGTGAGCGGGCTACGTGGGAACATCCACCCAGTATCTGAGGAAAGCGTTCAAAGAGCTGGCAGGGTTGATCAAGGAAGCCTCTGGCTCCGGCTCCAAGTCCAAGGACTGTTGGGGGTCATCACTGTTGCTTCTCCAACTCCCTAAAATGTTTCAGGATCAAAAAAGTGAAGCATTTATGAGGGGCAGCTCCTGGCTGACCACCTTGGAGACAGCCCATGGTTACAGTGGAAGGGGTAGCAGGCAGGAATGATAAGTGGGGACACCTACTTTTGCTTAATCCTGGCTGCTAGCACTATTTCGTCACAGCAAGAAGGTTCCAGTTTGAATCTCAGCTGGATTCTTTCTATGTGCAGTTTTCATGTTCTCCTTCTGTTTGTGTAGGTTTTTTTCAAGGTATTCTGGCTTTCTTCCAAAGAATACGAGCAACCGTGTTAGGATTTATCTGCAAATCTGGACTGGCCGTAGGAGCGAGCCTGCTTAGTTGTTAGTTATTCTGTGGGCCTGAACCGGTCTGGTCACCTCTTCAGGGTGCACCCCACATCTTGCTTGATGATATTTGGCATAGACTCCAGCCCCCCTGTGACCTGACCAGGACTGAAGTACATGGAGAATGAATGAATATATGGATACCTTAAACTTTTCCCAAATGTCCTGAAATGGTTTAATATACATTTTTGATGTTTCTTTTTTATTTATTTGAATGAATACTATACATTTGGTCAGAAAAATTCAAAATATAAAATTGGAGTAAGAATCTGTGGTTGCACTAATTGTCCAATGGCACATCAGAAAATGGGATGGGATGAAAAATGCAAAGAATAAACAAGTGAACTAATGTTTTGTTTCTAACAACTGATGAGTACAGGTTCTTGATGTAGTACCGTCTGAAGGATCAAGGATCACTGGTGTGCAGATTCAGCTTGTTCCCTTGCCCTTTACTGTATGTGCTGAAATCCCCCCAGTCTCCTTGACTTGTTTGACATTAAGGACTGTAGAGGCTTCATAGCTTGAAGGTTCCTTGTGTGAGCCTTGACAGGGTTAGAGTTCTCCTTGTGCCAGCTTGGGTTTCCTCTGGCTACTCCAGCTTCCTTTTACAGTCTGTGCACATAGATGTTAGGTTGATTCGTTACTTTGACTCACTGCTCTACTGCACAGGATGTGCTTCTGATTTTAAACGAATCCTAAGGTCCTTCATCCACCTGGCTCATGTGTTCTGCATTTGGATCCTTGTCCAGCTTCAAACACAACACAAATGTTTGTCTTTTTTTTGTTTTCCAATGTAACAAATAAGCTCTTAACACTACTTCGACCTTTGATGCCATCACCAAAGACTCACATTTAGCTATGAAACATCATATACCAAGACGCCGCCTGCGAGCCACTGCGCATGGTCTGAAAGCCACACCAAGTGGAGCAAAACACAGTAAAGAGAAAGACTGACACTATGTTCATGTTACTTGGATTTTCCAACACGTTTCCAGAAGCCCCTGGAGACATAAACAGTTGACAAAATGGGTTTGACTCATGTAAAAAAAAAAAAAAAAAAGCAGAAGATACCTATATTTGCAGACTCCACGCACCCCCAAAGAATCCTTTCATTATAGCTTTCCCTCTTTTGCCATGCAATTGTCTCACTTCTCAAATGTTTAACTCTTTTAAGAAAGTAACACTAAGCCTCACCAGAACAAATCCACCAGAGCTTAAAGGCATTGTCTGTGAATTCAGCCAGCTCATACACCTGTGCTTGCCCTCCGAAAGCCTAGCTGTATAAGATGGAAGATCAGCTTTGGCTGAAACCAATCCTCCCTCTTTATCTGTGCAGCCCAGTGGACTCAGCGTGAGGGCAGAGAGTGAGCTGCAGCCTCTCACTGCCTCTGCTCTGTTAAATAGCCCACCAAAAGCTCTGATGGAGCTTTCAGGAGGAAACTAATCCCAGGCAAATGCTCTTACAAAAATCACTTTAGAAATCTACTCGAATCAATGTAAAGCCTTGCAGGGACGCAGAGCACATCCTGGTCTGCAGGGTATGTGTCATATTCCCCTGGTGGTGATAGTAAATGCTTTTATAAATACTGCTGTATTTCACAAGAATTCTTTATTGGTTCTGGAAATAGAAAAGCAGTGGAAGGGTCATTTACATCTGGATAAACAGAGCGGTGTTACAGTTCACCCTCTGTGATGTTCTGCACCCCGCTCATGAAACACTGAAAAAGCTGCCTGCTATGAGTTTTTGTCAACATAATGAGGCTACATTCTAGAGGCAGCCATCTCTCGTGGTACGGTAACTCATTATGAGCCTATGCCAGGTCCGCTCCCAGTAAACATGAAAAATGTTGATTAACTCCCCGTCTGTTTTGGCCTAAATCTAGTTTTGCGTTGAATACATACAAGTCTTCAAATGGAACCAGAGTACCATGGTACGCCTTGAACATTTTCATAAAAAAAAGAAATTAAATAAAAACTGGAATATTCATTTCTTAAGATATAACTGTGGATGCAATCATCGTACAATGTCATATAAATAGTACATCTTATCATCAGTCAGCTCTGCAGCTTGCTTTACACCTCTGTCTGTAGTTGTAGCATCATTTCTTTGTTGACAATGAGGTTTTGAATTAAGCAGAGCAACATTTCAACACACAAAATCCACACATTTTCTTCTCCTCTGAATCCTATTAAGACAAAGGTTATACCCAAACCGACTCGAGTCAATTGTTAATGCTCTATAGGGAAATTTAGTTTCCCTCTTTGCATGCATTGTTATTGTTGTGAGACATGGATTTGAACTCCCAGGGCAATTGCAGACAGAACATGGCCATATTTATTGGAAATGGGTTTTAAGATATAGTCGTTCATTATATTGAAGGAATATGTTGTCCTTTTGGACTAGATTATTTGCCAGTCTATTTTTCCAGTTCTACTCCTGTTTTACTTTGATATTTTGCAGAGGCTTAAAGTTAACGCTTGCATTTAAGAGATAACTTTCACGACTGTTAACCATATTATTGATTATTTTGTTTGCAAAATGCTTGTCTAAGTGAAGATGTCTCTCTCTGTGATGTGATCAGCGCTCAGTTCAGATGTACACGCGGCACATACAAGCAGCTTGTTCATACGGCTCTATGCACAACACCATGCACCACAAATTACAAAACCCATCCCACTCACCTTGTGCCAAGCAGAGTGTCGAAACCAAGATAAATCCAAACCCATACACAAACCAGGTATGCAAAGTCATGGATGCAGCACAGGAGTAGTGGTCAGTGGTCTGTGCTGGAGGAGATTTCCTCTGCTCACATTTAATATTCCACCAAAGAAGACAAAGAGAGAAATTGAGCAAAATCCTACTTTCCCTTAGCAGCTGACTTGGCTCTCGCAACTCTCTCCTTGGCCACCTCTGCCTCTGCGAAGCTCACACACTGTTTGAGTGAACCGACAGTGAGACTCCAGTGAGAGAGCGAGCCAACAAGGCAGAGTCAGCTCAGCAGCCAGTCAGGCAAAGAGACGGGGTGGGGGGGTGGGGGGTGTGATTGAGTGAAGGAACTAACTAAATAAATGAATGTCTTCTTCAGCGCTCTCTTCATGTCCTAAGAGGGAAAGGCTGTTAGAAGAAGTGGCTTGATCAGGAAAGGGACAAAAAAAAAGAGATAAAGATCCTGTCCTCTGTCAAGTCACATCTAGAAGAAAAGAAAGAATCCCCTTTTATCATCACAAAGATGAAAACAAACAAAAACAGCTCTGATTGTGGTCCTTTTTTTTTCCAGCAGGGACAAACACTTCAATCAGGATTAAATCCTAATTGAAAATCCATCACATCTAATAATAGCCCAATCACAATGTGTTAAAAGCCCAGGCGCTAAACGGGATGTAGAGCACGCAGGAGAGCACACGTGTGTTAAAGAAGTGGGAGCAAAGCCAAAGGAATACCAAACACTCACGCACGCACACACACACCAACACTCACACTTTTCCAGTGGGGCAGGTTATCTCTACTTGGTGTATCCCTACACTCTCGGACAGGGGAGAAAATTCTATCTAATCAAGAATTAAAGACTAAATCCTTTCTTAGAGACTGTAATGCCAGAGGATAAGGCAGGCTTTGTGGTAAGCCCTCATTCCATCCCCAACCAGAGCAACATATGGTCTCGCCTGATAGATGGCTGCCAATGACTGCTATCATTCCCATTAAGACATATTTACAGGAGCAAGCACAGATTTTTTCCACTTTTCAATTGCGTTTAGATAAACAAAAAATTCATAACTACTCAATCACAAAGGAAACAACGACTAATCGTGACATGATGCGTCTTTTCACCGTGCACAAGCACAGACACACATGCCCGTCTTGCTATTTGGAAGTGGGTGCAGCTGTTTGGTTAGTTGTCTCGCTGCATTTTGTGCTTTTATTTATGACTTATTGTTTGTGAGACTGTGTGCAAAAGAGAGAAAAAACAAAAAAAAACAATGCGAGGGAAAGAAAATGCCAGCAGTGCGCACTATCTGTCTGAGGCATATGGGTCATGCCACTCGTTTAACCCTCCCAGTTCATGTCAGGGATTTTCTCAAAATAGTTTATGTAAAAACTTCAGTGAAGTTCATGTGGCCTGACAAAATTATAAAGCTCCTTCACACTTCTTGTTGTGAACTTTTTAAACAACAGGTGTCTGAGTTTAATCTCAGCTATGCAATTCTTTAAAAACCTCACCAGTCACGCCTTTTTCACTGGATGAATGTGGAAAGTCATAAAAGTAAAATGTTTTTACAGATCTTTTTTTTTTAATTTGATTTATCTCATTGATAACAGTAAATACGTTCATTCAAAATTAAGGATCTTTGATTTTCTTTAAAGTGTCTCTCCGAAATTGTCTTTCTTCACTCCTTCAACCACATTTTTGTTCTGTGAAGAATTAATTTAGTTAAACTTTGAGATTGCTTTACAATACCAAATTGCTAATTTCCATAAAAAGACCAACACAAACACTGAAAACTTGATATGGGAAGGCAGGATTCAAGAACAATTAATAAACAGACTAGTGACATGTTTCACTTTTATGTATCTGTTAATAGTAGTAACTCTCTCTCATAATAAAAAGATACATAAGGAAATAATATTATATTAAATGATCATTTTGATGACCAGTCAAGCATCCTGAGTGGTGTTTTCAGGACCGTTATAGCAGGACCTACTGAAGCCATCTTTGTTCTATGCAAGAGCTATAGAATAATAAGCTGCTGTGTAGAAACTAAAAACGAACCGGTGTATTGATTTTAGAAAATTGATTTTTGTTTGTATACACCAAAAATGCGGCGGCGGGTTGGGTGGGGTGTGGGGTGTCAACTACAACTTCTAATTTCTAATTATTAATGAAAAAAAAAGAAAGATTGTTGACCCTTCAGAGTCATCAAGATTAAAGGCAGGGTAAGAGGTTTTTTTGGTGACATTATGTCTGCTGTTATTTAAAAAAAAATCATCAAAATATACAGACAACTAACTCTTCTGTCCCTGTCTCTCCAGTTCTCTAAGAGAAAACACCCCATCATGGTTTGTCTCAAGCCTTTCTCCTCCTGCCCATCTTCATTTGCACCAAGAGGCAACTATGTAATGACTGTATTGAAGCAACCTGGAAGTAACAAAAGTTGCAGTTCATCAACTGACCGGTACTTTAAATTTAAATTTATACAAATAAACTTGCCTTGCCTTGCCTTGCCTTGCCTTGCCTTGCCTTGCCTTGCCTTGCCTTGCCTTGCCTTGCCTTGCCTTGCCTTGCCTGGCCCAGTGGCAGCTGGCTCAAAAAGCAAGTCAATCTCCATTGACTTCCACGGTAAAATGTGCATTTTACTGCAGAAATAAACATATACAGTCAAGTTCAAGAACCACTTTTGGTCTAAATTGTCCGATTTATCCATGACAACAGTGAGCAGGTTGACTTCTTTGATATCATGTCAAGTCAATATACATAAAACAATAAATTTATTTATAATATGGGGCATAGACTTGTGATTGGCAGTCGCTTAGCCTAAATGCAGCGGTCATTTCTGGACTTGTCACTGAAATGTCATCTGAATCCAGATACTCTGCTACAAACATCCACTGGCAGCTCTGCAGATGCTTCTGAAGGAGGAGGTAGCCGCGGCTAACTTTGATTGACATGAGATGGGCTTTTTCCACTCAGCCTCCTGTGCACGGCACTGCCCAGTAAGAGGGTTCAAAACCACTCTTCAGAAAACCCACGGGTGAAGCCACGGATCCTCCATCCGGTAATTTTACAAACAAAACCACAATTCCTACCTTTACGAAATTTTGTACATGTGTTAAAACTAAAAATACAGATAGCTAAAAAAAAGTTTATTTGAGTATGGCTAAAGGCTCCACAATGTTGATACAATTAATTGCAACATTTGTTTTTGCATTTTACTTCATTTCTAAAATGAACAAGTTGTCATGAATGGATGTGATGGTATGGATTGACCCGCATCCATCGGGTCATCGGGACGAGATGTACTTACTACCAGAGGACAAATGTATCAAAACAGACTGAGAAAATCCACGTTTGGTGATTTATTACAGAAAGAGGATGGTTTGTAGGTGATCGGTCCAAACAAAGCTAACAAATCCAAAGGGCAATCCAAAGGGCACACTATGCCGAAAGTCAGATTTACACCAGCAATGAGGTCAGACGGGGATTTAGCAGAGCTGAAACTGTTTAAGAGGCAAGATCAAAATACGAGAGGGAAATACTCGGAAGATACCCTGGAAGGCTGGCATGCTGAAGATGATCTGGCAGTGGGAGATTTGTAGAGAGGGAATAATGAGCTACAGGTGCAGATGAGCTAGTCAAGCAATCAGGAAACACGCACCGGAGGGAGGCGGATGTCAGGCAGAGCTCTGACATCTCCCAGGCGTGTTGACAGTTGTTATTGTCTTTAGAAAAGATCCCTTTGTGTGTGTCTTTGTCTAAGTAATAACCTTAAAGGAAGTGAATGCATGCATTTTCCCGTGTTCATTATCAGTCATTTAATTCCGAAAGTGGCGTGACATCGCCCACGCTTGCTCTTAAACACATTCACTTGCGCAGCGCAGAGTTCCATGAGTTTTATTTATTATGAAAAGGCATAATGAATGTGTAATGTGAAATTTTCTTTTTGCATTAACTCAGCTGAACCGAGTGCGACGAAGCATGAAAGAGCAGCCCTTGTAAAAGTCCTAGTGTCGATGTGCACATGCATGTTTTTTTGTCTCGACCTTTTTCCTCTCTCCGTCTTGCAGCCCGTATTCATTTATATTCTGCTGAGCTGCTGTAGCCTTTGAGTGATAAAGCCATGAAAGAGGGAGTGAGAGAAGGATGGACTTGGAGAAGGGCGGGGGTGGGGGTCCAACAGTACCACAATGATGAAAGTGAGCCTTCCCCAAGCTGCTCCTGACTTATCTTATAATACACAATAGCTACTTTAAAAACCCTTGAAGTCCCTGCCTGCGGCTAGTTTAGAGTGACAGTGACAAGAATAGGGAGGGCAACATGGCTTTAAATTCTTGATGAAATTGCAATTAAGACACCAGTGAGGGAACTGAGCCTGAGGCTGTGCAAACAACGGCCGAAAAGAAACAACACGGATGTGAAAGAGGAAATGCATGAAAAGTTAATTTTGCTCTGTGGGCTTTAATTCTGGGCATCCGTCATTGCAGACAACCCTCCCCCTGAATCTGTAGACGAGATGAAACTGAAAATGGCTGTGAGTCTAAACCATTGCCCAGCGGGGTCTCCGTGCTGTTAATGAGCAGTAATCCTGTGGTGTTTGACTACATTAGTCATTATAGTGAAAGGACTTTCTGATGCCTATGTGCAGCAACATCAAATGTCTCAACATGACATGAAGACTTCTAGGTTTGAAAATGCGATGCCTCTACAGTTTGGCTGAATGTAGAAATACTCAGGGGCCTATTTTTGCTGGCTTATGGGGACAGATGTCTATAATTGTGACGCGTCCCGTGATTATCTCCTTAATACTGACACTAGCTGCTAGAGTCTTGAAGAAAAACTGCCTTTTAGCACCAAGAATATCAAGTAATTGAAAGTTTGTGCCTGTGCAGTTTTACTCTAAAAGCAGTGCAAATCCAGATGCTACTTATACAGCAAAGGAGACGTCTAAGCGAAAGGTTTAGGCTTAGTTGTGGAAATGTAAGCACTTCTGAATTTTGCTTCGTTGCCCTGCCATTGACAGATTCAGTTTTCTTTATTTGTCAAATTACAAATGCTCATGTATTATTGTCATTATTTATCACATTTCAAAACGTACCATTACCACTTGTGCCCATGCATTTAAAGCAAAACATAATACATTTTCTGGCTTTGCATAAATAATTAAGGCTGTCGTATAGGCTACATTGATTTTGCATATTATGATCCTTAAATGAAAAAAAGAAAAAATCATAGGATTAGTCTCAGCAACATTGCCTACTATTTAACTCCAATCCAGCTCTAATGAGACTTTGCAGTTATTAAAGTACAGAACGTGTCATGAAGAGTGAGTTTAGGGTCCAGGGAAATGACTGGCTTAACATAATTATAAGTCTGCTCAAGCGTGTGGACACTGCTCCTCGCAGCATCTTATCAGCCCGTGGCATCTCAGTGCGGCACGGTCCAATCGGTGGCCTTTTATTTTGTGCTCGGCTGCTCTGTCTGTGTTTCCAAGAGCCTCGGGGTAAAACCCAGGGCCCTAACGCCATCTGCTTCTGTTACTAGAGGGGTGGCGCTGTTATACAGTGCAGCCTGAGTCCCGATACCAGACTGAGACCAATGACACTCACCAGGCTTTCCATAGAAACAGAATGTATGGTGCTTTTTGGTTTTGTGTTGTCAGGACTGTCTAGTGTGCAACATAAGTCATGTTCTCGCCTTTTGTACACATTATGTTTTTTTTGGTCTCTTAGTGATGCAATATTTCATTTTAATTGGACCAGTTTTCACAGGTTCATTCATGATAATTTGTTGAACTTACCGTAGTGATATAATCACTCAGCTTCAGCTCCAGAGCTGACATTTCCTCCCAGCTGACAGCTTTTTAAGATACTTTAAAGAGCTGTTATCAGATTTCAGAGAATAATTTGCCCCTCGGATGTTCAGCAGTCTCGCATAGAAAATTCAACCAGCGCAAGTACTTGGACAATGACAGTTGAGCGTTTTTATGCTTTTTCTTTTTGTTTTCTTCTGATGTTGCCAAGACAGGTGATACAGAGAAGACGTCTGGAGGTAATATCAGGGACTGAGTTGGCATTCTGCAGCTTTTTCACTGGAGAAGATGAATATGTACAATGTGAAGAAACAATATGAATTTATGCGAGAGTGCAAAAACCTTAGCTGTGGCAAAATCAAGAGTTTGGTACATTCATAAACAAAAAGAAACCACTCGGGAGCTCAGCACCATCAAAAGGCCTTCACAACATCAACAGAAGTCAAGAATATTATTTCAGAATACGACTGTAAATATTCACAACAAGAGATGCCCTCATGAATGTAAATAGAGAGTTTACAACCAGCTGCAAACCTCTGCTAACATTCAAAAACAGAAAAGACACACTTTGTTGGATGGCACCTTTGAAAAAGCTTCTTGTGCATCTGGAACCAGATTCGGGGGCAACGGGAACAACGGGAGAGAGAATGGAGAAGGAAACGGACCAAGTCATGAGCACAAAGCATTTTTTTTCCCACATTGGTATATTTTTGTGAAGTCAAAGCTGAAAGTTTACACTTTGAGCACATCTTTTGTTGTGTTGTGGTGGTGTATAAAGGTAAAATCAAAACAATCTAAAAGCCTGCCTGCTAGACGTTTTACAATAATTTCATGGCAACTAAACCTTTTGTATCATTTTGAAAAGGTCCACCAAACTCTGCGCTAACTTTATAAAGAGCAACAGATAAATAATTTAATTGACACAGATAACATTGATGAGTAGTCAACAGCTACGCTTATTTGAAATCTTATCTTTGCAAAGCATCAGCACAATAATCCCTCCGTTTAAGCACTCCCCTAAATCTCCAAGTCTTTGAGGCAGCATCTGGACGTACACACTCATCTTTGTGAAAATCCAACTTGAGACACGTTGACATCTGTTTACCGAAGGACTTTTCTTTCAGTGACGTTTCCTCCCGAGAGCTCGGTGAATCAGAGTGTTTGTCTACAAATGAAAACATGTCATAACCAAAACGTCTTAAAAGTAGAGCCTTGATTATTCTACGTTTATGCAGCGGATCATGGCCTACATCCACAAAATCAGTAATGACGTTTGTAATTACATCTCACCATTTCTGAAGGAGATCTCTTAAGAAATCATATCTGAGGAGACAAAGTTGTCAGTTATCATGCTTTTTGGGTTTTTTCCCTTTATTACATTTTGCTCTTGTTTGTGTCCATCCATCCATCCATCCATCCATCCATCCATCCATCCATCCATCCATCCATCCATCCATCCATCCATCCATCCATCCATCCATCCATCCATCCATCCAATCATTCTTCCTTTACAGGACTTTGTTATCCTGTAACGGAGAAGCATTGGCTTCAGCTGCATATTATTTGAAGATTCATGGAAAGCTCTGCTCTCAACATTCCCACTGTATTTGCAGGATTAACAGAGCATGCCTGTTTCCTTGAGCGAGCATGTAAACGCTTTACCTTGACAGGGAAACAAGCAAGCATGCAAGACATGTTTTCATTGTCAAGATTTAATGATAAAAATACACCAATAATCATCTATTCCTTTTCTCATTTGTTCCACTGATTTCTTCCTCTTTGACAGGCGTGAACGCCAAACCTCAAACATTGTAGAATATTGCTTTTCAATATCAACAACATCTTAGAAGATATGTGCAGTTTAAGTTCCTTTAAGGCAACAACAAAATATCAAAAGCTTAAAATATAAATGAGCAATATTGGAGAAACAAAAGGGGGCTTGGACCACACAATGTGGAGATAAAGCAGTGATTAATGAAGAACTGAAATAGTGGGGGAACGGAGAGTTGAGCGTCATGCAGAAGCTGTGGATTTTGACCTGAGAGCGAGCATACGCCACCATCTGGTTTATTTGAAATTTGACTCTAATGCAACGCCAGTCTTCTCTGTTTTCTGAATAGATTTAGTTCCTTACCAGTGCTATCAGGCCACGGAGAATGAGGAAACAGGGATGGCGTCAGCCCCCAGCTGTTGCCATGGTGTTGTCTTATTTATTGCACATAAGCCCCACTGGCTTTAAACAGCACAGTACACATTTTGACTGCCACATTAGTGTGTTATCATCTAAAGGACACATTTCCACTAAGTGATTTCAAAAATTAAACCGTGGCCTTGCAAAATGAACCGAAATACTGGCGCAAGTGCAAAGAGCATTGTAAATGTGTTCAAAGTCAAACCAATACAATAAATGAGATGTTTTTTTTTGTTTTTTTTTTCAATATTCTGTACATATTTGTATTTCAAGTTATAATCCTGGTGACATGTCAGAGTTCATGCTCTTGGTTTAAGCTTTGGCACATATATATTTGTGAATGCGCCTTCACCTGGCTGTTGCATCGACAGCAGCATGATAGAGAAGTCTGTTTGTGTGTGAGAGAGAGACAGCTGATGCATAGATAAGGGTGTTTTGACTACCAAAACGTATACGCGGTCACATAATATAGATATGCAACAGATAGAAATGCATGGAGAAATGCATACAGCACAAAAAAGTAAGGAAATTTGAGTTTGGTCAACTGTTTCTTTGCTGTAACAGTGCTTCTCAGCAGAAATCTTACACTGTTGGAAAGCCTGTTTATTTCCCTTTTAAATAGGGGAATCTCCATCCTGCGAGATGACAACGTTTGCCCCTACAGAGTGAGGTTTATCAGAGACAACCTCCAGAATTTAGGAGTGGAGAGGCTGGACTGGCGCGCCTGCAGTCCTGACGTCAACGCCATTAAAGACTTGTGGGATCAGCCTGGGTGCTTTTGTTCATGCCAGACCGACCAACACGACCACACTAGTTGACTTGCGATGAATGCTGGTAGAAGAGTGGGATGCCATCCCATAGAAGTGTGTGGCCGAGCTGGTGACCAGCATGAGGAGGAGCTGCCAGGCTGCTGTGGCTGCGTGTGGTTCCTCCACACGCTACTGTGGCTCCTGTTCATTAAATGAATAAACTCTTAAATCGCCCTTTTTCTTCAGGCTTCAATCATCCAATTCAGTAAACAACACCAAACAAGAGTCAAAAGCAGAATAAGCTGTTTCACACTGGCAGGGGAAGATTTGCTGAGTTCTTCATGGGCACAACACACACTCATCTCTGCTGCTCCACCCACAACTGCTGTTTCTTTACAAATAAGTCACAATTTAAAGGGAAATAAACAGGCTTTCCAACTGTATGACATTATTCCTGTGAAGCCTTAATGTCACCTGTGCCTTTAGATTGGAGAAAGGCTGGCCCTCACTGTATCCTCCACTAATGTGACCAATGACAATTCGGTACAAAATAACTATTCAGTGACTTCTGTCTTAACCGATCTCACATCCCATGTGATGAAGGTGTTCACATCCTCTCTAGACTCTCATGACGTCGTCTATCTGCTGCAGCAAGCTCATGCACACCTGGATGGTTGTGGAACCACTATGATTTCTCTAGTACAATTCACACCACTCATCCACTAATACTGCGGAAGCTGCTGCTACTGGAAGTCAGAACATCTGGACAGCCAACTAGCTTTCCAGTAGTTCCCAGTAAAACTCATGACTCTGCAGCTGTTGGGTGTATAAGTGATGGACAGAGGGAGAAGTACAGAGTGGACAAAGTTGTGGAGTGGGCTGCTGAATGTAGATAAAACCAAATACTAGGTGATTAACATTGCTGCCCTAATGCAATCTTGGATGGAGATGTGGAGATGGTTGAGCACTACGAATCTACAAATACTGTTGTCAACAGATTGCACTGAAAGACTAACAGCACCGTCCCAAAAGGGGATGCAATCGACTTTGCTTCCTGAGAAAACGGAGGTCCTTTAAAGTATGTAAGAGGATGCTAAACTGAATATGAAGACTGGCTGCAGAAAGAGATTTTTCTTCCCTGTCTACGCTGCAGCAACGTACAATAAGCACGCGGTACCAACGCCTTCCGCGGCAGTAGGGGGCGGTACTGCGTTCAAACCACAAACGGAGGAAGAAGAAACGCACACGTGTTTCCAAAATGTCGGCAGACTGGTGTGTTGTGTTTTGAGACGATATAAACTTTTTAAAGTCGTTTGTATTATTGTTTGTGCGGGAAAGTAATTTAATCCTCTTTTTAAAACAACATTAAAGCGACAGGATGGCTCAAAGGAAGAAGAAACTCACGAAGAAGAAGAGACACCCAGCCAACAGGGAGCTGGAGCCTGACTCTGACAGCGGAGACTTCGAGCTGGCCGCCGAAATTAAAGACGATGATTTCGTAAGAACCATAACAACTAACGTAGATTATTTTGCCCTCGTGTAGTCCACGATTGTTTTAACGTGGTTGACTCGTTCTCGGTACCGCTTATATCGCGGGATCGCCGCCCGGCAGATGTGCGGGGGTATAGCTCAGTGGTAGAGCATTTGACTGCAGATCAAGAGGTCTCCGGTTCAAATCCGGATGCCCCCTGTCAACGTTTTTTAAGTCAGTCATAATGAATAATTATAGGTATAGTTGTGTGTAACATGTTACGGATTAAACAAATTACCTTAGATTTTTTTGTAGTAGCTTTTAATTGCTTTGTTTGCCGCTGTTGTGAGGCTATGCACACGCGTTTCCACTAGTTAGGTTTCTGTAGTTACTAGTACAAACTCATTTGAGTCCTCTTTCATGTTTTCTTTTAAAGTTTTTATCGACTAGACTAGAGTCAGATGGTTAATAAGCTGTGGTCATGATTTGTTCTGGTTTCTCGCAGGCTGGGAGAAAACTGCCACGCTTCCCTTCGGCATCAGAGTGCATGTCCGATGTGGAGCCCGACACCAGGCAGCTGGTCAGAGCACAAAACAAGAAGAAAAAGAAGTCTGGAGGGTTTCAGTCCATGGGTGTGTGTACAGGAAGGGCCTGTATCTGCTTGCTTTCAGTACGTCCAGTGTTATGCTTACTTGTAATCAACAATGTTTGACTTGATTACGTGTTATTTCAGGTCTGAGCTACCCTGTATATAAAGGTGTCATGAAGAAGGGCTACAAAGTCCCAACACCCATTCAAAGAAAGGTAAGTTTATACAGTTTTCCGATTTATTCAAACATTTGTGACTTTTTAACAAACGTAACTTTCTCTGTGCCGTTTCAGACCATCCCTGTGATTTTGGATGGAAAGGATGTTGTAGCCATGGCAAGGACCGGCAGTGGTAAGACTGCTGCTTTCTTGGTGCCCATGTTTGAGAAGCTGAAAGCCCCTCAAGCCCAAACAGGAGCCAGAGCCCTCATCCTGACACCCACCAGAGAGTTGGCCCTGCAGACCATGAAGTTCACTAAGGAGGTCTGTGTTTATACAGCTTTGCTCCTGTTTAGGTAAATATGTAGATGTTTTAGGGATAATTGAGTGCTTCCGTTGATATTTTTCTTCTCTGTGTTGGGGTGTTTTAGTTGGGAAAATTTACTGGCCTCAAGACTGCTTTGGTTCTCGGCGGAGACAGGTGCGTGACCTCTCACTTACCTCACGTTGTTAGTTGTTTGTTCCTGATGTCTGGAATTAACGTCTGTGCCGTTTTCCAGAATGGAGGATCAGTTTGCCGCTCTCCATGAAAACCCTGACATGTAAGTGTTGCGTTTCAGCGTTACCTGAGGTGTCGTTTCTGTCCACCCACGTTTCGCAATAAGTCGAAATCTTACTCTTCGTCCTCCTCCCTCAGAATCATCGGCACTCCTGGTCGCCTCATGCACGTCATTAAGGAAATGAACCTTAAACTGCACAGCGTGGAGTACGTGGTGTTTGATGAGGCTGACAGGTGAGGAATTGTCCGTTTTCTTTAGGCTATGTTTTTAGTTCTGCTTTGCAGCGCGTCTTCGGCCGCACGCATGCACGCTGATGTGCGTCTTTCTCCACTCAGGCTGTTTGAGATGGGTTTTGCTGAGCAGCTTCAGGAGATCATCCAGAGGCTTCCAGAAACCAGACAGACTCTCTTGTTTTCTGCCACTCTTCCCAAACTCTTGGTGGAGTTTGCCAGAGCTGGTGAGATCAGCAGCTTTTTTTTTTTTTTTTTCTTTTCCATGTCAAATATTCGTTCTGTTTTGCATGACTGCATGTAGAGTTTATTTTCATCCAATACAATACAATGGGAAAAACAATAACGCAGTCATATTGATGCTTTTTTTTTTTTTTTTTTTTTTTTCTTTTCAGGGCTGACGGAGCCCGTGCTGATCCGCTTGGATGTGGATTCTAAACTCAGTGATCAGATCAAGGTCAGAAGAGGCATTGGTTTATCAGTCTTGTGCGGGCCGGCGGTATTTGCTACCAGTGACTTAGAGATGATGCTGTGAATCCTAAAAAAAAAGTGTTTTTATTTTTTAAAGCTAGATTGATAAAAGAAAATGTTTAAAAAAAAAAACAAAAAACAACTGTCCCAATGACACATGAGTTCAAAAATTCATTTTAGGTGTTCTTCATATTTCGTTACGGTTCTGTTAGGCTGTTGAATGTTGACGTTTATCTGCCATTAAGAAGTTTATGGAGTACTCCTGGTTGGATATTTCATTGCTCCTCCTGGCATTTCAATTATTTAATTTTTGTTTTTGGCATGAACTCATCTCTTAATAGCAGTGTGCGTTTTCCATACTTTCTACATTTGCGTGACCTACAGCTGCACGGGCAGCTCAACCCCAGAGCATTATACTCCCTGTGCTGCCTCTTACGCTCTGTGGTGTTCTCTAAAGTTATCGCTTCATCGTTACTCAACGTTAAGTTCGGTCAAACTTTGGACTTAACAGTTCTCAAAACAACAGGCTTCCTTTTTATGTGGACCTGACATTTAGCAGCTTGACAAGTAATGTTGCAGACAAATTTTCCACTGTTGTAGGGAAATTCTTGTAAGTCTTGCTTGAGTTGAAGCATGCTCATGTGATCGCGGTCTTTAGGTACAAGGTGGCAGTTGAAGAACTTGGATGCAGTCGTCCTTGTCTTTGCATCATGACAAAATCAAACATATTTTATTTGACATGTTTTAAATGATACCTAAGAGGATTATGTAAAATTCTTGCATATTCTTTACTCAGAAATGACAGAGTCTGAGGCTTAAAGTGAAATCCCTACCACACGTGCCTGGCTCCTTTCAAATATTTGTTTTTTCTCCGTTCTGCCCTCAGCTGTCATTCTTTTACTCGCGTGTGGACGACAAACCTGCACTGCTGCTGCACCTCCTGAGGAATGTGGCGAAGCCTCAGGAGCAGACGGTCGTCTTTGCTGCCACCAAACATCATGTAGAGTACCTCAAGGAGGTGAGACGTGAACGTTAGAATAACTGCTTCTCGTCAGTCACCGCACCTGTTCAGTCAATACCTTTTTCTTTTTCCTTCTTTTGTTTTTTAATGCTTTTGTTTTGCTCTCCAGCTGCTGTCTTCAGAAGGCATAGACTGTGCCTACATCTATAGTGCCCTCGATCAGACCGCCAGGAAGATCAACATCGGCAAATTTGTGCACCGGAAAGCCATGGTGCTGCTTGTGACTGACGTTGCTGCTCGTGGTATAGACATCCCCCTGCTGGACAATGTCATCAACTACAACTTCCCCTCTAAGGCCAAGCTTTTCTTGCACAGAGTCGGTTAGTAGTTCATACATGGACTTGGAGCATGTATTTACCCCCAGTTAACACATCTCTTTAATAAATCACCGCCTGTCTGTTCCCATCAGGCCGTGTGGGTCGTGCGGGCCGCAGCGGAAAAGCACACAGCATGATTTGCCCCGATGAGATGCCTTTGGTGTACGATCTCCACCTCTTCCTTGGAAGGCCTGTTCAGTTCGCCACACCGGAGCACACGGAAGGTAGGTTTGGTAGACCTCCTCAAGCTCGTGGCCTGATGAATGAATCCTTGGAGTGATGTTGCAGCCTTTCTAAAGCCTCTAAAAAACACACACATCCATCTCGTTGTCTCCCTGTTCTGCTGCTCCTCTACCCCTCTTTCCTCCAGATTCAGATGGTGTGTTCGGTAAAGTCCCTCAAAGCATCTTGGATGATGAAAGCTCTCATCTCATTACCACACACCAGAACTCCCTGGACCTACAGAACCTGCATCATGTCTCGGAGAATGCATACAAGCAGTACCTCAAGTCCAGGCCAAATCCCTCCCAAGAGTCCATCAAGCGGGTCAAAAACACAGATCTGACCAGCATGGCTGTTCATCCGTTACTCGGTCAGTTTGAGGAAGGAGTAACTATAAAAAGAGGTTTTTATGACCGGTGACAATGTTACTCGCATGGCAACATGAGTTATGACGACAGTTCACGGTTTTTGTTTCAGGTTCTGGTTTAGAGAAGATGGAACTAGAACGCCTTCATATGGTCGATACGATTAAGGGCTACAAATCCAAATCTGTGAGTCAGCTGCAGATGTTTCACACTGCTGCAGGTCCCCGTTAACCTGGGATAAAACATGAAAAACAAAACAATAATGTGAATCTTTGGTTTTGATGTAGACGATCTTCGAAATCAACTCCAGCAGTAAGACGGCTGCCAGTGAGGTGATGCGGACCAAACGCTCCAAGGACATGAAGATAGTGGACAAATTCAGCAAGCAGAGGGAGGACCTGGCTGCAGACCGCAAGCTTTCAGTCAAGCCCACGACCACGGCTGACGGTGACATGACGCACAGCAAAGACGGCGAGGAGGATGAGCTGAGGGTAACGAAACCGGCGCCTGTCAGAGGGCTTTCTGTTCAGCGTTAACGGATGTGCTTCTGCTTCAAAAGTACACCAACTACTACGATTTGGGTTTTGTCTTCGATTTGAAGACTCCCCTGTCTGAAGGAGGTGAATAGATGATTAATTGCCTGAGTAGTAGGTATTGAAGAAGTTCACTGTGGCACCAAAGACGATGTCGGGGTGGAGAATGTTTGTTTCTCATCATGGGTCTACCTCAGGACCTTCTGGTTGGACATAACCACTCACTATCAGTGCTGAAGGAGCAGCGGCTCTAATCCGAGTTCTTCCTGAGAGACTTGAATTTTCACCCTGTTTGCAAGGGAGAGTGTCCATCTGCCCTTCGGAGAAAACCCACGCCAGCGGCTTGTTTTCGCGATCTCGTTCTTTCAGTCGCAACTCGGTATTAGTGACCTTAAGTGAGGTTCCAAGTCTGGATCGCCGAGTCTCACGTTTTTCAGTTTTCTTTCCACCACAACAGATCTGCACCGATCGACCTGTAAATCTCCTGCCTCATTCTTCCCTTAAAGTCCTTAAAGTCCTCTTTTTGAAGTGGTACCTCACCCCTGACCCAGAGAGGGCATTCCACCTTTTCTGACTGAGAACCGCTCGAAGTTTCAGAAACTTGTCATCTTGAATCATCTTTGTGTAACTCATGTTTGTATTTTTCATGTTCCATGAAAAGTTTAAAAAAAAAAAAAAAGGTTTGGTGTTGAGGTCCAAACTTTTATGTGAAAGAATAGACTTTTTTTTTTTTTTTTTTTTTAATGTAAAAAATTTTTTTTTGTCAGTTTTACTCTAGCACTTTTTGTCAGGTTTATCACGTGTCATAATTAATGTGTCCACCAGGGGGTGTTCTCAGAGGTGGTCGGCGTTAAGAGACGAGGCCCACAAGAAGATGGAGTAGAACGACCAAAGAACAAGAAAAGGAGACAAACGGGCAAGGATGAGGAGTTTTACATCCCTTACAGACCTAAAGACTTTGATTCTGAAAGAGGGTGAGTGTGTGAAACGTATTTCTTTTCTGTGAAATATCTGTCACAGGCGCGACGTTTCCACCGATGTTGACTTGTTTCGTGTGTCATCAGGTTAAGTCTCGGTGGAGAGGGTAGTAATTTCGAACAGCAGGCCTCCTCAGCTGTCCTCGACCTCATGGGAGATGAGGGCGACCGCTTAAATCTGCACAAAAAGATAATGAGATGGTGACAATTTTAATTACATTTCCTAACCATAACGCTTTCTGTCTCTGACTACTTTAAATGTGGGCTTTTTTTTTTTTTTTTTTTCTCATGTCATACTATAATATAGCATGATTTTATTTATTTATTTTAATTTAAAGGGACCGTAAGAGGAAGCGCTTTGTGAGCGAAACAGGAAAAGGGGACCAGAAGAAGAAGATCAGAACAGAGAGCAACCAGATCATCAGCCACAAGAAGAACAGGAAGAACTTGTATCCTTCCAATAAAATCTCTCTTTCCGATCTTATTACATCCCTAAACATGTCGATACTGTTATTTCTGACCTTGTTTTTTTTTTTTTTTTTTTAAATTTTGTTATTGAATTACTCAACATAGAAACTGAAGGAAGTTTAGAATTATAACTGAATTTAATTTTTTTTTTTTTTTTTTTAAAGTCTGAACCACATTATTATTTGAGTATAATTATCCACAGTATGGATCACTTTTAGATGAGATGTATCACTTAACAACATGTCAGTTATGAGGAGTGGAAGAAAAACTACAAGATTGACGATGCAGGATCTGGTTCAGACGGAGAGACCGGAGGAGGAGCAGGGAGGAAACCATCAGGAGGTAGAACTTTACCACCAATATCGCTGAAAATGCCTTAAAAGTCCACATATGCCTATAATATTTAATATCCAGTTATTGTTTCTTTTATTTTTAATTTCATTTTTATTTCTTTTCTTTCTTTAAATTAGCTGTTGGCTTAAATCTTAATTGACATCAGCCTCGTCTCACTGCGTCATGTTTCTTCTCTCAGGTCGCGGCCGCGGGCGCCGAGGCCCAAGCGCCCGCAGCTCCAGAGCACCGCAGATGACGGCCGGCGGCCGCAGGATACGGTCCGAACTCAAAAATAGCGCACAGATTCTGAAGCAGCGCAAGATGAGGGAGAAGCAGCAGTTCCTGCAGAGCGGAGGGATGAAAAGAATCCGCACTAAGAACAAGCAGTGGGTCGGAGAGGTGAAGAAGTCTGGTTTTGGTCGGGGGAGTCAAAAGAAGGGCAAGATGAAGAAGAGACTGTGAGTGGGACTGAAGAAGTGGTCACCATGAGGAGTTGAATAGAGCACCAACAATGTCTGTTAAGATCTTCGTGGTGCTTTGTGAGTTAAAGAAGAAGAAGCTGGTTTGATGAAAGTTTTGCTGGACCGTGTGTCGTTTTGTTCCCACATCGCTGGCTTCTGAACTGAAGAGAAAAGGGATCCACAAAGTCGGATTCGGACTTCTTTTAAGCGTGACAGCAGTTTAAACGCTGATTTATTAAATACTGAAACTATTCAGATTATTAACTGATTTTCAAATACAAACATGAGTAAGACAACGTCCTGCATCCTGTCATCATTTTACATTTTTAGCGATGATCCATCGCTGGCCTGATCCGGCTTTTCCCACAGAAATGAAATTGTTCAAATGTTGCACTGGATGAAATGTTTTTGTTATAGTTTTTCAAAAAGACAAAAGAGAATTGCTAAAATAACATTAAGGATACCTACAAAGTCTTTTGTTTGTGGTGCAAATAGTGATGCATATGCAGCATGGAGCGCAAAACGTGGAAATGCAAACATTCAAACATAAATTAGATTATTTTATTTCATGGAGACTTGAAGTGCACCGTCTGCTGGTGGAGACTGTCATCCAGGCTCCAATCAAGGCGACTGGACTTAGTTTTTTTGCTTCTTAAAACAAAAGGAAGCCCATTTACCTTAATTCAAGCCTTTGAGAACAGGCAAACATCCATCCATCCATCCATCCATTCGGGATAAAAGGATATTGCGTTCAAACACACACAAGAATTTAAAAATTCATTTAAAAAATTGGCAATGTCTCTTCGGTGAAATAACATCTGGTTTTCTGTGATTGTGATGGACTTTTGACAAAGGTGCCCAATTTCCCTTTTTTTTCTTTTTGTTTGAGTTTTGATTTTTAATGGAACATATACTGACTTAAATCATGACTACTGCAACAGTTACTTTATTAATTTCAGAAGGGAAATGAACTTGAATTTGTCGTTTACACTTCCAGACAACCTACAATGACTCCACATCAAAAGTGAGTTTGTATTTATCAACTGGATATTTGCAATGAAAGGGCAAAAATGTATAGATAATTAATATTGGGAAGTATTAGACGGTTTTGTGGCTTTACCGATGATGCCACATCCTAATATCTTTCTGTCCTCATTTTTAAACAATGACACTATTTACAATTTTATGATATGTGTACAAGCTCTAAGGTGCAGACACGTCGAGGCTCTATTCCACAGTCAACTGTATTATAAGAACATGGAAGTGTTTGGGAACAACAGCAACTCTGCTACGAAGTGGTAGTTAAACTGACGGATCGGGATCAGCAGATGCTGAGGTGCATAGTGTGAAGAGGTGGCCAACTTTCTGCACAGTCAGTCGCTACAGACTTCCAAACTTCATGTGTCCTTCAGATTAGCTCAAGAAGAGTGGTCAGAGAGCTTCATGGAATAGGTTTCCATGGCCGAGCAGCTGCATCCAAGCCATACATCACCAAGTGCAATGCAAAGTGTTGGATGCAGTGGTGTAAAGGACACCGCCACTGGACTCTAGAGCAGTGGAGACGCGTTCTTAGGAGTGATGAGGGTCTTCTCATCCAACATCAGTGTGACCTCACAAATGTGCTTCTGCAAGAATGGTCAAAAATACCCATAAACACACTCCTAAGCCTCGTGGACAGCCTTCCCAGAAGAGTTGAAGCTGTTATAGCTGCAAAGGGTGGAGCAACGTCATATCGAATCCTGTGGATTAGGAATGGGACGTCACTGAAGTTCAAATGGGAGTCAAGGCAGGTGAGCGAATACTTTTGGTCACATTGTGTGTGTGTGTGGGTGAGAGAGAGAGATGGAGTCATGAAACCTCATACAAAAAAAGAGCTGGAACCTGCGATCCAGATCCAGGGGCAAAATAAAAAAGGTGGTATTCTTTGGTTGTCATATGTGATGGTTCTTGAGTTATTTGCAATAAAATGTTAGCATTACATGAGTCAACATGTCCAGGTTGACTCATAAATGCAGACATTTGACGTGCAAAAACCGACTGACCTTATTTAACTGCAAGTAGAAGCAAACCGTTTAGTGAACAAGTACAAATAGTAAAATGACTCCCAGACGTGGAATCTGTGCCGTCTGTCCCCAAACTATCAGGGGCCAGCGCAAGTGAGGGACAGTATGTTGGTTAGGATATCAGTTAATCGTCATGCAGAGATAGTGGGCCGCGGCGCGTCTTTGCTGAATGCACCCCCCTCCCTCGTCTATCTGATGGCCCCTCTCCCCGTCCGGGCACTCTCACATGCTACAGGAGCTCAGCAGTCATCAGGAACAGCAGCTTTATCTTTGTTTAGGGTTCCCAGGACTGACACAGCATCCACTTGAGATATGACAAAGAGCCTGAGCACATACACAACAGTAGGGTATAAAAGTTAAACGCTCAGTGCGTGTGCATATAGTTTATGACCTTAAATGGACATATTTTACAAAGCTTGCTTATGAACAAAGAAGAACTCTATGATGGTTTTACATTTCCAGCCAACCAAGCGTGTGCGTGTGTGTGTGTGTGTGTGCGTGTGCGTGTGCGTGTGTGTGTGTGTGTGTGTGTGTGTGGTGGTTATTTCGTTCTTTCCCGAGCAGGCGTAGCTGCAGTCTGGCTCTCCTCTCCTCTCTTCCCTCTGTGCTCCCGCCGATGATAAGATTGCTGCCCTTTTTCTCAGGCTATCGCTCCCAAGGCAGAAGGCCACTTGAGGAATGACAGAGCCGACATGACTGACATTATCCGCTCCGGCCTCAGCACTTTCATTCTTCTGTGGAGCAGCTGACAGGTTATTAATGCTGGACTCTCCTCAGCAGGACGCTTTAAAAAAAAAAAAAAAAAAAAAAGTATTTACTCAATCGTTTTATTTATCAAAGCTCTGGACGCGCCCTCTCAGGTTGGGTGGAGCTGAGATGTTGTTGGGTCAGACGTTGGTTACCCAGGTTTATCGTCAGATTGTAATTACAGTGTTGCGGCTTTGTTTTGGAAACAGGCGCCTTATGAAGACATTTGAAACAACCTGCCATGCAGATGCTTAAAGGGAACCCTGAAATTAACTTGATCTCAAGGGAAGGAGCGTAACCGCCGGGGCTGTCTAGGGCCACAAACTTCCCAATTAAAAATAGAGCTGTCTGTAGTGCTTATGTTGGCTGTGGGCCTTTCACAGCGAGTCGGAAAGGAACCAGATTGACAAAATGATCAAACCGATCTGAATCTATGAAATATAAAATGTGTGTGATGAGGCGTGACGAGAGCCAAAGCATCTGCTAATAGAAAACTACACTTTGTGAGATACAATCTACTCTCTTTCTCTTATTGTGTGTACTTTGATATCACATTCATAGATGTTATTTACTATTTAAGATGTGAAAAGAAATTCTTGACCTGCACTCTTCTTGTAAGCGACCTTCTAGAAATGACTCGCGGTGCTGCGTTTGCTGCTTGAAATGTCAAGAAAATGATTTATCAGCATGGGATTTCTAATAAACGCAATGTGTCCGAGCTTTATGTAGATTTGAAAAAGGCGAGGACAGATTAAAAAAAAACATTTTTCTTTTTTAAGATGACTGATTTATTATTTTTTTAAAAAGTTGTCAGCTGTCTTAGCTGAATCCATAAACTTGACTAAAATCACGGCCTGACAATTATAAGGTAAAAAATATCTTTCATTGACTGAGAGCTGTGTCTCTGCTATGATCTGCTGTTGCTGCCAAGCTGTAAATCTCAACGCACCCTCCGACAGAGGAAAGAGCGCTTTTCAGCGGGAACCGTTGGATCGTGAGCAAGCTGCAAAGAGATGTGTGCAACGAGAGCGAAACGCAGCCAGCACGTAAAACCTTTATTCTGTTTTGCATGATTTTCTTTTACATCATCCAAAACATATCCCCATATTCTTCCGTTTTGAATTTTTTTTTTTTTACCACGACCAGCAAAAATAAAGCTCTGCGGGAACATCGTGTAGATTCCAGATTGGAAATAATGACTCCATCACTGGGACTGCAAACAAATGTTCTGTGTGCAACAAAATAAAGAATTTAAAGCTAATGACTTGACCTTGTAGAACTAGTTAAAACACATGCAATTAAGCCACAATTAAAAAAAAAAAAAAATGGAAAAAAGAAATAGTTTACATAAATGAATATGAGCACATGAATGAATGGTGTAGGTCGTGCTGGAAGAGAGAGCATGCTGGCATGAGTACTGCTACAGCCCATCAGCCCAATGGATTGGGAATCAGAGAGGGTTATTTTTGGGGATGCTTCAGTCCGAAAGTCCTTATAAAGAGGTCTTCTCTGGGTAGGTGGAAAGTAGGTTATCAGCTCCACTGTCGCTCCTCGATGGGGCCAAGTCATTTGCATCTAGTCAACACCTTCCACCTTCTCTGGCAAAGACGTGACCCTGGCTCTATAAAGCAACCCACGCCGTTAAAATATATTTCTTTTCCTTGATGTTTCTTCAAGCATTTCACTCTAAAAATGTGTGGTTTACTTTAACAATGCCGCAACAATGCCCTGGGGGTAATTAGATTTCACTGTAAAGTTAATCTATTTCCATGATAAAACCTCAGTAAAAGCATCAGATCAGACACTATCCCACTCAAAGTTGTTTCATTGATTTTGATGACTTAACCTACTGGAGAATGGTATTACTATTTCTTTCCGATCTAGTTTTTTTTCCAGATATCTCTCCTTTTTCTTGTCTAAGGAATGTTTTCCCAGACTCCGTTTTCACCCTCTGTGAGCTGTCTGTCTCTCTGTGGCTATGCACGTCATTTGTCTTCCCAGGATCAGAGAAACACTGAAAATCTAAATAATGACTGAACGCTGAAGCAGTAAGAACACATAAGGCAAACGTTGGGTAATATGATGACAGAGCGTATTAGGAAAGGATTCTGGAGAAGACGGTCTCTCCGAACGGTTATCTTGAAAGCCATATATCTAACTGGTATTTCAGGATGGTTTATAAACTTTAGGCACATTATTATTTTCACATCATTTGTTGATTAAGTTTGATGTTGCAGAGGTTTGAAAAGTTAATAAGTAGCAGACAGATTATTGCCTTCACTTATTTAATACACACTTCAGCTCAGAGGGAAAAAATAAAATTTCTACCTCACTGAAAATGATAAACTGTACCAACAAGCCATTGCAGAAAAGTTCCCTTTAAATATATTCTATTCTACAACGTCCATGTTGGTCTTTTCTTTTAATAAAGGAAAATAAATACACTATATTTTTTTCTGCTTATCCTCTTTTACAGCTTTCGCTGCAGTGCACTCATACGACTTACCAATAGATGGCGGTATATCCATTGCCCAAGCCTAGAGAGAAAAAAAAAAAAAAGCCTTCAAGCCTCGAGCTTCTCCGTGACTCCTGTCTTGGTTCAAGCTCTAGATGTTTGCAAATACGTTTAACATGACCATTTTTTCCGATGCAACATACGGTAGTAGCAAACATTCATCAAGAGTTAACAATAAGAAACAATAGATGGCATCTTTGGAAGATAAACCTTTGTTCAAATTTGTGTAGGTGGACGTGGGACGCTTCATATATGTTAAGCCAGGTGCAGAGCAAAGAGGTCATATGCTTTGCATCTGGTGTTGAGTAATATGAAAGTAGGCAGAATGACCCTTAAATTACAGTAAAAGTGGCTGGAGAGGGGACGCAGAGCGCTGTAACCTTTTCCATAAGGAAAACCAAAAAGCATCATTGGTTGAAAACTATTTTCTCATTTATTACTCCCTCATGCTTCCACCGATCTCCGTCACACCAGATCCCTGGATGGCACTCAAGGCCCTGACCACCGCCACAGCATGGCGCCGAGGGGGTACAGCGTCTGAGGGTGTGAGTGTGCCTGCGTGTATATGGTGTGTGAGGCAGCCAGTTTGCAGGGCCGGGACCCCGGATATGTTGTGGAAGTGTGCAGTGGACAGGGGCCAGACAAGACGTGACCTTTTGGAGGAAGACCAGCCAGCCTTATAGGCCAAGTGGCCATCAGTCAGCGCTATTTGTCCCGCCCCCAGTGTACCACTTCAAATACACAGAAGGATTACAACTGAGGCCAACTCTCTTTTTAAAAAAAAAAAATGTTTTGTATAAACTGCCAAATTGTAAGTGGATAACCAGGTCCAGATAACTTTGATAGAGTATTAGTTAAATAACGAGAAAAGGAAAATGAGCAGATTACACGCCAAAGCTTTTTTTTTCTCCCCCCATTAATCCTTCACTGAAAGAAAAGCTTTAAAAGACGTGTTTGTTTTCCAATTTCAAGTCTATTGGTCCACGATCATCTGCGTTGTTTAACTGCTGAATGTGACCTCAGCGTGTGCCATGTGCACATTATTATTCATTAGTCTTTTGAACGGCACTGTAATTTAGCACGACCGCTTTCTTTCATTACTCCCTGCATCTATAGCAACCGCTGATCAAAGCGCATGGTTGATTTTTCCTCCTCTGCAAGCTGACCTGGGTTGAACCTGCACTTCGGACAAATGACCATCAGGTCAGGAACTCAGTTCCGCTGAGGGTAGAGGCCAAGGGCCCGAAACTGACCCTGCACTGATGCCATTCTGCTGCGGACCACGTCTTCTGGATTTCATTTTCAAACAACGGCTGCTCTGCTGATTTTGTTTTTTTGTGCTATCCCGTTGGGTATAAGAACATTACCGATGGTGATGATGATTAGGTAAATATTTAAGAATATAATTGAATATGAAAAGATCAAAATAAAAAATGCCTCAAAATCCTCTGTTGTATAAAAGGCGAAGACATCCGGAGGTAATGAAAACACCCGTTTAGTTGCATGTGTGCTGCCTAAAACACAACTGTTCTTCTTCGAGCCCCAATCTGCTTGTTTGTTTTTACATTTTTGCAGTGCAAAGTGATTGTTTACTTTGTCTCTTCCTCTCTTAACAACCTGTCAATGCAACTCTAACTTTAAACAGAGAAACAAGTTTAAGATGTGGGAAGACGATAAGAGTTGGTCGACGTATGAATGTCTCGGTATTCTCCATGTCTAAGAAAAAAAAAAGGCAAAAGGTGCTAATTAACAGGGCTGTCAGTGGTTCCTTGAAGTGAAGAGAACTTACCGATAACTGGAGTGGCTGATGGAAGAAACCTGACGGGCCCTCAAGCCATCTGGAACTTGTTCTAAAAAGTCAAGCTGTGGCACAAAATAGAGTAGGGATGGTGAAAACCTAAGAATATATCAAGTGAAATGTGACTTCAGTGTGCGGCTAACTACACTGACAGGTGCCGAAGATAAACGTGTAATAAAGTTTTGAAAATAATTCATGTATATCCACTTGGATTTAAAGATTTAAAGGCTGAAATAATAGTTTTTGTGAAATGCTGTTGCTTTCATGCATCAAAATAGTCACTCAAGGGAAGAAATATGACTTATATGAGGCAACTGATGGAGTGAAGTCTAATTTTTTAGTTAATTATGGAAAAATGAAACCTCAGCCAAGAAATAGGATGGAGAGGACTTTTCTTCCTTTGTGTTATTCAGTCATCTTCAGCTCTGGAGCTCGGACGTGTAGGTGTACTATCCTGTGACTTTGGAGGGTCTGTGTGGCTTGTCTCATGCAGGTAATCCACCATCATTGTTTCATGAGGCTGTGAGTGTTCAGGAGAGACTCTGGATCTCCCCCGCTGCTTCTGCCAGCAATACATCCTGCTACACATTAGGGAACATGACAAATGCACTCCCTCCCACTTCAATGCACCTGAACACACGCCTGTGTCTCATGACATGATAGGTCAAATCTGTCGCCCCTACAAGGCAGCTGAGGAAGGAGAGCTACACATTACTGATTTATATAAAATTACGCCTTGTACATCATCTCCTTCATGTCTGGTTCATGGTTCCTGCACATAAGATACTATTTTGAATCTATTAATTATTTTTTAGCAAATTGAACTGTGCTATTAACTCCTTAATGAAAATAAGTAGGCTACAAAGTCGAAGGGAAGTAACCTCTCATTTGGCCTAAACAAGGTTAAGAGTCGAAGCACAGCATCAATTCTGTCCTGTGACAAAGTCCCCCAGTTTAATACCGCCTCCTTCAAGAGAAGTAAAAGCACCAAAATAGGAGTAACAACAAAGTCCAAGGTTAGACGCAATGAGTCAGCCGGTGTTTGATAAACATAGTTGTACAATCCTCCGGGAAAAGAAAGGTTAAATTTTCAATAAAACACAAATATACAGAGAAGAGTGAAGAAGAAAGCAAAGCATGAGCTTTATTCATTGAATTAAAGTTAGCTGCCTCCAGTGGTCCTGCAATATCAATCAAAGTTATCTAAAGATGTTTGCGCCAATAATCCTGTGGAGTTAATTATGTTAAAGTTAGCTGTACATTTTAATGGTAGTTAAATTTATCTAAAGCACGTTATCTCCAATAATCTTGTTTTAGCTTGAGTTAGCCCGCTCCGGTAAGCTTAAAATGTTCATCAAGTTAAAGTTATCTTAAGTTAACTGTCACCTGTAATCATGTAATGTTCATCAAGTTAAAGTTAGCCGTCTCCAGTAAAGATGTGATGGTAGTTAAATAAGTTGCAGGTTAGTTGACTTGACTCCACAAAACCTGTCATATTAAAGTTAAAGTTAGATAAAATTTCCTCACTCCAGTAAACGTATAATCGTACTTAAAGTTTGCTCACGTTAGCCTGTTATAGTAATTAAGTTAAAGTTGAATAAAGATTGCTGACTCCAGTAAACAATGTTAATCAAACTAAGGTTAAATTAGTTAGCTCCAGTAAACTTGTTAAGTGAACGTGTTTCTGTAGAAACCTTGAAGTTATTTTTTTTCTCAGTTGTCCTATTTCTCTTCTTTTTTTTAACCACCAGGCAGCTTAATGACTTTGACACAGAAAGAAAAAGAAACATCACTATTTTCAAGATGTTATCAGTGAACCTTAAACTAGTTAACATCTTCTATTGTAGCGATTTATTTCCATTTACCAACTAAGTTTCTTTCTCAAACCACAAAGTATATATACCTCAGAATATTAGTATTAAGGCGTAACAAACTAATCCCCAGAAAACACAGAAACGAACATTTACAGTTGGCATTTAAACTTCAAATGGCTAATTCAGCAACATTGGTTTGTTAAAATGATTAGAGAATGATTATTTGAGTGAATATGCTTATTAGTCATATTTCAGTGAGACAGTTAAGCTCTCTTGCAAGAAATATTTACACCATGAATATTGCATTTGTTTAATAACTATTTTGAATGTAAATACTAGTATCAGTTGTATGCCACAAGTAGTCAACACGTTTAATGCACCATTAAACTGTAAACTGCAATTTATTCTATTATCTTTTTGTTAAATGTGTCTTAGAAGACATTGTCACAACGAGGCAGGCGTACACAAGCTTAATGCTTAGTATACATATTTATTTATTTATTTAAAATCACAAAACAATAATGTTGAATCATATGTTGATACAACAAATAGCAGATAGATGGTTGAACTGAAATAGATTTTTTAATTGGGGCATTTTAAATTCACTGCCAACAACATGTTTAAAAGTTATTGTGACAGGTGGAACCAGAGGAAAAAAAAAACATTTCATAACTAATTGGGCTAAGTAGCAACCGGTCAATGAAATGATTATGTACATATAGAGCCAAACTGAGTTTGACAGAAGTAAAGATGGAAAGGTGACTTTTTAACATAATTCTGTGAATTTCCCAGTGCAAAACTGTAAAGTCTGAGCTGCCATCATGTATAGTACTACACATAAAAAAGACATGATTCTGCTGTGAAAATCATAGCAAATTTTTAATGATTTATGCTGATAAAGCACCTTTTAATCATGTTTTTAAGTGTTTTCCATTCATTTATATACACACTTGTTATGTAAGTGCAATCTAAACACACTGTGCTTTCCTTTTCTCTCTACAGTCACATTCCAGGGGGCACGTTGGAGGCCAGTGTGGACCTCATGATCATGCAAAGGAGACTGCGACTCATGGTTCACGCCACTGATCTCTACCGGTCCACCAGCTGAGCCACAGCCACCCTGAAGTGAGAAAAAACACTGTCACTCCATCAGCAAACGAAAGTTACTGCTACCACTACTACTACTGTCATTTCGCAGACGCTGTTTTCCAGAGCAACCTATATCTGAGAAAACAACACAAGCAAGAAGTCACATAGGAGGGCACAGCAGGGATAAGTTTTGGTCTGACTGCTGTGAGTCCAGTTGGATACAGGCGCCGCCATGCTACTGCTGGAAGATTTTTTCTTTTCGTTCCCGTCACACCCTAAAACAGTCCCTTTTTACAGCAAAAACTACCTCTTAAATTTACCATCAAATTGAATCTCTACCATGGGCTAAAAAAAGAAAAAATAATAATTCTTAAAATCTAGAAATGTGTCCGCATTCCCTGTGTCCGAGCTCATTTCAGAAAGATCTTGTGGAAAACCGTGCTGTGCCGTGTATTAAAATTATGTGCATCTTATTTGCCAGGCTAATGAAGAAAGGTCCCATTAGACTTTTTAACTTGTGCCTTGTATGTCTGTGAAGAAATCATTAACACTTAACATACACAAACCATGAATCCAGTGAGTATCTTTTACAGAGAAAGTCTTGTTTCGTTCAGCTTGACAATGCCAAACGGCATTACGTTGCATGGTCAGAAGTTCAAATCTTTGGCAAATTTTGAAATAAAATACATATTAAAGAAGGCTTCAAAATGTAGAGGGGCTGAATAGCTTAAATAAAGCAAGAATGGAAAAACCTTTTGTTTTTAAAATGGCAGCAAAACTCCCAAACCCTTGCAGACTGGTTTTACAAGAAATAGTTACACCATATGCTGGTAAACAAACCCATACTAAAGACTTTTGGGACTGTAATTATATCATCTTTAAACTCATTTAGATATAGATAAATTCAGTCCTTTCAGCATCCCCCGACTAACACCACTGCCTAAGCAGACCAAAGCAAGATTCAGACAGCATCAAAAACTAATACCGTTGCGAGAAATTTAAAGACACTTGTAGCTGCAAAAAATAGAGGAGACCGGAAGAAAAGTCTTGAAATGACCTTTTGCTTTTTGTGGAACTGGCATTGTTTCATCTTTAATACAGTATGCATTTAATAGCTAATTGAAACAGAATGTTTTATTACAGCAAATATTATTAAATGTGTATTTTTTAAATTATGTGAGTGGCTTTAGAAGTTTACGGTGGATTGATTAATGATCCTCTTTGATTGTTAGATTGCAGTTTTATCACCATGTTTTCAGGCTTGCTGTGCAAAGGTGCAGGTTTGGTCTCAAAACTGAAATTCACTCTGAAAAATACACGTTCTCTCTCTCAAAAAAAAAAGAAAAGACATTTTCTTATATATTGGTAGGGACTCAAATACATTTTTGGTAGGGACAGATGCTTATGGTCCATACCGAAATCTATACCTGTTGCCGTGTTTGAATGACGCAGCATAAATGATCTGACTACCTCCATATGTGCTTGAATTAAATGTATGCGCACTGTGCCTGCACATTTATGTGTGCACGCATGCACAGATCATTTGCACGCCTGCGTTCGGGAGACATGGCGTTATCAGTGTGGTTCAATGGTTCAACAAAAATGAATGAAATGATATCCAGAGCTCAAACATCAAACACAAGAGGCAAGCTGAGTTATGGGGCATCGATCGAGTGCAAGAACAAAGGGGACGATGGTTAACAGGTTGGAAAACGTAGCAGAAAGAGATAGATGAGGCAGACAGAAGACAAGCAGCCCACGGTCTGCAGTGAATTCTGTTTGGGGTCTCAGGCTCCGGGGTTTATGTCGGTCAGGATCTGTGGGAAAAGCCAGTCCCTTGAGAAAAAGAATAGAGAGAGAAAAAGAGAGAGGGATGCAAGCGATTGTGTGGGGCACTAAGGGTCTAGATGATAGGTGATACTAACCAGGTGCCCTCCTGGCCCAGCTGTCAATTCATCGCTTTCCCTTCTGCAACAACAAAACTCTGAGAACGTTTTTTTTTTCAAAAGCACGGCCTTGTGTCAGGTGCTGCTTTCGAGTGTGCACGGCCAGTGAGTTTCTGTCTGTGTCTGTTGTTTTAAGCTGTTACAGTGGTGTACGTGCACATGTCTGGATGGTGATGAATAACCAGACCCTCCTTGGTTATCTTCGCTTCCTTTAGAGTTTCAAGTGAGAGCCAGATGTAGCTATTTATCTTAATCTTTCCTTTCATTTAGCCTCGATGTAGTTGACATCCATTTCTCTTTTCATTACATTATTAAGCATCAGAAAGAAATCCTGTCATAAAAAACAATAATCAGCATGTGATTGTCATCATTTCATATGCAAAGCTGAAAAATACACACAAAAAAAACAATCAAACAAATTAGAATATACTCGTATATTAAATTCACAAAAGTAACTGTGGACTGAACAAAATTGGCTATTGAATGAGATAGAAATGTGTTTCTAGGAAGCTTATTCATGTACACATGAAGATTTAATTTCGTGTAGTGATATTAATGTTAATGGATTTGGGTTGTACTTGAACAAAAGCTTTTAGGACCAAGCCTCCCCGAGTGTCAGACCAGGAGAGATGGAGCTCCTCACACTTGTGTAAATGCCACGCTCATTTTTTTTTCTAAGTGACTATACATTACATAATGAAATATTAATCACGGGTCGCACCGGACTGATTTATTGTCTTCCCCAGTCTTTTGTGACTTCTTTTAACTAAAATCTGCAGCAAAAAAAAAAAAAATTGACAAAAATTCATGTGTTTGCATGTGTTTAAAACAAAAGTGGTTACAAAGTGATCACCAATAGGAAAATGATGAAAAGAAATGTAAATTTACCTTCACACGAGACGCAGTGGGACCGGAGCAGAGAGCCGTCAAGAGGCAGCCACATCTCGTAGGAAGCCAGTTATTTGTCTCTTGCACCGCATGCTGACAGCATGTGTCCCCATGTGTTTGCAATTAAGAGATTTTAGATGATGTCCTCCTTGGTGATGACACGCCACAAGCCATGAAACTTCTGTGTAAGAGCACGTCTCAGATATGAGAGTCACTTGAGGCATGCCAGTCCTTTCAATGCAGCAGATGATTATGGAAAAAGCATTATTTAAAAATGGTTGAAGGAGTGTCTAAACAACATATATGAGTGGTGCCATTGTTTACTATTGGCTCTTCCCTCGTAAAACCGGGAAGTCACAGGAAGATAACCTGCTTTCTTTTTAGTCATTCTGCTACCCTTACCACCAATTACAGTTTCATGGATCAAATTGTTATATATTAACAGAGATGAAAATACCAAAATAGTTTAATTTCTTCTCATTGATTTATCTCCTCTATTGAAATTATAATCAAATCTAAGACCTGCAGGACATGTTTTGTGACACTCTTGCATCTCAACGCACATCGAACCTTGAACCACGTAACGGTACCGTTCGTAAAGAGCAACAGAGGTGTGGTCAGACAGCAGTAATGAACCTGGTGGGCAAAGAAGAGAGGACTCTGTGTGCACATAGCGTGCAATCTGCGCTGTGAGGCACATGGCCACAGTACATGTATGTGTGTGTTCACAGTGTGGCTGCATTGTGCAGCACAAACTGATGATAAACAGGTCGCATAGCTGGCATTTTATAGCTTTTCCAGTCTCGTTAATTCAGAAAAGTAATACATTGGTTTCATTGGGTGGCTCCATGAACATACCTTTGTTATGGGTATGGTTGGGTCAGGCGGCTTTAAAAGGCTGTGTCAATACCAGAGACGGAAATCTGGTGGCTGCTGTGCCAGGTCCAACACAGCCCAGAATGTTCGATAACCTTAAACTAGAGCTGTGTAGAAGCTTTTATATTGCAGCTGTCACCGTGTGTTTATTTTTTTGTATGATATTCAGCAGTAAAGTGACATTGTACCACGGTGAAGCCATATGAGCAGCTTATGAGCCCCTTGATAAACAGCTGATGTTTTAACTTGGCGCCCTTGGGGAAATGTGAGAAACAAATCATTTTTCTAATTGAACATTTTTGCGAACAAGCCTATCTCATGCAAATGAACAACTGAGTTTTGTATTCTTTTAATTAAGCATGAAACAGTCATTATCAAATAGTTTGCAGCTTGAATGGTTTCAGCTGCATGCATGAATAAATTAAAACAATTCCCTGCAATTTGACACATTTTCACATGCTTTTGCTTAAAAGCACTATGGTTAACTTTCACTACTGGGATCTTAAAGCAGATTAGTACTTTATGAAACAAACTGTTATAGACAAACAGCAGGGTGCACTTGTTCTTTGTGGTACCCAACTATATTGTGTGAAATCAACCATTCACATTACAACCTAACCTAGGCCTTTGTGTGGGGGATAGAGGTTGAACGGTGGTGAGTGGGAGCAGGAGGAGGGAAGGCTGGGAGAGAATTCTTGTCCAAACATTCTGCACGCGGATTTGTATTTATTGCACCCCTGCTGCTATTGATATCATTACGCAGGGTGCTCATGCTGCGAGGAGGGGGCTGGGACTGGCAACAGGGAGGTCATGGAGCTGCAGGCCCTAATGAGAAGTGACACTGGCTCCAGGTCGGCCAAGAATCCACCGGATTTCAATGGGAGCCGCACTTTCCCAGTCAGCGCATTAGATCAAAGATCATTACCTGCTAATCAAAACACATGAATGTAAGGGCTTCCCCTCTTCCCCTCTTCTTTTGCAACCCATTGCCGACCTGAGTCTTTGGAGGAGATGCTCCAGCAGACGAAGCAGGAGACAGCACTGGCTACTGGACTTGATGGACGCCCGTCCATGGCTCATGATAATGGACCCCACCCCATTACTAAGACCCTAAGACTTAGTCTGGCCCCTTAACTTTTTCTTCAGTATTTACCAGCAACTAACTCATCTCTTTTTGTAACTCATGCAAAATAAAATCAAGCAGATCCCCTCCTATGATTTGCACATCCATTTTATGTTACACAAATGTTTCAATTTCCTTCAGTTTCAGCCTCAATTTTAGAGCCAAGTTTGGACATTTGGGAAACCTAAGTGTGGATATTGTAGGGATAGACCTGTTGCTTCCGGAAATAGTGGCCCATCTTTACTTATGTAGTAGGGATGTTGACCCACAGCAGCCGTGCAGTTCTTCTACGGCCTTTGTGTCATCCTTAGAACAGGATCAACAGCTCTTAAGACCAGAGAAAAGGTGTTGCATTAGGGTTTCTTAATGTTAAGTCAGTCTCATCAGCAGCACAAGCTTCTACTGATACATCCACAATATTTATGTTGTGACGTCCACTTAAATCGTGCGGGGATTACAGCAAAGTTGGGGTAAGGGGGGTGGCAGAAATATGTCGCCTCTTGGTAGAGGCCCAGATCTTGAAATGTCAAACCCACTCGACCAACATGGGACAAAAAGAGAGCAAGGGAGCGCAGAGAGGGGGAGCAGTGGAGGATATTTTGCTGCTGTACTTAAGGCTCCATGGCCCATTAATCGTTTGTTTGAGTTTCCGCCCCAGCGAGCATGTCATGTCTCCATTAGAGAGGGTTTGTTTCGTCTTTCTGTCCGCCTTTTGGCAGCAGGGGGCTCTCACACATCTCATTTGACTGTGCACTGCTGTCTGGTGCCAGGCAGACTGCCCTTCATTGGTGTGTGTGTGTTATAAAATTTGAAATATATTTCTTATTTATTTCTTTTGAAATATTTGAAATTTTCCATGCATTTTTCACTCTCATTAAAAAAAAAATTGGAAGGATATTATTTTGTCATACCTCGTCTTTTTATGTAATTATCTCCAAAGAGGGCATCAAATAATGTAATAAAAACTCCTGCTAAAAATAATTACTCCAAAGCTTTATTTCGTAATGTTTGATTTGGCTCGTCGCTTACTTCTGTTACTTCCAAAATTCTCCTTGGCGCTATCACGAGAGCGCGAACATTAGACTCAAATTATACGTCTTTACAGATGGTACGGAGGATTAAAATTAATCACCTCACTGTCTTTGCAGACGTATTTCTGGTAAAATGCTGAGACGCAGCATTCCAGTGTGTCTGCCGACTTACTTACTGGGATCTCGGGTGTAGGAGCTGACCCACACTGCCACGGCCTATCTTGATGTTAGTTTGACCGTTGACCTAAGACTATGCTGTAGACATCAGCCTGCTGACCTGTCAAACAGGCTCCTTTATTCCTGTGACCCACGAAGCTTTCTCCTTTAAACTGAAATATGGCCGCCAAGTCTACAGAAGCCAGCCAATTAGGAAGTGGAAAGAAATCAGAGTGGCACAATGAGCCGAGACTAATAGAGTCCTCTTTATCTGCCGCCTGCCCGTCTGCCTGCCTGCTCCCTAAATGCCCTCAGTCCTCCTGCTGCCAATGTGCTTCTTGTATCTGCACAGCGCAGAAAAACTCTTGATTGTTATCTTTTCCTTGTGATGGATTATTCTCTCTCCATATTCAAACTCTCCTCGACAAACTGATTTGACTAATCATATGAGGTATGAGAGGATATTGTGTAATATAGCAAACTGACTTTGTTTGCTGTTATAAAAAACTAAGAAATAATCACTTTTATGCGTATGTTTTTAAAGGACATGTAATATTTAGCAGTTTGCCACACTGCCACAAAAGCCGTGATTTGTCTTGGCATCCCATGATACTGTACCTAAACAGGCTGGATAAAACAGTTTTAACCTCTTCAGCCTATTGTGGAGTTCTGCCAGTTGTTTTTCTTTTTTTTAGATTAAAATATGCAGCAAAGGGTCGCAGGCCAGGGTTCAAACTTGGAGGCCCGAGCTCAACCAGGTGACCTACTCTGCAACTCCTGAAAGAAGGTTTTGAATGGGTCCAGGTTGGTGTTTGTAGAAGCTGTAAGGTATGGCAGTGGCATCGCACACACAGACGCCGCATTGGAGGCCTGGTTTGGAACTCCTGTCTGCTCTTAACATATTTTACTGTTTATTCTAATTTAGGTTATACTCGTGGTTTGCTGTTTTAGACATTGAACACTACTATCTTAGAGATGGAAAACTTTACAAAAGCTCATTTTGCATTGTTATGAGGGTGATGACTTCTGCCTCGTCTTTTAAAAACAGAAACGTGAGTGCAGGCATGTGAGCGGAGAGCTGTTCATTATTTCCCCAGCGATTACATCGTATGAGAATATACTGCCAACAAAGTACTGTCAACAATCATCAGGAAATGCAACATTATAGGTATCAGCAAATCATCTTGATATTTCAGAGGAAAAAAATGTGATATTATATTTTCAACCTTTTCTTTTCATTTTCGAGACTTCAAGAGTTTATGTGGAGGTCCACTCTACATAAAAAATATTTGGAATTAGGGGATCCATCAAAGCCATCGAGCATGCACTGCAGCCTCTCCTCCGTTACTCTTGCTGCACTGTCTTCAGTCTTTCCGGGCTGTAGTTTTGTCTTTGCTCTTCATCAGTGTCATTTCTTTTTTAAACTTGTCTGGATTTGGGATCTTATTCTGAAGATTTCTTGGGCTTTAGAAACCTCAATCAGCTTGACCTAGATGTAAAGAACCTGCTGTCACAGTTATTCGACTTAATAAATGTCTTAAAGTGCCAGATTAAGTGCCAAAATTAAACTGAGTAAACATCCTCTGTGAGGTATCATTTCAATTAATACTTTTTGTCTCTTGTTGCTGTTTTTTGAGACATAAAAGATGAACTTTCTCATTTTGTCAGGTCTTTGTCTCTTTTCATTGTATTTTCCCAACTCAAACCAAGAAGCAAACAAAGAGGGCTATTGTCTCAGTTTAAAAACAAGGACAGCTATCTCTGGAGGTGTTCCCTGAATGATTTGCTACACATTTCAGTCACTTGTTCAGCGGCAGTGCACTTTTTCCTCTGCATCCCAAAGGAGAAGGACAGAGTGCTGCAGGCTGCAGAGTGGCCAAAGCCTCAGGAAAGCTGGGGACAAAATCAATAGCTCACCAGAGTGGAACTATTGTAGACTGTGAGCTGCTATCTCTCACCTTGTTTTTCTAAAACCCAGCTAATGCTCACCCTTGTCTCCGAGCTGTGCTGGATTGATATCTGTTGCACTTCAAAGACCGACATGGTTGTTCCTATTGACCCTTAGACGTTCTCACTTGCAAAAATAAATTTCGCCACACGGCCGTTTCTATCCTAGTTTGTACCACATATAAAAGTAACCCCCCCCCACCAAAAAAAAAAAAAGAGCAAAAAAGGACATTAAAGGCAAATCACATATGGGATCTTAACCACAAGCTTTGAATTTAATGGCATTTGTTTACAAGATAGTTGTATGCCCTTAATGCTTGACATATGAAATAATATACAGAAAATCCATTTTTTTTCCTTTTTTGTGTTTATTATGTATTTAAACTAAAAACAGACTGTTTTTTGTCTTTTCTAGTGTCTAATTAACATTTTTTTGTGTTATTATGTATGTATATTTTATTTTTTGGACTTTGTTTTTGTGTCGAACCTGTTTTTTATTATGGGTGCTGTACAGAGTTCCTAGAAATCTATGGGACAAATATGATAATCCAACATTATAGATTTAATTTGTCAGATAAAGACATTAGACAGTTGAAAGGAAAAGGTAAATAAATACAAATGCAGATATCAGTTATATGGAAGACTGGAGCATGTGAGGAACGTCCACCCTGCATCTCCCACCTTCTGTTTTTAATGCATCCAAGGCGCACATAAATTTACATAAAAAAATAACATAATAATATGGACATACAGACATTAAAAAATAAAAAGAAAAAAAAAGCTCAAATGGGATGGAAGGGGTCTTCTGCTGGCCGCCTGGTGGGACCTCAGGATGCCTGGGCAGCTTGGTGCACGTTCCTACTATTTGGGACTTCCCCTGCGGCGGGGAAGTCTGGGCCTCGGCGGGTCTGGGGTGCGCTTCGGCTAGTAGGTGTGATGCGTGGGTCGGCTTACTGGGGGCCTGCTGGGAGTGGTGGTGTGGTGACTGGTCGCTGCCTGGGCGTGCCCATGATGTGTTGGGGGCTTCCGTGTGCCTTGCCTTGTGCCGCCTCCAGGTCTCGGCTGTCCCAGCCCTTGTGCTACCGCTGTCTGGCTGCGTGCAGGTGGCGGACTGGGGGTGGTGGCCGTCCTGATCCTTCAAGATCGCGTTGCCCCGGTTTCTCCGTCCTCTTTCTCTCCCTCTTCACCGCTTTACTCTCTGCCTCTCTCTGGAGTTAGGTGTCGCCGCTGCGACCAGCGTCGGGCGGGTTCGCTGGGTTGGTGGGCCCTCTGTGGCGCTGTTGCTTGGATGGGTTGGGGGGGCCTGGGGTTCAGGGGGTCTCTCGCGACTCCTGTCATTTGGGCCCTGCTGGTGGATAGTGGTGTTGTGCTAGGGCGGTCCTCTTGCTCCCCCTCCGTCATGACCGCTGCTCTAGTGATGATGATGATGATAATTTTTATTATTATTCTATTTGTGTATATGTATGAATTTATGTATGTATATATGCATATAAATGTGTATGTGTGTATGTTTAAATGTAGGTGTAGGTGTATGTATATATGTATATATATATATATATACACACAAATAGAACCCAATAGCCATATATATGCATTTCAATCTTGCAAAAGAGGGTTTTTTTTATGTGTGCATGGGTGTGGGTGAGTGTGTTCCCTTTACCAGCCCTCTTGACAGTCTAACCATATTTGATGATTTTATGAAAGTATATATATATATATATATATATATATATATATATATATATATATATATATATATATATATATATATATATACAAAACTTGGTATTAACCATTAATATATATGCAAACAAAGGGGGAAAAAAAGGAGACATCAGACAGTTTATACAGGTTAAAACACATGATTCGTCTATCCATTTTATTACAGGAGTAATCTGTTGGCATCCCTCTGTCCTGCCACCCCTTCCAGCGCTTCTGTAAGGACACCAAAAGTATCCAAGCCATCTGAGCGGTATTCACTAGTCAGGTTTTGTGTCAGAGGCTTCCTGTTCGTGACGCCCGTGACGTGTGTCTAGAACATCTCCCATGGGAGGCACCCTGAAGGTATCCTGACCACATGCCCAAAAAACCCTCAGTTGGCTCTTTTTGACACGGAGAAGCAGTGAGTCCACTCTGGGTCCCTCACAGATTGAGCTCCTCACCCAGATATCATTTAGAGGTATGCCAAGCTCTCGCTCTATTTATACACGGCCCAAATACCCTTACATAGGAAACCATGAGGGACATAGACGTGTCTTTTTCAAATGCACAAAAATCACATGAGGACTCCTCTTGCTGGACCATCACCCCTATCAACCAAGATAGTTTAATAGCACCAGTGTCATAAGAAAACTCAGACTGAATCACACTCACTCCAAGGGAGTTGTTTTACTACTTCAGCAACCTCAGCCCATTTATAGACAAGTTCTCTTTTAACTTCTCAGCTACAACTTCAGAGAGTGTATCAAATGGATTGAGCAGATCCTCAAAGAAATTCTTCCACAGCCAGACTATTCCTGTTGAGGTCAGTAACACCTCATCCCCACTGAAAACAGTGTGGTGAAGTACCACTTACCCCTCATGAGGCCTCTGACGGTTTGCCAGAATCTCGTTGAGGGTAACTGAAAGTCATGTTCCTGGGCCTCAGCAAACTCCTCCCACAGCTGAGTTTTTGCTTCTGTTAAAACCTTGCCTCCATAGTTTCATCACAAGGGTTTTTGGATCATGCCCCCTCTGGCCCCTCACCCAAGACCAATTTGCTTCGGGACACACTACAAGGGTCAAACCCGGATGGCTGAAATTAAGCAGTTTTCCTACAAAAAAACTTAAAAAAAAGTAAAATAACTAAGACGTAGTTTTAAAAAGACTTAGAAATATGTAACTTTACCTTTATCTGAGGCAAAGGCCCTCAACTCACTGAAAACTGTTTCAAAGACCCACTTTTGGGTCTTTTGGGTAGAGAACATCTATGACTGACTATTTTTTAACAGACACTTTAAACTTGACTGAAAATCAAGGCATAAGAGAACAGCGTTATTGGTTCAGTAACTGAAAATAACATTATATATATTTTGCTACTGTTGCCCCCTTTGGCTGAAATAACTGCAGTGAGACGCTTCTTAAAGCCATCTACCAGTCTCTGACATCGGTCTGAGGAAAGTTTTCATCACTCCTCAATGCAGAATTCCTTCAGCTGTGAGATGTTTGCTGGGTTTCTTGCATGTACAGCCCATTTTAAGTCACCCCGCAACATCTCAATGGGATTAAAATCTGGGCTTTGACTCTCCATTTCTCCATTTTCAGCCATTCTTTGGTTGATTTACTGGTATGTTTTGGGTCATTGTCATGTTGCATGGTCCAGTTCCGCTTCAGCTTTAATTTTCTCACAGATGGCCTCACATGCTCCTCAAGAACCCTCTGATACACAGTAGAATTCATGGTGGATTCTATAATTCTATGATGATGGTGAGCTGGCCAGGTCCTGCTGCAGCAAAGCACCCACAAACCATAACACTTCCACCTTCATGCTTCACAGTTGGGTTAGGGTGAAAGAGCATGCCTTCTTCCTCTGCATGCACTTTTACATCAACAATAGCCAGACCCTGCTGTAGGTCCCATGATGACATTTTATATTTTTTGGTGACCTCTTGTAGCGTCTTGCGGTCTGCTCTTGGGGTGAACTTGCTGGGAAGACCAGACCTGGGCATGTTGGCAGTTGTTTTAAAAGCCCTCCATTTGTAGATTATTTTCTGAACAGTGGAATGACTGATTTGAAAATCTTTTTAATTCATTTTAAATCCCTTACCACATTCACAGGCTGCTATAATTTTTTTTTCTGAGGGCCTCAGGGAGCTTTTTTGCTCTCACCATGGTGCTCACTCACTTCAACAGTAAGGAGCACACCAACATAAATGTCTGAGGTTCAAATAGGGCAAGCCTAATTTAAAATGTTGAATGATGATCTGCAAATCATGCGCGCTTGTGATCCACTTGTGTGGGATTTGAACCAGTTTAAGTGGCAATAAATGTGAGGGTGTCCTAACTTTTTCCTCAGTTAGAATACACCTTTTGTAGAATTACATTTACAGAATATCTTGAAATGTGTTTTCTTCAGTTTGAATTGTTTAGTTATATCACTTTAATCTCCCAATATTGTTAAGATTAAGATTAAATATCCATGCATAAGGAAATGTTACAAAACACCCAGATTTGCACAGGGTGTCCTACTTTTCTCACATGACTGTATTTGAAAGGGAACATACTGTAGTCAAAAGATTTTTAGAAACAGCTCCTGGTAACATTTATTGGTGTTGAGAACAAAGTAACACCTTGCAAAGAAGATCAATATTCATATTACGTTCTTGTAACTTGTAACTAGTAAGGCATTAATGATGCAACTGAAGTGATACTTTACCTAATAATTTACCTTAAAACATCTGTTACAGAAGTACTGTCAAAGAAATTTGAGCTATTTTGAAACTGCACACTGCCTATACTATGTGGTATTGTTTTATTGACTGTCCTCTGATACATTAACTTGCTTTGTCATCTGTATTGCATTTTATTTTATTTATTTACTGGTCGGTCAATCTCAGTCATCAAAATCTAGTTCCCAGCTGTTTTGGCCTCATAGATATGATGTAATTGTACTAAAACACTACTTATTATGCATCACTGCATTACTTAAAGACTTTGGCTATGAACAACCATTTGAATAATCATCAGCTGCCTTCTTCTTCTGTTTACTATTTTTGTACAGCTGTAGTTGCAGTTGCAATAATTTGTCCAAAACTAAGGATGATTCTTCCTCAAAGTTTAGATCTTCTTTTTCTTTGTTTTGAAGTCTCGTGGGACAAGCTGTAGAGAGTTATGGAGAGAGAACTAGGAGAGTTAGACTCATAAAAATAAACAGTGTTTAATGTAAACAGTGCTGGATTGTGAAGTTGATGTAGAGGGGGTTTCTTGGACTTCCAAAGCTGGAATTCCATCTCAAAGAGCATTTCAGTAGAAACGTCTTGGAGCTCACAATTTCTGACCATCAAGTACAAATGGAAGTTATGGTATTGAACTTAACAAATCTTGTAAACCCACTTATCTTGCTTCCTGGCAGATACCCCTCTGGTGTATTTTGTTTATTTCAAAGTCGTGGAAACATATCTGTCTGTGTTTCAAACAATTTAACACAACAGTTATATCAGTTATATCCTGATGTGATTTATTTTAATCCCATTTGGAAATATCTCTACGTTGAGTTTCTATGGTTGCAGCTACAGACTGCAGTTCATGTCCAAATCCACAGTGGTGGCTGTATTGTTCTACAAAATTTGGTTCTGAATGTAAAAGACAATTTGATTAGAAACAAATCACGTGCAAACCACATGCTTGCAAGCAAAGCAGTAAACACTTTAGCTGTCAGCATGCCAGTTTCCAATCTAAACACGCCAATAACCAGCTGAGCCAACAGATGATCCAGTCTGAATGGTAGTTGTCAGATTTTCATTTTTAGCTGCCAGCTGCTGAGTTACCACTGCCAAATCATCATTGACCAGATCAATGACTGGTGACAGCCTGAGGATATATCCTCAGACCAGAACAAATCCATCACAGCAGGTTCCCCAGGAATCTTAATATGGTCCCTTTTACTGAGCCACACATTGGGGAAAGAGAGATAACATCACTACTTACACAAGTGAGGCTTGGATTTCAAATAAGGCAGAGCTTCAGACTGACGATTAATCATTAAATTATTGGCCAACAACCTTAAGTTAATATTTCTTATAACAACCATAACTCAACAATCCTGCCTTTTAAACAAACCCTGTTTTTTTTTGTTTTTTATTCAAAATTACACCAACCTGTAATGTGTCACATGATAAAACTGGTATTGATCTCAAACTAGTTGGGTACTTTTTCTATTGCTGCTCTCAAGCACTGAAAAACTGTTTGCTTCATTTATTATATATAGTCACTGGCCTCTTTATTAGGTATACCAGGTATACCTAATAAAGTGTATACAGTATGTGAACACATACCCATACAGCCATCCTGATGAATGTATTTTAAAAGGCAGATAAGAGCGTCACACTGATGAGAAGCAGGCTTGGGTATTTTTACCTCAGGATCCACTTCTGTCTATTGACGTAGATAGTAAAGATGGCCCTATGCAAAGATTACAGAGAAAACCTCACTAGTTCCAACTCACGTTTCACAACACGCTCACTGACCACAGAGTATTTCGTTAGGTACTTGTTGAGTGTTATTCTTTTTTACCTACAAACCCCATCCTTGTAATAGCACACGTATATACAAACATGCCACTTGAAGGTTGTAGCTGAGTGCTTTTTGTGTATTTACTACTAAATTTAAGTTTTTCCTCGTTTTAGAGGACACTTGGGAAAGACGATTTAGTTTGCCTGAAGTTCATGGTTTCAAGTGATTATGATTTCATAATATCTTTTAAAAAAGTGATTTTTTTTTTCTTTTCAGGTTTTTAATTAAAACCACTAACCATGCAGGCGAAACCAAACTGTTAGAAGAACTGGACAAACCCCTTCTGACGCCACCCATAAGTTTTCTGAAGAGCGCTTTTGAAGCCTCTTTTTTCATACAAATGGACAGAATGAGCAGGGCAGGCATTATAATAATAATAATAATTATGTTAAATTAAATGACTTTACATTCGTTCTGATCTAAATCTAAAGACCATGGCCTCCCTACACATTAATACATAACGTTCTGGTCTTGTGGGAGCAAAATGTATTTGCATTTCTTTAAATGTGATGACTGGAACACGATTGTGAGCTGTTCTACGTAATTTCACTATGTTTACAGTTCTGTTGATCTTGTTCCTGATAGCATTTCCAAATGATCAAAAATAGTTTGAACCAGTGTGAGACTCAGCTCATTTACAATATAGAAATGACCTCACTGCTAACATTAAAAACTAGAGTGGAATCATGGCAGAAGGGACTGAGAGACCCAAGACAGCAATGATGGAAAGGAAGGTCACAATACGAGGAAGAAACCAAACAGGAACTACACAACGCCGTTTCAGTCATCCAGTCTGCATCCTCAGCTTCATTTTCACCTTTCTTCTAAAATTAACTTAGCTACAAATATAATACCTGCTTATTGGCTCTTGTGTAAGAAACAAGAGTGCCAGCGGTACCAGCAATCCTCAACTCCAACACTCTCACACATCCTCACTGTTTTTCCTTTGTCAAAGTGGACCTTGTTCCAGCACCAAACTCCACTATAGATCCAACAGCAAGACAAAGGGTCAAGAGGGAAAGTGAGCTTTGAGAGAGCGTGCCGCTTAACCTTGACCTTGGGACTGCATTTCTCTAAATGTGTGTGTGTGCAACTACAGCTGTCCTGCTCAGCACTTCAGAGAGTGTTTACATTTTAGGAGAAGTCTTTATCTCCCCCAGGCCTGCGGTCCCTCCGGGTGAGTTTATACAGACAGTACACACACACACACACACACACACACACACACACACACACACACACACACACACACACACACACACACACACACACACACACACACACACACACACACACACACACACACACACACTACATGGATCAGTGTGAGAGTTGTGAGTAAAGGGAGAGCACTGTCACACACTCATCTATCTCAGCTGCATGTTGGACCATCACCAGGTGTACAGCAATCATCTGAGAGCCCAGCTCTACTGAAGTAGGTTACCTACAATCTGGATCTTACAGGACAAACGTATAAACTCTATCATTCAAGATGCACCTCATAGTCTTGCACCCTACATTACTGTATAACTACATGTAGCCAATCTTCATTAATAGATCAGAAGTGAGATTCGATGTCGTTTAATGCTCTCTAGAGTGGTTTTAATATAAGATCTCTGTCTTTTCTGTATTATTGTCAGTGTGGTATGGTTCATACTCTAAGTTGTATAACAACAATGGCCACAAAAGCGCTTGCATCACATATAATAAATAGCAAGAGTCCTTTAGGCTTCAGAGTGCAGGTCTAGTTGTTTGTTTAACTTGGGTTTACAATTTAAATAGCCTGATCACATCCCTGTTCCAAGGCCTTCGATGGCTAGTAAACCCTGGGGTTCTCTGTGACCAAACAAGTTCACAGACTCTTAAATATGAAACTTGCTATCGATTAAGTAGATGGTCCTCTACTGTGTCTCAGAGTTGGGGGGGCGGTTTGTTTAGTTTTAGGGGAATTCTATACTGTGTGAGGCTGGGCTGTGTTCATAAAGTCTGCAGATGAAGAATCAGAGTGAAAACCAGGTAATGTCCATCCATCCATTATCTTTTACCCAGTTCAATCCTATTCAGGGTCACAGGGGTCTGCTGGAGCCTATCCCAGCTGTCAACGGGTGAAAGGCTACGTACGCCCTGGGTAGGTTTCCAGTCCATCGCAGACAGCTGGTAACATGGTTCCATGTGTTAGAGGTATAAAGAAAAACAAAAAACAAAGCGGAATCTTGAGAAGTATACACAGCTTCCTGGTAAATTCTTAAAATCTCAAGTGAAACCAGGTGTCCCATTTCAAACTTTTAAATACTCACCATTGAATTCTGTCTAATTCTAATTCTTTTATTGCACATTTCCATTCTTTTGTTGTGCACTACACCTCTTTGGTGAAAAACCCAAACCCCACATCAAGGGTTTACATTTTTGAGTATCCATTATTTATTTGTTATTTGCTTTAGTTTTTTTGTCATGGTAAATGTTGTATTTTTTATTTTTTTTGTTTGTTTGTTGGCTTGTTACCTTTATCTAATTGAGCTTTGCATTTTGACTTTGGGTGGAGTTTTAATTTTGAAATATTCTTTAATCTACAATATTTTTGGCTTCTTAATTTCCCTCCACATTTTGACTCTATCAATACCCTCTGATTATCACTTTAGACCCAAGTTCACCGTTGGCTATGAGTCGCTAAGTGAATAGAGCACTGATCCTAATGCAGCTGCAGCGTCACCCACTAGACTCTTTGCTTCCTTGCGTTACAGGCCAGCATAAGCATTTAATTTTGTGTTAAGTGACTTTGTGAACGTTATATATTTCTGTGAAGTCCTGTTCTCCATCTACATTAGCTGTTGGCTTGGAGGACACAGAGATAGTTATTGACCAAAGTCATGTAGTTGCAGAGACGTAATCAGTCTCATGCAATCTCTACTTGCTGCCTCCCTCACAACTGTGCTCAAGTGAACGGATTGTTTCAGTAAGTAATTTTGTTTTGGTTCATCTACCCATAACATTTTTTTCCACCAACTATGACTTTCCCCTTAGAACTTAAATACGGTATATGTTTACATGGAGTGCTTAAAAAGCAGTTTATCATGGCTGGAGTCAATCTGTTATCCTATCAGTGACTTTGGCTATTTATTGTCTTTTCAGGCCCATCCGTCTTGATAGGGCGCTCTGTTAAGATATGAAACCATGGGGTGTCTTCCATATTGTTACTGTCAACTGTCAAGGGCTAGCCAACTCTTAATCAGTGTTTTTCACATTTCTGTACTTAGAGATAAAACAGTGCTCGCATGCCAAATAAATATTCTTTGAGGGGGCTGAACAACACGGCTTCCAGAAAAAGCTGTAGGTTGTTACATTGCTTCAGTGGCAATTTCGTGTTTAAACTTGGGAAAACTGGTATTTCACAGATAAAGGATTTATTTTGCCAAGGGGTCGGTTTGTTTTTCAAGTACAAGAAAGAAAAAAAAAAGAAGACCACCAACATGATAGGACGTTCTCTTTTTCACCCAAACACATGCTCACGCTTTCATTTACAAAAGTGTGACCTTTTTCACAAATGTAGATAATAAGCTGTTACAAAAACCAAACAACCTGTCAGTGATAAGATAAAAACAGAAAAGCGGATTCTCAGACACAAAAAGCTAAGTAATCCTCAGCATTCTCTTCTTTTTAAGAGCTTGAACATTCATTTTTTTCCTAACTTTAGAGCAAGTTACCTTGCTAACTTTAGGCCCTTTTTACTTTTTTACTTTTTACTTTTTAACCCGCCGTGACTTTATCTGGTGAGTGTTACAGCTGACTAACCCAGAGCCCTAAAGACCTAGAATACAAAAGCAGGGGGAGAAAAAAAAAAAAAGAAAAACAAGAAAAAAAAAAAAGCAGAAACATGAACTGGTATGGATCCAAGAAAACCTACTGTTGAGATATTGAGTGTTTTGCTTCTCGAGGGCATGCCGGTATCAAGGTGATTCATCGCGGAAGCCTGGGCCGACTGTGTGGGGCACACTGTAAGTCCATCTCAGATGATGGTTTTATTGATGGCATCAAGTCACACGTCGGCCTCTGTGGAGGTGCTGCGCTGGCAGCTTTGCTCGGGTGGTGGAACAGAGCAATACACGGAGTGAAAGCTAAGGGGAACGGCGGTGGGGGGAGGGGAGGGGAAGGGATTGAGGGTGACTGGGGTTTACTGCCACACAGACAGGCCAGTGTCTCTCCCAAAGTAACATGCAGACACCTGCATTTAGGGAGATCGATGCCTTGCCACAAGCAGCTAAGAGTGCCACTGGAGAATAGCATTTATTGATTTGCTGTTAGTGTTAATAGAGAGAGACATAATTTCTGTTATTCTCCGCTCAAGTCAGCTCTATTTATGTTTCCAAGCCAGGAGTCCTGTATGAGACTCTTGGTCAACTTCTAATGCAGTTGTTGAACCATTGTACTAATGAATGATGGTATTTTATTTCAGCACTTTTGTTTTGTAAATAATTTTTTTAAAAGCTGGTGATCAAGAGAATGGAGATTTAACATAATTCCAATTAACTGTTCTCCCAAGACTGTGGCACGCATGAAAAGTCAGCTTGCTTTCCCAAAATGTGATGGCCCCATACTGCTGCTTCTAGACGTATTGACGTGCTGTGTTGGCACACTGTCTCAGAAGGCACGGAGGGGTCAGGCTGGCCTGCTGCCTCCCTTACCCTTGGGTTCAGTTACCCTGTAGGCGTGCTATCGATCCCTCAGCAGTTACAAAGCTCCCTGTTGTGTATTCCTATACTGTAGATGAACGGCTGCGGTCATGAGGTATCCCATTGTTAGGGTATAGAATACAGCTGGGTTTTTGTGCACTCTTGTCTACACTCTTGTCACAGTGCTGCTCAATCGACAGCTTTATATGACCAGATTATTTGTGTCCTGCTGCTCATGGATTATTTGTGACCAGTGTTCACGCAACCTTGCTTAAAGAAGATCTCTGATCAATTTGTACATTTCACTGTGCAGACATTTCTCATTTAAATGTGTCACTTTTATTAGGCTTACAACTATGTTACAGGGTGCCAACCTCTGCTTAGCTTTGCTTTATTTTTACATTTTGCCTTGTCTTCATTGCCTCTCTTCTTGTTTATAACAAGGCAGACAGACACACAAAAAATTAAAGCCTGTATATTCTTTGTGACACTCACTGATGCATGAGCCATATGCATATAACATATGACAATATCCTTTTACGGTGGTTGCAAGATTTTGAATCACGGCGATAAGTTTGAGACTAGTTCAGGACAGGGATTATTTCTGATGTTGCCACAAAACAAACATTTGAATCAAGAAGTCCTTTTGCATATGTTCGCTGGCAGCGATGCAGCTCTTCCAGCATGGATTTCCTAAGGGAGCCAGGAGTCATTTAAAGGACCCTTCCAAGAGGAAGTCTGCAGGGACCCAGAATCCACTAAACAGGGACTCCAGTGAGCCTTGCCTGACTGCAATGGGGCTAGGATGAGCAACCAAACCCCCACCAGTCCTCATTTCAGCTCTGGCAGCACTCATTTCAGATCTTGTTTTAGTAGCGACATTTAAAATGAAGATATTTGTACAGATTTGATTAGAATGAATGCAAAATAATATTAATTAGCACCATAGGTAAGCAAAGGCAAAGCCAGCCAAGCTAAAATTGCTAACCATGATGTAGATAAGGTGGGCGTGTTACAGCTGCCTGCATAGGCCTTGTTATTACGCCAGTTTGCAGCGTAACACCGCAGTCTGATCAACAGGGGCTTCAAAAGTACTATTATCCCTTTATAGGGCAAACGATAAAATTCCAACTCTAGAAGGTTATTGGAGAATATTAAAGGATCGTTTTTACTTATTTAAATTTTTATTTTCATCGCATGTATCTCGGCTCAATTGACCAAATATGGTTATTTTCCCAATCAAGAGTTATGCAGTATGGTAAGGTAACTTGGGTGTGTGTGGTGCATCTGACTTCTAGACTTGTTTGTTTCGCTCATTTGCCCATTTTCTGATTAAGCAGAGTCAATGTTGGCGCCAACATGCTGTCCTCCCCCAGGTCCGAAAAACAGGCTTCAAATGGAGCATTTCCACCGGCGGGGGTTCTGGGCAGTTTGTCAGGGGCTGGATTGTTGAGGCATATCTCCATTACCAGGAACAGTCCTGCAAAAGAGGCCCTCAGGAACCTTTGCAGGGTGAAAAATGTTCCTGTAGTGGGACAGGTACTCAGATCAGCCTCTGCTTATTGGGTGTTCCACTAGCAGGGAATTATGTTCAGCCCTCTCGCAAGAACATAAATCATGTGAACGCAACTCATTTGAACCATTTGGACCAGAAACATTTGGCTCTAAGTACCTTTGATGAAGATGGAGATTACAAGGCAAAATGATAGATGGACCTATGAAGAGGTTCAGGCCTTGTTGGCGTATCCCACCAATGAAGAGGTCCAGTCTGTTTTTTTTGGCTGCATTCTTCTTTTTCGTCTCCTTTTATACTGTTGGCTGTTTGTGAACACCACAAAAGGTGCATTACTGCCTACAGTGTAATGGACACATGCTGGCTGAAGAGGCTGGGGAGGTTCACGTCTAGCAGGTTCAACCAGGAACCCCAGTTAGTGGAAACCAGCTTATACCACTCCTCAGAAACCTATGGGAGAAATCAGAGAAGGTTGGTCCATTTCTTTTTATGCAGTCCACAGTTATACTAGGAAAAGATTGCACAACTCTTGTCACGACTCTTGTCATTATATGCTGCTGTTTCGCCAGCTTCAATTTGTAATGAAACCTGTAGTTGAGATCTAGAGAGTTTCCCAGGACAAAGCTGATTCAAATGCTCAGACTAATACCTTCCAGTATACTCATAATTTCAAAGAGAATATGTTCCTTTGTGACGAATCATGCTACCCAGGAAGATGTGAGAAAAAGCTGTTTTCCATGTGTCATTACCTACAGTCTGTACCTGTAATTCCCAGAGACTGAAAGAGGAACGAAGGAAGACTGCTGCCTTATCATCTCTAATGATGAGACAGCTGGAGGTCATTTTCCAGTGGCCCAGCTTTGACATTGCAACACTGATGATCTACTCTGCCTTGTCTTACCAGGACAAGGATTTATGGGACTTCTGCAAAATACCATTTATTCAAATCTAATATGACAGCTTTACTGGACAAATGCTATAATTTCTTCAGCCTTTTTTTTCTTTCTTTTTACATGAAACATTTAAACATAATTTAAAATCAAATCTTGATTAATGTGGGCCATGATTAAAAAGAGTTTCTGATTGAGATGCCATTATGTACTTGAGAAATAGATGTGTTCTTTGCACTAAACTGGACAGCATAACTTATATTGCACGTTATTTCCCTGAGTTAAACTGGCTTTTGGGAAAAAAAATAGTTTGAAAGTCATAATTTAGCCTGTCATGGAAAAAAAAAAAAAAAACACTCCTCAGTTTTTGCAAATTGATTGGCCCTGATTTGCACGGTTTCCACAATATTCTTTAGTATGGTAAAAGGTTGGTTTTGTAATATGATTCATAGCAGGTGAGAGTATCTTAATATCTTTCCTTGTTTTCTTTCTGTCTTTATATCTATCTATTTCTTATGTTAAGGTCTCAGCTGCAGTTTATTATTCTCCCAGGTATCATTTGACTAATCAGTCAATACCATACATCAAAGTTGTGGCTCATGTTGTTAGGTGTACTTTTGTAACCAGCCCTCCTCATGTAAGAATTGGTCTTCAAAAATATTAAAGCTAACATATCCTTTTATCATAATTTTTTTTTAAACATTGTTATTCACTTAAAGCTTTTCGGATGTTAATGAAGGCCCTGACATAGTTTGAATGTTATTTAAAGAGTATTTATTAGAGATACAATTTCAGAGGAAAAACATTTCCCTATAACAGACGGTATTGAGAACACACGGTTAACTGGAACAAAGGCCTCCTGTGATTCAGACTCCGGTCAAGATGGGGGTTCCGGTCAAGATGGCGCCAGTGTGTTTGGCCAGCCTTCTGTCCCTGCGAGCTTTGTTTGTTTTTGCGTTATGTTTATTGATCGTAGTAACAGATGTCAACTCGTTGGTGATCTATGATCGCCAGGCTCTCCTGAATCTTCGTCCCTCTTTCGGAGGTCTGTCTCGACTTGGACTCCACGGGCGGGAGTCGGGCCGCCCCCCGCTTCTCTCAGGTATACCATCTCACCTGTACCGTACTCCGCCTCCACGAAAACGGCGCAGACGACGAGGGAAACGCAGCGGTTTGCTGGTGAAACTGAAAGCCAGTCTAAGACGCTCTCCGTCAGCCTTCATCAGAGCCGCTGCGTATCGTCGCCAGACGTCGCACCGCTGTTTGGTCCCGATCGCGCCCTGTCTGGTTTCCCTGGTCGGCGTGGATGTGGAGCTGCAGGCCCGTCGACCCATCTTGCCGTACCTCCGCAGGCGGGGGAGAGGCCTCCACAACCTGCGGCTGCTTCCTCGCGCTCTGCCTACAAAGGATACTCCGGCCCCGGCCAGGATGGCGCTGGTGAACGCTAGATCGCTAGCCAACAAAACCTTCGTCCTAAAGGATTTCTTCGTCACTCATCGACTGGATTTCCTGCATTTAACTGAAACCTGGATCTCTGGAGACGACAGCAGTGCCTTCAGCGAACTTTTGCCACCGGACTGTTCATATTTCAGCGTTCCTAGAACGTCTGGTCGGGGAGGGGGCGTGGCCACCGTTTACAGGAGCAGCTACAACTGTAAACAGGTGATCCCAGCAAGGACTTACTCCAGTTTTGAGATGGATTTATTTAAACTGGACTCTGCTCGTTCTGTGTTTTGCGCTGTTATATACAGACCGCCAAAGTACAATAAGGACTTTATTGATGACTTTGCTGATTTTATGGCGGGAGTAATGCCAAAATATGACAGAATTTTAATAGTTGGGGATTTTAATATCCACGTCTGTTGTCCTGAAAAGCCGTTGGCCAGAGACTTTTTAAATCTTATCAACTCTTTTAATTTTGTTCAGTTTGTATCTGCCCCTACGCAGGAACATGGTCACACACTTGATTTAGTTTTAGCTCATGGTTTTACTGTTTTTAACCTTGAAATCTGTGATGCTGTGTTTTCTGATCACATGCCTGTTTTGTTTGATGTGCAGCTCCCGTGTCACATAGTTAAACCTTGTGCCCCTGCCCTGTGCAGTCGAACTATTAACTCCCACACAGCCGCTCAGTTCTCTGCAGCTTTTAATTCCACTATTCTGTCACCAGATTATCAGAGCTGTAATCCAGATATTGAGAGCATGTCGTCTTACTTTTATTCAATCTGCCAAACTGTTTTAGATAATGTAGCTCCGCTCAAAACAAGGCTCTCCAGGTTGAGATCTGAGCCCTGGTTAGATGAGGCTACTCGAGCTGTGAGGCGGGAGTGCAGGAGAGCCGAGCGGAAATGGAAGAAAGACCGGTTACAAGTCTCCTTCCAGTTGTTGAGAGATAGCTGGCGATCTTATCAAAAGACTATGAAAGCTGCCAAGACGAAGTATTTTTCGGAAATTATTGCAAGTAACCGTCACAATCCTCAGGTTTTGTTTAAAACTATTAACTCTGTTTTAAATGCTCCACAATCGGCCTCTCTGGAGAACTCAACCAGGGTTTGTGAGATGTTCGCGAGCTTTTTTATTGATAAAGTTAGGAATATTAGGACCCTCATTACCCCTCTCCCTTGTACTCCCTCCATGTCTATCACATGTTCTACTGTTTTCCACCAGTTTGAACCTGTCAGTTCGTCTTATTTGGAGAAATTAATCAGTCAGATGAAGCCATCAGGGTCTCCTAATGATCCAGTTCCACCTCGTCTTTTTAAAGAAGTTTTTCCTACTCTGGCTCCTCATGTTCTAAGTATAATTAATGGCAGTTTAGTTCGTGGGATTGTGCCCTCGTGTTTTAAACATGCAGTAGTAACACCACTTATTAAAAAGCCTGGCTTGGACTCTTCCATTTTGGCAAATTTCAGACCCATCTCTAAGCTCCCATTCCTTTCGAAGGTTCTTGAAAAAATTGTGTATTGCCAGTTAATAACGTTTTTAGAAGAGAACAACATTCTTGAGGTGTTTCAGTCGGGATTTAAACCCCGTCACAGTACTGAGTCGGCGCTATTAAGGGTTTCTAACGACATTCTTTTAGCAACAGATGCTGGTCACTGTGTTGTTTTGGTTCTGTTGGATCTGGCAGCTGCCTTCGACACAGTAGACCATCAAATCCTTTTGTCTCGCCTAGAAAGCTGGGTGGGCATTCAAGGTGATGTTTTAAAATGGTTCAAATCATACCTAACAGAAAGGAGTTTTTGCGTCCGTCTTGGACGTACAGAGTCCTGCAGGACACCTCTTACATGTGGTGTACCTCAGGGTTCTGTTCTCGGACCTCTTCTGTTTTCATTGTACCTGCTTCCACTTGGATCAGTTCTCCGTAAACATGGGATTTCATTCCACTTTTATGCTGACGACAGCCAGATTTATATACCACTAAAGCAGGAAGAAGCATATTCTGCTCAACAGTTATTACAGTGCATTGATGATATTAAGGCATGGATGTCATGTAACCTATTACATTTAAATCAGGAAAAGACAGAGGTTCTGTTATTTGGCCCAAGTGACATCTCTAAGGTACATGTCAATTTGGGTGTTTTAAATGATTATTTGAAACGGACAGCAACGAGTTTGGGTGTCAAACTGGACAGCAACCTGACTTTTAATGCTCATATCAGTTCAGTGGTCAAGTCCAGCTTTTTCCATCTGAGACAATTGTCCAAGGTTAAACCTCTTCTTTCTCGCTGTGACTTTGAGATTTTAATCCATGCTTTTATTACAACTCGTTTAGATTATTGCAATGCTCTTTATGTTGGAGTTGCTCAGAAATCACTTGCTCGATTGCAGTTAGTCCAGAACGCTGCTGCCCGTCTTTTGACTGGTGCGCGGAAACAAGAGCACATTACTCCCATTTTAGCATCACTTCATTGGCTCCCAGTTCATTTACGCATTGATTTTAAAATTCTTTTATTTGTTTTTAAATGTCTTCATGGTCTCGCTCCTAAGTACCTATCTGACCTGATCCAGGTGTACACCCCTCCTCGCTCCCTCAGGTCAGCAAATCAGATACAGTTAGTCGTCTCCAAGACCAAGAGGAAACTGAGAGGTGACCGAGCCTTTTCAATCTTCGGACCAAAGATCTGGAATGAGTTGCCCCTGGACCTCAGACAGATGGACTCATTTTCCACTTTTAAATCTGCTCTTAAAACATATTTTTTCACTTTGGCTTTTAATTGAGTTGGAATCTGGAGACTGTATTGTATTTTAATTTTCTTATGTCTGATTATTGCCATGCTCTTTTACTAATTTTATGCTTTGTTCAGCACTTTGGTGAACCTTGTTTTGTTTAAAGTGCTTTATAAATAAAGTTGAGTTGAGTTGAGTTGAGTTATAAACATCTAAATGAAACAAAAGCGCACCAACTGCTTTTTAGATACATATCACTCATTTTATCTCATAAGCTCCTTTACAGATATTAACTGCTTTTGTTTAATCGATCTGCAACTGAATGTTTTGGTGTCATGTCTGAATGAACTCTCGACGGCGCGTCTCCAAAACATTTTGCTATGACAAACAGACTGAGAAACAAAAGCATGTCCGTCTCTGCTTGCGAGAAGTTGGAGTTACTGCAGTCCCACATCCAGGAAAGGAACAGATTGATTTGACTAATGATCAGCTGTTCAGAAGGATCATTCAGAATAAATGAAGAGGAACTTGAAGGAACAGTGCAATTGTGCAAGGCTGTCTCAGAAAATGGGTTGAAAGCGCTTCATATATGATTTAGAGGACAATCTTATGTCAGGCCGGGATTTGGTGCTACTTGATGACATAAAAACGCTCAGCAATTTAGATTTGACATACCCAAAGTGAAGTTTAGACAGTAAAGTAGGGCAGGGTGCTGTAATAGTTGCAGTGGTTGGTGTAATATACAGCTCCTTTCCTCATCTGAAATTTTCATGACACTTTCTGACCACAAGTATATTCTGCATTTGAGCCTCTTATGTTAAATATATCTATACACTTTTAAGCCGGGGACATGTTCTCCTGAACCGCAGCTGCACATATATGTAACTTATAAATGATGACATTAGTGTTCCTCCATAAGTCATGACAACCATAAAAAACATTTGAAGCAACAGATTTAGCCTGTCCTAAACCAATACTGGCCGCATATCTATATGCTTGTTAGTGGAACAGAATCAGTTGTTATATTATGTTATTATTACATTAACACTTCAGATAGATGTGACTGCTCAATGAAGTGATAATCCGAAGGTTGGATCACTGATTGCTGTAGGACACTCTGTTAGCCTGGGAAGTTTACCAAAATCAACAGCATCAAATCTTTGCAAAGAATACAGAGGACAAAATGCCACGATGGCCAGTTTGAGCTACTTATTTTCATAAGACGTGTAGTAAGTAGTCATTTGGACGCTGATTCAAGGGCTTCCCTCTGATATGCAGTCATGTACCAGTAGTTACTCACCATTGTCCAAAATCGCACAGACAGCAGTTTCAGTTTAAATCTCCGTATGCTTTGCTCTCTGACTCTGAGACACTGTCTGGTTCTCACCCTTTCAACACAGCACCATCCCTGTCTGCCTCCCTCGTAGGACGCTCCCTGCCTTCCCCATTCTCCTCCCACACTCTCCCCAGCACTCTGACCAGGAGTGGTGCTGAAAGACTGAATGGTGGAGGATGGAAGGCTCTGTTCTTCCACGTCAGCGCTCAGGTCCCAGGACTTGTGTCAGCTGGTGGTGCAGGCCACAAAAAAAAAAAAAAAAAAAAAAAAGGCAGCTCTGTGCAGATGCAAATTTCACATCACAGTGATGCATGTCTCTGTTGATATGCTGGACATCTTTACATGAACCAGAAAATGTGTTATCTGATGAAAGGCTCTACTAGCTCCAGACTGACCACCACTGTTATCCCACCACAAGCCTCAGGCCAGGTATAAACATCACCCCTGGGAACCTATGTAAAAGTGTGCTATACTTTATTTTATCTGCCAGCAAGAACAATATTAGCATTTACCTCCTTAAGTGGATCGTCCAGATGCTCTGTCGATTGAAACCCACACTTGCTCCCCCCTATTAATACTGTATGTGGTTTTCAGGAGACCTCATGTCTTTGTCTCTTCATTTTAGTTTTGTCTTTTTGAGCTCAGACTGAGCCCTATGACATGTTGTCTAAGGTTTTCATAAGGGGGCTTCCAGTCAGTAATGAAAGACATAAAGTTGCAAACGGTTTGACTTTTTGAGCAGATGTTTGAGACTGTTTCAGAAAATGGATTTGATTCTCTGAAAAACCCTCTCTTTGTTGCGGGTGCTCATTCATCTGTGGTGATCTGTGTTTCAGTACATCTTAATAAACCCCCCCATCACCACCACCACCACCACCCCAAACCCCCACCCCTACCCTCACCCCCACGTCTTCCAACTCTTAGGAATGCTCTTGTTCTTGCTCCCTTCTCCTTTGTCATGCGGGGCACCCAGACTGTGATTTGTTTAGGTTTAAGATTTAAGGTTGGCCGAGGCCATGACTCATCATTACTCTGAGAAGACTTGTTTTAATTTTCTCTCTGAAAAAGTTAAAAAAAATGACGTTGGGTCAACTGAAAGATACTAGAATAGGAATTCTCTGCTGACTCAGTGTTCTTGTACTCATTTGAGGTTGAAGGCATTATGATAAATAATCCTCACATACATACATTTCCCTACATGACATCATATTTTATCAGTTAGTAGATAAAAGTATGGTTTCTCTATATTCTATTCATCAGTCAAGATATACACGCATAAGCCCAACAAACCACTGATGTACTAGTGTGATGTGTCATTCATTATCCAGGCTTTCTTTCATTAGACACTCATTTGTTTTCCTTCGGACATATCACCAGATGTTCCACTGCTGACCATGATAACTGAAGCAGTGGCCAAAGGTTCCAGCTCCTCCCTTTGAAAAGCTGACCCGTTCTTTAAATGTTTAAAGAGCCCGTTGCATCATCAGTTCTCGCCCACACATGCATGTTTGGGTGAATCTGGAAAGGGATGGGGGTGCATGGGGGTGGGTGTTGTGATACATCATGTGTTTAAGCAGTGGAGGGGAGGCCTGGGTTGTACGGGGTTAATGACTGGCCCTTTCTGTGGGCTGTACCGCCTCTTGGAGAGAGGATAAGACTGGCGGTGTAGGGGCATCCAGAGCGCAGGGGTCACATCACTCACATCAAAGGAGGCAGGGAGTCTGGGTCACCGTGTTTGGCCATGGGGTGGTGGAGAGCGCGGAGGGGTAGTTGGAAGGATTGGAAGCAGGATCACAGGGAGTAAAGGAGACGAACAGGCCAAGGGATGGAGAGAGACAGTTGAAAAAGACAAGGAGAACACAAAAACACAGCGACTGGGAGGTCACTGTGATGAAACTATAATTCTCAAGTTGATGCACATGTGTGGCTTATTCTAATTTTTTCTTTTCACTTTCCTTTTGTTTTTTTTTTTAGCTTTCAACTACATGATTAACAATAGTTACCCAATAAGGCCCTTTCACATCAAACACACAGCACACCAGGGAACGCGTTGGTTCTGGTAATACTGTGAGGGCTTTGCTTGATTCCCTGGCAGTACTTCAACAAGTCATTTGCAAAAACAGGCATCGAAGTGAACGGACCGAGAACAGGACACCGTCTGCACAGCTAAACAAAATTCAATACTTTTTGAAAAGGGTTTGATCTTGAACATATGGTCAAAAACAGCCTGAGGGTTGGATGCGGCCATCTCAAACCAGCCCTCCTTCTGTAAAAATATATTTATAAATACAGGGAAGTTTGGAAAAGAGAGTTTACACTTTATATTGCCATTAAACTTGACTACAACATATAGAAGCCCTCAAAAAGTCCAGCATTCACAAGTTTCTTTAGTATTCAACTAAACTGGATTGTACAAGCTTGTAAAATTGAACAAGCCTTCATGATGTGCTTCAATTAAGTTGTAAGATGATCATTCTTTCTGTGGTGCTTTTTCTTCTTTAACTATGGGGACATGGCCCTCTTAGGAAAAAAAAAGTTTCCCATCTCTGTGATAGAAGTATCGGCAGTCGTGACAAAATCATCATTCCCTAACTATGATCACCACTGAGACCCCAGCGTCCCACAATGTCTAGTTTCCGTGCCTCTAATTCTTTGAGCCAAAGCTGAGGTTCAATGTGCATTTTGCACATAACTTTCAAATGGACGAACCTCAAAAAAAACAAACAAATGATGATCCAGTTCAAATTCAGAAACAACCTGACTAAGGAATCCAACAGACTGCACTGAATCTCTAAATTTTCACTTTGGTGCAATCCTTCATTCTGAGCAAGTATGAGGCGACAGTAGAGGGAAAAAAAAACATCCAGGTTAACAGGAGGGGAAAGAAAACCTAAAACAGAACACCACCCCAGGGAGGAGGGCCATGTGAGCATCATGTGCTGACAGTTTCTTTCAATTTTACATTTGAATTAAACGTTATCCATTCATTTGTATCAGGTGTGATGGAGCAGGTAAACATCTAAAAAAATGCAGGGCAGCAGCCCTCTAGGACCGGAAACGGAGAACATCTGCGTGAAGTATGGATTAGAAGTCCCAATTTCAAAAAGGGAGTTGCCTCCAATCATGGCAGATAATGATAAAGCAAAGATCGTGGAGGACTTCCAAGTCCAGACGGAAACATGGGGGTGGTTGACAACATCCTTTTAATGTTAAATCATTTGTGGATGATGACCCATGTGATATAAATATTTACCATAAAAAGGTATTTTAGACAAATTCCAGTCACAAAGATATAAAAATGACTGCTGAAAGAACGTTAGACAAGGAAACTTTCTTTAACTCATAAACAGGGTGACAGTTAAATATATATAAACACAATTTTTCATTATGTGTCATTCCAAAAAAAAAAATATATCAACAGTAAATTATCCTTTAGTTGCAAAAACTACTAACCGTGAGAAAAAAAGTAGAACATATCTCCACATCTAGGTATCCTCTGACTACATAACTGAAATCCATTCAAAATTTCATCGCAACACGTTTCAAAACCACTTCGGTTCTGCACAAAGTACAACATAATTGAACTCCTCAAATCAGTCTTGATGTAGTCAAACATGATTTACAGTCAAATGCTGCAAAGGGTTAGTAAACACACATGTGTGTAAGAGATTTATTGGGGCTCGTAGGTCTCTAGGGGCACGACGTAGGAGGATTACCTAGACTGCAGACATTTAAGCTCCAGCCTATTTTCAATGCCTCTGCTCGTCTGCTCCAGGGTCCCCCTGGAGTGGAACGGGTTAATCCCTTGGATTATCTACTGGATAAATGGATGGATGGAAACAATGAAAAGTAATTTCAACATCAGAATTTAATTGACGTTTACTAGTTTCATGCTGTGTTTGTGTCACAAGTAAATATAAACAGATGCAGCTGGTTAAGTGACACAAATTAAAAGGGCTAGTATGTCAATGTCAGATCACTTCATGGATGCATCCACGCAGCGTGACTCTTGGGTCAAATAGTAATGGTGCTAAACTTGCTGGCCTTATGTCCAAATGAAAACACTTTGTTCTCAAAACTCATCAATTGATCTTTTTAGTTCTCAAACTACATACATGTAGAGCTGTTACTAGAGGAAGACATGCAACACACACAACACAAAACAAGTAACAGCCATCAAGAAGACCAAAAAGATCTCAGGGTATTTTACAGACAAAGTAAACTAGTCCAATTAAATACTGTCTAATACAATTAACTCTTTACTGAGCAAATTATCTTAGGTGGTAACTTCTGTAGATATAAATACTATGAACATTTAAAAATAATATTACAAAGCAAAAAAAGTCTGTGTTGGAAGTTGAAATGTTAACGGCTGAAAATATAATCTAATTAAATTCTAATTTTTAAATCATAGTTAATAATTCAGGACTAGTAATTTTGGTTGTACTATCTTAAAATAAATTTAGGATTTAAATTCTTTGCACAATCAGGTCTTATTTTTATTCCACACAGCATACCTAAAAAAAAAAAAAAAATTTGCATATAGTAGCCCTCTTAAAATAATGGTCATATTTTTCAAAAAGCAAAAACAGCTGAATCAGATATTTGGTTTAGTTTTTTTTCTAGCTTTCTGGAGAACTTGAGAAAAATATGACTTAGGCCTTTATTTTAGGAAGGTGACCATATGCAATGCCACAAGATAATTTCATCCAAATAGCATTTTTAGACTGAGTGTGATTTTTAACGTTTTTTTTAATTATTTTATGCAGCTACTGCTGCTAAAATAAAATGGATTAAATCTCCTCCGATAGCCAGTTTTAGGTTGTTTACCCTTGATACTCCAAGGGTATAAGCTACATCCAGAACCACCTAACATGAACACAGATGGGACTTTGCCCTGCAGATGGACAACACTTTCTGATAATGAAAAACTTTCTGTGAAAATAAGGTTAATTTTATTATTTTTATCTGAAGTGTGGATGTCAGCTACACAAGACACCTTTTTTTACACTCAGTGGTCATATTACATGGGTACCATCAAGACATCATAATTAAACAATCATATGGCCAGAACATAGACAGCTCAATACCATGTCATCACCAGCTCATTAAAAACAACAAACTGTATTATGGACGCAGCTAAATAACAACGAGTTTGATGGTAAGAGTGGTGTGCTAAACATACACACTTACAAACACAATTAAATTTCCTGATGGACTCCACTGCCACCTCAGAGGCACCTCAGAGACATCTCAGCAACTCAACATTATCTTCTACTATAACAGGTGTAAAAGGGGCAAAATGGCCTAACAATAACAGATCAGATTAATTGCCTCTTATTTTGTTATTTTTATTATTATTATTTTGTATCTGTGGATAGTTGGAGTTAGGCTTTGATTCTAGATGTGAAATGTTATGTTTGCTTAATATTTGTTAACATGATTACAAGTTACATGTACCAACTCACTTAATGGGGTACAAAGGGCAATTTTCTTGGGAGCCACATATTAGCTGGTATGAGCTGGTCTCCTCACCAGTGTCTAGATAAAAATAAGCCTAATAGACTTTTTTTGTACCGTTTTTTATTTGGATTTATTTATTTCAAACTGTACAAAAACTGTAAAAGCATTACAATTTGTATCGTATTTTAGGCTTGGATTGTCCGTTATAGACTGGCACTAACAATGGAATACCCCACGACTCGTCTGGGGATAGCTTGTAGAAGTTACAACAGACCTGTGTGTGGACGGATGGATGCATGAATGCATGGATGCATGGATGGATGGATGGATGGATGGATGGATGGATGGATGGAAGAAAGGATGGAAGGAAGGATGCATGCATGTATGGATAAAATAGATGGATGGATGGTTCCTTATATAGATAGATGAACTGATGGATGTTGGTGTTGTCATTGTGGTTGTTGTAGTTGCCTGACCTTGTTTCTTCACTTTCATTCCTTTTATTCAAGCTCTTAACTTGATTAACTTGAATCAAAATGATCAAAAAATGTTTCACTCCCAACAACACATGTGTGCAGAAATGGTGTTTTACAACTCTGTGACATAATCACAAATTTTGACCCTTTTGGCCAAAAAAAGTAAATCTGGAAGATAAAAACAATGCAACACACTTCTCTTTTTAAATTTATTGCAGATATTCTGTTATGTACATGTCTATTTATACATTTATGTTTTTTTGTTTTTCGATCTTATTTCAATACTTTTGACAGCTGTATAGTAATCTCTTGTTTTATGTGTAAGTACGATTAGAAAATCCTATACAATCATAAAAAGCAGGCTATAAAAATTGGACCAACTATCTTTGATATATGAAAGAGCAAGCTGATTTACATAGTTGAAAAATAAATACTATTGACAAAAAACATTCTAACACCTACAAGGACTTCAAAATGAACCTTTATCCACATGTAAAACATACCTCTAACATACACTCAACTGCATGGTGAAACAGATCTTTGATTTGTAATGTGTATCAAGTAAATGTCATTCGCATTTTCAAATTTACATTCTATGTGGCGTCTGACTGCTACTTTACTTGTTTGATTGTCTGAAGTGCCATTTTGAGGAATATTACACAAAATATTTCAGAGCCCACACATTCACTCTGTACAAGATGAGACTGCATAAAACAAATATTTACCATTTATCCGAAGATGAAAAACTTTTTCAAAATTAGCAAGGTTCTATTTTAGAAAAAGGGAAATGTAGTAATTATTATTATTATTATCTCTTAGATGCAAAACAATATGAGTCTATACTGTTTAATTGCCACAATGGAGTTGGTATTTAGATATCAAAGTAATGCAAATGTAAATGAAGAAGCACTCTGATTCCCCTTAGTGGACGACTGCTACTGTAGGTTAAGGTCAAGCACATAAAAATTAGACATTTCTTCATTTTTATATGCGGTATATGCTTGAGAAAGTGCTACGGACCCATTTTAAAATAGCAGGTGACAAAAAGAGAAAACGTTGAACCCTTGATGGGAATACTATTAGTTTCTTAACAATTATCAAATGACAAGATTTATGGCTTTTTAAGAGAAGTTCCTCTTTGTATTATTGCATTTTCCAAATTTTGTTTCCCAATTGAGCTCAGTGGTAATATTAAGAGCAATGACAATTTTTGCATAAATGTGTTAAAATAATGTATTAAGACTGAGCCATATTTAGGAATTCTAAGTATATTTCATTGGTATTTAGTTGGTTAGCAATGCTTTAATTGCAGTTTTTAAGATAGAATAGTATGGGATTATTACTGGCCAGAATCTGCCAATCTGAGTTTTCAGAGTCTGACAGACAAAAGATAACTCCATTTTCATGCCCATCTGTAGATCTCTAAATATGTGTGAATGATTACAACTTTTAAATGTGTTTTGTTAAATTATTTTCCACAAGGGGAACAGACAAACGTAAATAACTAAAATGTTATCAACGTTCCCATCATGTTACTGTCAATACTTGATATCCTTATAACTTTGTTCCCGCTTAGACATTCAGAAGTCACAAAAAAACTGGAATACTGTCTCTAACCACATGTTGAACTGAGGTATAATTGTGACATACAGTTAATATTAAATGTTCATATATAAAAATATCAAGTAGTAAATAAGGATCTTGAATATTGGTGATAAAGTTTTACTTTCCGACTCTCAGTTTAGTTTAGTTTTATTATCAGACCCTTTTGTCCTTGAATACGCCGCTGACTTCTATTGCCTCACACAGGACACTACATGTCATATTGGGAAGATTTTGTTGATATAAAGTTTGTTAGTGAGTGAAAGTTAATATGAGATGTATACTGTATACTTGACAGCAGGTAAGGTATCTGGATGTAGACAGGTCAGAAATGGGCAGTATGGGTAGTATTATAAGGGGATGTTTTGTTTAGTTTTTTGGATTTAACTTGAGTCCACTGAAGTTCAACATACCCTAGAAAGTGAACGTTTTTAGGTGGCAGTTTAAATATTAAATCATCAGTGTAAATATGGATCAGGTTAAAACTTCTCCTCCCCTATTCCACCAGTGCTTTAATGGTGCCAAATCTAGTTCTATACTTTACCAAAATTAGAGAAAGAAATATATACGGGCTCCACTAATTTACATCATGGCATAAAGCGGCTAAATGAACCACCTTTTAGAAAAGCATGAGTGCATCCAACAGCAGCTAGAAACTTCTGCCTGATAAGTCAAGAACTATACTGTATAATATGATTTCACATTCAGTTCTCAAATCTAGCAAAATGCGGGACGGTTTTCAAAAGGCATCACGGCAATTGCTGGCTCCATGTCAGTACAGATACCAGCCTGATGGAAAGAACTCTTCGAGGTGTTGTTGGCGTCACGGTCTGCACTTCTGCACTTCTTTTTGGCAGTGACATTGCTGTTACTTTGATTACTGAAGAGTGAGTGTGCCTGAAAGGTCTTTATCAAATAAAAAAAACACAAAAAACAAAAAGAACAAGAAACGACTTAACGGGAGAGCTCCACCAGAATCATAATCATTGAAAACAATGATGTGCATGGAAATGTACTACTACTACTAAAAAAAAAAAAAAAAAAAGTTAAATTCCATTTTGGACAGATTTAGGAGCAAGCATTCTCAGTCAAGGGCCACAACAGAGACTTACACAATTTTCTTTTATCTTATAGCACTGTCACAACTTAAGTAAACTACAAAAAAGTTAAAGAAAACGACAACTAAGGCTAAATGTGATAAACAAGGAAAAAAAACACTTTTCTGCAAATTTGTGACATGAATACAAAACAAGTTTTGAACTTGATGAGAAAAAGCATAAAATATATTCACTGGCCACTGACATCCACCCCCCCCCCCCCCCCCCAAAAAAAAAAAAAAACAAACAAAAAAGCAAAACGAAACAACAAAACAAGAAAAAAAACACTGCACAAGAAAAGCGTCCACCACCTGAGGCTGCTGGCCGAGCATCCAGAGCATTTCTGCTCTGTCTAGTGTCAGCGTTCTTGCACTTGAGCAGTCCTTCTGTGTGCTCTGGTCCAGCTCCTCTTCATTAACGCTTATGTTGCTTTCTTATGAGTGCAGACGCTGTCACGACTACTTAAGTGATAAAAATACTTCCTCTTCAAGTCAACACCACCCTACGGATATCTCCTGTTCTCCATGAAAAACATGGATCTCTTTAAGATGAACAGCCACACATTGTCAAAAATATAAATATGAATTCACCTACACCCAGCTTATTTTGGTCCTTTCGTGTCTTTTTTGTTATTTGTATTTGTTCTGTATGAAAAAATAAAACAGAACTTTTGTTTTAGCTGTTGTCACTCCACTCTGGCATGATGCTGACACTATGTACAGAGTGGTACTGGTGTGGCGACAGTGTGCGCGGTATGCCGTGTGCGTAGAGGTATTCATTTCCCTGCAGGCCAGCTGTTGGCGACTGGATCCCGGCTCCGGGACTGCACTGGCGGCCCAGAGTCTGATGCGCCATGGAGCTCTGGTACATGGCCGCGTGGTGACCGTCACCCAGCTGCGGAGAGGCGTGGCCTCCGACCCCGCCCAGTCTGGACACCAGAGACCCGGAAGTGAAGTGCGCGGAGAAGTGCTGGTAAGGCAGCCTCTCCATCGGCTGCATGGTGGTCACGGAGCAGCTTCCGTAGGGCGACACGCTGGCCCACGTGTTACAGCTGATGTCCTCCAAGCTGGGGACCGGCTCGGCTCCTTGCGAGGCGCTGGCGTACATACAGGCCTGCCGCTGGCTGGATTCACTGCGGTAGGGCCCGCCGGCGAGGCCGAGGCCCTGGGTGTAGCCGACGGGCCGGTAGTAGTGGTCCTCCTCGCTGGACGAGTTCTCCAGGTAGGCTTTCTTGTAGCTGTGCTCACCTGAGTGACAGTCATCCTCCACTGCAGGAAGAGTTGCACAAGTGTGATCAGTCAGCAGTGTGAAATAAAAACCGGCAGGTGACTGTGGTTGTGATCAAATGTGCGTTATTGACACCAAACTTGAAAGTTTGGCCTTAGTCGCAGTTTTCTCAGGATTTTCAGAAAACATGTCTGGTTGTTTGTTTGTTTTTAACTTGAGGAAAAGTATAACATTGGTCATGATTTTAAGAAAGTGTCTTTATAACCGTCCACTGTTGTTTTTAATTGTTTTTGTAAATTTAACACCTAACATTTAAAATGTATTCCACTCATATAATGTGAGAGATTTCAAAGTACACCTCAGTCATGAGCTGACTACTATGAATTGACTTTACTTGCATAATTATATATAAATTATGGTTGGGTTTTTCTCCTGTGCAGAACATATTTCATGTCTTAATAATATAGAAACATAGTTTGGTGAACTCTTTGTGATATGTACATCATATAATATCGTATGGTGGAGCATTTTCTTTAAATGAACAACCAGACAACATCCTGGTTTAGAGGTAATTATATTTAATTAAATATAGCCATATAAAATATAGAAATCAGTGGAGAAAAACAAAAGCTAATGGTATAAGAATCAATTTTAAAACGGGCACAATAAACCAACTATGATTGAAAATGAGAAATAACATAAATTTGTTGTAGCAGTTTCACAGTGTTGTATTATAAGGAAAAAAATGACAACGTGACTACTGTAAAGAGGCAAGAACAGGATCAAAACGAGTCAGAGTTTGTCATATTTCAACTTACTGGTACTTTTTACTTATCATTTATATTCTCCAAATTCATAATTGGTTATAATTTCATGTGACATTTCTAAAAACTTATCCTCACAAAATTTGTTTCAGGAAAAACTCCTTGAAGATTTATGGCATGTGTCATTTTGTGATGCAGATGTCGTCATTTTCATATTTCAGCTTTAAATGACCCGTTTTCATTTCAGGGAATAACTGAATGAAACCTAACCGTAGAAGGGATATTTAGCATAATATTAAATGTATTAATAGTTCTTACTGCTATTGAAGAAAGTCACTCTTCTTTTTTCATACAGTAACTATTTTAGGGTCCTTTTCTAGTTCCCATCATGGAGTAGATTAGTGTGATTAGTGTGCTGTGGGAAATGATCCAATTTCACTTCATTAGTAAAAACAAACAAAAAAAAAAGTTTAGTGACTAGCAGGATAATTAAGTGTTTTTCCATGTCAGAAGGTGGATATCCCCTAAGGAGTTTCTTTTGCTAAGACAATAGTGATCGATGCACGTAAGGGTGACAAAATGTGTATTTTTTTGTGAGGTGGTGTGCCACAGGATTTTATTTTATTTATTTAAATGCCAGAAAATGTGCCATGCCTATAAAAGTGCTGAAAAACACTGGAGTGGATAATCTCCTAACCATGAACGGAACCTTCTGCAGCGACGGGACCCATCACCTCAGAAAACTTGTAATCATTGATTAAAAACGACCGTTCTTGATGTTGGCTTTTAAAATGTTGAGAAAAAGACAGTCAGAATGTTTACAGTATAGCCGAGTCTTTTCTTTGTACGTGAAGGTACTTAAAGGCCGGAGTATGTCAGAATCCACCATGATAGGTGGCATTAGTACTCTCTTTAAGCTTGTTAGTGTTGAGCTTTTCCAGTTGACCTATTGCACCACACACCAAAACAACAGATAAATCTTTGGTTTGTCAATTTGAAAAGTTTTAAATGGTGAACCAGACAGACATGACGCTCTGTAGAGTTTGTTTGTCGTGTACATTTTTTTTTCTCTCCTTCCTTCTGTATTGGCTCCTAGTTTGGTTTAGTTTCATTTCAGTCAGACTAATGACATAATACTGTATTTATCTGTAATGCTGTGTAAATGTTTGCAGTAACAACGTATTGAGTTGAATTGTGATGGACGAATTACAAAGGAATAACTTCTTCCTGTCTGTGAAGTGACGTAAGTGTGCCTATCAGCAGTAAAAAAGGCTACCGGAGGAAAGAAGACCGTTTCATATGACGAACTGAGTCTATCATCATAAACCTCTGTGTTAAATACAGGCTCCTGCAGGCCAACGTAGTTGGATCTAATCATTTTAGAGTCCCCTACTGCAGTCTCCTACCTTTCCTTTTGATGCAGTGGTATTCTTGGCCGTGCTCATGTGGCAGAGGGTAGGAGCCCGACTGGGGCAGCATGTCCTGTGAGGTGCTTGTGACCCCATTCTCGCACTGGGAGTACTGGGAGCTAAGGGTGCTGGGTGTGGCCATACCCTGGACATCCCCACTGAACGGACTCTGGCTGGAACCAACTCTCTGTCGCACTGTGCTGCGAGGTACTACTGGATACTCCTTGGTACTATGTGCATACACACAGACAAATGATAATAATTAACTGCAAGTGACATTGTAAAATACTACTGCATGTGCTACACACGTCCAGAGCACTTAGTAGTTTTAAATCTGTACATTTCAGTCATCACAACATCTGCTCTCCAAGAACGTCGACAGCCACGCCCACCCACGACGCAGAGACAAACTCGTCGGCTTTTGTTGAAAATGCGGAATTTGTTTAAATCTTGTCTCTGTTCACGCAATCCATCAATGCACCGTTTGGCTGTTGGTTCTTTGATTTTAGGAATGGCTTAAGCTGAAACAGCAACATGGCTTTGCAATAAGCTCTCCTCCTAAAAGTGGAACCAGGAGTAGACGTGCATTGCTTACTGTACTAAAAAGGCTCGGACAAAGGAATGCAAGAACGATACTGTGGTTTGGACTATAGACCATAGTCTATATGCAGTATTTGCAGGTTTTGTTCTCTGGAAGGCATGTTGCGTAAAACATTGCATTTAACTTTTATGTGTGTTTTTGAAACAATTTAGTACTTATTTTAAACAAAAGAAATTGTAAGTGTTCCACTGCAACATAAATCACCTTAGTCAGAAATAAAAGATCAGAATGTCCTTTTATCCTGCGGCTCAGGACGAAGGTTACAGACAGAATGCAGGATTTTAACACCTTGAAAAACAACAACTTCTCCAAGTTTTGCCTGATTTGGGATTTCTCATTTGGAAACCTTTAGTGTCTGTTCTTGCCTCCCAAAAAACCAGAGGGGGGGCTGGGTTTTACAAAACCAGATTTTCTCCTTTGAAAAAGTGTTTTCCATGCAGTATAGACTCATGCTCTCTCCCTCATCTGGCGGGAGAGCTAAGTGGTTGTGTACGGCCTCGACTCCCTGTCCAAACGCTATCCACTAGTTACACACACACACACACACACACACACACACACATAAGCAGTTGGAACATCAAGCTCCGTGGAAGAAAGATGTTACAGCCATGTTTCAGAGGTTCTGCCAGATCAGCCATAAAAGTCTTTAGCATGAAAACTGGCCGGCGATCAAGAACTACACTTACATCACTGAAAATAACACTCACTGAAACTAACACTCACGACTGGCTTGCATTTGGGGGATTGGGGGATTAAAGAGGGGCTTGTTAAGTGACACTGTGACCAGGATGTCAGTAATTCCTGCCTAATTGAAGTGACATTTATCTACTTATCTGACATCATTCAGCATGTGTAAGTATTTCCACATTTCAGAGCCCCGGATCAATTAAAGATTACGAGCAACGCGTTTCAAAATGAACAAAAGATCACTTTAACTGGAGCTACCTTTGCATTCTGGACATCCGGTGTAACTCCATATCATCACTTCCACGGAAGCCTTTCGCGAACGGGTTGTTCTCGATCTTCAGCTGGGTGATCTGAAGCGGCCAACATACTTTTTGTCATAAACATACACTGAGCAATAAAAGCCAGTTGTTGTGCAGACTGTGTTGCTCCGTCACAGGAATCGGGACAGAATTTATGTGCAAGATTCACAGACAAATATTCTATCACAGCTTTTCTTCTCGAGTTTATAATATTAATATTGACATAGAAATACACCAATAAAACATCCTGTACACTCATGAGAGGAGCATTTAATCCACTTCTTCATGTTTTGGTGTAAATGTCTTTCTAAAAGCAGCAAGCGTAGACTTTCTTTTATGAACAAGTCCAGAATTTATAAGTTAATTCCCTAAAGAGGTCAAACACAATCCAGGGATGTCCCGCTCACGAGCAGCGGTTTCTGGCAGGTAATGAGTTGGCAGTTCTGACAAGACTGGAGGTTTCTATGCACGCTGGCTGACACCTAAACCAAACCTTGTAAAATCTATTATGCGACACTCTGGAAGCTTCCTGTAAACTCATGCCGCTTGGCAGATCCCTGACATATTGTTTAATTATTTCAGTATTTTTGGAATAAAAGAATGTTAAGAGTTTATTTTGCCCTTCACACTCTGGACAGGTAATTACCATTTTAAAATTTTACAGTCTGACCTCAGTTATCAGACAAAGAACATAAAATATTTGTCTAAATACATGCAAACACGTGTACAGACTAGCCAACCAGACAAAGCTTAAATATTTAAAAACTAAAACTTTAACTTGCCTGAACTTTGCTCATTAAAATAACTGAAACCTCCATAAATATATTTGCAGATGCACTGGGCTATTTCAGAAAGGGAAAAAAAAAAAAAAAAAGAAAATAATTTATTAATTATAATAAAAAAATCAAACGGTAGATTTACTGGCATTCATTCATTTTTCCCGTTTGACTAAATTCTTAAGAAAAAACACTTCTTAAAAAAAAAACACACTTTGGAAAATCTTTTTAATTGCAGCTGTGACAGGAAAGACTGGAAACCTGAGACTTTGAGCATTTTCATTAGCCAACAGTCTAACAGGTGAATTGGACACATGCCTGCAGCCAATATTGCTCTGACAGATGTCTGACCGGTTGATTAGACAGTTGTGGGTTAAAAACGCCTGCACATCAGAAATGCTTGTTTTTCTGCAGGTCTGGAAAGCCCCAATAATTAGCCCGGGGTTACGATCTCAGCCCCCAATAACATGTTTGAAAATAATGAATGGTTTCTACAGAATGCTGGTCATTTGTGCTTCCTGTTCCCAGAGGTGCGGAGACTTCGGATTGGCTGCAGGGACATTATGAGCCCTCGCCCCCTTTTCTCCAATATTCCCCAAACTAGAACCATGAAGGCTCGCATGGCTAAATGATGTTTAACAGACGCTGTTTACAGATATTTGTATTCCCTAGATTTCCCCCCCTTTCTCTTAAAAAATGTGGAAAGAATAAATAGTGAGATTTATCCTGCCTTTTTTTTTTTAATGAAGTCTAAACACTGAAATTAAACAACAAGGCTTTGCAGCCAGGAGATTTGTATTTATTTAACTCTAATGTGACGCTGTTATACCTCAATTTTCTAAACTGTTGATATGTGAAAAACAAGGGAACGTTCCAAGTTTTCAGTTTTTAAACAAATAATTTGGCGATAAGGTCAGAGGGATAATTTCCTGCTCACTACAGGATTAATTTCTCAATGCGTTCCTCCAAGCAAGATGGAAAACTGAATAAAAGTAAAGACTCTGAACTTGATTTTTAGATTATAAAATAAAAAATATATTGGAGAAATAGAAGCTTAACCTTTCCCCCTTGCAGATGTGATGTTTAAAGGCGTTTAAACAAAGAAAGGACCTTTTGGGCCCTACTGGCTTTCTGTAGCGATTTGTGAGGAAAAATATATATACAAGTATGGAGGATATTAAGAGAAAGTTGGCATAAAGTTTGCAAATAAATAAGGAGTTGTTTTTCCATCCATCCATGGTTTCTCTATTACACCTAAAGAAAGTTTTTTTTTTTTTTCCATTAGTAGCAGAAATGTTTGAAACTTTTAAATTGCAGACCTTTTAAAACACCATTGATAATTAGCAATTTCTGTGATAAATGCCCTAAATTATTGTTGTTATTGATGTTGTTGTTGTTTATTATTATTATTATTATTATTATTATTATCATAATTATTATTAGTTTGATGTAGTACTAAAGCACTGGGAAAGTCATGCCGGAGGTTTATCCGGATAATCTGCAGCTTGTCTCCTTCTACAAAGAGAAGCAACTTGCCAAAAGTCACTTAAGGTCAGACGTCGTCTAGTCGGGTATCTGTAGTTTTCCCCATGTCTGTCAGTAACCCCGTGTGATATCGGTGATTTTCAGCTGACAGCGACAAGACTTTCCTTTAAACTCGCAGAGGACCGCGTCTTTGATTTTCTCTCATCGCTACGAAGGGCTGCGGAGAAAGTGGTCAACGTTCAATCAAAGGTTTCGGCCTGTGAAATGACGCACGTTTCAATAACTCAAAATGACAACTAGATATTTAAACTAGATCTTCAAAGTCTTTTTTTTTTTTTTGCATTTGAACAGTTAACATCTTAAACTGAATTCGAATGTTTTAGAAGCGTTTCTTTCGTTTAAATGCGCACACACACAATTTCAGAGCGCATATGCGAATTTAAAGTTGACGGCAAACTGTTTAAAAGTCACAATGAAATCCAAAAACAGCCAAAAAAATTACCTTATGGTTCTGATAGGACGTGACCGCGATGAAGGCTGTCTCCGGGAAGACGTGGGTGCAGAAGGCCGTGTTTTTGGAGCCAAAGCCGTTATTCTCGTCCGCTTTCACGATGTGAATCCTCGGCTGATACTTGTGCATCGAATTTAATATGATCTGGAATAAAGAGAGAGTAGAGTTAGGTTATATAAATACTAGATTATGTTAATGCCACAAAGCGCTCTTTGCATAGGTGAAGTCAGGAGACAAGACGGATATCGATTTTTAAAAAGAAATGAAACGAGTTAATGTAAAATAATTTTAAACGTGATGTGTACGCAACACCTTTAATTTCAATTTAATGCCCTGAGGATTCATTCACATTAGATATGTTTGTTTACTTTCTTTCTTTCTTTTTTAATTTAATTTAATTTGATTTTTTTTTTTTTACTTTTATGTATAAGGGCTGTTAATTAATTCGATTGTGTCATCAAAGTAAGCCCATCGCGTTTCTGGGGGCATTGCAGCATTTGTAATACTGAAAGAGAAAATTTTGGAAAATCACCAGACTAACTTATTAATCTCACCGCTTTTTTTTTTTTTTTTTTAAAGAGCTCTATCAAGATGAATTATATTTTGTTAAATAATCAGACCTATTTATTTAATCAAAGAAATGAAGTTGATTGAACTGTCAGAGGGTTTTTTTAAAGTAATGAAATGAATATTTTCTTTTTCATTTATTTTCTTGTCGTTTGAAATGCATGAAGACATTTCTTAAAATTTAAACAAAGGAAAGGACTGACTTGCTCTGACTTTCCCTGAAATAAAACTTTCCTCACCATGTAAATCTTCAAGCAATGAACTGGCTCACTGCTAAGCTCCATTTCTTACAGTACAATGTCCATGGTAACCGTTTGGGTCAGACGCTGTAAACGACCGACATAAACATCCCCTCTCTGTCTCTGCCTCTCTGTCCGTGGTCCTCTAACCTGGTTTGTGCTCAGTGATGACCAGCATGGCAACATTAAGATGCAAATTACTCTGCTGAGCTTGAGCCTTGAACTTCTCCTTTTGAGGCTTCCTCATCCGTGGATCTCAAGTCTAATTGTTTTGACAGATCAGGGAGTTGTACCTATCAGCTTTTGGGGGAAAAAAAATCAAATGCTTTATTATTATTATCTGCGTCAAATTCTGGTACATTCAAAGACAAAAATAAACCTTTTTTTCTGTCTGCCATCTAACTGCACTTCTCTCCTCTTTGTGCACCATCTTGCCCCCACCTTCATGTCCCCATCTCTTATCTTGAATATTTTTTTTGTACCTGCCGTTCCCTGCCATCGCCAGATGAGACTGAGGATTGCCCTGACCCCCCAGTACCTGTGCAGGCATCCTGTGGCATTGCACAGACAAAACCCAATCTTTTCTCAAAGCTGAATGGACCATGTGGCCCACGTTGAATAAATGGCCATTATTACTTCTCAGCTGAACTTGATGCTATTTCATGCTGCTATAGGTTAGGGTAATAAACAGGAACCCGGTGCAAGTGCATTCCAATGTCTGTCAATGCATCTTGCAGATGCAAGTAGTGTTATGGACATAATGGACATCTGACCCGTAGAAAACATACAAGTGGGAACAGGGGTTCAATGGGTTACATAAACGCACCTGATCTTTGGTTATCAGACGTTCTATCACTGTTGTAACAGATGTATACATATATTTGTACCACAGTACGAGTCCAGCTATCTACGGATTTATAAACGAAACGGCTCTGGCAGGATTTCTCCAAAGTCTCCAAGCACAGAGGAAAAGTAAGGTAAACAAAAACATTTAGTTTTGCGTCCATTCATTACTGGCTTATTTGTTGGTGTGCAAAAAAACTCCATGCAAACCCTGACAAGGCCATCAATGCAAACATGTCATTCAGCACACTATAAGCTAAAAATGTCAGCCTCGGAGACGTATTACAAGCTGCATCCACATCGCACTCTTGGAAAATAGCATGGTCCACTAACCGCGGGTTTCCAAAGTCCAGTATGTGTGCAAGATGGTGGAGGGGGCGCTGTGTTGGTCGGGGTGTAGCTGCAGACCACCCACTGGGACCCCAGGGTCCGCATCGTTGTCGTTGTCTCTGCCCCACCCCACCCCACCCCACCCCAGCCCCCTCCGGTCCCCCACCCCGCCTCCTGCTCCCAGCCTCTAGACGATACTATTTAATGATAGTGAGGGATCACTCCGGGTCCCGCACTGCTGCCCTTTGCTTTCATGTACCGAAACATCAGAGGGTTTCCCCGAGCCTCAGGATTAGCAGCCTTTGTACACCACCATCCATTGCTCATCACACACTGCCATCAGAATATAAACAGTGCGGTCCTTGCACTCCACCCTTTTGGCCGAAACATGTGTGGGAAGACAAGGAGGCGAGTGCGGGAGCAAACTGAGGAGCGTAGATGACTAACCCTGAGGAATATTCTGGGAGCCGGGCGGGAGACAAAACGGACAGTGCTGCTTGGCTTGAAACCTGAGAGGGAAACGACTTTTATTTAGGAACTGGTATACTGGAATAGCAGTAATAAAATAATAATACCAATACTAGTTAAGAGAAAACAAAAGTAAAAAAGTAAGATACCTGATACCATCCAGATACAGTAGCAGGTTTACAAAAAAGTATTTAATAATACCGCAATATGGGCAGAACTTGTAGGCTTTATATTTTGTTGTTTGTTGTTTAGCAAAAATTTAAAAAAGAAAACTGTTTTAAAGCTGCAGATGATCAAAACGAAGCTCTCTGAACTACTTTGTGATGCTGAGTAGTTAAATGCGGAAAAAAAAAAAACAAGTTTACAAGCTATTTATTCAGGTAAAATCCCACAGAAATGAAAACATTAAAGTGGAAAACAACATAAAAGCCTATAATTATCTCTTGGTATTGAACTGTTGGAGTTTCTTCACACAACTGCTTTAGGATCCTATTACCAGCACGACGCTTTATGATGGCGAATGACTCAGTTTTCTTCTTTTTCTTATTCAATACTTGTGCACCTAAATCAACTACACCGTTTTGTCAGTGAAGTTAAATAAATCACAGAACTGATTTTGACCTCAGAACTATGACATCACCACATAAAATACCACACATCTTGTTAAAAATTGTAAACACATGATCATAACTTAAAGAGAAAATAAATAAAGGATTTTTCCCTTTAAGAATATTTGAAATCAACCGTTATTCTTTTTCAGGGCAGGCATCTAATTCAGTCTGAGGCAATACAGTTTATTTAAGTGTATAGTCGTGTAACTCCAAACTTTTGGCAACGTGGAGCTAAAGTCTTGCTTGTTTCCTGAGCGGGCTAACTCGGCCCTGCTCAGTCCACTGACCTATATCTAATTTTGCAGACATTTCTAGTGGAAAAACCTCAGCGCCAAGCCTCCCCTGAGCTGGTCTAATCTACATCAGCAATATGTTTGGGTCTCAAGTCTCACTGCTAGTAATTATAAATCATCTACACGTTATTTCAACCAGCTGGACCAACAAGCTGATGGAGTGTGCATTTCTGGCCAGCCATCAGCGTTTCATTTATGAATCCCCTGGTGCTGTCTCCCAGCATGAAAGAAGGCGAGCCAGGAACCACTGCAACCAATCAAAAACGCACTTTAAACCAAAATTTACAATGCTGCTCAACGAGCTCCGGTTCCATTTCGCCAGCTGGACTTTGGCAAGGCAACAGTCCAGAGGTGCCATGTGGATAGATAGTGGGTTGTGTGTGTGTGTGTGTGTGTGTGTGTGTGGAAATGCACATTTTTGCTTGTGTCACTTTAGATTTTCTGCTAAACTCAACCTAATGATATTCAATAAATGTTCTGGAGGTTACTGGCTCTTAAAATACTTGATAATTTGCAATCAGTTAAATGCATTTAATTTTAATAACTGTAGCATGTGATTATGTTTTAAATTGTATGTTTGCGTCCCTAAATGTCATATTTACGGGGAAAAACTAAATACAACTTTTTTTTTTTACCCTTTACCACAGACTTGGACAATTTTACACCTTTAATAACTTAATTTAGCTGCTTATTTTCTCCTTAAATACAGGCCTACCATTGATGCATCTTTTGCAACCTCCTAATTGATTTTCCCTTTAATGGTCCAGACTGTTATAAGAACTAGGTGACTATTTAGTTTCTACAACAAGACATCTAATAAGGGCACAATGTGCCCATCAAGTCAGTATTTTATGAAATCCTGCAGCCAGCAGAACCGTCTGTTGATGAAGTAAGTGATGTTTGTGCGCTCTGTTTTGGGCATACAGGAGTTATAAAAGCCTGTGGGGCCAGAGTGCAGAATAATGAGCAGCTATAAGGCTAGGAAATGGATACCACTCACTAGTAAGGGGATAGTAGAGGTAATGGTGTAGTTGTGTTTTTTCTAAAAGACAGAAACAAAGAACGAGCCCGACTGATCCTTTCTAATCATGCAAACATCCTTGCAAGAAGTTTACAATACACCGAACAGTTTGCAGAATAAACCTGGACCACAAGAAGAGGTTCCAGGGCATCTTTGAAACAAACGCATTCAAACAAAGAGTTTTTTTTTTTTTTTTTTTTTTTTTTCAAACAATTATTTCCTAATCCAATATCACTACCTTGCTTTCTCTATTTTCAGAGTGCTGGGGAAACCCCCATTAAATAACTTACATTAGATATTATATTGAATGCATATTTATAGTACAAAAATATATTTATATTCTTCTTTAGCCAGGTTTTAAATATATCAAACTAATCAATTTGTTTGTGCATATTTACATCTCGTTTTTTATGTTGAGGGTGTTCTCTTGTTTAATACTGTTTTGTGTTTTTATAAAGTACTCAAGAATCAAATTTGACAAAAGTAAAAAATAACTAAAAAAGATCTGTAAAAGGAGAATATAATTTGTTATATATATATATATATATATATATATATATATATATATATATATATATATATATATATATATATATATATATATATATATATATATATATATATATATATATATATGTATATGTGTATATATATGTGTATATATATGTGTATATATATGTATGAGAAAGTAATTTTTAACAGTCAAAGTAACTTCACAGTGGTTTTAAGAAGTTTTGAAGTAGTCAGAAAATTTATTTAGTCTCTAAATAAATTTGACATTTGTTTTGTTTCTTCGTCTATTTGGTGAAGTTGTGTTTTTATTTATCTTGTTTTTTGTTACGACCAGTACGATTTATGACTAGTTAACATATGATTGTATAATAATAACAATAATAATAATTATTATTATTATAAGTAATCTCCCCGACTGAATGAGCTGCTGTGAAAACTAGCGGCTTCTAAGTGACTCATGAAAGACTCAACTTGCGCAAAAACTATGTTCACACTGCACAAACACACCACGAGCGAAGTGCAGAGGTAACATACACAAAGGGCATGTGTTTGAATAATATTTAGGCCCAGGCACCTACGTGTCCGAACGGGTCCAGGTGGTTGTTAGTCAGCTTCAGCTTCTGGAAGGAGACGAGCTGCCTCATCCAGTGCGCCCCCGTGGCGGGAGAGTCCGGGTGCACGTAGAGCCTCCCGGGCATGGCGGGCTCAGCCTTCCCGGTCACAGACCTGACGCACACAGTCACACATGCATGCTGTTAGGACTTGGGCTGACACACGCAGACTCGCACTGCAGCTGTGCAAGCGCTGCAACCACCAGAAAATGAAACGTTATCGTACCTGCAGTGCCGTTAGTTCAAAATAATCTTTTGACACTAACATTATTCTCCAAATACTATAGTGCGCAGGGACAGAAGATTACATGAGCCCAATAAAACTTACTTAGATAAAATCTAAAACGTTAAATATTACTTTTAAAATAATTTCTAATGCACTGTTGATATGGTTTCATATTGGGGTTTCTTAAAACCTAACTGAAACTAGGCAGTTTCAATAAATTAACTCGTTCTTAAAGTTTCATCCTGTAACTCGTTAAGATTGTAAATTGAATGTTGTTGTTTGCACTTAATTGTACAAGTTAGAACAGGTCAGACATATGTTGTCAGGTCGAAGGCAGAATTAGTTCCCTATTTTGTGCAGGTCACTATTTGCATCATTGTAATGCAATATATCCTCGTCAGTACCCGCTCTTTTAAAGGCACTGACCCAAAGGAATGCATTTCTGCACAAGGGCAGTGATCGACACGATGATAAATAATCATATTTTCACACTTAAATGTGAGAGACGGTCATGCTGCAGGGCGCATGTGGGCTGCCGTAAGAGATCAGCTTTTACTTCACACCGAAAAACCAACTCCGGCTCAAACGTCTCCAACTCTTGGCACCAATTACAGAAAGCGCGGTCCATAATTGTAGAGGACAAACTATACTCACGTATGATCGCCGTCAATAACAATATAAATGTTCCTGTTGGAACTGACTCCAGAAAGACACGGTAGGGACCACCCAAAAATGTCCTTTACTTCATTTTTTTTTTCAAATCTGTGTGCGAAAACAAACTAAACGAAACAATTCTGCGTTAGAATTTGTGCCTACCATTTATTATCGGCGAATTTGTATCGATGATCATCTGCGGGAACAACATCCATCAGGAGAATATATTTCGTTTTGGGGTTTAATCCGGTCACTTTCACTTTGAAGCTGGGGAACATCCTCCTGCAAAAAATTAAACAAACAAATAAATAAATTAAACTCAATTTAAAAACAAACAAATACTGCCAGGTTTTTGTTTGACTTTATGAAAAGTGGATTTCAAACACAAAAAAAAAACCAAACAAAAAAACCCAGGTAGTTAAGAAACTCGCAGTCTCAAACACTGATGGTCCTTCATTAAGCAATTTATTGAATATTTGGTAATTGTCACGCTGTAAAAAAATAAAATACAATACAATAAAAATGATTATTTGTAAGCTGTAGGAATGACGACTCAGAGGGAGGGTTGTTGCTATGTCAAATCAACTCTTGCCAAAAACAGAAGAGAATTTTCTTTTCCAGGGATATAATGGGGGTCTTTCTGTCTTCACGTGTGGACGACAGCGTAGTGAAATCTGGTAAATTATTAGTGTTAATAATTTATAGTAAGCTACACGTGTTATTTGCCAGGAGGAGACAGCAGAGTCGTCATGCATTCATGCATGTTCACACTCGTCCTGTGAGCTGTTTTGACTGGATGCAGTCTGAGGACAGTCGCGACTCTCAGCCCCTGTACAACAGGTTGCTGCATAGGTGTTGGGTCACAAAAAGAGTCTGCATGCAATCACGCGCGCACATCTACATCAGATACCAGGGAGTAGTTGTGAGCGGGCAAAGTACAGCATGTTCCTCCAAAATATCTTTATTCAATCGAGCCCCCAAAAGTAAAATACAGTAGTGGTCTGTCGTGTACGGGTGCTCTCCGAGGCTGGTAGGCCGGTGTTGCATTTGACTGCAAGAAGTAAAACGTAGTTTATGCGTTGGCTTGCTTAGCGCCCAGCAGATGCTGTTTTTCTATTTCTTTGTTTTACTTTTTTGTAATTTGCAGTAAAAATACACATTTTCCAACAACCCCCGCCTGCCAAATACAACAAACAAAACACCCCCTCCCAATATATCAAAACAGAAAAGCTCATTATCTTTCAGCCTACTCTCCATTTGAAATAAATACCTCACTAATGGTCAGAACTTGTTCACCCCCCCCAGTAAAAGTAATCACGTATAAATAGAGCCTCTTACCGTCCGGCTTTGGTTATGATCATTTCCGTGCCCACCTCGTGAAACTTCATCCACAGTTCCCTTTCGTGCAGATAGACCTTTATTCCCTCCATTCCCTTCAAAATAAAACAGCTCACATTGTTACCGCGCTTTAACACTTTAAAGCTAAGGTGTCATTCACTGACACCGCGCATCTATAACACAACACTTCAGTGCGAATTTAAAGCTTCGGGAATGAGTCAAAAACTCAGTTTGGGCTCCACTCTTGGAGAAAATGACCCGCAAACGGTGAAGCAGTGTGTTAAAGGTCGACTCGCTACTTTCTGAAAAGGGTGTAGCACCCACATCCTTTATAAAAGATGAAGTTGGACACTTTGATGTGGCTGCAACTCATTTTAACATTAAAAAAAACTTTTTGAATAAGTCAGTTTTGCCTATTAGTCTAAAAGCAATAGGCAAGATAAAACAGACCGGCTATATTACGTAATCTAAAGATTATAATTAAAGATTTCTAAGTAAGCTTTCATTAACTTACAATCTCTTGTAATAAGCACAATTGTTTTTAATAAAGCCAGAATTCATGTAAGACAAAGATCCAATAAAATATCAGTAAGACGCTCTCAATTTCTTTTTATTTATTTAAAGTCTTAATCAAAGGAAACTTGCTAATTTTCTTATTTAAAAGAACTTCACTGGTTGGAGGAAAAGCGGATCCAGTTACGTCATGTAGAAATAAAAATAGTAGACTTGTTCTCTCCAAACAGTTTACGTTTTCTTCCTAAACATCCACAAAAAGCGAACTGTTACTTGAATGAATGCGCGTGCAACAGTTTTTCTTGGAGTGTGACGCATGAGATGCGTGGCCTGCAGCCTCTGGCGCGCACTTCGAGGCCTGCAGACGCGCACTGACCTGCTGGATGTAAGTTGTCTGTGACGACGGGGATTTGCTGGAAGTCCCGTTCTGTTTCTCTGGTTTATTATCGTTCTGTAATTCCCTTGAATCCGAGCCACCTGGGGAATTTTGGAGGACAAAAGTCTCCTCTTGGTCCGCCATGACCGGAGCTCCGGAAACGATGGAGGCAGCTGGAAGACCAAACAGAGATGTCAGCGTCTGACGCTCAAGACTCTTGGGAACATAAATGAAGGCCGTTATTGATGAAAAAAGTAAACAAATAGACCTTTTTGTGGATGAACAGAAACAAATACACGGAATCATTTCTTTTCAGGGCATGTAACTCAACAATAGGCTAATTATAGTCTCACAAAGGTCCAGCTCTTCAAAAAGAAATCAAAACACATGAATTTAATTTAAAATCATCCAACATTGAGGACTTTTTTCTTTAAGAAACTTTAAGCATAGTTGATATTACAAAAAGAAAGATATTAGTTGACTTAAAGGGGACTCCAGAAAATTCCAAACATCAGAGCTGTCTTGTTTTCTGGAGGGAGGCTGCCCGTCAAGAGAGGCCCGGGACTCGGGCTCTATGGCTGTTATAATGTTCCCAGAAACTGGCACGTCGGCGCTGATATTTACACCGTGTAAAGACCAGAGCAACAAACAAAAGAGAAACATAAATGGTTGCGATTGCTCAATAAACACTGCAGAACTTCAGCCCTGCAGAGCCGAGAGTCGTGCAACGCGCACTGCCATGCAAACAGCTAATAACTGTGACTATTAAGAAGAGGCTGCTTTTTTTTTCCAACCGAATCGGAGAAGGATCAGCTTACCAAAAAAAAAAAAAGCCAAAAAATCACGTCGTATTCTGGAATTGTTGGACACAATGGACAAACGGAGCCTTTCAAACGTCCAGAGCTCAGTAACGTCTCAGTAAACCAGGTAATCCAGGCGTTTTTGCGCGATGAAGCTGCACAGACTCTCCATGGATCCTCCTCCTCCTCTCTCTCTCTCTTCACAGTATAAGTCCAGATTTCATACAAAGTCGAGGCCGTGAGGTTCCTCGTGGAACTCTCTGCCAGCCATACGACACGCCGCTCGCTGCCTTATTGCCTGTTTTGCAGCGGAGGGGTTCCGTTTTGAGAGCCGACACCGCGGATAGCACTTAGCAGTAAGCTGCAGCCGAGTCCCAGCGGAGCAGGTCCGACGCCTCCTTCAGCCCTCCCCTCTCTCTCTCTCTCTCTCCCTCTCGCAGTCTCTGGTTTGTCCGTCTCAGCGGCTCCCTCTCTTTCCCGAGCGCTCGCTCTCCAGCTCTTCACTGCACATCAGTGACCAAACAGTGCAAAGCGGAAACTGAGTCGGCGACGTAGAGCAAGCGGCGAGGTGAGACGAGGGAGGAGGGAGGATGGTCGAAGGAGTGGGGGAGAGGGGGAGGACGGGGGTGGGGGTGCCTGGGCTGGAATAGCATTGGTTTTTATGAGGAATAACAATTCCTTGCAGGTCCCCACCCCAGGTCTTCTTATTTATTAACCTCTAATCCCAGTCTCTGATCCGTTTGCTGTCTCATGCGCCATCACGCGCAGTTTTCATCACAAAGCAGCATTTAGACAATATGTCTAGCAGATCACTCACTCTGAATTTCACGTGTGCGTCAGATACAGTTGCATGCAGCTGACCCACAGAAATTGTTTTACTGCACTGAAAATAATTGAACATTTAATTAAACCCGGAATGTTTCTGCTGTTATCTAATACATTGTCAGAACCGATTTGCAGACATTTACAGACAGGAAAGGGTTCTAAGGGAACATATTTATATCCAAACGTAAACCTGGAGACGTTTTACATGCTATCTTTAGTCCTGTGGCTTTGCATGGGGTTTCCTCATCACGCACGGTCTTCAGACTGTCTGAAAAAGTAACAGATTTTTTAAATTAGACGAAACTACAGAACTCAAAATAATACCACGGTAAACTTTGACAGCACAGAGTTTAACTCTGCCCCCCCCCCCCCCCCCCACACACACACACACACAAATAAATGCAAAACACTGCAAACAGCTAATTAAGCCACATGAAAGCAGAGCTTTTTGCTTTCAGCGACAAACGAAATTATTATAGGAACATAAAACGTACTTGAGCGATCATTCGGGTATTTTTTTTTTATTTTTTGCAGTCTGCACATTGAACCTTCTCATTTACATGTAATGCTTTGAGTTCATTGCGAAGGCGCCTGTCCTTTCTCCAGGTGAGAGTGAGACCAGACAACACATGCTGTTGGACTGTTTGTTCATCTGCAAGCGAAAGTCTCAACTTTTTAAGGAAACAAGTTTGATTCCAGACGTTACTTTTCTCAGTTTTGACTTAAAGATTCGAAAACTTCGAAACATCTTGCAAAAATAGTCATAATAATAAATAGTCGTTTTTATTTTTTATTTTTAAAAATGTTGAGTTCAGGGTAATTCTGTGTGACCCTTTGTCACACGCATTCACACAGAGAGGCTTCCCTAGAGGTGCTGTATTAAATCAAACGTTTAAACAATGAAGTGTAGCAGTCTTTTACTGCAGGTCAGGAAACGTGAGCAAGTCCCGGTATTTATTCACTGAGTTGTTGAATGGAAATGTGCAATATAAACACCACCACCACCACCACCCCACCCACTTGAGAAAACTGAATTGTGCATGGCTTAAATTAATTAAGTAAGGAAAGAGAGGAGTCGCACACATTTAGGCCATTCAGCAACCTAATAGCTTCTTCAAAGTGTTTTATAATGCGTTTCTCTTTGACCCATGCGCATGCACACTCATACGCTTCTTATTACGTAGAACCCTTATACAAGGTTTGACGCCCCTTTGTCTTATATCGTCATGTCACCTCGTCACACACTGGTGAACATATCGGGGGAAGTATAAGACGCACTTTTTCGTACACGGGCACTTTATCCAGTTGAGGAGCTGGTTATCGACCCGCTGTTTTCTGAAGAGTAGAGGACCGCAGTAAAACCTGAGCCATGGCAGGAATACACTACATTTCCAAAGCAAAGCAACAATTATTTAGCCCCACGAATGGTTCCAAATAGGCAAATTAAATAAAAACATGGATAATAACGTACAAAACAACACACTCAAATCCGCTGTATGAAATTGCAGGAATGCCTAAAATGCGAAAGGAATCCGTAAGCCATGCTTTCATTTTGAAAATTGCGGGAAAGAAAAAACACTTCTTCGCTCAATCGTTAATGATTAGAAAGCTGACCAAACGCAAAAGTCAGCAAAAATTAACAAAAGGAAGAAAAAAAAGGGGGGGGGGGGGCATAAAATAAAACGAAATTGGTCTAATGCACGTTTTGGATCATTAAAAGCAAATCCTAAAAAATGAACGTGAGCTATAAACAGTTTTGTCGATGCTATAATTAGCCTGATTTAGAGCCTCCGGACCAGATGACAGTAAAAAGCTACGTCACATTATCGATAATATCAACCGGACAATATCAACCTTCCCGAAAGACAACCCTCTTTTTTAAGGAAACTTTCTCTCTTTACGTTTGACTCTCGCTATTCTCTTTTTCTCTTACCTCTAACTATGTTTTTTCACACACTCAGAAGAGCAAACAAGAAATAAACAACAAAATCATCATCATAATATGTGATGTTGATGACTTTTGATCACAGTTATTGCTGTATTATTGATACAAAAGCGTCTACCAGGCGGAACCTTTTCTGATATAATTCATCATTGGCATATTATCTCACATATTCATGCATTAAAATCAACACATGCCCCTTTCATTAATTATATTAATAATAATAATACATTTTATTTCTAGCACTCAAGAACACCGCACATAAAATGGAGATAAACAGTAAAATCAAATACCATAGACTAGTCCACCACAAGATACACAAGATAACATAAAGAAAGCTAAACCATAATATATAAATTATAACAGTTTTCTTCTTAATTTTGCCCAGGTATTGCGCGGGTCCACAAACGAAATTTACATCTGATTGTTTGTGTATATGTGTGTGTGTGTGTGTGTGTGTGTGTGTGTGTGTGTGTGTGTGTGTGTGTGTGTGTGTATATATATATATATATATATATATATATATATATATATATATATATATATATATATATATATATATATATATATATACACTTTTTTTTAATAAAGAAAAGTGTGAAGGTTAAAAAGTTAAATAGACTGGTTTAAAGTTTGACAATGAGCTTTTATAATGATGTATTTACAGTGATTTACAGTTGTTTGCACATTAATGAAGGGCATTGATGTCTGTATTGAAAACGGGGAAAAAAAGTCGAACAAAAATTCAAAACGTTATTTTTGCAGTTACTGCATAGCTTTCTTTATTCAACGTTGCCTGTTTGCATCATTAACTGAAGAAATGACAAACAACTAAACATGAAATTATTTCGATTAAGATAGTTATAGGTGGCTTAATAGTAACTAAATGACCTCAATGTCAAAAAATAAATAACAGATATTTTATAATCTAATTTATTTTTTGTTCGTCACAAAAATAACACAAGAAAAGAAATCTTTAGCAGGCAAGTTGAGATTTTTAAAACGTCACCGAGACTGATGGGACTTTATTTTGAATCAAAATTTAACCCACTAACACTATAAGCCAAAAAGTGAGATTTAAATCATATAAACATGTTTTGAATCAATTACTCCAAGTGACGGAGGAGCTGAGCGGCATAGGACATAAAAGTCCAGCCCAACAGAACAATTGTTCCAAACAACAATAAAAAGGATGGAGGAAGCTTGGAAATGCGAACTACCTTCTCTGCGTTTTGAATCAAACCCCTTTCAAGTAGAATAAAGTGAGTCTTTCAAAGACTTCGCCAGTGCACACCGCAATAAAATCTGTCCTCACTTCTACATAAAAACAGCCTATGAATAAATAAATATCCACATGTTGCGTGACCATGCGGGCTAATCAGCATTTGCTTTGAAACATAAAATCTAAATATGTCCTAGAAGTCGTGCAAGGAGCCAGAGAGTCAACGAGCAGCTGGACGCTGACCAGCTGCCTTACAGACTGTAAATCTGCAGCACTGAAACCCAACAACAAATACACTGCACAAAGCCCCAACGTTGTCATGTAAGAGATAAATGAATGATAACGCCGCTGGTCACGTACAGTGTGCGTGTTCCCCCCTGAAAAATGACGCGCCACTAATTTCCACTCATCCGGCAGCTAATGACAAGGTGCCAAATAAATTGAGACTTCAAGTAAAAACGAGGACGTGAATGAAGGACTTCAAGTAAGCAATCAGCACTCATCTTGCAGATGCAACACCGCACAAGTTTAACATATGCGCACACACACGCACACGCACACACACACACGCGCGCGTCAGCAAACGGAACAGCAGCCACACCTAAGGGTGGCGTGCGTGTCCCCTGTACCTGGCCCGTGCTTTTGAGTGTGTGCTCTGATGTCCCCCACTTGTTCAGTAAAGTCTGGGCTGACGCAGACGGGCAGGTGAACAGGCTGGTGTGGCTAACCGCCAGAGCAGCCGGGAATCCTGGATCAGCGAGGGAAGCATGCCCAGATGCGCTGCACCAGAGACCAGCTGGAGGTTTGTGGCAGAAAACCCATCCACAGTTCAGCGCTCAGGAGCTGGGCCAAGAGAGCAGAGAGGGAAAACGAGACGTGAAGATGTTTATTATTTGGGGTTAAAACTTGCAGGAATGGTACCGATTTTGATCAAATACCGTATGACTTCATCATTTTTTTTCTGTTTCTGCACAGATTTCCTCCTCACGCTTTACATACATTTTTATATCAATGGGTAAACCCGTTTTATCACTAGTTTAATGCAAAAAAAACAAAACAAAAAAAAAAAAACAGAGCATCATGCTCATCCTTTTTGCAATGAAATTAATGATCATGATGATGAATACTCTGCACTCATGTTAATTTGTTTAATTCCATTGTCATACGAGGAGGCAGAAATTATTTCAAGATGCTGTAACTTTAAAGTCCCGCCCCTGAAGCACAAATATATACAAACACCGCGTGGAGAACCACAAAGTTAAAAATCCTTCAGATTTTGTTTGGTGATTTAAGAACTCGCTGAATTACGTGTTAAGTTAAACAGCTCATCACTTACCCAGAAGTGAATATTCTTACAAAACTCTTAAAAAAAAAACGTTACAAAAAGGAAATACGATAAATATATTAGAAACTGCTACTTTTTTTTAAGCTGTGACTTAAGAGTGGTTTCTAGCGACTGATGCCTCATTTACTGATGAGTTAAAGTGCACACCCAGCCGCCACCATCCTCCTCCATTCAGTCTCTTGGTTTCTCTGTATAAACCATCCCGGTCCAGTATGGTTTCACCCTCCACGGCCACACATGGGCCTGTGGTCTGCCACCCGCCCCGACTCTCCTGGGCCGTCTTGTTATTCCCCCCTCATCCTCACCCTCGACCTCGTGAATGAGTTTACCCTTGTTCCCCTGGAGGAGGCAAAGATAACGTATCTGAGCCTCCATGGCAACGCAGGGGCTCAGAGGATATAACGTGCGTGTGTGCAAATGCACACAAGCATGCATGCGAGCATATTCACATGGAGAGCTCTGCTTTTACAACCCGAGGAGAGCTGCGGGCTCAGGGGTGGTGGTGGTGAGCCTGGGGCTGACACATTTCTGCTAACGATCACATCACACACAAGGACCCACATTCCAACTTCCTGATCACCCCCACCCCCCCCACCCACCATCTAAACTTCACAGTCGTCCTCCTCCACCCGCAAGACCCAGACTGTATTAAAGAATCGTAAAATATTTCAAGGAATATCTTTGCAGAAAACAACCACGATAGAAACAACACACGGCCCACGATTTAAATTCTAGATTAAAAAAAAAAAATTTTGACCGTAAAACTTTAAACCTAGTCATTCTCCTGCACGAGGCCAAAGTTTGAAATACTGCAGAATAAAGTCATTAAAATCAAAACGGTTCCAAAACAGCACATCTGGATGTAATTCATCTTGACATGTTGGCAGCTTTTAGTGCAGGAGCGTGAATATTTTACACTGCATGTCACGTACTCTGCTGCCCTCTCGTGGTATTATTAAGAAAAAAGAAAAGCGCAACGATTTATTGGAAATGTGTTTTAACTAAATATAAATTCATCTGGACCTTTTCAAAATCGGATATTAAAAACTGATTTATTTTTCTTTATTACTGAGCAACTTTTTATATTTTAGAGTCCATCATTTGTAGTGAAGCTTAATCAGTCCCAGGCCTGGATAAATTGCAAAGGGTGTGTGAGGAAGCACATCCGATATAAAACCATAACAAATCAATACAAAACATAACAGAAGATCTGCTGTAGCGACCTTTTTAAAAACAAACTAATAAAAAAAAATTATTAATTAAAAGCAAAAAAAAAAAAGTTATGTAAATGTGTGTTGCAGGTGAAAAATGCATCAAGAATAAACTTTAAAATTGCCAAACACTAAGGAAATGAATACAATGCATAAGGTAATGCCTTACAAAAGAGTCTATACATATATGCCGATTGTCTAAATAAAATAAAATAAATCTGATTACACTACCTGACTGCATAAAATCTGTCTCTGCACAATGCTGCCACTGACATGATCGTGCAGTTGCAGGATTATAAACCAAAATTTATATCTCACAGACTTTAATACATACATTCATAATATAGTTTTGCAGCAAGATTTTACAGAGAAGAGATTGTAAAACTGAAGTTCATGTAACAAAACACCACATTAGACAGCAAATCCTTTTTTTTTCAGCATATTGCCAAATGTTGAATGAATTTTAAAGAAAATAAGCAAGACAATAAACAACATAAATATAAAAATACAGATATATTTAATCAGGATAAATTGAAGGCTCCTTATTTGGGCATTACCTGTGATATGTATCTACTTCAAAATAGATTAGAGGTATTCTTTTATTATTACGTTTTGTTTGTGTATGTGTTTTTATATCTATACTGCTTTCACATGAATACTCTTTACCTATGTGGATTTGCGTTTGTTAAATGTCTTTGTTTGCATATACCACACAATTAGATGAAACTGTGGTTGTGTTGGTAAATATGATGAGGATGAACACAGACAAAAAGCTCCAATTTCTTCTGGTCACAAGACAAATATGAGTAAAGAGATAATATCTAGCAGCTGTGGTAATCGACAACAACCTCCCGCTCATGTGTCTCCATACTAGCAGAAACTCAGGCGCCCTGCCACCTACAAAGCTGAGCTAATAAACATGGGAATCATGCGGTGTGGTCTGCTCCACCGCTGCCGTATCCACAGACTCGGAATGCCTGTGGGCCATCATGTCTCACTTCAGAGAGGTCAGAGCACCTTCAACTCTGACATGTGAAAACGCACAAATTATGACTCTGTCAAGTGTAGAAATTATGAATTGGACATGTTGTTTGCGTCATTCTTTCTTTTTGTGTAGGGATATTGCATAGTTTGGGAATTATTGAGTTTATGAAAGATATAAAGCTCATTACAGGTAGAATTCTCAACGAAAGCTGAATCTGAGGCACATTAATGGCACATCTGTCTTTAAGTATCTCTGAACACTTCCGAAAAGAATTAGGTGAAGACTTATGACAAAACTCGCCCTAACACCTAAGTTGCTCATGTCAAATAATATATTACAAAATTCTGAAATGTGGATTTGAAACGTAAATAAAGGAAATGCCTTTTTCTCTGTCTGAAACTGCAAACAAACTCTGAGAAAGTGTTTAACCTGCACAGTAATACAGTTAAATATCCACAAAGCGATTAAGACACAATCGGGTCCCGAAGCATTCGGACCATGACAGCGTTTATGATTTTTGCTTTTATACACCACCATGATAGATCTGAAATAAAACAAAGTGTGATCAAAGAGTAGATTTTAATTCAAGAGATTTCAAAAAAATGGTGGCATTTACAACCACCTTCAGCAACGTGTGAAGCCCCACCCTTTCAGCTTTGCTGCATCTGACTGAATGTGAGCAGAGTGTAGCTCCATAAACCTCAGTTTCATCCGTCACGTCATTAATAAACACCAGCGAGCCTGTTGCATTGGCAGCCATATACATGCCCATACCATAAAACTGCCTCCACCATGTCTGACACATGATGTGGTGCTTTGGATCATGCGCTGCTGTTTTCCTTCTCTACATTTTTCATGCTGTTCTCTACCCCTCATTCTGATAAATGTTTGCCTTGGTTTCATCTGACTAAAGTCTTATTCCACATCATGGGAGGTTTCTCTCTCTCTCTCTCTCTCTCTTTCTCTTATGTTTTATGTTTTATGTCTTCTGGCATAGTCTAACCTGTCTTTCCCGTTCTTGAGTGTTACCAGAGGTTTGCACCTTGTTGTAAACCCTCTGTATTTATATTCATGAAGGTGTCTTTTGATTGTAGAGTTTGACGATAATTCGCCTACCTTCTCAAGACTATTTTTGAATTCAGTTGTTTTTTTTTTTTTAAACTGAGAAAAAGTGATCCTGTGATCATCTACTGCTGATATCAATGATCTTTTGATGTCGTTGAGCACAGCAACGCTTTTTCTTTTTTGGAATACACCTAATTGTTGATTTAGCCACACCTAAGGTTTTGACATCTCTTATTGATTTACAATGTTTTTCAGCCTAATGAGGACCTGCTGTACAAAAGGTCTCCTTGGTCTTCATCTTGGCAGCTGCAGTCACACAGCTGCCAAATACCAACTCAGTGTCTATTGGCTGGCTCCTGTACTGCACCTGGCCATTCGTTGATACGTGATATCAGAAACGGTTATGCTTCTGTCCCTATAAGCACATTTCTACAATAAACTCATTGTGAAATATAGAAGGCAGCAATAAACATAAAGGGGAAGCACATTGTGACAAGAGATGGAGAAATGTGGCACAAATATAGTGTTCATGAAGTGAAGATATGGACGCCAATCTAAAGGGAAAACTTGATCTTTTTCTGTAAATGGTAAAGTCTAAATATGTGCTTATTGCCTGAAGAAATGTCACAATTCAACTTAAAAACAGCTGTAGCAAGTTGAACTATCAGAAATAAGATGTATAAAGAGAAATGACTGAGGAAGAAACATAGTTTTAAAACAAATCAAAACACTTTTAACCCTGTAATATGGATTTGTCATATTTGAAATGTGAAATTCTGGGATGTCTCTAATATCCCCATAATCAAAGCAAATACAATACAATACAATAAACAAAAATAAATAAATAAAAATAAAACCAATTTTTTTTAAATAATATAAAATCACCCAATGTATATATGTATCATAATGATACAAAAATTCTTATTTAGAAACTTTTAGAGACGAAATTAGGAGTGGTTTGGGTTTTGTGTAAGCGTTTTAACCCTTCCGTCCAGTAGATGGTAGTATTACACCCAACACGGTGTTTACCAACGAGTAGTAAACAACAGAAGAAGCACAACTGCTTGATGGTTTGATTTCTATGTTTTTGTAAAAAGGTTGACAATTTTCACAGATTTGTTTTTCAAATAAATTGTCTTTCAACAATATATAAGTTAATGAATACTGTTCTTTGTTTTATACAGTGGTGTTTATAGTAGAAGGCTGAACAAGTCCTTATTTAATATCCCAGGCTTTCCCATGAATGTTTTTCTCTGGCATCTGCCGGTGAAATGGCAAAGTAGTGTATAAAGCTGGTGTGAAAGTCTGTCAATGTCTATAAATCCATCTGTTCCAGTTTCTACTGATGGTAATGATCACGTCTGAAATCTATGGGAGCCCATTTCCGCCACCTTGATGGAAAAAATGATGAGATACTATCTCATAGTTATGACTTAATAATCTCATAAGATACGATCTTATTATTATGATGCAGTTTCTCATAATTATGACATAGTATCTCATTATCATGACGTAGTATCTCATATAATTATGAGATACTACGTCCTAATTGTGAGTTAGTATCTCATTATCATGACCTTAAATATAATTATGACATGATACGTCCTAATTGTGAGTTAGTATCTCATTATCATGACTTTAAATATAATTATGAGATACTACGTCCTAATTGTGAGTTAGTATCTCATTATTATGACTTGGGGGACTGTATTTTTTTTTTCCTTTAGTGTGGTGGAAATAGAGTTCCATAGAAATCCTTGAATCTAAAAAACTGGATTTCTTTCTTTTGTTTTTTAACGGATCGAAGTGGTCATCTCAAGGCTCTTTACGAAGAAACGTATAAATTACACTTAAATCCAATTACATACAAGTCTGTGTAATCCAAGTCAATACATTCTAATTTTGTTTTTCAACAGCTCTAAATGTTGCAGTTCTATGATGTTGGCTCAAAAAATATGAATTAATCCATCAATTTTTTTCATCTTATCATCCTCTGTAAAAATGAAAATGCAGCTTACTCACTATATGTCGCTATATGTCACCATCAATTATTTTTACTTGATCAACATCTTGAAGCGTTTAGTCAAAATATTCATGTGCAAATCCTGCTACATGCACAAATACTTTTTGCATGACAAAGTATATACTGGACACTGTTTACTTGCCTGAGAGCCTTAGCGTACAGAACTACAGTTCTTAACCTTTTTTTACTTCAATGTATGTTGCAAATGGTTAGAGTAATGAGTTAAACTGAGATACCTTGATTAACATATAGCGCAATAACTGTTTAGTGTTAGAAAAACTATGATGTCAGGGCTTAGTAATAGTAACACCTGTGTTTATGGACCACTGTACTGTAAACTGGTGTCTACACAAAACAACATACTACAGATACATGCAGGCTCATAATCTCTACCTGCACTAGTGGAAGTACTAAGTTGTGCACATGTGGACCAAGTATCTTGGTCCTTAACTGGTTGGGAGAATGGTGAGGCTATAATGTAGTTATTTGTTGAAGATAAATGATGTAAGACAGTCTCATGCTAGCGTTTGCCAACGGTGCTACCGATGAAACTTGATCATTTTATAACCAAGAAAGTCCTTTACATTTGAGCTTTATTTTTGCTTCCAGTTGCTGTTTGATATCAGTTATGGGGCTTGCGTTAAAGAAGTCGGGACATATAAAAAAAAAAAAAAAAAAAAAGAATAAATATAGTGTGTCTTTTGGACCTTATTAATTCTTAAACCTAAATGCGTAATGCATTTTGTATCTTCTGTTAAATCTGACCCACAAGCCTGCAGCAAAGACAACTGTCCAGATGTTAAACTAAACTTGCATTTGCAATATTCAGCTTTGATCTGAATCTCAACTGCATTTGTTATTTTTGACATTTTGACAGCTTGAGACCCCCGTTTTATTTTTGACTGCCCGGTTCTGCCTACATCAATGTTAAAAACTGGCTGAAATCTCATTGGAACCCGGCCCCAAAGCCGCCTCCTGCACTTGGCTAGTTCCTCCCTTTGCAGCGGCACACAACATATGAAACTGTGAACCTGGTGGTCAGGAACACATGAGCTCTGCAGAGGACTGACATCACTCTTTCTTTTCTATTCCCTGTACAAGTGTGTCTGACTTGACCAAGACTACTATAACTGTGGATGATTCCTGTCAATCACCGACAGTAATGAGGATTAACACAAAAAGGTTCTTCATGACCTTGTTGAGCAGCATCAGCAGAGGTGACTGCAGGATTGTATTGGCATGATCAAGGAGATTGTGGTGGATTTCAGTGCGAACAGACTTATTATCAAGAAGAGCACATAGGGGTGCCTCATACGTGGATTAAAATGGACGTAAGGAAGCTGTAAAACAGTGTCTGCTTCCAGTATTGAGCTGAGTTGTGAAACATGCTTAGCTGACCTAAGATGTGGTTTGATGCGCGTTCAGCAAACGTTTAATTAGCGACAGAACGAAAGCTTTTCTTCAGGCCGTTTTTACGAATTCACCACCATAACGGACACTTTCTCTTTGTACTAAATACTTCGAGCGTGTGAAGGATTCAAAAGAACTAAATTAATTAGACCAATATTGCACCGGTATTCAGACCTTAATGGTGATGGCATCAAAATTAAGCAAAGTGACCCCCACCACCACCACCACCACTCTTTATAACATCAATTAGTGGTACACATTGGTCCCCTGCAAGCCTGCCAGTTACCGCCGCTGGCCTATCAGTTGAGAAATCGGTTACTTTCTTTGGCAGCCTGAGCGGTTAAAACCTCCCGTATGTCTCAGTGAAGAAATGCTGAACATTAATGTAAAAGTTGCCAATATCTCAGTAACTGGATGTTTTTGCTTTAACGGAATAATGAAGACATTAATGGTAAGTACCTCAAGTCTGCAAAGGAGCTTAAAAAGACGAAGTTTTCCACTGGCTCAAGACAAGGTGGCAGATTGCATTAAATATGGAACCCCATTCTTCTGACAAACTGTCCAACCAGCATTACATGACTCACTCAGCCATGCAGCTGAAAATCCCCCAGGCATGGTTGCAAATGCACTTGAGCAACTGCCGAAACCTTTTATTGCTAAATATATGAACCTAAAGCCAGAAATGGGATAAATGGAACAGACTGTTCCTCTCCTTGCTTATACCAGTCAGAAATGGAGATTATAAATGACATCAATCATCACTTATCACTACAAGCTGAGGGAATCGCCGTTAATCATTCTCAAGAAAATAATTTATGAACTGTAGAAGGTTTGGTGAACATTTAATGCAACCACACCAAAATCTATAAATGCTTTTAAATATCCATCATAACATATCTCCTCCTGAAAATAACATTCTTCTTGATCACAGTTGGAATTAAAAAAAAAAAAAGAAATCAAGAATTAAATTCATATTACTAGAAACTATTTTTTTATGGGCACTCTGAAATAAAATCATCTGAATATTCCTAGAAAGGAAAGGGATCCTCCAATTTCATATATCTATTAAATGCCTTGTCATAGTTTTAATTCAAAATCACCTTAATTTAAATTTTTTAAGGTAAAATTGCACCAGATGTAAAGTTCCTTGTACTTATTTAAAATCAATAAAATAAGGTAAAATTAAGTTAAATAAAATAAAACAAAATCCAATAAACTAAAATAACTAAATTAATTTTATTAAGTTATTTTTAAGTGTTAATATACAATATCATGTATTTAACGTGAGAAAGGTGCCTAGAAATAGAAGTAGAAGAAATTGTGTTATCAAAAAAATATTTTACAAAATACAACATATACCTAAATTATGTCATTTGTCAATTTAAGTGAGCATATATTTAATGGACACTAGTGCAAATCTTCTGTTATTGCAATTTTAATGCATTTAAAAAGTTGAAACAAATCAAAATTTGATTTCAGCAACACACACAGACAAATCTAAAAAAAAAAAAATTGAGAAAAAAGTTTGGACAAGAGGGGGGAAAAAAAAGAGAAGAAGAAAAAAGACTGAACATTTCAAAAAGACTAAGAGAGAAGATCAGTGGATGGATCCTCCGTGTCTGTGTTTCATTATGTTCAGGTTAGATTTACCAGAGATGAAAAGGCCTGTCCTGGCTGTTATCAGCTGACCCTTTCTGTGATGGTCGGGGGTGCATCAGACGGCGTCCATGTGAGCAACGATACCATTGATGTATAAGCATATGTTCAGATGCTGCCACCAAAGGAAATCCCTTTTTTTCCAGGAGGTCAATATTTCAGCAGTGCAACGTCAGACCTCATTCTGCATGACTTGTGTCATGCTTTCATGGATGAGTGTGTGTGTGCTTGACTGGGCTGCCTGAAGTACTGAGCTGTCTCCCCCTTAGAATGAACGGTGTCGGGACGAGAATAATCAGGTATTTGTGATTATTGACTTGTATTCAGTGACAGTTGACTCTTTCACAGCTGTAACAGCGAGTTTTTGACTGAAGACGGTAAAAATGATTTCCTCTGAGTTGATTCTGTTACATAAAGGTTCCAACGTATCGCCGATATTAAGTTTTTGTTTGATTTTAGGCAGCATAGGCCAATAATATAAAGGTTTAACAGTGTCTCGGTGAAATCCACCAAAACTATTTGAACAACATTTTGTTATATCAGAACTTCTTCACGGTCAAGGATGAGGAATTTCATGACTGGCTGAGCCGGTCACATGATCTCAATCCAGTTGAGCTGCTTTACATTTGTTGAATACCAGACTTAAGACGAAAAGACCCCACAACAAGAACCCCCCCCCCCCCCCCCCCCCCAAAAAAAAAAAAAAAACAGGGAAAATCAGAAACAGAGTCAGAGAGATGTACAAGAGTTTAGCTCATCCCAGCCAGGCTTCCTTTGTTTCAACAAAACCTGAAGAACTACACCAAAAGACTAAACGGTTTTCTGTTTTACACTTTGTTTTAGCAGTTTAACAGACTTGGCTGCAAATCAGAACTAGGTTTAGAAACATTGACTCGTTTTTTTTGCCAGAGCAACTGCATTCGTACACAACAATTGTAAGTTTGTGTCTCGTTCATATAAAACTCCTTAAAATCCATGTTACCACTTCAAATGAGGCTCATATCTCCTGTGTCATAGCTATCATGTTTTACACAGATGGTTATTTATGAAGCGGTCTTAAATCTAGAAAGAAAAACGCCTGGAAAATGTGATATGAAGCTCCAAAGATGTGGCGACTGTGCGCCAGGCTGCTGTTATACTCCCACCTGCGTTGCTGTCAACACAAAGGAAGTGCTTATATATGTGTGTGTCCACAAGGGTGGATTGGTGCATAACTTATAAGGTCACCGTGTGCAGATGCATTCGTATGTATCGTAAGTTGCTGGTGCAGCGCTGCATATGCCAGGAATCCACTTGCATGTTTACTGGCGTGCATCTGTGTGTGTTTGTGGCGAGCCTCCTTTCTAATCTGTCAAGCGGTGGTTGTATATGAAGTGCTGTTGATGTTGGAGACTATTAGGCCTGTGAGAGGAAAGTTTGCTGTCTTCTCCTGTTCCACACAGCTCATTTAAACCTCCATCCCAAGCTAGAGATTAAACGTCTTCTCTTTGGAGGGATCCTGCGGCTTGACTTGGACTTCTTTTTAAGAAGGCTGGATGAGTGAAAAGCATGTAAAGAACCCATTTAGTCAAAAATAACAGAGCCACAGTGGGTTTGCATGTGCAAACAATGCATCATGCCTCACACGATATATAATACCGAACATGGCCTGGTTTTCCAATCCATCTGGTGATCTACTTTAGGGTGAGCATGTGTCTAATATATGTACTGTATCAAAGTTATGCCTGTTTCCAGTCATCAGACTATGGTCTTTAGTTAGATGAACTCTATTAAGTATTATTTAAATGTTATAATACCTGCAATTAGTATTCAATTGTTGTAATTTGATTATGTACCTTGATTATCAGGATATTTATGGAACATCCTGAGACCTCCTCTCACAACCAGGATATCTTCCCAGGAAGGACCCAAATGCCCAATTGTCATGTTGCTGTTTCTTTTCGATGGCACGAATACCAATAAGTGTATAATATGTTTGCTTTCCCCGCCCTACTCCTAGAAGTTTCTGTCTTTGGGAGCTCTTGTAAGGACTAAGATCTTCTTATTTTTTTTCTTTTTTTAATTGAGTCATTTATCTCCATGAAGCTCTTATCTCAGCACAGGGGGAATTCTTAGAGAATGTCATGATTCTTTGCTTTCTTTTTAAGAACAAACGTCCTCACGAGGTGCAACTCTTTGCAGGAGGGTTTACTGTCCATATGGCTGCTGAATTACAATCATCGGCTCACAGTAAACACGAGGCCCCTCAATCCGAGGTGGACGCACAAAACCACACCCAGTGAGTGAGTCAGTGAAGTTTGAGACCTAGGCTGTTACTGCGACTGATTAAAAGTTAGGTTTGAGGAGGATGGTGCAAATATGTGTTAGAAAGCGGCACAGGCTCTTAGGAACTTATGAAACCAGACTTAAAAACAATGCTTTATGAATGAACTGAAGTCAAATATCTTTCTACTGCACACACATGGCACAGCTGCTGGTGACATATGAGACAAAGAAATGTTCACCGCGACATTCTGTAATACGATGTGGACAAGTTCAACCAAAGATTCCTGCACTATCCCGTCCCGTAGCAAGCCGCAACACACCTCACTGCTCCAGGGCAACGCTTTGTGACGGGGCAGGAGCAGGACTGACAGACACAGGCAGAAATTAAGAATTTCATTGACTGACGAGTAGACATTGCGGTAAGCTGCAAATGCCTCAGAACAATGAAACTTTATCCTCAGAGGTGATATCTTAAGCTTTTTCACAACATCAGTGTCCAATTCCCTCCTCGCGGGCTTCTTCCTCTAAAGCAAGCAGCCACACATGTTTTCTTTCCACAGCTTCTTTGGGACCTTTTAGCTTTGGTATCGCCTTAAGTTTGATTTTATTCTTGGTCAGCATTATGTTTTTCCTCTGGAACCGATTAGAACCTAACCGGAGGATCCGGACTGTTTTAAAGGGCTCAAGTAACAAAAAAAAAGCCATGCTACTCTTCACAGATGTCGTGGCAGGTCAGTCAAATTAAATTATGAAATTCCTTCCAAATTCTGCCAAAAACAACAACACACGCAAAACAACAACTTGTAATTGTCATTATAATGAAGGGAAATTTAGAATCTTAAAGCTAAACAAAAATAAATTAAGCACAATAATAATAATAGTTTAAACAGCATTATTTTTATCTATAGAGAAAGGCTGTGGAATAAATAGTTTAAATAATAATTACCGTAATAAATCAGCTGTTCAGTGTGGTCAACCCACAGTTTATTGCATTATTTCTCTTTGTTAAAGGTCTGTCCTGCCATTTTTCCATCATGTGTTAAGATAAAATCCATCACTTTCCTCTGTTAGGGAATCTGTGTTTTTGATTGTGATAAATGATATTAAAAAAATAAAGCAGATGCATTATTAGAAAATATTTGAAGAGTATCTGGGAATACTTGATGCTGTTGCAAAAGGTTTTAAAGATTATTTTAAAAGATTTATTTTACAGTTATGACTAGTGTCAGCAGAGCCTCTAAGTATTCTGGATCCAGTTCTGTTTGAATATTGCAAACGATAGGCAATAACTCAGTTTACATTTGACACAGAGACAACATTTAGCTTTCCAAAAGCATAAAAAAATAAAATGATGTGAACTGAAGTAGTTTTGAGTTAGAACAGAACATGTGTTTGCAGTCAAATTAATGTTATTCCCTACAGACGAACCGCTGTCATTTGTTATTTGAATTTTGTACAAAAACTGTATAAAAATGACTCGTTTTCATAAGAACTGTCTGTTCAACTAGTCACGTAAACGGCTGTCAAGAGATGCAACAGGAGGAGAGTTCATGGCCTCTGATTTCAACAGTTTCCTTATTTTACATATCAAACCCTTTTTTTGACATGTAATTGAAGGGCTGTGCTTTTTTGTGGGATTGTTTTAACTCTGGAATGTGTCTTTAACAAGAGCCTTGCCCTGTTTAACGCTTTATTTACTGCTTTATTTCTTCATATGTCGTTTGGGGCTAGTTTCTTTCTTCCAGTTAACAGCACAACAAGCTATTTGATCTTTTAGATAAAACAAACAATCTTTTAGTATTTATGCATTTGTAGTTTTTTTTTTTTTTTTTTTTTCCTTGAGCTTTGAATGATTATGCTTTTATTAACATTTTGCAAAGTCCTGCTCTTGTTGAGAGTTGAATTTTAAACTCATTTGTAACGACTGCAGCTTTGATGTCACCTCTGGCCACGTGAACATTTGAAGCGACTAAAACGCGGCCACCGGCTCAGTAGAAACGCACCCTAACTCTGATATGTAGTGCTTTTTGAAGTGCCATTCGGTCCCAGCTAGTTTCCATCTGATATCCTTTCTCCTCACCACACCTATAAATGACTCACCGACTCTTATTGCTGACAAAGGAAACCGTTTTTAAGTGGCACATTTGATGAGATCAAAAGAAGAATGAAACAAACGTCCCTGTAAGTGTGAGAGAAAAATAAATGTTGTTTTCACATCACTAATCTCTGGAAAAACTACATTTCTGTTAAATTGCTACCAAATTAAGTGGGCTTAAAGAGTACAAATAACATTATTTTGGTATAGCATTTGTTTTTAAAGCTTTTATTTTAAAAGCTGAGCAGTTTAGAAACTACTGGAAGTTCTGCTGAGCATCATGATAGAAGCTGTCTAGTCTCTTTGTGCATGTTCAATTTGAATATGCAGAATTGGTTTGCAAGTGACAAGCGCTCCGGTTTCTGTTGGAATTCCTGCTGGTGCTCTAAAATCATGTCTGTGCAAGTCGTGTTGTGTCCCGCTTTGTATCCAGTCTTCCAAAAAAGTGGTTAATGCTTGATGACAATTTAGGTTCCTGCTAACTTCTCAAATGGTCTCTGCATTCGACAGACTGACAGAGGGAACTAGACGTCCTGGCCCTAATTCTGTTTTGTAGTGGGTCCCCTGATCAATCTCCAGCCCCCATCATGTGCCAAAGTGTCACCTGGCAGGACATTAAACCCCATGTTGTACTTGGGACCACTATAGTGGTGGTCCCAAGTCCAGATAGATAGGGAGGGTTTTGTCAGGGAGGATAGATGATTAAAAAGCCACCCAGTGTATGTCAAATCAATGATCTGCAGTGATGAACCCAATAAATGGATAAATAATAAAAGACGCTGCCAAAAGACTTTTTTTTTTAACAACAAACACCAGGCTGAAAACTGTCCAATCCAACATTCACATTCAGTAAATCTTACATCAAAGCTTTCTTTTTCCCAAATCGGCTGCAGTAGAAATGCAAAATACATGTGTTGGAAAGAAATCCGGAGACTGAAATCCTGGAAAAGTCTCAAGAGTCTTTGCATCAGTTTTACTGTAAGATTGCCATCTCATTGCTGTTGCTTCCTACTGACTTTCTTCACTCTCAGACAGAAAATGTTTACTCTTTTATTTGTGAAGCTCTGTGATGACAAACACAAGTATGCTGAGAGTTTGATGACTGTGTCCACGCATTTACGGTTTCAGAAATAAAGGTATTTTTTGTGCTTCAAATCAGTGGGGGAAAACTAATCACTTGACTTTGGTGAGTCAGATTGTAGAGCAGACGTTCACCACCAATTCAGATTAATGCCTGCATCCTTCTACAAATGTAGTATTGCTCTATGGACAGTAGAGTGCACTGCATCCTCATAGATGAGCTTGCTGCTGTGGCTATAATTATTTACCTTACTTTAAAAAAAAAAAACAAAAAAAAAAACAAAGAACTCTGGAGAAGGAGAATGCACGCATGCATCCAATTACAGCAACTTGAAAACATGATCATTTGTGTTTAGATGTGTGATTGTTTTCCTCTCTGTGTTCACCTGATCATCTGTTGTGTACTCATGAGACAGGATTACTAAGATCTTACCACTTTTCTTCTGTCATATGACTCTGCAGAAGTCTGAACACATTTTCTAAGTCTCTTCACTCAGTAAATGAAGGTGTTTGGAGACTGGCGCAAACGTGGTCGTTGCACAAGTGAGCAGAACATAACAGAAATAGTTTCTTCATTGTGAAACTGAGAAAAACAACTCAAGACCAAGAAATCAGATCAAGATGTTGGAAGATACAGTAGGTAAATGCATAATGAAATTCTGGGTGGGGGGGGGTCCTTCCTACTTCCTACTTCCTAGTTCAGTAACACACATATTATAGTTGTTTATAATGAACCAGTAAAGGTTAAAAAAAAAAAAAAAAAAAAAAAAAAAGGATCAACAACACCATTTTGGATGTATTCAGTTGAACTGGGTGAGACAGAATGTTTTACATTACATTTCATTTATAATTACATTCATAAGAACACGTGCAGGCAGAAATGTCCATATGAGCGAGCAGGAATCTGTTCTCGTCAGATGTGTGCATGAATCAAAGCAGTCACCCTTTATTCTGCTCTGTGTACAAAGTGAGAATTATCTGCCAGCGGTATCATAAAAATACCTTCCTTGTCAGACAACAGCGGGATTACACTGAGAACAATAAATTACAAACAGGAAGCCGGGGACTTTAGAAACACTACACTATGGAATCATTTTTTTCTTTTTTTTAAATGATGTAATTATCAGCCAACAACACAAAGATTTAAACGCAGAGTTGTCGTTATTTTTGATGAAAGCCATCTTGTCCGTCAGTTAGACTGCAATGCACCTGGTTTATTTGAGTCAAACTGTCTTTCTGCATTTTAAACCCATGAGTTTAGATTCAGTGCAGTCCGGTTTGTATGTTTGATTTGTATGTATTATTTTGCTTCTTTGCAGTGAACATTCAGTACTGAATATTTCAAAAGACACACACACACACACACACACACACACACACACACACACACACACACACACACACACACACACACACACACACACACACACAAAACCATTATGCCCATGTTTGTTACCCAGTTACACTCTGAGGCGGTATGTGCATATGATTTACTAATATGATTATGATTTAGTAATCTTATTGTGTGATAGAAGAAAGGAAGAAAGGAAGGCAGCAGGGAGTAATTCCTGTTTTTTTTACACTAGATGGCGCAGTTGACCGTTGATAAAGGCCACAGCAGCCTTAAAGCGACCAGTCCGATAGGACAGTGAAGCCAAGAGGAAATATATATATATATATATATAAAAATTCAAGCCTGTTGAGCGAAGGCCAGTCCACAAAAACTTATTTGTCGTCCGCCACTATAGTTAACATCCATTATTCATTTTTTGCTGATTTAGTTTGACAGGTTAGTGGAGAGTTACTTCAAAACACGGGAAGCGCTTTGTTTACTTTTACAGCTATATAATAGGCTAGTGTGATAATCAGTTTGTACATTCAAAGATTTAAAAAAAAAAAATAAATGAGGGTGGGAAATAGTGCGGGGGCTTTAAGGAACGTACTGAACATTTTGGTTTTAATAGCTGGATACTGTCACTGAGTTTCTTCCTCTGTTTTCTCTCAGGTATTGATTATGGGCCTTGTATCGTGATTCCTTACAGTGACATCTGAGATCTATAATGTGAGATCAGGCTGTTCAACGCACAGGGCTGTCAACCGCCCACACTGGTTTTACTTTAAGGCTATTTTTGGTGTGTGGAACAAATGAATCGAGAAACAATACTTTATTAGTCCTTACGTCACGAAGACCATAGCATTTACATTAGCGACCAAGTCAAACTAATGCTTTATTACATGCCCCCTCCACGAGCTCTCGCTCAATATTTGTCCTTTGCTCTGTTATGTTGCGCGATTAATAAAGAGGCTCTGCAGCCGCGTGGGGGCGTCGCATCAGGCTGCGATTACAGACGCATTGTCGCCTTCCGTGCAATAAAATGGAAGATATGCCCGTGGAAGGCGCCAGGTGAGCAATAAGGAGGACCAATTGAGACAGTTTGTATCATGTTTACACCTATTCACCAGCGCCAGCCTTGCTACACATTAATCAGACGATATACAAACAGAGATATGGAGTTGATAAGCCCGTGACTGGAGGTGCAATAGAGAGTGTAATCAGGGATGGTGTTTTTCACTCTGTCCAGAAGTTACACTCCTGTCGGTGGTCACATTTGTCTGAGTCCTCTCCTGCTTTTCAGTAAAAGTGAAGGAGCGCATCTGTAGCTGTTTGAATGAAAATTTCCTTTTAAGCATTACCTAGAAATATTAGCCAGATTTGCTTTAGTGTGTAGTTTCTCTCATTCTTTTTTTTTTTTAAATATATAATGTATTTATATATTTAATATATTAAACAGTCACAGATGTTGCATTATAAAACGGAGCCTTTCCTTCCAGGTTTAAAAACTGTCACTTTTAATTCATATTTAATAATTACTCTGCCCTAAAATAGAAACATTTAAAAGAATAAAAATACAAACCAAACAAAACTTAACACAAACAAACAAATAAGAGTAATGTGCGATCCTTGGACTATGGACACCTCAGGTGATTTCTGGGTCTGAGGTGGTTTCGGGGTTTGGTCTCATGGACTCTTTGAACGCAGCGCAGTCTGTTAACTTGACGAGTTTACTGAAGTGGACAGAGACTTCAGCAGCCCCCAGTCCCACCTCCGTAAACCAAACAGGGACGAGGTAGCAGTTATAGAAGCCCTCTGAAATTATAGAGCCACATTTATTTATTTAGTGAAAGTGGTTAATTACTTGTTTAAGTATAGTCATTTTTGCCCCTTTTAACGCGGCAAAATGACGCATTCACGCACAAACACGCACTTGGCCTACACACACACACCCTCTCTCATACACACAACTAAAGAATGGGCATTTCAGTATTTTATTGAACCTTTCAAGAACACGATGTCGATGTTGTAAACTAGGCATAACTCCAATACAACATAACCCACTGACAACTTAAGAAACACACAACAAAACGAAACCTTCATATTTTTCCTTTATGCGGCACTTTTACGATCGAGTTCGCAAAGTATTTTAAAAACGGAAAGAAAATCCACTTTTGTCACACTTCAACGACACTTCTTCTCAAAAATAATAATAATAAAAATGAAAATAAAGTTTTTTTTTTCAAGCCTTGGGTGCAGTGCGTCGTCGCTTTTCCATTCGTTTTAAACAGTAGCACTTCACACACAGGGACAACAGGTGAAAATACAATGGCACATGAGTGTGAATAACTAGCTCTGTGGATATTTGGGAAGGGATGGAGTCAATATTTTAAAGGGGGTATGAATGTAGATGGCATCAAAAGGATAATAGCCCACAAACTATCTTTACACAGGTATATCGACAATAAATTAAGAACAAAACCCTAGAAACAAACTACTCAGTTGTATTTACACGCATTAACAATATGAAATAATTACATAAATATTCTATATATCCCTATTTACACCAATCATCAATACTACCTTCCATTTTTTTTAAATATTAACTTTCTGCTTCCCTTTGCCGGTTTGGGCGAGATTACGCATGCTTGGGCCTTTTAATTATCTCCCGGAGCACCAGTCATTCATTTCTAAAAGGTATCAAGAAAAAAAAACTTTTTTTTTTTTAATGAATATCCTAATTAAAAGATTTTCTTTGAGCAAATGTGTTAATTATACTCCAAAATTAACATTTCCATACTTTTTCCCACTTTTTAAGTATTGAAATTACATTGGATTATGTTTTAAGAGGGCATGCAACAAATGTTCAATCAATTCTCGGCGTACAACAAAATACAGCAGTCTTTTAAAATGTAGGTCAAACGGTAGTGAATTCAAATAAGTCAAATCAATTCAGAGTGCATAAAAAACGCGTTTCTCCTCGTGTGAAATAAGGTAATAGGAGACAGGACACAGCAGCAACTTCTCCAAAATCTCTAAGTCACACCCATGTCTATAGCTTCAATCTCAATACTTGTACGGTATTCAAATGACAGAGGGGGGGAAAACGTTTAATTTAACAAAACAAAACAATAGAGAGAAAGGTAGAAATATACATATCAGATGTGTATTAAAGAAAGTGCATTTCAGAAATGAAAACGTTCATAGTTCACGTTTTTAGTTTTTTTTTTTCTTTTTCCTTTTAAAACCTGCATGAGTCTGCGGGGGTGTCCTCCTATTATTAGCCTATTGTCTTTATCAATGTCAGCACGCTTTAATTAATTGTCATGACAACAACGAAATAAGAAGCAGACGGGCTGATCCAGAAACTCCTAAGGGGATCCGCTCCGTGGTCTGTCCTGGTTCGAGTCCAGTCCGCTGACCAGGCGCTGGATGCTCTGCAGTTCGTTGGCGGCGTCCTTCTCTGTGCAAGTTTTTGGAGACAAGGACATGGAGCCAGAAGATAGCGTGGATGAGTGGCTGGTCACCTCCGACGTGGAATCCAGGGTGACAGCGGACGCGGGGCTGGCCGGGACGATTCCGTCCGCTTTCAGCTCGCCGGCGGCCATGGACGGCATGGCGGTGGTGAGCAGAGTGCTGTCCGGTACCGTCATAGGGAGGGAGTAGGGGCTGTACCTGAGTCTGGGGCGCACTGCGTTCAGGAAAGGGTGCCGGTGCACCGAAGAGGACGCAGCGGACGAGGCTGCAGCAGCTGCGGCCATGTAAGTGTATGGATAAGGGAACAGGCTGCCAAACGGAGACATGGCAATGCCCTGCAGGTAAATAAAGAAACCGAAAATGAGTCACAAGGCGGAAGTCATAGGCCCATACAAGAATATACTCACACTGTTTCACACGTCTGTATACTCCAATAAAAGAAAAATAAATAAATAAATAAACTATCGGTATGACATGGCTACATTTACAAGGCATGCGTAAAATGCACACACGGATTATTTCAAAGTGACATGCTTCAGGGTTTTACTGCCACTAGTTCAACAAAAGCTCTTACTGAGAAAGTCTGCCCACACTTCTAGTACTCAGTTGGACGTTTGTCACAAATAACCTGCAGGAAAGCTTTACAAAGCTACTAGTAAACATCTTTGCTCGAGAATTTGACATGCAAATAATCGTTCTTGATGCTGGTTGCCATCAAACAAGAAAAGCAGCAGCTAGAATACTTGTTTTGACAATAAATGTACAAAAGACGCGTTTATTATCTATTAAAACCTAAGCTTGTTTCCTTTTCTGAGCCAGTGAGGCATTTTAACACCCCCCCCCCCCCCCCCCCCCCCCCCCCACACACACACACACACACACACTCGCACACATTATGGCTCTAAAACCCAAGCCTATGAGCTCATATCAAAAGATTGCTCAACACCTCACACTGTAGCAACTTAGTTTGTAGTCTTTTTCTCAGAAGTGTTAATGCTAAAATCCACAAAAAAAAAAAAAAAGCCAGTAAAGTTTGGTCTAACAGTCAAATCCAGTTTAAAGAAAGCAACTTAAGACTGATACAAACATAAGGACGGCTGCACGTAGACACAGATGTGTCTAAAACCTTATTTTGTTAGCTTGCCTTTAAAGTTTAGGAGTTAACTTACAATTTTATACTTCCATGTGCCATACTGTCATAGCTGTATGAGTCACAGGTAAAAGTAAACTGGTTTTACCTGTGATGCCAAGACATGTTGCTGCAGATGAAAGGGCAGCCCTGGTGTCCCCGCCAAGCCCTGCGGAGGTGATGCCATGCTGGCCGTGTCCATGGCGCTCACCCCTCCCGAGGACACCGCTGCCAGCAGTGGCCCCATACCCGCAGCCATGTTTGAGAAGGCACCCCCCATGCTGAACTGACCGGGGTGCAGGAGGAACGGGTGCGCGCTCCCTATGTGATTGAAAAACTGCTGTCCCGTTAGGCCTGCTGGAAATCCAAAATTATGCAAGTGGTTGTGGCCTATGTGTGCGCTATCAGTCTGAACCGTCAAAGGCATGAAGCTGTCCTTGCTTATTGGCCTACATTCGTCCGTTTTGGATTGGTCTAGGTTCGGGCTCTTGAGGTCCTCTCCAGAGCGTGTGGTGCTGGAGATGACCGTGATGGGGCTCTGTCGGGAGTCTGCTTGGCTTTTCTCAGTTCTGGGGCCGCTTTCGCGGATTCTGCCGGCAGAGTCATTGTTATTAAAGGGATTCCCCTTAGCTGGGCTGGCCTCGAGGTCCTTCCCGTCCTCCGTAGTGGTGGAAATCTTGCTCGAGTCCGGACCGTCTTTATTGTGTCCATCTTTGCTCTCGTCGTCGCTGTCTTCATCGCTGTCGCAGAAATCTGCACACAAGTAGGAGGAGTAGAACATCAGCTGCCTTGCGCCACATTGGTCCTGTGCACGGTGCTTGTTAGGTTACAATAACACGCTGGGGGCCAGATCGGTGCACCGGGATAGTTTAACAATGAAAAAATTTTTTTTATACATATATATATATAATATTCCCAGTGTTTCCACTAACCGTAGATAGCCTTTTTTTTACGATTTTCTCCAGAAAAGCCAGAATGATGTGGTTAGACTGTCAGATAACGTCAGTCCTGATGTTTATTGTTAATTTCAATTAGTGCAGAGAAAAGGTCTATCTTGATCCCACGGGTTGATGAATGATCAGCTATTCAAAAGTTTATATTTAGGAAGTTCTCGCTTATGGGTTGTGCTTTAAAAAAAAACTATAAATAAACTTCCCCTCATATGGCTAATTTTATGACTCCTGGTGGGAGCTGTGACTTGAGGTGGGGTCCCTCAGCCTACCTTTCAGGTGTGGGGGGCCCACCGTAGACACGGCGGGGGACGAGGCCTGGCCGAAGCACTTAAAGGGAGCCTGTTCGCCGGAGGAGTCGTCTGAAGCGCCGTTTTCCTTTTTCTGCTGCTCCTCATATGAACGCATGGATTGTAGAGCCAGCTGTTTCCTGCGAACAAGAGGCCCAGGTCATTGCAGGTGGTAGCGCCAGTTCTCAGGTGAAGATCAATATCTGCAACGCGGTTTTCTTTTCGGAATTAGTGAACTCTTGTCTATTGAACTATTCCAATTGGATGAGTTAGACTCCCCGTGGGTTAAACTGTAAACCGCAAACACATATTTGATCCAGGGAAATCATTCCGTTTCTTTTATGCGTTTTTTTCCTCTTTCTTACCTCTTTTCCCGTCTCCCATTACCGGTGTCACGGAATCCTTTAGCAAATGGGTTATGGTCGATTTTCAGCTGGGTTATCTGGAATAAGTGAAGTCGTGCGTGAACAAAACAAATTAAATCATCCTTCCTTGAAATAATCCCATTCAGCGTCATGTTAAACGCCAAACGTTATGGTTTTTTTTTAAATACTTCTTTTTTTTAAAAAAGTTTTTGAGACGAGATTAGTTTTGTCTCAGTTCAAAGCTACACAGCATAAACACACTTTCAACAAAACACTGGAGCGCACAAATGTACAAACGGAGGACAATTTTGCACCGTTTTCCACGAGAACTGCATCTGCTGCACTTCCCCACCACTTCCTCCCAGTCTAACCACTGCACTGGTAGACGCCAACGTTTTCCAACAATTTCAAAGAACAGTTGAGATTTTTTTATGTGTGCATTTAATTCTTTTCTTAGAAAATGTAACTAGTGCAGCAGAGTTTGACAAAAGGCCCTTACTTTTCTCCACCCCCCGCCCCCCGCCATCCCCCCACCCAGCTTTTTTCAGAAACACACACAGATACACGCTTACACACGCACAAATGCATGCGGCGCACATAAGCAGACATTCTGGGCTTGTGCCAAAGCCTTTCCACGTGATTAAATAAATGGAAGATAACCTGTATAACATTCCTCGGAATTATTACTTTCCTACCACAGGCTGGTGAATGTAGCACTTACTCGCAATATCACCCACTCCTCCCCCCTCACCAGCTCCAGCTCTCGCAGCCTCAAACAAATATGACGTCTTTCATATTTTATGACAACAAAATGGTGCAGAGCATGAAAGGAAGCGCGTTTGACAGGACATGGGGGACACGCATCAGCCACGGTATAGAAAATGTCCGGGATATTCCACCGCTTCCACCGCATACTACTATTACTTCTCTTACCTTGTCATTTTGATAAGCCGTCACCGCAATGAAGTCCGTTTCGGGGAAAACGTAAGTCCTGAAGGTGCTGTACGGCAGTTTGAGAATATCGTTGGCCCTCACGATGTGAAACCGAGGCTGGTATTTGTGCATCGAATTGAGAATGGTCTGGAACAGACGCGGTGACATAAAAATAGTAGGCTACATTAGAAAAAACAAAAACATCACTATTTTGCAGGGCTTATCTTGCATCATATATTCTGGCAGCATTTAATTTGAAATTTTAAAAAATATAACACAGGCTGTGTAATTTTTTTTTTTTTTTGGAAAAGATCAGTAATAATAAACTAATATAAATGACTGTATATGTTAGAATAGGTATTTTAAATATATACATTTATATTTGAAGCATGCGTTATGCTTAAATAAATTCTACACAATAGTAATAATAATAATGACAATAATTTTAATAATAATAATAATTTGATAAATAAAAAAATTGACATACATTAGTTGAACTTACAAATCCATGCTTGTCGGAGATGTTATTTGTCAGCTTGAGTTTGTGAAAATTGACGACTTTTGACATCCACTGTTCACCAGTAGCTGGACTGTCCGGGTGAATGTACATCCTCTTTGGCATTTCGGGGTCGGCCTTTCCTGCCACCATCCAGCGGGAGTTATGAAATTTGTACCTGCAGTCGTCGGCTGCAACTATATCCATCAAAAGTATGTACTTGGCCTTCTTGTCCAGACCAGTGCACCTCACTTTAAAGGGGGGGAACATCCGCCTGAAAAAAAGAACAAGAAGAAAAACAGCCCGTGTGAGCACTGTTTAGGAGGCAGTAAAAAAAAAAAAAAAAAGGAAAAAGAAGTTGCAGTAATTTATTTTAGCATAGACATAAGACGTCTTTATACGGTTTTAGGTGCAAGGGGTCATGTGATGCAGACTGCTCTCTGTTTACCTGCAAAAGTTTGTAAGTGTTCTGTTTATGCAACTCGTAATGAATGCATTCTTGGTGTATATTCCCCAGCAGATCACCAATAAAATAACCTATGCAGAAGGAATTATCCTTTTGACTTTTAACGCCTTAGACGGCCTGCACACATGTACAACACCCAGCTTTGCTTAACGTCACTGCTATGATGACCAAAAAAACAAAACAAAACAAAAAAAGTCTGAGATTAACGCACATAACGCTGGACTTTAGGAAAGTAAAAGAGGTTTGGACACAAGAGGTGAGAAGATTAATAGCAAGCCGTGTTTGTATGTCAGAACTATGTATAGGTCTCTGAAGTTGAAACCTAATGTAATTGGATGCTTAATAAGAATAATAAAGCAGCCGCATGCAGTATCTGTTATTTTAATATATTTGTCATCACTAAAGACATGTTTGTAAACTTTTCAACATAAATCTCTGACTCTGAAGCCTTAAAGTTAATAACACATAGAGACCTCGCTTCATTCATAAATTGTCGTTTTTTTTTTCTTCTGTTAAGCGCCGAATAAAATCTAATGACCATTTTTTGGGTGGTTTGTTTTGGCTCATGCCTTTATTTGCAAATGCAAAAAACATAACAAAAAAAAAAACCACAACCCCCCTAAAAAAAAAAACAAACTTGCTTTAGACAAGTCGTATTAACACGTAATATTATATAAGATTAACAGTCACAAGTTAGTCTGGTGCTGCTCAAAACGCGGATCCTCAATGTTAGTTACTAGTACACCAAACAGACTTATGTGAATTATTTTTTTTTAATGAACACAAACTCAAATAAAAAGTATATTTCACCTTCCGGATTTTGTGATCACCATCTCAGTGCCCTTCTTGTGGAAGAGTTCCCAAAGCTCCTTAGCTTCCAGGTGCACTTTCGGGTCGTCCTCCACCTCCTCCTCGGGCTCCAACGTCTTCAGAGGCCTCAGGTGGGCGGCTGCAGCCTGGTGCCCCAGCGAAGAGAAGTGGAGGCCGGTCTCCGCGGCTCCCATCAGCTGGTCCATGATCGGCTTTCCCAAGGCGCCCGGCAGGGACAGGGAGCCGCTGGGAGGGAGGGCCAGGGCCGGGAAAAAAGGAGGCTGGTGACCCAGCATTGCACTCATGGCAAATTCCGGACCCCGGTGAGGTATAAACGGATGATATGCCATACTTGATCCTTGTATGACTGGATCTCTCATCAGGAAGTTCATCCAAGTGCAAGCAACAAATGTAGACGGCTGGTTGGATGGAGCAAAATATTTCTTGCCAAAAGCAGATAGGTATAGCCTGAGAGCAGCAAGTGGTGTCAAAATTTAAAAAGGAAAAAAAAAAGAAAAGAAAAAAAAATCTGAACTCCTCCTACAGCTCGTCAGGAACAAACATCCAATATATTTTCTCAAGTTGAAAGGAAATGTATACAGTCCTCTGTTGGGTTTTGATCAAAACTCCGCCAAGTAGAATGCAAAAATGATCTCCATTAATCTTCAGAAGTGCTGCGACGCTGATTTTCTTCGGAGGCTGACGCGCATCGGACACCTTTCAGTTTCTCACTGGCTTTCGGACATTAGTCGATTTAAACCAACTGGGGTGAGTCACTTAATTGACTGCGGCGCATTCTTCCTCTTCTGCTGCTGTTTACCATATCGGCATTCCTGTTAAAAAGGGTTCCTTCTTATTGGCTTCAGTCCTGCTGCGAGGGCGACGTGTTGAAATATTTCGATAGCGCCGAATAATCCCCCTGCCTTTACTTGCTCCGGACACGCACCCCTCACACGCACACACTCACTTTATTCCTCCCCTCTCTTTCACGCACACACACATTTCAGAGAAAGACGTGTGCAGAGAAAGAAGTCCGCTGACGGCCGGAGAAAGCGAGAGAGAGAGGGAGAGAGAGAGGGAGAAGGAGAGAGAGGTGGTAAGGTCCCAGCTCCGTGATTTTCCTAGCGCCTCTGTGGCCCATAGGGCTTCATAGTGTATGGATGTGCTACATGTTGCGAGTAGCAGCGCGTTTGATTGGCTCTTTGACGCTTTCGGACCAATTGTGTGGCTCCGTAGGCGTGGTTTTAACAGGTCGGGTGGAGGGAAACAGACTTCAGACTTATAAAAAGGTGTTTGGAAACTAAAGAGGCTCTGCCGCTGAAACGCCAACCCCGCCTCGGTCAGTATTGTGTGAATATGTCAACATCGTTAGAGAAGTTGCGCTGTCGTTATGTCTGTAAGACCCGGGGACGAGCAGGCGAGCCGCGCCGCGCCGAGCCGAGCCGAGATGACTGCTCAACACTGACGGGGAGATGTGGCGCTGCGCTCCGGTGCGCTGCGCTGCGCTGCGCTGCGCAGCTGACTTCCTCCTCTGTCACATTCCCAGCAGTGTTCCTGCGCTGTAACGATAACAAACGTAGTTTGTGTTCATTCATAATTAGAATTATGTTCTGTTTCAAAGGTTCCGTTTGGGCTGTTTAGACTCTTCACTGTGCTGAAAAATCAAAACTCCGGAAAATATAAGCGGATGACAATCGGGTTCATGCAACGTTATTGTTGAATGAAAGTTCCAAGAAATATTAGACATTTATAAACGTTATTTATAAAAAGCTATTGGGTGTTAGGCTTATTTGGAAGCATGTTCTTCACATAATCGTCTTCTTTTTTCTCCGCTTTCCAAAAAAAAAAACAAAAAAAAACAAAAAAACAAAAAAGATTAGTCTGTGTGAGGAATATCAGCTGTGAATAATATTTAGAAATGTATTAATTTTAGTTAGTTTAATTGATGAAACTCTTTGGTGAAGGGCAGAACGTCCTCCAACGGGTTTCTGTTTTCATTCCCAGTTACAAATATATTCACAAGTTGTTCATAGTTTGGGAATAATGCAGAAAAGTTACTACAAAAGTTGAAAAAAGAGGTACGTAAATATGGTGTGTTCATGGTGTTTCTGCAGATCATAAAGGACTTCTATCAAAACTTGTGTTTTGAGTCATACCGATCAATTCTGCTGGTAAATATAGCACGCTTTCCCAGCAGAACTGTCTCTAGGAGACAATTTCTAGCTCTGCAAAGTGACAGTAAACAGACTTACTGGCTACAGAGTTGATTTTTAATGCCATCTGAAAAAATGCCCCCTTTTTATTTCTTTCTTTGTTTTCTTCTTTTCTTTTCGTGTGGGCGGATGATATGTGACTTCAAGTGCAGCTGTCACTATATTCACTTTTATTTAACTGCTACTTTCAATCCAGTGAAGATCTGAAGAACAGGGGTGTAATCAGTCATTTTGCATTAAAGCCACTGATAAAAGCCTTTATTCTCACTCTCTGGACAAGGTGTAGCTGGCGTTTGATGCAATTTCCTTGCTTCTCTGCAAAATAGATGAGCATTGCCAGCCAAAACCTTGTTGGTGCTCACAGAAATGCAATTTAACTACAAATTCACAAGTAAACTTAGAGAGCAGTGGCCAGTCGGCCACCGTGGATAAACAATATCTGTTGTCTGTCTGTGGATGGGAACCCAAGTATGGATCTTAGAGTCTAGTGTGTGTGTGTGTGTGTGTGTGTGTGTGTGTGTGTGTGTGTGTGTGTGCATGGGGGGGTTGTGAATCATAAAAGAAGGGGGAAAAAGTGAATAACAAGAGCTCACTCCCCACTCTTGTGGTATTATGCAGCTTCCCAACAAATCTTCTTGCATCTGTAACCATACAGTCATAATGCTTCTCAAACTGAAATGTCTAAAGGTGTGATGAACTTGTTGCACATAAAAAAATGTATGCAGCCCTATATTGTTTTTGAAGTTTAAGGCTTGAAGATGTCAGTTGAAGCCTCAGGGCTCATTCTGTGGCAGCGGTATCAAAGCTTCAAATGAATCCACAACTGCTCATTCTTGCAGGTATCAGTGAGAGAGAACATTGCGGTGGCCGCCTGCAGGTTTTGTACACCAAAGCTCAGTTGTTATTGGTTAAAATAAAATATCATGGTACCCTCTTCAGCACAGGCATGGATGGGTGTTGTCGTGTAGAAAATCGCTCCTACGTGTGGATGCAGATGTGTGCGAAGGGTAGTGCTCTGCATGCACATACAGTGTATTCCCCAAAGGAGGACAAGGGCTTCTGGTTTGTGCTGTGTGTTATTGATTTGCTCGAGAAAACAAATGCAACACTGTTGATAAGCTGCAGCAGCATCATACTGAATAAAAAAAAAATCTCCCCTAGTTCCAGGAGCTAAAGCCAAAAAGCGTTCACATGGTATCAGCCCTAAACTTAGGTGCAGCTTTCCATGTGCCTGCGTGGGACCTTGCAGTCTTCTCCTTTAGGGTCAGGTCCGAGTCAATTACGTGAGCTTATTCTTCTTTAAACACTCAGTCCCATTAGCAGCACATTTCAATTTAGTGGAAGGTGTCATCAAATAGGAAGCAGTGTTGACACTGTGGCAACCTCTCGGGCTCTGTGGCCAAGCTGGCTTCATTAGCTAAGCAAGTAGAGAATGGTCAATACACTATATAAACTTTTACAGGGTTAGGGCTCCCAGGGACCTGGAGAGGCTATAAAAAGGTCTGAGCTGACACTACTGATTGATGAAGCAAACTTTGTCAGCGCTTCCCTTTTATACATCTACTCAGATCATGCACATCAAATTCAAAAGAGGCCCTATATTTGACTGGACAGCCTCTAAAATTTCTCACTCCATGTGTGTGGAGGATCTTTGGCAGCAGGGAATGACGACTTGTGTTTTGTATCAGTATGACACGTTAAAGCATCATGCAGCACTTGTCCACACAAGTTGCAGGAATCGTCTTTGAATAATATGCTGGAAGCCATAAGAGGTTAAATGGAAAGTATAACTTTTTTCACATGCTCCTGTAGATTTTTGTATTTAAAAAAACAAAAAACAACAAAAATCATATTTCTGTAACCTCTAATATTATCAGTGGAAAAAAGAGAAAAACAAAACGTGCATTTAGGTCTTTGTTAAGGCTTCCATGACCCGACTGCACACAACAGCTACACTGTGTAGGTTCATTAAGCAAAGCTTCAAAGACATTCCTGGAATTGATCATGGAGCTGCAAGTGATGTAATGTATGCTGTCCTGTTTATTTGCAGATTGTTAATGATAAGCGAGGACAGACTTGGTGGCACCGCTCCTGAATGGAGGAGATTGTCTGGTGGGAGTCATCAGCCCTAACACGACATGATAGGGAAAGGAAACATCACCAGATTAGTATATTCAACAACTGTAATGACTCCAAACTTCGTTATGTATATCCCAACACGGAGCGGTGGGGGAGATGTTCAATTGGCAGCATAATGACTTTCTAAATGCAAACCAGTTTTCTCAAAGATGTAGGTGGGGCAACAATTGATTGTCTGAAGCTATATAGCCCAAAAACGTTGAAGACTGGAAGCTGCTCTGTCAGAGGCAGAGTCGCGCACATGTTTTAGCCGATTGGGCTGAAGAATGATAAACTCTCTACCTGTCCGTGAAATGTCCCAGTCAGGCATTTTTAGCCAGTTCAACCCCTGCTCCCATCAATTCCTCCACTGGCCAGTTATAGCTATTGATGAAATACTATTCTAGTTAATTAGGGGATGTGCCTATTGATGGCAGTGCATTGACCATGGATTGACAAGAAAAATGGTAATGTCCAAGCAAAACGTTCACTGGTTGTGGTTGTTTGTCAACAGCGAGGCAGCCTCATAACTTTTAACTTATTACCGTGTAGTTAAGGAGGAGACAGTCGGAAGACGACGCTTACTTGTCTAGCTAAAATATTAGAATATGGATGCTTGTTGGCTCAGGAGTGTCGGATTTCGAAATTTCAAATGCATCAAGGAGTTTTACAGAATTGCATCAGTCACAAATAATGAGAATTAGTTTGCTCAAATATATGTTTCCACTGCATTGCTTGGCTAGAAGCCGACTAAAAGCTTGCTTAATGGTTCCAATTTGTGTACAAAATAATAATAATAACAAAAAAAAACACTCGTAATCGCTTATTTTTGCAGAATAGAGTCCCCTGACAGCTGTGTTTTGAGAGTACATGGTACATGGCCCTATTAGTACAAACCAGCCCAGTGGCATGCATCACCTGTAGAGCATAATGCAGGGGATTTGTCCGCTCAACCCCATAAACAGCCATCAGGCTTTTTCTGTAACTACAAGCTCTGTGATCAAGATACTCATGGCAAAAGCCTCAGATGTGGACCATGTGTCAGAAGCCTTCAGCTCGCCTTACGTGCCACCACTCGCCAATATGGGAGATAACCATCTTCCCCCTCGCATTCTGAGAGCTGAGGCTCAGACTGGAACTGCTTTTGCATGCTAAAAAGCAAACAATGGCAAATGAGAAACAGAGAAATCCTCAGGTTATTTGTCATCAAGTTAGCACAATATAAATATATTCCTGCTATGTTCATGAGAGGCATCATTTATTGACTGAATCAAAAAGCCTTTGGGTTTACACAGTGCAGTAGGCAGAGATGTGCCCTGATGTGGCTTTCTGCTGTCCATTTAGCTTCCCCACCACTGGCATCAACTCTGTGCTGCTTTGACTTTAAAACCGCACAAAGTTATAAGGTTTTACCATTGAGTCCAACCTCAAGATCTAGTGCTTTTAAGAGGAGGGAGTTAGAAGGCAGAACATTCCTCCAAATAGGGAATCTTGGACTATGGGGTTAGGGTGGCTCCTCTCTGGAGGTTAAGTGGGATAAGTGTGTGGCTCATGTCAACCCCACTACCCCCCAATAGTTTCTGGAAAATTTGCAATGGGGTCAGATTGGATTACTGTGTTTTGGTATTTACATGGAGACACAAGGCTTTGAAATGGAAAACCATAGGCGGAAAAGCAAGTGCCATGCAGTCTGGAGAGCTTGGTAAAAGAAACCAGCACTGATTTCCACTGATGGGACAGTTGAATACATGTCGTTTATGCCTTTCTGTGCCGCAATTTTGAATGATGATGGAAATAAATGGATCAAGTGCAATACAAACTCTTAAACTAAATCCATGGTAAGACCTTTGATAGTTGTTTAATAGGAAATAAAGGGGTTTTGGGCATCGTGCTAGATGCGGATAAACCACATCATTGCTGTGACTTTTGCTCCAAGTGAGCTCTTTAAAAGCACATAATTAATTTTACAGCACATTTGTAGATAAACTGCTGTATGCTCCATCCCTAAATGACCTTGTAAAATCTAACCTAGGCTTCAGGTCTCGTGGAGGTAATCCGGGTCCTCTTGGATTTGTGCCTCAGGTGGTCTGTCATTTTTGTTGTTGAACCTCATTGCAGACCTGTTGGGATAAGTTTTCTGGGTTATTTTGGGAAAGATTCTCACACCACTCCCTACAGGTGCTGTGTGCAGGCCTGAGCCCATAATCCACCCTTTTCAGTGTGGATTTTGCTCCACCTCAGCCCGCTAGTTTTCTGGTTTTTGTTTTTTGTTTTTCACAATACCCTGTTGGAGGCGAAGCCAGATAAATAAACCAGTACATTTATACAGGCAGCAATTGCTTTTATTGGGGAAAAAAAAGACATTTGAAACAATTTAAAAATATTTTTTCAAGTGAAACAAAGTGTTGCAGCTTCTGCGATATACATTTTTTATAAAAAAATAAAAAGATCCCCTGAAATTAAATATGAGATAGAAATATCTTTATATATATATATATATATATATATATATATATATATATATATATATATATATATATATATATATATATATATATATGTATATATATATGTATATGTATGTATGTATGTATGTATGTATGTGTGTGTGTGTGTGTGTGTGTGTGTGTGTGTGTGTGTGTGTGTGTGTGTGTGTGTGTGTGTGTGTGTGTGTGTGTGTCATTTTTAAAGGCTGTATTTTGAATTAATTGAATTCCTTTTTTTTGTTTCTTGAGCATTTAGTCAAATAAAATCAACAGGTGTAAAAGGTTTATTTTAGGACATTTTGAGCGCGCTCTCTGTGTCTTGCACCCTTTGCATCAGAGGCGAATGTTCCTGTTGGTTGTCGGACGCTTTTTTTCCTCTTGTTGAAACTTGACCTCCCGTTTCTGGGTGAATTAACGGTTTTGCCAGCAGAGAGAACAACGATTTGAAGTGTATGTGGCGAGTCCAGGCGGCGGCAGAGCTGAGTGCGGTCAATTGAATCTCTCACATGCTTCTCTGTGCGACTGCTGGACCCCTTTAGTAAGTGCAGAAGCTGCTGTCTGATGCCTTGTAAACGTCTGCCCGGAGTTCTTTTCTGATTGTTTTCTAGCCTGCTTGTATCGTCAACAGTTGCCAGAAAACAATATATGATTTAACGAATCAGCAGGCCTATATTTAAAAATACATTATTTATTTTAGAATCAGAAACGTGCTTTGAAGATTTCACAAAATGCACATTTATTATTCATGTGACTATACTTATCCCTGCACTCCCAGCAAATACTAAAACCTATTTCTTCAGCCACATCGGTAATTTATAAAGTGTTAAAACTTATCGTACTTATTATTTTGTTGTTGCTTTATTGCACCCGCTTGTGCGTCAACAGGTTTGTGTGACGCGCACTGAGGGTGCTGCTGCGCTCTTCGCAGATTTATATATTTATTTAATTAATTAATTTTTTGAAAGTGCTTTATAAAGCAGTTAGTCCAACTGTCCATTAGTTCTGACATAAACTACATGCTCGCCTCATAGTCTGGTCTGGAATGAGCTCGATCTGCCGTCGTGGATTAAAGAAACCTTCTCTCTTTAGATCTATTATGACTTCAACATGACCCGAGTTAGACAGTTTCAGAGACACTTTTTGTTCTTTCTTTTTTTCCTACCGGCTGTTTGCCTTTTTGTGCTTTTTTTTTTTCATGTTCAAATTGCAAGTCCTCGGATACTTATGACATTTGAAATATGAGACTGGCCGTATTTAAAGTTAGACAATACACCAGAAACCACATGAAAATCAAAATGAGTAGGATGCGGTTAGGAGCTGCGCTTTCATTCATTGAAGTTCCTACACATGTTTTGCATAAAGACGTTTTTTTGGGGGGTAATGAGAGGGGGGAGTATTTGAACGTAAGCTGAACCTGGTTTGCTTAACTTATAGGATTCTGGAGTAACCTCGAATAAGCACAGAGGAGGCGAATTTGTGCAACAGTTGCAAAGAAAAAGAAGAAGAAGAAAAAAAAAAAGCATAGGCCTTATTTACTGGGGGAAAATGTGGCCGTGCCTCCCATTAGTGGGACCAAGTGTTAGTTTGATGGTTTTTTGTGGTTATTCCCGTCTTCATGACTATAGTGTATTTGACTTTACAGTCGTTATGCGGAGCACAAGAGTTTTTCAGTAACATGGTTTTAGCTGTGACTACGCATTCAAAACTGTGTCAAAACTGGAATTTGTAAACACCTATAATGAGATCTGTTAACACCTGTTGATTTTATCTCTATAAAAATATCTGCCAAACTCGTTCTGTCTGACAGCTTGTCAGCGCACTCAAATTTTGTGGATCCGCGCAGGGATACAAACAGAAGATTCATCCTCATGCGCACCAAGAGGACACAAGCCATCCACCCACCCAACCAATTAAAATCCGATTAGGAAACATCTTAGTTTTCCAACGGAGGGCAGTGAAAAATCCTGTAACCTTTCCTCGCTGAGGTCATTCACCTAATAAGATCCATTGCCTATAGTGAAGCCGCAGACCTTCACAAATGCTCCTGGCGACCGAGTGTGGCCCCAGAGACCTTTGGCATACATCGTCGTTTAATTGGTCACTGTATTTAGGAATAAGTTGGGATTCCAGTTAATTAGTGGCGAAGTGAATACGATTGAACATTATATGATTTACTCCCGCTGCCTGGTTTGTTAGTGCGGATTTGGGGTGGATCAGCTTTTGTGCTCGACAAATGAGAAGTGAGTAGCGTGGTGCCAATGCACAGTGTCGTTTTGTGGACTGGCGACAGTCTCCTTTCATGGGAAAAACTTAAAGGAGGCCCGCGTTATCACAGGACCTCATTATCTCATGTCTGCAACCATCTTTTGAGAACAATCCCTAATCAAAAATGGCACAGACCTACTTTGCAGAACTTTGGTACATAATGGCCCCCCGCTCTCTCTTTCTCGCTCTTTACAAACACACACATGCACACATCGATACACACACGTTGCGTGATGTAGGGTGCAAGGCAGTGTGACGCAAACATTCAGAGATCACCTTATCAATCAAACTGTTATTGCGCGCATGAGCACATATTCTGAATGGCCACCTAGAGAGCGAATATAATCATCCATGGTCATATTTGATTTAATTTCTTCCTTTTTTAAATCCAACTTGTTGCCTTTCGTTTTTTTCATGTTTTAGTTTAATTTAAACTTTTACGCATTTTTGTAAATTTCGTAATACTTATACGGGGGGATATATTTCCGTCAGTTGCAAGCATCCCATGATCCATGCGTTCACGATTTTCTCTGCACACATTAGTGCATGACAATGGTGACATCCACCCCGGGGCTGTTCTCTCTATTTGCACAAGTCCACAAAACGAGAGAGGAGGTGGTTCATTTACTTGGCCATAAACCATTTATTTACCTCCAGGTGAGTGCCGCACAGAGTGCAGAGTAAAGATCGCAGGAGAGATTTACACCTGTCCCTGTGCTCAAATAGAGAAGCCTATAGCCTACAGAGATGGCCAGTGGAGCCAGCTTGTCTGGGGCCGTGCTAGACAGCCCACCCCCCTTCTCTCTCCACTGTGGATTAAACAACATCATAAAAAATGACCATCAACGCGCACACCGCAAACAGGCTATTCTGCTCGGCGCCTGGCGCGCAAACTCCACGCTTGAAGGCAAGACGCGTCCAGTGGGCAGCAGAGTGCCTCCGTGCACGCTGCAGCTTTTAGTTATCATTTTACACTCGTTTTCACGCGCTTCTCTGGACAATTCCCGGCTACGTGAACGCTCTCTCTAGCGGCTGCAAGTTTGAGAGACTCCTGGGAGACTGCTGATGGACAATTTGCAAGCAGATAAGGAGACGATGCTACTTCGCCACGAGAGCTTTTGAACATATGACACTTTGTTTCAGCGGCAGACGGCTGCAGATATTTGTTTAAGGACGCATCAGTGTATTAGATGAACGGATGAGATATATTCCACAAACACATTTGAAAGTGATATCTGTGGAGTCTCCACATGATCATAAATAGGTTGTAGTCTGCACCCACACGGAGTACAACAAGTTGTTTTGACCCTGTTTTACCTGTTGCTCATCACTGATGAACAAGCACCCTGTAGACACTTGCAAAAGTACAATTCACACCCTTTACTTCATTAAATAGTATAGTATTTAAGTAAAAACACTGTATAGACTCTGTTACAAGTGAAAGCCAAGTTTTGAAAACGTCAATGTGTCATCACAAAACAAACTTAAACTATTCAAAGTATTTCATTAAATTATATCAATGTCACTAATTATATTACTGTTGCTGAAGTATTCATGCAAAAGTAGGTTGTTGTCGTATATGGGTTATTGGAGGTTAGTTTAAACTGTTTTAGAGGACAGCTGTTAATTAGTTTGTCACAATGTGTTTTCTTATCACTTTAACTTATAATGCAATCTGATAAGGGTAGGCCTGTTGCATGTTCTAGATCCTTTACTCATTTTAAAAATAGCTGACAAGAACAAAAACAAAAACTACAGATGAATGTAATGAAAGTTCACATCATTTTGGGAGTCAAAGTAACTCTAAAGCCCTGTGATGGACTGGCGACCTGTCCAGGGTGCACCCCTGTCTCTCGCCTGTAATGAGCTGGGATGGGCTCCGGCAGACCCCCGTGACCCTGCAAAGGATAAATCGGGTATAGAAAATGGATGGATGGAGTAGCTATAAAGTAAATATATTTTAAAACTGCCCCTAACTATTATAAGTATTATAAGAGTATGTGCTTAGTTACCTTCATCCTCTGGGCTCAGACTCTTTGTGTTGTTACAGCATGCATAGGGTCCTCAAAAATACAATTTTCACTCCAATTTGAAGTTGCATGAACAGATGTGCTCCTAACTCTTTGAACTTGATGAGACCCATTTATCACATTAAAGAGCAAGGTGTGTCATCATTAGTGCCATTAGTTAATCGCTCTGTAGTAATCAGCCGGGGGAGTTATTCATTTTTTTTTTTCCTTTTAGCGCTGTCTTCAAACATTTTTCGCAGTGCTTTTAGGCATCTTATCAGGTTGACGACGGACATGTTCATGCCTCTCCGTTTCATCACAAGAGTCTCATCACCTGACGAAAGTTTGCACAAAATCATCAACAGTGTGAGAAAAATTACAAAGTGTAGTTTTTTTTTTAATAGAGGCAGTTTATTGAACTTTATGTACAGTAAAGTCAAAGTTCATGGTCAAAAAGCAAAACAAACAAATAAACAAAAAAAAAAACCTAGGAGGGGTGGGAATAGAGCACATAATTTTAAAATGACACCATTTCAAGCATACAAGGTTTAAACTCCTCCAAAGCCCAGATCCCAAAGACACTCACACTTATAAATATAAAACATAAACGTCAGCCTCTACTTTTCAAAGCCAGGCGAGCACACACATCTGTCTTGTTTTCTGCCTTTCCCTTGATGCACAGTTTGCCCACTAACGCTGAAACATTCAGTCTGTGGTCACTTTGACGGCCTCGGATCAGGCCGGGTGTCTAATGACGCCGCCGGCATCTTTTATGCCGTACTGGTGTGAATAATCTCCCTCAATCGGAGACAGACAGTGTGCAGCTTCTGCCTGATTGCTGCAAATCAAAGTCCCATCGTGCAGGGACTAAAACAGGTCTTGAAATCATCAAATAGTCAGCGTTCACATTGCTCAGCTCTTCCATCATTATCTTGCTTTTAATTCAGTTATATAGCTTATTTCATGTTGTTTATCTGTGTAATGTCTAGATGCTGCTATTCTTGTCTCTGCTCTTTATTCTTTGTCTTTGGTTTTCTTTATCATAAAAGGATGCGCTGTATTTGTATAGTATTTTTTTTTATTGTCATGTTTCTGAATATGTGATAGGATACAAAATGGGTCATAGGCCCTATTATGTTACCTTTGTGTGATAGTGGACTGTTCAGTTGAGTAATTTTATTCAAATTAGGTCTGAAACTACAAAGCCCCATGTGCCATGGAGCTTAGAATTACATCCTATAGGATAGTTTATTTAAAATAATATTATACGAACAATAAATAATTAGAATATTTGTTTTAACTGACATTAAATCAAAGGAAAAAACTGAATTTATAGACTAAAAAAAGCATGATTATGTATGTATTTTTTTGTCTGAGGGTAGAAGCCATGAATGGAGGAGTTTTTAGCTTCTTTTTTTTTTTAAGTTAACATCTGCAACTATCCCAGATGGAGGCATTTTTTTTTGTCGTTGCAAAATTGTGAATAGATGTTTAATAGTTTCATCATCATGCATGCAATTATCTAGTGAAAGCCAGCGAATAAATGACATTTCCTCCCCCAATTTCTTTTTGCATCTCATTCAGTCGTTCTGTCCTACTACACGCGCCTGTTCTTCTGAGAACTGGGACTGGCAGCGTATGTGCAACCTGGAAATTATAAAAGGAAGCCTTCCATCCAGCGGAGCCATAGGGGAGTACGGAGAGAGAGGCGGCAGGAGCAAACGGAGAGCGCAGATTTCCAAAATGGCTCGGCCATTGAATGACAATAGCCAGGCCTCTCTGCCTGTCTTTTTTTTTTTTTCTTTCATTGCTGCAGAGGACAAAAAAACAAAACAACAAACTAATATAATAAAGGGGGCAAAGAAAATAACCAAATGTGATTTATTCAGATTTGAACAAATCATTGGTGATTTAAATTTGGCAAGAGAGATGTCAGTGATAACTGAATTTCCTGCTCAACTGTGTGAGACTTGTATATTTGTTTTCATTATTAGTTATTTTTCCACATTTGATCGTATCTTGGCAAACAAAGGGCCTGTAGATCCACTGATATTTTGGTCCTGTCAGCACATCGTACACTGAAGGTTGTCGTGTTTATTCTAGAGGACTGCGCGTGTAGAAATACATTAAACATGAATTTTAACAAGTCACCGACAGCCTGACACCCTTGGAAGAGTTTTTGAGTATGAAAAGCACAGGAGGTAAAATGTGATCAACGCATTAAAAAAAAACAACACAAAATCTGGAGTAAGTTTTTTTTTTTTTTTTTTATTTTCAAAAAATATAAGTACGTCTAACTTTCTAGTTAACTGTGTCAAAGTATTTCCCCAACTCCACTTTCCTGCATCGCTATTCTGCAAACTGTTTTCAAGAAATATACATTTTGAATTTTATTCATTTTTAAAAGAAAAATAAAGTCAGTACCAGTGTGCTGTATTTCAAAGTATCATTCTTCTTATAGAGATGGAGGAGCCAGTGAGCAGTCCTACATATTCCCTCATCCGTCAGGAAGGCGAAGACTTTTTTTCAATAAATAATTCACCACTGATAGCCAGACCTAATGCCTACACGAACGAATCTCTCGGTTACAACCATCTTGGGAGTACGCCAGTCCAAGAGCATACTTTTAATAAACACATACAGAGCCTGGAAATCTTTGGTTTCACTGATGTCTTTCTGAGAGGAAAGTGCTTGAAGACAGTTGGTGAAACAGCATCCTTTTCTGTGGGTGAAGGTTCTGGGGTCAGGTGTGGCTTTTGCTGTAAAGAGCGTGTCATCTTGTTGCATTGTTACTGTTGATGCTAGATTTACTGTTTGTTTTGCACAGGCTGTAACGCAAGTGTTTCTTTAGGGTGCATCTGACATTTATGTGCCAAACTTTTATGATCTTTTGCTATGACAGAAGATACAGAAACATGATACATAAAATAGCCAATGGACAAATATGTTTATGCATAAACACAGCCATGTTTCTTATATCTACACACAGGCCCGTTTGAGTACGCCGTCTTTTGTGTCCACATTTACGACCGGGATTGAGTCGGTATCGCTGTCTTGCATCGACCACATGTGTGCTGCTACTAGAAACATAATCCAGACATGATTCCCTCAAACCCGCGGCTCTTTGGCTGAGTTGGCCATGTGTGTATGCGTGCGCCTGGTACTGTTCACCCTCTTGTCAGTGCGTCGCAGTAAACGTTTTACTAAGATATCACCATATTATGGTGATAATCCATGTGCCTCAGTTTTCATTAGTTTGTTTGGTAAGAAATGAGATTTTTACCTCCCGTTTTTCCAGGACTCTCATATTCTTTTCCAGCCACGCCAAATCACTTATATGCGTGTGACTGCATGGGGTTATTATTTAGTGTATCAGTGTGTCTGCTGCAAGACTCCCTGCATGAAATATTCAAAGTCCAGTGAAAATGGATCTGCTGATCTGAAGTCTGTTTCCCTGCCTCTCTTTGGCCAGATCCCCCTGGAGCTGCCTCGGAGAAGGATCCGAATATCACGTATCAGTTAGATGACCAAGGAAGGGCCGGCATTACTGCACAAGCTCAGATCAATGGGATACTGCTGGGGATACAGTGGACCACACCTACGTGCTGGTTAGACCTCTCTGATTGGACATCACTTGGAGGACTTGACCACCGCCATGATGTTCATGCACATGGAGCAAGGTAATTTTAGCCTCTTAAGTAAAACCTTGTTTGTTTGCCTTGATACTTTTGGATTTTAAAATATTTTTCATTGCTACTCAGTGAGGCATATTATCAAATTAAACAGTTTAAAGTAAAGGCTGCCTTCCACAAAATTTTTGGTCGTGCTACTTTACTTTTTTGATGCTCAAAAATAGAGCTTTTACATAACAGTTTCCATTGTTGAACAGAATCAGATCAGCTGTCACCATCGTTGTCCTAATCATAGGCCTTCAGGTCATTTAATCTGTGCTTTGGGACGGGGAGTCATATAGAGATGCCACACAACCCCACAATTAAAGTAACAAATACAGCCAAGAAAAGCTCAAACACACTCACACACACGCAGAAATGTCATCAGCACGCCCGAGTCCTGATATGCCATTGTATCTACCTACCCAGACTGTAGCTGTTACGTGCTCCCCTAAATGTCCTCAACACTCCACCTCATCTCCTCAGAGCGGCACAGTGCTGCACCCTGACTAAATGAAAAACAATTTGAGGAAACGGGGAACAATCTGAGGCAGGCTCCAGCGGGCTGCCATAAAAAAAAAAGAGGGGCTGCCTCTCCAGCTTTTCTCTCATGCCTTCAGCTTTAACTCTATGGGCTGATGAAAGATCAATGGGCCGGCTGGGCAGCCGCTGCCGTGGCTGCTGTCTACTACTGCACCGGGAAGCAAGCCAATTACAAAACATCAGGGAAGAAAAGGAGGAATGACAAAACCCTCAGTCTTTGTGAATGCAAGCAGAGTGATTAGTGAGATAGATTTGTGTGTGTGTGTGTGTGTGTGTGTGTGTGTGTGTGTGTGTGTGTGTGTATGCATGTTTTGTTATTATCACAGCCTGAAACACTTTGAAAAGCTGAATGTTTCCATCGTGTGGATTATATTCCAAAGTTATTTTAACCCCTATACATCCCCTGCGGTCCTTACCTCACCCTCTTTAACACCCCTTTAACATGGCACTCCTGGCCTCCAGCAGCCTCACTCCAGATCTGCATCAGCTAACCAGGTCTGCGGATTTCCAGCCGGAGTAATAGGGGGCTGGTGCAAACACGCAGCAGCAGACAAACAAATCATGTTAAGTCTCTGCTGCCATGGCTGGCAGAGCACTCAAAGAGGAGTTAGTGCCCTGCCAGGGAGGAGGGTGCGCCCATTTTCCCAGGGAGGGGGTGAGGGGCGAGGGTGAACAAGAGGGAGAGCAGCGTGGAAGAGAGGCCTGGTCCTTAACCAGATCACAGACACCTCCGCCCCTCCTGGCAGGAATGCACACAGCCCCCGGTGGGAGGAGAGAGGCAGAAGAAAGGAGGAGGAAGAAACAAGCAGACATAAACAGGGAAAGTATAAAGGAAAAGAAAAGAGCTGGTGAGGGAAAGTAAGTAAGTAAGTAAGTGAATGAAGGGGGGAGACAGATGGAGGGCAAAAAAGGCCTGCTTTGCTTAGGAGAGGGAGTGTCTGTACATATAGACACACAGACAAATACACACCAATTACAACAGTCTCTGGGTTGAGAGCACCTCTACGGTAGCACACAGGAAAACAAACAGAGCATTAGGTTTCTTAAATACCATGTTAACCGTACAACTGCGGTCATCCTGATCTCAGGACACTCGCGGCTTCGTGCGATTAGTCGCCGATGACAACTGTAACAGTGGCTACACAACACAAACCTTTCAACTTAAAGATACGTTAAGGCCAGTAAATATTCCTTGTGTGTGTGTGTGTGTGTGTGTGTGTGTGTGTGTGTGTGTGTGTGTGTGTGTGTGTGTGTGTGTGTTAAAGCCTAACTAAATCAAATACACTGAATAAACCAGCTGAAATAAAATAATTACTGCAGGTCTCCATCCTCTGGTAGTTAGTTTGTGATTTTCCCGGGACTCTATCAAGAGAGAAAAACTATCTCAGTGCTGGAAAAGGCTGGAAATGCTTTGTGCTGGTGTGTCAGATTTTGTCAGGTGGAGATTGGGTTTCAGAGGTTTAACAGTTCGTGGAGGAACATTACATGCAATCTTTACAGGAGAAGTCACCCCTGCTCCTCTCTTCCCTCCGTCACCTGTCACACCGTTCTGTCTACTCTCTTTAAATCTTTTCAAGTCCCGTCCTGCTGTTCACAGAAAGATACTTATTTACTGTTAACAGAATTGATCTCTTATAAAATTCAGAGCTAACCCTAATAACCACTACTTATGACCCAGCTTCAACTTTTTCTAATTTCCCGGAACATGTCGCTGAAATGCGCCACAAACTACAGCATTATAATGAAGCGCATAAAGACGGCAAAAAATTTGACTAAACGGAGGAATCTGCAGGTAGGCAAATGCTTTGCAGATATGGAATACTGTATTGTGGTACTTAATGTTGTGTTAAGTACAAAATTAGAGTAATGAAAATGATTCTGTAATTTCTGGCTAAATGCTGACGATTTACCTTTTTTTTCATACACTGTACAATATACATAATTTATTGTGTATTTCAACATGTTTTGCTAATCCAGAGAGAATAAGGTGGAGTAACAGAAATAATTTCGTTTTGCAGAAATGGACCATTTTTCCCTATTTATATTATTACCATCATTTTTTTTTTGGTTTGTTCAAATAGCATAATGAACTTCATATTAGCATAGTTAATGCCGATGAAAATAACATTAACATTTAATAGAAAGCCAGAGTAAGATAGATATTAACCTTGAACTGCCCATCAATGCACTTTTCCACCACAAAAATGATAAAAATAAGATGATTTTCAGCTGTGAGCACTGCGGTGATGAAACTATAAACTGAACTATAAATGAATGTCTAAATCGCATAAAGCAAGATTTAGTGTGGTACATGCACAGCTCCCACTTGAAGTCTTCACTGTCAAAAGACATTACTGTCATTTCTTTGATGTTCTTTTGTTGTTTTATTGCCTCTGCAATGTGAAAATCCATTTATGTAAAACCTTTAAACTAGTTCAATAAGGTTAAAAAATGTGGCTTTTGTCAGATTTAAAGAGGATAAACTGAGCAAGACGGTCTTTTATGTGTTCATCCTAAAGTTTGGATTTATGTTTTTTTTTTTTTTTTTTTTTTTAAATTTGGTCAAATGTAGTTATATAATGTAAAATTCTGTTGGTCACCAGTTGTGACTTTTTGATTTAGAAAAATAAACCCAACAACATATGTCATAGAGATCCTCTTTTTTTTTTTTTTTTTTGCTCCGCAGTAGGAATTTAAACATTTCTTTAAAAACAGTTGGGACTGTATGTTGAGTGCAGATAAGTAACTAATGAGTAAATAATTAAATAAATCCATTCACTCTTACGTTTTACTTTTATTCTAATGAGAACAGTATCGGCCTACAATAATTTACGATTTGCCTCGTCCATTCCAGATATGAATTTCTTTTGTTTACACACTTCCATCCCAGACCTGGTAGAAAAGAGGTGAAAGTAGCTGGGCAGTCTAAGGTTAGTTAGTGGTATGGCAGGGTAAACATTTGTCAGCCATTACAACATAATATTACATTCAGAAATCGCCTTGAAAACGATGAAAAAAGATTACATTTTACGTTAACCAGGGGTTACTTACTGACCATCACAGTCAGAAACAACATTTCAGATGTTTTTTTTTGGAAGAAAGTCTATACTGTTTATTCCAGACTGTTTTTGGCAACAAGTCCACAAGCGAGGCTCATTTGTCTCGTTTGTCTTTGACAAAAGTCAGTTTTTTTCTGTGATGGTGCAATGAAATTTTGGAGCAGCACGAGTTTCCTCTGAGACAACATCTTTTTTGCATTTTACATGATCTTTTCCTGGTTTGGGGAAGTAGCGTTTGCTGGAGTTACTGTGCACTGCATAAAGTAGAAAAGTTTAATCTCTGGTGTCTTTTTTTTTTTAATGTTTTGATTATTTTTATTTTCCCTAGTTTCCTGTCAGTGAAAGATCCTCGCTGCAGCTGCATCTGCATCTGCAGAGTGGCAGAGAGGCTAACTTATTGTGAGCATATGTGACCGGGTGAGCGTGTGCAAGTGCCATGGGCGCTCACACAGCATTCTGTTGCCTATCAGCACCCCGAGATGAATCTCCACCTTCATTTATGCAAGCCCACGGCAAGTGCTTGCCTCCACATGTTAGACGGGGATGCAAACATCTGGTTTATCTGGAAGGTTGTGGCTCCCCTTTCCTCTTTCTTTTGCTTTTTCTTTTGGGTGTCCTTTCAATGGGAAACTCAACATGTTGCAATACCTGGGGAAAAAAAAAAAAAAAGAGAGGACGTGGGGCCGATGTTGTTGTGGCGAGGTACATCAAAGAAATTGGGGCGTCGGTCATGAACAAGCAGAGGGCAGAGCCTGGTCAATAGCAAGGATTTGTCATCTAATAGCCCCTCTGGGGGGGCTTTAGGTCTAATTTCAGAGGTGCTGAAAGTAGGATTTTATGGAGTTTGCCCTGTGCAAAGATCCTTTTGTTTTACATATTTTCTTCATTGTAAAGAGGCTTCTTGCATTGATAATGCACAAAAAAATATACATTTGTATTCAGAATTTTCAATATGTTTGTAAAACTAAACGCATTCTGTATGTACTCGTTATCACATTTGATGTTTCCGAGCAATAATGCAGTCTGATGACACTTAATCACAAGCTGACATTCATCATGTAAGCATAAAAATAAAAACAACGCGAGGATTGACACATTTAAATTACATTTTATTCAGTATTTTGGAATCTTGACGTCTTTCTTATAAGTTGTTGTGGTGGTGGACAACAACAAACTCTTGCAGTGAACCTATTCTGATGTGTAAATTCATCACATATCATTCATCTAACCTGGCGATGATATCACTCAGTGATGGCCTGTTATGTCACAGAGACGTCAAAGACTCCAGTTCTCCTTAATATTGATGTCTTCCTGCTCTTATCTCTCCATCAGCAATATATTTAATGGTCACATTCTGTGCTTATTCAGCGCTAGACAAACGAGAGCAAAGTAAACATGCCAACTTGCGAGCAGGAGGCATTATTCTTGTGGCCTGAAGTAACTGGATTGTATTTCAAGAGACGTACATGAGTTGAGAGGGATGGCGTTTGTTTTGTTGCTAACTGTGCTAAATGAACTGACAAATAGGGAACTTTTCAGACTTTGGAGCAGCTTTAGTTCTCCATCAGGTCTTTACATAAGCTCATGGTCTGCAGTCATTGTCAGGCAGGAGGTCGTTTAAAAAAAAAAATGCACATTTAATGGCGTGATCCATTGTGATTGGAGTGGTTAACTGATGATCTGGTTGTAAATTTCTGTCTCATGGCTGTCACTATTTCTCCTCCCCTCCTTTCATCGTTCCCCCTGTTTATCCTCCTTTGTCTCTCCACTGCGCTCAACTCCCTCTGTTCTCTGACTTATATCCACTTATGCTCCAATCTGGTCCCTTTCCCTATTGATTGGGCAGCAAAATACATGGCGCTATTGATATAATTCACAGTTGAAATTCTGCTAATTGCCCAGTTAAAATCAATCCTGCAGAATTATTCACAGTTATGTAGTATGTGTTTATGTTGGCTGCCAACCAACATCAAGCTCAGGATCAGGATCAAGCCAGATTTGGAGGTCGCGGGGGATGCTGGGGAGCTGCATCTGGTGCAGATGTGCTAATTGTAGATTCCACCATGCGGAAACTATTCTTCTCAACCATTTCAAACCATCTGCAATAGGTGTCACTGCAAGGTTAAACCAACTTCAAAATGCAAGTCTTGTTTCCATTCCTCGCTGCTCAATTGACTGTGTACTGCTCGGTGACCTAAGAAGACAGGGAGAGAAAAGCAAAAAGAATGAAAACGAGTGGCATTTGCAGTCGTGGTTATGGCTCCCATTAGTTGAAGAGTCACTTGGTTGTGCACAGCATGCTTTTCTCATGAAAGTGAGGAAAAGAGTGGTGTATTTAACAGAAAAAATACTGAATTGTATCACAGATGGGGAAAACTCAAAGATTTCAACCAGTGGTTCAGAGTTGAAAATGTTAGATTACTGGAACACTGTCACATACTCCAACCAAAGTTCCTCACATTCATGGTCGACTGTAACAATGGTTGAGAATTAGTTAAAAAAAAAAAAATGCAATACATTTTTTGAACTGCTTTGGTTGCTTTTAGGACGATACAAATTTAGTAAATTGCATTGCTTAATAGTGCATATAGATGTACAAGGTATCATATCTATATCTAAATACTATGCAAAAAATACTATACATTTTAGGTATTTATGACTCAACATTCCCACTAACATACGACTTGTCATTAATTTAAACAATAATCAAATACATTTTAATCAAACTGAGCCATACTCTTGACCACGTAGTGAGACATCACAGAGAGAACAAAGTTCTGGTGTGTATTTAATAATGTCTAATATGACATCCTGGTTAGGGTGTTGGCTTTATTCAAATGTTCCTCAGGAAAGCACCTGGCAAATATGTGTTGCTTTTTGCTGTAATTTAGGTGACTTTTTTTTTTTTTTTTTTTTTTTTGTCATATCAGGGTTTCAAAAAAATCAGGTACCAGGCGACGTTCTGAATGCAAAGTAAAATGGAAGATGATTTTTTTCATTTTTGGGACATGTGTACACCTCAGCTATGTTGAAACAGACAGAAAACACTATCATAACTCATTTTGACCTTCAGTGGTCAAAGAAACCTAGCCAGGTTTGGTGGTGAGCACTGCTCTTGGTTCGACTCCCAGTGGAGGCCTTGCTGTGGGTTTGCATGTTTGCATGTTCTCCTTGTGCTCGCATGGGTTTTCTGCAGGTACTCGGGCTTCTTCCCACAAAAACATGCATCTCAGGTTAACTGGTGATTCTAACTTGCCCACAGGAGCGAGCGTTTGTGACTGGTGGTTAGTCTGTATGCGGACCGGAGACTTGTTCTGAGACCGACGTGACACTAGGTTGTGTCCGTCAGTAGTCTGAGGTTATCAAGCAAAACGGAGTACGAGACGCCACCGCTGACTGAGGCCACAACACTTTATGATTCTGTGTGTGTTGAAGTATAATTAGATTTACAATTATACCACCAAAGATTCTGTGGTTGCATGAGCTCATACTTCATTTTCATAAATATTGGAGGCACTGTTGTTTGCTGCTATCTGTAACATTATAACATTGTTTTTTTTTCCTTTAAATCTCTCCTATTTTATTGGGATGTACTAAAGTGTTTTTTTTGTTTTTTTTTTAAATGTTAAGAATATATCTCCCGTCTTCTCAGGGAAGTTCTGGTTTAAATATATTTTGCATTGCTGCTGAGTTTCTTGGGTATACGAGGTCCTGGTTCTATTGAGCCCATTTGTGTTTTATTTATTATTATTTCATTAATGTCCTGAAGAGTACAAACTACTTTGCATTTACTCTAATTTGGACCGTACTTTTCTGCATATTTTTTTTTTTATCTTTCTTTTGGCGGGTGCCTGGAAGAGAGTCAGTGGGTCAAAGGCAGGATGTGTATTTGTACATCTGATGCTTTGGGACTCCTTGCATGTGTGTACGACTGTAGTCCGATGTCTGGCCAGCCTTGGCAACATCTGTTTGTCATGTTAGCACTTAAGCGCCTGCAGGAGCCACAATACTAAGTGGAGACAGAGTCCTCTCTCCCACTCTCTCCATCCACCCTTTCTTCTAATTACATTTGTTCATTAATCCATTTTCTGCCCACTTCTCTTTCTTGTTTATGTTCTTGCTCCAGTGGGCTTTTGCCTCCTCCAACTAGCAGACAGTGACCTTTAAGGAGATGCCAGAAGACGCTGTAAGACGATGTTACCCCTTCACCCTTTCACCAAACACACACACACACACACACACACACACACACACACACACACACACACACACACACACACACACACACTCGTTCCTCCTTGGCCCCTCAGTATCCCCTCAGGCCATCTCCTTCAGTGAGGCTAATGGAGTTAGCCTAATGTCTGCACAGCGCCAGCCATAAAACTGATTTGAGGCTAAAGGCTTGGTGCCGAGACCACCACTCTGCCTACAAAAAAGAGATGTGAGTGAGATGTTAAAAGAGAGCAAGTGTATCTTTAGAGGGAAAGAGGCTGGGGTGGTGGCTGCGGTGGTGCGGGACAGGCTGGCGTAACTACAGCAACTGCAGACAATCTAATTGGTATTGACATCCTTGTCTTGGAGGAAATTTGACATCTAAGGGCAAATCATTCTATTTAGTCGCCTGAATAGTCTCCAAGGCGGGGCCTGAGGAGCACAATCATGCCGGAGCGTTGTTCTGGTCTTCATGTCTGGGCCAGCTCTGCCACGCAGCAATCGATCCTAATCCGATCGGGGGAGGGGAGGAGGATCGGAGGCATAGAAAGGGAAAAAAAAAAAAATGAAAATAAAATCAAAAGCTCTGTTGGGATAATATTTAACAAGAGCGAGTACAATCGGGCCCTGTTGGGGCGGTAGCCTGTAATGCACTTGCGCTGCCGTAGCATGGTTAATGTATAGAAAAGCCCGGGAGTAATGGATCTTTAGCCAAGGTAGCCAGGCTTCAAAGAAATCTGCTTGCTTTAGCTAAAAGACTGTCAGGCTGGGTCGCCAAAGACCTTCATTCTGTTAGAGCATCAAATATTGCCCCCTCTCAGGACACACAGACACCCTGATTTTATTATCCTCACTCCCCTGAGAAACTCATCTCATCCCTCTTTTTGTTTGTGTGACTGACCATCAATGTGGAAGAGTGAAGTGGTGTTGTCCATCAAAAGGCACACACTGCCGTTTCGTAGGTCAGGGAGAGTAAAGGCTATCTGCTGTGCCACTACTCTCTGTCAGAAAGGACAGCGGTGGTTTAGGCAGTTTTCTAAAGTGGATGCATCACTTTTATCGGGCAAGTTGCCCTGTACCTTTAGGAGTGCTTTGTTTGTGACACAGAGCTGTATTTTCTTGTCTTTTTTTCTTTAATGTTGACTCCTAAATCCCTTCACTCTTTTATTTAATATAAAGTTTTGTACAAATGCAAATACATACAGAAATGCAGTCTAGTTATACAAAAATGTTACATATCATATATACAGTATATTAAATTTATCTTTAAGTTTAACAGATTCCACTGTGATATGAGTAAATACTAGTGAACATATGGCAGTTAATCTTCTACACAACATTTTTTGAATATAAATATAATTATTGGAATTAACAAATTTCAGGCATGAATTTAAAAAATATGCTTTTATTGTATTATGAATTTTAAAATGCCACTTCTTACAAGCAGAATAATATTATGTGAAGTCTTTAACAGCGGGTACATTGTTTTTTTTTTAACTTAAAATAATTTTATTTATTACTTTTATTTTTTTTAATGACCTTTTTACAAATATATATACTTTTTTTTTTAAATATAAAATTAGATTTTTCTTTCTTTCTTTTTTTAAAATGCCCCAAGATAGATGAATCTCAATAGTGCCACCTCTTCAATGACATCATATCTTAAAAATCAAAGCTTCTTACTTTAAGAAAGCAGTAAAACTGTAATGGGAACATCTCCCATGGTTGCTCCCTTTCTTAACTTTTCAGCTGTTTATAGTTGAGTCCAACCACCAACATGCCTCCGAGCTTCTAGTTGTCCTTAGTTTATCACAATACCGCCCAATTAACTATCTTCAGGTAATGGTATTCCCTGAAACCCAAACTTGTCCAGAAAGCTCAACAGTTGTTGACATTGTGTCAATCAATAATCATTTTCAATTACATTCTGATGACAGCTGCAGCTGTAACTAAATATACTCATCACATATCGTCTTTGGTATGACTTAAGCCTTTGCCTCTTTTAGATGTTACAGTTAAAGTGTATGAGTGCGAGCATAACGTACCATAGATCTGGGAATCCACAAACACGCAGGAGAATCACCTGTAACCCTAATGATCGATGCACATTGATGCCTCAGATAAAGTTTGCATTCTTGTTAGTAATCTCTGTCGTGGCCAAATAACTTTACAAATGAAACAAGATAAAGATTTGCCAGCTTGAGGACTTTTTACATGATTTCAGAATTAAGTTCGGGCTGCTGGGTTCAGATTTGATCAATGTCGCAGTTGGCCATTAGAGTTGGAGATGGGTTAATGACTGAATGACTGAATTACTCCGTTTGTGCTAAATGCGTAGGATTGAAGGTAATTTTACACTTAAAGGATAAACATAATATAAGATAAAGAATGCAATTTTCAACGGCATGAAGAAGTTGACGCGAGTGCGTGTGCACGTGTGTGTGCAAACTTCACAGGAAGGCCTCTGAAAATAAAGTAAAGTCTTGTGTACAGGAATGCTGGCATGCATTTGCATGGGTCTGTCTGGATGCATCTGTAAGAAGAAGAAAAAGTGTCCCAGTATCAATATGAGTATGTGGTGAGGGTGCGTTGAGCTGATGGCTGCAGATATCACTCCCAGATACTTGAGCCATAAAAGTGGGTCTCGAAGCCCCGTGGCGGTGCGGGCCCTGGTGCCTGATGTTATCACAGTTAAATGGTGGCTCTATCAGGACAGAAGAGTACAGAGGCATTCCTGTATTACTTGTCGATGTCAGGCCTGTAGCAACGACTGGAGGGGGACAGTGTGGCTCTGGAGTGCAGTAAGACAGTCGGCGGTGTGGTGGGAGGTTGCTGCACTACGGGACTGGCTCCTGGATTATTTACAGCAGGATGTTGTTAGGACTTTGCTGTGTCTGCTGGTCAGTTGTTTCGCTAGACGGACATCACATTTATTTTTGTATTTTAGTTTAGTCTCATTAACTTCCAGAACCATAACAAACCCACTAGTCTCGTAATCGGCGTACCAACCCCAGGCTCCACCTCCAAAGAGCTCACCAGAAGATTCTCAACATCCTAAAATAACAATACATTTCCTAAACAGCAGTAGAACAAACGCTGCGGTCAGTATCCCTTCCTGTTAGCTGTGAGTGCTTAAACGGCTGAGGTGCAACTGTAAAATAAGCTCCTAAAATATCGCAGAGTCCAATGTTCTCCTCTCTCACCGAAGAAACGGCTCCTCTCCTGAATGATCTTATTTGAGGACGGGGATTTTCACCACGAACCCCATTTGGCCGATGCCTCTCTGCTGGCTGGTTCGGAGCCTGTTAAACAATGAATAATCAGTTGTCATGAAGTCAGACATGACCTTTCATGTGACCAATCAGAGGAGGGGTTCTTAAAGAGACAGGCGCTTAAAAAAAGGGTTTAAGGGTGCAGACACTAAATACTGTGTGACATTAATTTATGAATTTATCTTTCCATTTGTACATCAAAGCATATTCCTACTCTAGTTTGCAGAAAATGGGCTCCTTAAAGGGTGACACCTCTGACCTCCTGTGACTCACGACGATGTGCAACTTAACTGATAGTTTTTTGTTTGTTGTTCACTGTTGTAATTTGTAAAACACAAGTATGCGATGCTTTAACCTGTTGCTATTCTTTGGTTTGTGGTCTTACAATCACACCATCTCCTTAAAACCTGACAAATATGATCTGAAAGAGAAGAAATATTCAGAAAATGCAGATGGCTGCTCTACAAGTGAATCTGACTTGATAGTTTATGTCGTCATCCTTCCTCATAGCTTCACTCCTTCCTCCTGTCTCTTTGTCTCTGATGGTGGCACCCAGCGGGCCTTGGTGCAGAAGTCAGAGGTCTCGTGACAGAGGCAACAAATTGTCGGAGGGGGGTATCAGCACCTCCAGCGTCTCCGCATGCCAGCAATTGTCTCTGGCCTGGATTAGTTTTTGTATCTAGTTACGGACTTTTATTCCCGTGGAGTCAAGTTCAGCATGGCACTGAGGGCCAGCAGTGCTGCTGAGAGCCCAGTGATTTATGTGTTGCTGAGTGAGAGCAGCAGGTTCAAGTCAGAGGTCTCTGGGCAGGGTAGCATGCTATATATGTTTGTGTGAGTGTGTGTTTTTGGACATGTTATGAGAAACTTTGGGCTAGCCACTGCTTCTCTCTGTAACATAAATGTGTCTGTGTGTGAAAAGCTGAAAGACGGCCAATCACAAGGTCCCAGCAGGGCGCCTTGGTGTATTTAGTTTGCAGAGGCTCAGGTAGTTTGACTGTGAACATGCCTGGAAGGGTTTAGGTGCTGTAAAAATAATGACTGGCCCCGAAAGGTGGGGGTCATATGTTTATGAGCTGCGCCGATTGGTCGAGGAGTGACCATGAACGATGACTTTTGATGATGGAATAACTTTGAGAAATATGGAGAAAAATTATCACATGTGCCTACATTTGTTTTGACAGTTTAAAAGCAACCAACTGGACAACTTCCTGACAACATTAATCATGAGAGGGTTTGGCTGTCATGTGACATATTCATGCAAAAGTGGAAGAATGCCATAGATGTATTCCAAGACCGTGTGATCTAATTACTTAGGCACACGAGTGAGGTCACTACCTCCTGCTAAGGCTCCTGCCCGTTTTGGCTTTGTCTGGATATGATCGTGGTCCACTGCCAGTAGCAACAACTTGTCCTTGTTTGTAATTTCATCAGTGGCTTGGTGTCAGTTTTAAAAACTGGCACACTGATGTGATGAGCGTAAGGAAACTCATCTAAACACAAGCCTGAATTTGCTTTTTCAATTTTCACCCAAATAGTTTGTTACCTATGTATATTTTAAGTTTTCCTTCACTGCATTCCTGCTTATTAATGCAAAAAATGCTTGTTAGCCGCAACCCGGAGTGAAAGGAGCAATCTGTTTCCATACGAAGAATCAATGAAAGCATGGTTAACACAGCCTGGATGTACGTACCCTACATCCAACCCTAACCGTATCCATATTCCTTTGAAATATGATGTCCTAAAAATGGAGCCATATTTATTCTCGATGGTCCGTTTTGGATCCCTGAGATATTTTAAAATGGGTCATCTGTCCTGTGTCCTGGTCAGCCATCTGGATAAGATGGGACAAGGAGAAGATGTTAATGCACTTCATGATGAGAAAGGAGGATGACACCTTTGACCTTCCCTAGCCTTTGACCTCAGCAGCCAATACGGAGCCACTGATGCTATGGGTTTCCTATATCGAGCATATGCCGACCACACCGATTCCCTAAAAGAAATTCTTCATTTGCCACACACTTTTTATAAAGCGGCACCCCTCCCTGTTGTAAACGGCTTGGCTGTAGGAAAATAGATATTTACTTCACAGGCTTTCAGTTTGATTACAGAGAGAAAAATTGACATGTGTATCATATACTTCCCTGTGTTTACTACCACAAATGCTAATGGAATACTGCTCGTGGATACCTGAACAATGCACGACGCTACATGTGAGATTTACCCTGCTGCTTCTGTGACCGTTCCCTAACATATATGTCAGCATGCACAGCCTTTGCAGAAACTGGGTGCACACATTTTGCATACTCAGCAGAGTTTTAATTTCATATTATAGAATCCCCTGTCCAGTGCGGCATAAGAGGATCTCATCCCCAATCCTGGATGCATTTCCAGGAACCACCACTAGAGTGACAGAAAAAAAGGAAAAAAAAAACAAACCCCAACTCACCTGTACCCCATGTGCCTCCCCATTGATGGCTGCAGTCAGTGCATTGACATTTATATAGTGTTTCCCTTGGGTTACAGCTCAGGAACTCAGAGTGGTGGTTGGGGAAGTATAAGGGTGGAGCGTCGATCCCTTTAGTTGGGTAGCTTAGCTTATGTCAATAGTTGCCTGTGGGCAATGACAGATCATTTTACCACACTGAGATTTAATCAGAAATTAGAGGGCACATCACCTATGACCTCTAATCTTGCACTGCTCCTGTCACATCAGGAATTCTGGTCATTTTTATATGTGAACCGGGACCTTCCAGCCCCATATAATGCAAAAAAGGTCTCGCTGTGGTGGGAAAGTGGATGTGAGGATCGTAAGAATCAACCAATTCCATTTTGGAGTTTTTACATTTAAAAAACAGGGGTTAAGGTAAATTATGAGTAAGGTATATTTATGAGTACGAAACGACAAAAAGCCGCTGCATTTTCATATCCCAGCTTGTCAGTTTTCCAAACATTTTTTTTTTTTATACAAATGGAAGTTTGCAGACTGATTTATTTTTTTTTTTTTTCTCAGCTAAATTGAACTAATGTATTCAGAGAGATGAAACGGCTCGCACAAAAGGCACCTGACAATCAGCAGCAGAAGCATCTTTATTTCCTTCTCACATTCAGTCGCAGAGCTGATAGCTGGCTGTCCAGGAAACCTTTCCAGTCATTTGGCCTGTCCTGTGTGCTAAACATTGACCTTGTGACCTCTGCTCATGACCCCTGACCTGTGATGTTGACCCCTTGTACTGGGGGAAGGGTCTCTTATATATTTCGACTGGTCGTCTCCATTGACTACCTGCCAGGCACCTGCTCTGAGAAATGAAGCCAAGGCGAATGCCTCTCTTGGGAGCCTTTTGGACTCGGCAGACAAGGCCTGGCCTCAGCCCTGCATTTGAAAAGACTTTGAGTGGCCCTGGTAAACCAATCTCCCTAATTATCTATTGAAAGAACATTCTTTTTCCTTGCCCAGTCATTACCTTGATTTCAATTGCTGAAAAGTAACATGGAGGAACTGAAAAGAAAAGAGGGGAGGGAGAGGATGTGGAAAAACATACACGTATGCATGAGCGCACACAATCGCACACTTAGGAGACATATAGGGGCACAAAAAGACAGTGTGTCTTCCAGATTTCATTAAGGTTAATTGGAGGTCAGAGGGAGCAGATTTGAGATATAAATCCAGGAAGTGGGTGCAGGTCAAGGCTATGAGGAGGAATTAAGCGTGGGTAAATGCCGTTGAGGCCGGTTACTGTACCATGTGATTGGTTTGCCCTCAAATCATCGTTCTAGTCAAGAAACTCAAAATAGTCTTGGCTTGAATTGTTCATCCATGACTAAATATATATTTATATGTACAGTGGAGCATTTGCATTAACTGACAGTTTATGAGAATCGGCATCAGTTTTCTGCAGCTACGAGAAAGGATGTTGATCCCTTTTGCGTCCTCAGACTCAGTTGTTGTGTAGTGTATCATATGATCCATGGGTGTTGCATACAACTTGCAGGATGCACATAAGTGGCAGGTTGCGGTTGAGCGTTGGGTTTCCTGATGTCATCCACTCCTGACATAACCCAGAGGAAGCGTATCACCCAGAGGTGCTGATACCGGCAATGAAACTGTGAATGCTTAATGAGCACCACTTATCATGCACTGCTTGTTTTATTTAACTCATTTGTACACTTTGTTAATTAACTGTTTCAAAGTTGTTGTTGTTGTTGTTTTCTTGAGCTCTGCAAATATATTATCTTTTTAAGCACTATCAATTGTGTGTGCTGTACCGTTGGCCAAGAGCTTGGAGACAGTCGCTCAAGAGTGCGCTCACGGGGTTCTAGGGCCGTTCTCAGAGAGCACTCGAGGCTTGCGTCCAGTCACCATGTAGTGGAGGAGATAAGAGCAGACAGAGCAGTCCTTTGAAACCAAGTATAGGTTATAACAAGCAGCGTTTAGTTAGTGTCTCGTTTTCCTGATGTCTCCATTTGGTGCCCGTTTTTCTTCTGTGTGTAACTTGGTGCTCCGTGGCATCTGAAGGGTTCTAACATCTTGTACTGAAAACAAAGAGAAAAAAGGAAGAACGATGCCGTGTGGATATTTGCTCATGGTTGGGCCTTGCAGAATTTAAAAAAAGGTTACATTTGCTCTGCAGAAATCTTCACATTGATCTTCAGCACGTTATTCCAAAATCTTAATCTCTTCAGAAGACTATAAAAACTTAATAAAGGTCACTAAATGTATAAAACTGGTAATTCAAGTATGTTATGCATATGTGTTTTACATGCTTCAGTGTCTTAGGCTTTGTTGTTATATTTCAGTCTTTGAACTTCTCTGAATGACTGACTATCTTCAGTTCCTTAATCTCCTCCAGTCTGTCTGCTTCCACAGCAGCACCTTTTAATCTCCTCCCACCTTCGGACACTGACTGGAACCTTTAAATCTCTCCACTCTTTCATCTCCACACACACACACACACACACACACACACACACACACACACACACACACACACACACACACACACACACACACACACACACACACACACACACACCACTTTTATCTCCAATTTGAATTTAATACTGTTCTTCTTGCAAGACAACATGTTTTATGCTGTGTATGCACTGCAAATGCCACTATGATAAAAATCACATTACATTTCAAACATTTTGGTAATTATCAGTAGTCCTTTCACCATATTTTAATGACATTTGTGACTTTTGGTTGAGACTAACAGTTTACAAACTTTATGAAGAGAGTATAAATTAAATGAATTTCAATAATGGACATGGATAATAAAGGATGGACACATTCATAATGGACATTTCAATTTATATATATTTATTTACATTTTGCATCATGTGAACATTTTGAAATGCATCTCTAATTATCTTCCGGGGATGGAAAAAAAAATCCATATTTTGTTTTGATTTCCAGTTGCACTTGCTTTCCCCTAAAAGTGCCCAACTCTCACTTCAAATATTTTACATTTTTACAAATTCAAATCTCACGAGCGCCTACAGTCATACTTGATCCCCATTTACCTCTGTCATCAGGTCAAGACCTTTGACCCGGACTAGAACAAGGCTTCCAGGCTTCACTGGCGTGTTTTAGTGATCAAAATAACAAAGCGATATCATGATGTGGTGTTATTCTCAGTAGCTGTGACTATACTTACAGCCCCAGTGTGGTTTCTGTCAGGAACAATAAGCATTGAGGCTTTCAGCTCTTTCTCCTCACAGAGAAAGTGTGGAGCCTCTAGGCTCTTGCCTTCTGCACCAACACCACCCAGAACCGCTCTGCTACTGAAATCAAAGAGTTGAGACCCAGCAGGCCATGCCTGCTAATGCCCCACTTAGAGCCCCAGTTTACAAACAGGCACATTATCACTCTTATTTGTTCATACATAAAACGTTCAGATGCAGACATATTTGAGCACAAAGGGGACCAGACATCTCGGGATTATGCCCCGTGAGCCCCTCAGAAGTACTCCAATAAGCTTTCCGTGGACAGCACTTCCTCAGTCACTTCATTTATCTTTCTGACCGGGAGCACTTCAAGGCCCTCAGAGGTGCATGGTGCTGAGGTCATTGGTGGGGGTGGGTCTCTCTCTGTGAAGATGTAACGAGAGAGACGCGAGAGAGGGCAGAGGCAGCAGTGTTACAATTACCCGATCAGAGGGCAACAAAAGTCAAGTTCATGGTATTTTTCCACCTATTCATTTTCTATACCCTCCTCATCCTGTACAGGGCCAGGGGTGGGGGTTCGGGAGGTGGGGGTGTTATACCCCTTGGTTCTGAAAATGACAAATAATGCACAGACCAAAAGACGTTGCACTCAGTCAAGCCAAGGTCTTACTGCAATTAGAAATAATAAGCTATGACTATGATTAATTCAGAAAGTTGTCTCAAACTGGTAAGAAACTAATGCACGCTTGTGACCCGGCAGTTACTGGATAGAATTCCAGTTCCGAGAGGAACTCTGTGGCCTCGGCACGCTGAGAGCAACTGACTATGGATAGTTAATGTTACTACCTAGAGATTCAGTGACAATCCTGCCTTTTTCCTTCTACTTTGTCACCCTTCAGTATTTATGCCTGGCCTTTGTTTGTGTGGATTTGTGATTTGTTCGGAAATAAAATCGGTACCACAGAACTCAGACGAAACGTCTGGAATAGTTGATTCCTGCCATTCACAAGTGGATCCAGTAAGCGTTTCGGTTCGGTGGACTGAATCCTTCACTCGTGGGAATTCCTTTGTTCATACCAGATTACCAAAATGACAAGAAAAGTCTATCTCTACCAAGCTTTTCAGAGATGTGATGAACTCCATCCTCCCCTGTCGACACTTTAAACTGGTCAACTAAAAAAAAAAAATAGAAAAAGAAAAAACTGCAGCTAAAAATTCAAGTTAATTAGTTCCATGTACGTCACATTTCAGGGTTTTATTTACACGAAATGCACTCCAGTCGTACCTTCAGGCACTGTCTGCGTGTGAGTGTGTCTTCTTTTATCTGCTTTGTTTTAAAATAATTTAGATGATTTATGTGAAGGACATGCTCAGTGGAAAGATTTGCTCAGGATTTGGTGTTCAGAAAGAGTTCCATGCTCAATATATTTTCACGCAACTCACTTCTCTTCAAAATAATTTAGCTGTGGCATTGCATTAGTCACTGGTACTCCATCCTCACTCCGTGCGGATGGTTTAAAGTGCAGTGGAACATTTCTTCAACTCTTTTTTTTTTTTTTTTTTTTGTTGTTGTTTTTTATGTGTGAGTGTGCGTGTATTTTGTGTTTGCATGGGGGTGGAGCTGTGGGGTGAGTGATGATACTGGTGGTGTAATCCCACTGACATCTGCTTCAAATCTGCAACATGAAAAAGACACTCTTATGACCCCTTACCTGCCCCCAGCCATCCACTAACCCCCGTCCTGCTCCTCCTGCCTGATGTTGCTCGCCGTCGTTTCAGCCCAAATCAAACAGCGGCTCAGGTTACACGAGATTTTGACCACAACTTGCAATCAAACATGCAGAAGAGGGAGTTTGTGTTTGTTTTGTCAGTGGGGAATTTCCCTCAGTTTAAAGTTTGCTTGCATTTTTTTTTTTTTTTTTTTTTTTAGCAGCTCATTCTGCTTTTTTTTTTTTTTTTTTTTTTGGTTATGGGAAGAGTGGAAAACAAAAGCAGCAGATACTCTGAGCTGCCTGTGAAGTTCATGCCAACCTGTTAATTTTCTAGTTTTGAAGTTCCACAATGATCACAGAATTAGCAGAACGAAAACTGCTGACGGCGTCTCGAAACGGCGCACGTTTCCGTGCAGCATTTCTCCTGCACCTAGAATGATTTGACATTAGATGAAAAGAGGGGCGCACAGGGAGTCCTTGCGGCCAGGGAGATTGAGCGCCATGTGGGAACTTTCCAGTGAATGAAGACTGTTTGAGTGCAGGAAAGTATTTATTCAGAAGTAATTGAGAGAGAAACAACTCTGCAGCCAAGAGCCCAACCCGAGCAGCAGATGAGCAAGCGGAGGATGTGGGTGATTGAAACATGGCTGCAATTTGTTTTAACTGGCTGTAGAAGTAAGCATGGCAGAGCTCTTAGGGCTCGGTAGCTGTAAATCTGGAGCCTTGCAGGAGCGCTGTCGGTTCATAACCTTTCTTTCCCGACTCTCAGTCCCTCCCTTACGCCTCCCAGGGGTGCATTTAACTGGGGAAATAGAGCTTTTCTTCCCTTTATTTGACTTCCTCATCACTGGCAAACTGTCTTTCTTTCTGTATGTCTTCTTGCTGGAGTCTCTCTTCTTCTCTCTCTCTCTCACACACACACACACACACACACACACACACACACACACACACACACACACACACACACACACACACACACACACACACACACACACACACACACACACACACTTAGACATTCTCTGTGACCCCATTTTGCAGGACTTGTAACTGTGTCTGTGCAGGCCAGCCGTGGGAGGACCAGGACACAACACAGAGATACATTAGAGGAAATCACTTCCCCCTTTTAGCAACAATGGCTCTAGGAAGTTGTGTAATTCTTCCGTGATCTGGGTTCCCTCTCTCCGCCTATAAATGCCTTTTTAATTGCATTATTCTATAGTCAGTCTGCATGTCGGCAATCAGAATGAAAATGGCTCATGCAGTCACATCAATCACATCGATCAGAACGGTCTAGATCTACATCAATCGGAATGAATTCTCAATCAGACTGAGGAGGTTGACAGAAAGACAGAAAGCTGTTGATAATGCTTTCAATGAGATAATGTAACACTAAGCAGTTACCGGGATTGTTTCCCTCCGTTTATAATAAAATATGCTTCTGTGCATATCTGTCGAAGGCAGAGATGACGTTCGCTGGGATTTCATGAGCGCGGACATCAGAACTGTATTCCTCTGTTAACGTGCAGGATTTCATCATTTTGATCTTAAGTTTGGCTTTAATTCAGCTCACTCCTGTCTGTATTTGCTGTTAGCCATCGCCTTCTGGATTTTGCTGCAGTGAAATACAGAGTTCACCACTCTTAATGTGGTTGCACTCTATCCCTCTTCAAAGAATACAGAAGCGTGTGCTGATGACGTGTATGACTCCATTTCAACTCCAATGCACTTTGGATGATAAAAAAATAAATGTTTTTAAAGAAAAGCATTTTCTGAAAAGACTTTAAATGGCCCTGTAAACAGCAGAGTAACTTGGAAAGGTGGAAAAACAAAAAAAGTGAGATCTCAAACTACACATTTAGTTTTTAATCAGTACATTTTTATTATTTGTATTATTTCTTTTAATAAGTTTTTTTCTCTGTGCATTATAGATGCTTTTTTTTTTTCTTTTTTTTTTTTTTTTAAATTTAACATGAAGGGAATTGTGGCGGTGTTAGAAACTACAAAACAAAACAATTGTTTGCCAGAACTGTTACTATCATTGTTTTTTAAATTCATAGCAATTAAAAATTTAACTGCACATTAATTTCTACAGCTGAACTGCAATTCTACAATTAAAGAAGAAAGTATATAGAAATGAGATTTAGATTTAATATCTGCTATTTGAACACTTTGGGGAATGTAAACAGAAATCTTATTTCCTCACTTTATTTAACATCCATGTAAATAATCCAGTTGTAGCTGTGCAGTGAAAAGCCTTGTAAGATTATGAATGACTTGTTGTAATTATTATTTTAAATAAAATATTCCTTCAAGTGTTAAAAATGTTCAATTATTTTCACTTGATGGTAACAAACACCTAATTAATGGAAAATAGCTCCAATGACATCTAGTGATGTTTATTTCCATCTTTCCATTGTTTCCTGGACAGATGAAGAATATTCAAATCAAAACTGTTGTTTGCATGAATAAAAACAAATGATGGCCATTGAGATCACTGAGATTGTAGTCTACGTGGTTTGACTGATCCATTATTTGGTTTTAAAGCAAAGTCCACAGTTGTATCAATAAGACAGAGATGGATGGAACAGTGACGTTAAAAAAGAGAAATGAATTTCCGGCAGCAAGTGTGAGTGGATCTCTCTCTTCACACGTCTAGTTCAAGGCCTCTGGCTCACCAGCCTCCTGGCGTGTTTCATCATCTCTTCTCCCAGAATGAACGAACACACACACACACACACACACACACACACACACACACACACACACACACACACACACACACACACACACACACACACACACACACACACACACACACACACACACACACACCTCAGATATTCCCTTTCCTGATTCCTTCCTTCCCACAGAGCATCGACTGAAAAGTGTTGTCTCTGCTGCGGTGGTAACGTTTGCACCACAGGTCTACGAGCTACACGCCGCTGCATCCCAAAGAACCGGGTGCTTCTCGGGCTCCGCCGCGGGTCAGTACTCGGGGTTTACACAGGGGGCAAAGGTGTTAATGCTGCATGCTTTAAAGAAGTACAAGATGTCTTCACTTCAGCCCTAACAGGCACCCTGGGTAAAAGCTGGAACTAATCTAAGGTGCATGTGAAGTGTGTGTAAGAAAGGGAGCGACAAAGTGTGCAAAGCAAGTAACAAGACTGTCAAATCAGAGGTGCATTTCTAACTGGGAAAAGTGTAAGAAAATTACGTTTACTCACTTTTTAATAGATGTATTTGAATCCAGCACAAACTATCTTCGTCATTTTACGCTTAACCTTACTTTATTTAGCTCTTTTTCTCCCTAAGTGATCTTATGACTTGCATGAAAAAACCAGTCCTGTTATGCGTTTCATGCATGTTGAGTACTTCTTTAAGGTCTAATTGATTCTCTTCATATGATCCACTGCTGAGATTAAAGAGGAAGTGAAACGATGATATCTGAATAAAAGAGGAAACTTTTTCTTTTGGTTTTTGGCAAAGTATATGGTACGTTTGGATTTTAGCAAAAAAAAAAACAAAACATAACAAACAAAAAAAAAAAAACACCGCCCCAAAAAAAGCAACATTTGGTTCAGAGAACCTCGGCTTAGGTCATACCACTGGTAATGAATGAAAACACATTTGCGAGCAAATCAATTTTTATAACCTTTGCGTGTTTATTAGATATTCGGAGGCAAATGCAATAAAGTGGCCAAAGCCAATATTGTATGCCATGAGGGTGGTGGAACAGTTCCAGAGAGTAATGTCACCTCTACGGGCCGGGCTCGGATACTACGCGTGGAGCGCGGTTCGGAATCAGAGTGCTGCGTTTACGAGTGAATATGTTTGATTAAACCAACGCAGGGAACTGGAAATGACAAAATGCTCATTTCTTTGTCACAATTTATTTATTTATCTAGCCTTTCTTTGCAGGGACGCACACGGACACATGCGCACGCATGCACGCTGTACTCCAAACATACATGCACGCAAACACAGGCGCACACGTCTTCCTCCCCTCTACAGGCAAGGGAAGTAATGAAAACAAATGGCAGAGTTCTATTCCCACCGGGTCCTGAGGAGGAACTTAGTCATCAAGCTAATTTTATTCTTGTCTGGCCCAGAGACTCCATTTCCTCTGGGTGTTTTTTCAATCGCTGGGCTGCACCACGCCATCGGCCAGTGATGGATATGAGGGCCTGATGGCCGGATGGCAGATGCTGGCCCTGTAACTCAAGCTCCAAACACTTGCTGATGACCCCCTTTGCACCCCGCGCTCCTCACTCAACACAACGTTGCAGCTTGGGCTTGCATGCAAACTTGTGCTTTCTGAAAAACTGTACTTTTATCATTATAAGATATCATAAACCCACATGTACGTGCATACCTCGGTTGGAGCTACCATAAGCACAAGCCGGCACCCACCAGTCAGTGATGATTTGTGTTGTGATCCACGGGAAGGATAATTTTCTCAGACATATTATCTGTGATTCTTATAGCCAAAACATTTATCCTCCGTCGAGGTTATCTGTTATTATTTTTCACAAATATATGAGATTAATATTATGCCGCAGATTTAAAGAATGAAGATTAAAAATACAAAAGTATGCACATGCTGGAACTCACTAGTGTATCTTAAGGCGGTGCATCTCAGCAAGTAGATTAAAATAAAACAAATCACAGATGAGTAATATCAATAGTTACACATAATCTACTAATCTCTCGGTATGATTTGGACATCTTTCACATGACAAAACTCAGATTACCCTCATCTTTGCTTCCCGTGCATGTTAGGAGCAGGAGTCATGTTGCAGTGGCAGGTTGTACGTTAGCAGCTTAAGCAGCGACGGCTCTTGTTTCTGCAGCAGACTGCAGAGCAAAAAAAAATAAAAAATAAATAAAAAAATCAAAGGCTTGCTTAAGCCGGCAGCAAATTTATTCACCATGTAAACTGTTATTAGAGATTTTATCTTTGTTGTATCGCAGATATATGGGGACATTTTATTATTTCTGGCAAATGAAAGATAACTTGTATTTCCAAAATTAAACAATAAAACTCTGTAAAATGGTACAGGTCACGAACAGCTACAGTATAAAACTATTTGTAGGGAATTCTATACGTATTTAAGAAATTGAACTTTACTCTGCGGATGCAAATAAACACAAAGCACAAAGCCGAAACCTAACTTCTTTAGGAGTCTGCGGATGTCAAACTAGTAAACATTTTCCCTTTTCTTCTTTAAAATATAATGTTTCACAGCATATGGTACAATCTGTTTTCCTGGGTTTCAGGCATAATAGAGTGTTACACTTCCTCTAAAAAGCTTTGCAAAACATTTCCTATGACTGTGTAGATTAATAATGAATGCTAAAAACTCTAATTTTGCCAGAAGTTGCAGCTCGAGAGGGATGGGGCATGTCACAATGCTTCATTGGGTTAGCCGGATTAGCTGGATCAGGATTATATCTTCCTGTCCTTGCTTGCACCATACTCCCATTCTGTGACATGCACACAGCTGGGAGCAGAGGACACTTGGGACAAAGCAGAAAGAAAGCCAAATGGCCTCCTGTCCCAACTCCTCTTTTACCAGCTTGAAGCTTTCATTCCAGTGCACCCTCCATGGATTATTCAGTGACTGTATACCCTTTTAGTCTGGGCTGCGGCCTGCGACGGCAACCGAGAACCTTATTGTTGTTGATTTGTTGGTAAATGCAACAACTTTCATGAGGGAAGGGAAACATTAAAAAGCAATTAATATACTGGAGTGCAAAAAGAATAGGGAGCCGCCTCGGCCTCCAGTGGGACTAGTGATAACTGCAGCACGACCTGAAAATGCAAGAAACATGGAAAAGATGGCTTTTAGTGTGACTTCTGCTTATCCCTGAAGATGGATGACTGACAGGAAAAAGCAAGGGACAAACAAAGGCAGTTTATGATCAGCATAATCAATGTGACATCAGTGCAGCAGCATAATGTGTGGGGGTTGAAACGCGGTGGGGTGGGAACATGAGATGCTCTTTTTTTAATAATACCACAACTTGTTCCTTTGTGATGGCACCTTCCTGATCTTTGCCTGAAAGAGGTTTTTTCAGGCTTTTATCACTCCCCAAAGAAGTCTGAACATCATGGCAGGATATCAGTGGCACCCCCTTTAAAAGCAATCAAGCATGCATTTAAATTTCACCCTGACAGGTCTTGCACAGACCGTCTGTGTTTTATTGTAAAGAAAGTCCTGGTGTCTCTATTTCTCTCATTCCCTGTAACCCACACCTCATCATGAAATGGGAAAGCTTATGTTGAGATTAAAGTTATCTCATATTTCTGGATGTAGAATTACATCAAGTAAAATAACTTTCTGTGAAACGCATTCAAACATGTACAGCTCCATGCAAGCTGTCACAAAAACTAAAACTTTATTTTTTCTAGAAATTACACTTTCGTTTCTTCTCGGTGTTTCAAAGCCATAAGAGCATTTACACATGATGAAGAATCTAAAATTATTTTTCTTTCTTTTCAGTCTGGGGACCTAAAAAGAGCTTTTTCTGTTGACAGGGAACCCGAAAACATCTTTTACTAAACAAAATCATTTTTGCCAAACTCTAACTGGAAAAACAAACAAAAGCCCATGTTATTCTTACCAGATATTTACAGAAAGGTAAAAATATCCTAACAATCTCTCACTAATGATGTGATGGAGCAACGGTCCGCTGTGAGAAAAATATAAGGTGTCTAGTTTGAAATTACCAGAACTGCGGTGCATCATCATCATCCCCTACATCCGGAGGGGGACCCTGGTTAAAACACTCATCTTAATCAACTTTTTCGTTGCAGTGAAACAAACTTTTTTTTTTTTTTTTTCCAAGGTCGGGTATAAATGCTTTGAGCCACGTAACTTTCACTCGCCTCTATTTCAGCCTCGTTATGATGTTGTAGTAGCTGGTTCGGAAATAATAGCTCAAGAATGACCTCATGGCATTTGCTATTAAAGTGTAGTTTTAAAGTGCTCAGTGCATCTGGACAATGACAACAAAGGACACCTTCTAAATACTTTGCACTGTAGATGTGACAGGATTACAAAACGCCAGTATTTGACACCCTGGGAATAAGGATGGATTGATCCACCAAATCATATGTTTGTATGGCAAATAAAAATGGGATTTTATTTTTATTAAATGGTTTGAGACTACTAAAAACACTTTGAGACACATCCACCCCAACAAAACAAAACACTCAGAAAAGCCTGGGGTGTTTATGAATCAAGTTTTTGTGGGTCCTCTCAGCATTCATTTAGTCCAAGGCTGCGAAGAGGAGGAGGCCAATTCTTGTAGGAGGAAGCACTCAGACCCTGCATTCGCACTTGTAACATCACAATGAGGGAAGAGGAAATCAATTTTGGCTGTCACAGGGATGGATTATTTGAGAACAGCAAGGTAAATGTGGCACACGACAATGCAGCTCTAAAAAGGAAAAGACACACACACACACACACACACACTTACTGCGAACACAGAGAGGTTAACCTTGGTCTTAGCGCCATGGTAACAGGGCACGTATCCCACGACAAATGCTCACACGAACTATACACGCAACCGCTTCCGTCATAGCGTGTTGCTAAGCTCAGCGGTGAGATATCTCTCTAATTAAAGCCCATTTTCAGTCTTCTGTCTTGGCTTGAAAAAGTGACGTGCGTCTGGCCAGTTCTCCGAAGCCCAGGTGTCATGGTGGCAAACAACATGTTGGCTTTTTCCTGCCACAAAGCTCATTCATCATCATAAGAGGCCTGCAGGGTTTGATCTCTGTCTGGCTTACTTTGAAGCACTTGATCCTCCATCACGTCTGCCATTTGGGCCTCACTATGTCACGGAGGAGGTCACAGGTAGGGCAGCATCCCTGGTTCTTCCTCCTCCAATCCATTCACTTTGCTCTGCCTGGACTTCACATCCCCTGCAGTAGCGGCGAGACGGAGAAATGACAGACAGAGTCAGGCAGAGCCGAATCAATTAAGCCACATCAAATCAAGAATTCATGCATGCTGAAGGTGACAAATATTGGCTGTGGTAATTAAAGCTGTCAAGAGCTTGGCATATTCTCCTCGTTACCTTTTTCTATCCTAATCATTCTCTCTCTTTTAAGCTAAAAGGATCAATAAAGATATTTTCATATCTACATTAATCACGTGGAACTGTTTAATACTCACATAAATAATGTTTGTGTTAAATGATGCCGTGTATGACCCAGAACTGCGTCCTGTACGCATGTGTTGAGAATCTTATCCATAGATTTGAATGTTTATATTCTCCTCTGCTTGACTAATTAAATAAAAAAAAAATAAATAAATAAAAAAATAGCCAATCCAGAGCAAAATAGTGTCTGGGCTCTGCCAGCTTCTGAACTGCGTATGTACGTGCGATTCACAACAGACACCGAGTTGGAATTTCCGTTCAATCTCTTAGATGTAACTTTCCAGTATGTCAAGCTTTTACCCCCAAATAAAAACTGATTTTATAGCAGCCCCAAAGCCATCCTCACCTCTCGCTGGAATGTACAGCACTGAATCACAGAAGCACGTAAAAGGAAAATAGCGTGTAAAAAGGTAGAATACAATAAATCAGTCCAGGCGCTCAGATCCCAGCAAACTGCTGAACTCAAAGTATCACCCATTACAACATTTGTGGGAGTTATCAGCCCCTTTGTGCCCCCTATCTCCCCTTACTCCTCCGGGTCATCCTAGTGTCATCAGCTGGCGTGAGCATATGTCTGACATATCCGTCTTTCTGTCTGTCTGCTTCTCTCTTCCTTTTCTCCCCGGTCCCCGGCACTCGTGTCGCTGTCGGTGTCACTTGTGTTGACCGCAGCCCGCGTAAACATGTAGCGACCACTTGATATGTTTGTCCGGGGACTTGGGGGTGATCGTTACCATGTTTTGAGATATGAACATCTGGTGGGGGGAAAAGGTTGCAGTATTGGGATACTACCAGAGCCAGAGCTCTGTGCAGAATTCCTTCCGTCAGATAAATCAAGCCAGCAAGTCACGGCAAAGCGGGAGGGGCAGTGGAGGGATGAGAGGGTGAGAGGAGGGAGGAGAGGGACATTAACTCAACCCTGCCTGTGAGGAAAAGAGTGCTCCGTAAAGGATGGTTTCTTTGAAGCGGCCATTTTTCTTTCGCTATGCTGGTCTCACTCAGGCTCTTTTTAAAGGATCAGTTAACTCAAATTACGAGAAATGGCTTTTGAAATGTTGCCATGCAATCCTTGAAAACAGTTTCTGCATGTGAATTTCTGGGATCTGGGAGCAGGAGACGAGACGTTTTGATATCAGAAGCTTTTCTGGTGTCCGCTTATATTTTTAGTTGTGATGACCCGTCATGCTTTGGCAGCCTTTCAGTTTCTGCACATAAACTGTTGATGAGCAAAGATCCGGCAAACATTTGCTGAAATACGATCTCAAAACCACAGGCTATCATCTTGATGAGGATTTATCTTTTTCTCCATATTTCTGCATCTATGCAAACAACTGGTGCACAGCACACTCCTGGTGCTGGTCCAGATATCAATTTTACGGATAAGGACCGGCTGCGCAGGAAGCCCAGAAATTCTGGTCGTCACCCACAGAGGCAAAGTTATCAGATTGGGTTCTCCAATTGTTAGCCATGTGAGTGGTTTCTGTTTCACTTGGTTAGGTTTGAAGATCTGATTTGACCCTGGTGAAATAAGCATGAACATTTCATTTCAGTCATTTTCATTTATATTGAGTCATTCCAGACATGTCAAAGCCGTTGTATAGGGCATATAGTGGCATTGCCACTAGTGTGAAATAAAGATATATATATATAATGTGTGCATACTGAGTATAAAACATATGGAACCCATTGTAAATAAATCTTTGTATATAAATGAATCTATTTTATATGAATGTACACAAAGTAAATAAATCTATACCCAACGTGCACACACCTATCTACATGCACTCGCGTAACAATACACATGACACACAAATCATGTTTCATTCCTTCTCTAATATTCCATAATTACACTTTATATTCGTCCAGTTATCTCAGTGCTGATGTACAGCAATTCACTTATGAATAAAATACAAATACTTAAATGAATAAGTAAATAAAAGAAGCAGTATCCCTGTTACTTATCTTCATATCCAAAAAACAAATACCATGAAATCTATCAATAGCCTGTTCTGTGGAGTAACCAGCAACACTGTGGACAGAGAGGAATCCCGCTATTACACTGTTATATTTGTCTTCTCTCCCGCTGTGGCTCTTTGTCTCCTCTCGATGACAAATGTCACTCAGAGGAGCACTGAACTGTATTGAGGTCTGCAGGAACACCCTGGACATGATGCCAGTTCACAGATACACTAACAACCACACACACTCACCATTTAACTTGACATACATGGTTTTGGTGTGTAGGAAGCAGCAGGTGTACCTCCAGAAAACCATTTTAGACTGAGGTGATACCGATAGTGTGTTCATGTGGGTTTTGTCTGCTGCAATGTGTAGATGAGCTGTAACATTTTAAGTTGGAGTATCTATAAAGTGAATTTCAGGGTCAATATCTCAGATAAACGTCATAAAAATACTCTTTCACACAGCTATCGCGCTATGAAGATGCACTGCCTATGATCCCATCTTCATTCCGCCTCCACTCTCCACCTGTGCACTTACAGGAATCCCAGGGAGGCACAATGTGTGCCTTCACAAAGTATTACAGCATTCCAGTCTAAAGACGGTCCCTTTTTTTCTTCCTCTTCTTCCTGGTCCACAGTCAGCAACAAGTCTCTGATCTCTCTTGTCACTGGCTGATTTATTGGGTTGCGGCTGAATAAAACGTGGTGCTAAAAAAAAAAAAGAAAAATTCTAGCGGGTATGTTACAGGACATACACAGCTCTGCTGGCCTCAGTTTCCCTTTTACAAATTGAGTTTGAGATGCAACTGCAGCTAGAGGAGGGAGCTGAAGTAGGAGAGAGACTCTGGGCTGGCGTCAGCTGGTGGAAGCCGCTGTGAGCTGCTACGCACGACTGCAAGGTTTGCTGAGTAGACAGTTTCCTAAATTGTGTGACAAAGTTGGAAATATGGCCTGTCCAGCCTGTCTTTGCATCTCCAACCACTGTGGTTTACAAGCTAGGGTTTCTTTTTTTCTTTTTTCTTTTGCCCCCCCCGTTGAATCTTTCTTTTTCTTGTCCTCGTGAACACTGCTGTCAGACGGCCTACCCGGCCATGTGCATGTGGGTGGACTGATTTCATCCTCTGTATGGATTTTATCTCTTCCCTGTTATCCCGTTTAACAATGTCAATTCACACAGCACTCGTGTTGCCGCCGGTTCGGCACCGTTACTACTTGCCAAGGCAGTACAGCTGCAGAACAAAATAGAAAATGATTGCACTATTCATTCACACCAGAGGGATACAATAAAGGAGCTACAGTGGTGGAATGAATTGGTTGTGTGAGCTGGGTTACGGTGATCAGCGTTAAAAACTGAATGATCCACCTTGAACATTTACCAAAGATTTCATAAGGAAAAGTGTGTTCAACGTGCGTCTGAGTACTCCTTGTTTGACCTTTCATTCCGGCATCCACTGGCCATCACAATAACCTCCCATCCATCTCTTCCTCTCATTCCAACTATCCTTTCTTTTCCGTCATGTTTTGAGGGAGTAGAATCAAAGCTGGGATGAGTAAAGAACATGTCAGGAGACGTAAGGGCTTCTGCACTGGCCCACGAGATGAAGCTGTCAGAGGGAATGCTGTCAGCATGACACCCAAGTATCAAGGGCATCTTTATGTCTTCTCTTCATCTGTGCCTGTCCTCTGTTGCCTTGCTTAATTACACCGCCTGCATGTTACTAGTACTATTGTCAGGGGTTGACATGGCTACACTGTTGGCATGTGCAGAGCCAAGTTGTGACACGGTGCCCCGGAGACTGCGCTGATGTTGTTGTTGTGATGTGCTGTTGAAGGCTTGTGTGCAAAGGCAAGTGACTTGAATAAAAAAAAAAAAGAAAAAGAGGTGATTTAAATCACGTAGAATTGGTTATTGAATTCTTCTTTTGTGTGCATGGACTAAATCTGGAGCAGCACAAAAGTAGTGCATACGGATTGGCAGTCGAGGCATAGAACCTCACACCCCAGATTGACCAGGAAGTAGTTGACAGCTCTCAGTGCCCCGGCCTGCTGCTAATTTCTCCACTTCCTTCCTGCTGGCCCAACTTAGCATCAATCACCTCCCTCCTCTCGCAGCGCTAGTGCAAACCAATTTCCTTAATGCTGATTGCACTGTAAACCAACTCTCCTCACCCACTTTGGCTCATGTTCCGTTTTGCTTGTTCATTGCTTCTTGCTTTCCTCTACACAGCAATGAGTCACTTTGGACAAAAAGCTTGAAAAAACCCTCAGTTTTAGCCCTCAATGTGCTGATGTCATGTAAACAGAAATAGAGTAGAAAATGAACCCTTTTAAAAGTGCAGAAATATGACTAATTTTGCCTCGTCTTACGTGACGGCAGCAGCTACTACAAGATTACAAGAGTTTCCCCTGGCAGGGCTTCTAGATCCATCTGCGTAGAAAGCTCAGTAAAAGGGTTACAGGAGATCTCAGCTTCCTGCTTAGACATGAGAAATTTCGTACATGCCCCTCAAGTATTAGAGTCACCAATAACACAAGCGGAGGTTAGCTATTTCTCACCTTTACTGAAGCTGTACACCCGGCCTGTATCTGAGTCCAGGAACTGTGCCAGACCATATGCTTTTACATGCGGCTGTGCGCTCATCCTTCCTTTTAACTCTGTCTCCAAGGCAAAGTCGGCGACGTCCCCACAGTGACGGGATTCCTCCCACTATAGCAGCTTAAGTGATCACAAGTGACAAGTAAACCAGACCACATTTTGAACATGTCTTAATCCTTTTTAATTTGTTCTCTTAGCATCAAATGGAGACCAACATAACTATGAGCGTTGTCTAATGCCACAAACGTATATCTTACATTGGGGAAGAGTCGGGGAAGACTACAGCAGCTATAAATCACGTCTTGCTTCGTTAATGTAATTCCAACTAGATATAGGATCCAGCGCCAGAATTCGGCTCCACCACACCCTTTTACATACTACGTTCTCTCCCACTGGCTGAGGGAGAATGAACAACGTGAGTCAAAAATGATAAAAACAAATCTGACCAAGTACTTTGCAGAATCTGTTAATATTCGATTATGACGAGGCAAAAAGTCTGCAAGAAAAAAGAATCTCTAACGTTTCCTTCTCTTCTCGGATCCTTTTTTTTTTTTTTTTTTTTTTTTTTTTAATCTTTTAATTTATTTATTTTTGGGCTGCTTCTGGATTCTCTCTAAGAGAACTCCATCCAGTCTTGAAATCCAAATGCTGGGGCATTTCCCAGCGGAGAAATTGATGGAGTGCAGTGGCCTGGGGGCCAGGGGAAAAGCAGTCCCCTGCTATGACTTCTCCCTGGCCCACTGAGCACACCATAGCCAGACAGGATACATCATTCAATCTGCGACCAGCGCACACGCATGTGCACACACACACACACACTCTCAGAACCTGCACTGGGCAACATAAGGGCTGCATGGCCAGCAAGAAATGGTAGCTGCTTTAACTCTTGTCCAAGTGGCTGGTACAGAGTGGGTCATGTTTCAGCCTTGCTCCAGGGCCCACCAATGACATGCTGCTACATTACGTTAGACTGTGTTTTATTTGGCTCTGTTCGGTGTAGTGGGATAGGAAGTGGGGTTGGGGGGTGGGGGGTACAAATGAAGGCCCGGCAGGAGGGCCGCTCCAACACAAACAGTTGGAGGCTGATGCTTAGTGTACTTTGAGCACAGATGGAGCAGTTTTGTTTATGTATTGGTGTATTTTTAATGTGTGTGCTGTAATTGTGGAGTGTTAATGTTAACAGGTTCAGTTTCCAAAACCATCTGCAGTACACAGCATGTGAAGAATAAGTGTTTTTATTTTTATTTTTTTTTTTTGGGGGGGGGGGCACAAATGCTGCATGGTGTTGGATGGCATGTCTGTCACACCAAGCTAATGGATGGCTCAGAATGCCATGACGGGGATGCCCCAGCTACGATTCATGGCTACTAGCAGGGCCACCGCTTACGCAGCGACGGAACAATCTGGGCTCCGCCTGGACTGGCAACATAGTCTGAGAGATTCCCAGAGAAATCCCTGTTGAACGCACATGCTTTCTGCACACACACACACACACACACACACACAGGCATGAAAAATGGGGGCTGGGTTGCTCTGACAAATTACTTACATCCTCGGCACTCTGGTGTCTCAGCATCAGAGGAACTTGATGGCCCAGTAGGAGGTGGGTGGTTAAGTGGAAGGTCAGGGAATTGAGTGGAAGGAGGCACCTAAATCCCTTATATACCTACGTAAGACAAAGAGAACTTAGAACCAAGATGCATACATTAATTTAACTTCTCTTTATTAATCTGTGCAGCTACAATATATGCATGTATTCTGCATACAGACCATGGAAAAAGTGCTCATGTTTATGTGTGTGGACTTGTATGTGTTGAGCGGTGAAGGCCAGTGTTCCAGACTGCGGGGAAAGGATTAGGGGTCTGGAATGCAAGACACTCCTTGACCCCACTGTGACCTTTGAGGCTAAATCCCTTGCTCATATCTGTCCCTCATGGGTCATGATCCAATTGGTCGCCCCTTTAGAATGCTGACCCCTCATGCACCTTGTCACTCAGTGGGCTTGAAACATCTCAATCCACTGACAGTGGGGCCTAAGCTTGCTCGCTAGGATAACAAATGGAAGTCTAACTGCAGACTAGGTTATTAGAGTACAAGAGCTGCATTTCAAAGCAGAAGTTCAAAAATATTTTTGTAAATGCAAGCCTACTTAAAGGGGGGGGGGTATCACTCTTGTTCTGCCTTTCAAGTGACCATGTACACCTAAAACATAAATGAAGCATTTCCTATTCTCCCTGTTTTGAAGGGCTGTACAGTTTTCCATTTGCGAGTGTGTCGACCGAGAGTGACATTAATGGAGGTGGAGAGGAACGAACACATCAGAATGGGGGGTGAGTGGCAGTAACACTGAGCAGCAGCAAAGAGCTGCGTGGCAGGCAATCAGAGAGGCTCTATTTCTCTTTCACTGCGGTCCCACATGACATGGCTGACTAGAGAGATGAGAGACAGATGGGTGACCGGCTTGCTACAGAGGGCCCCTGAATAAAATATCACACTTCTGATTAATTTATATTTACTCTCCTTTGAGAAAAGCATCATTGTTTTTTAGACGCTCTACAAATGTAATGTGGATCCATTCATTAGATTACGTTCAATAATAATCATATTGATAATTATAATAATACTGTTTAGATGTTAAACATTAAATTGTCAATTTCGTAACAGACTGGTACAGTTAGATTGTTTAAAAAAATATATAAATTGGCTGTTCTGCTTTCATTTTAAATTAAGTGATGGAATAAGTGAATGTACATTTTTAGGCTCCGAAAGAAATCACAAGTTATTTCTCATTCTTATAGTTTGGGAAACCATGCGTACAGCTATTCACTAGACCCTCTCGGGGGCGATATGCAATTCAATTCAATTCAATTCAATTCAATTCAATTTTATTTATATAGCGTCTATTACAACACAAGTTGTCTCTAGGCGCTTTCCAGAGACCCAGACCATGACCACAATGTTTCTGGGCTTCCATCGTACCCCGCAGTTAACCAGATAACAGATATTCAGGCTGATGCTGAAGGTAATGGTCATGAGATGAGTTTAAACGGTATTTCGACCTGGTGTTTTTCATCTTTTGCTCTCTATATGACAGTCAACAATATGCAACGAGAGCCAGCTCAAACGTGATTTATCGAAAAACTTTGGGCTGTAAATTAAAACGTAACGGAGCATAATCAGTCTTGCAGGTAGTCTGGCTTGTTCCACTGTTAATTGTATCTAATAAACTTGGGAATTCATTTTCCTCTCTTTGATTGTAAGAGGTCCGGGCCTCCAGGCAGTTAGGTAAACCCAAATCATGATGCTCACACCACAGTACTTCCCCACCGGGATGGTGTTTGGATGTGGCATGGTACCGCGTACTCTTTCCAACGTTTGCTTCATCAGCTCCCAAGCATTTTTATAGCACTGCAGCGTGTCAAAGTGCTCTTTGGCAAATGACAGGCAACTTCCTGTGGCGTCCTGTGCTGGTGTGCCACAGACACCCTGAACCTAGATATTCTCTTGTGGTTGTTGCTTGTGTGTTTTTATTTACATGATGAGGATCCTTCATTTTGCTTTGAAGTCATCTTGGCTGCGCGCCCAATCCGGTTCTTGTCCGTTAAGTATATCGTTCAACAGCACCTGACGAGCTTTTTCCCCATCTCTAGTCTATGCAACACTAAAATAACAAACTGCCGGTTTGGTAGAGACCTGAGTCCATCTAGACCCACTGCAAGAAAATGAGCAAGTGCATTTCAGATGATATCGAACTTTAGCTTTAAAATAATCCAGATACCATGTATCTACTTCCAGCTGCTTTTCAAAGTACTTCAGTATCTTTCTTCTGTTGTGCTGATGTCTAACATTAATGGATTGTTTATTTTGGTTCCATTAACTAACATATGAGCTGGATATCAGTCTCTGATTTTACTTTTATGTCCCTCTCTTGCTTATTTATTTATTTTATTTCCAATATCCATATTAATTTTGCCCTGCTGGTTCGAAAACAACAAAGAAATAATTATGAGTAGTCAGGGGAAATACTTTATTCATAGCGCTCAGTCACAGATAGTTGTGCCAGCTCCACATTAGTGACTTCAAAAGAGGGAATATTATAAACCACCTTTCATATTTGGGTTCTCTACAGATAGATTAACACATAATCTGGCTGTAGAAGGATATAAAAATAAAATACAGATTTAAGCGGAGAAGAGAGAGCGACACAGTCGGTGTTTGCATTGCACCTGTAACGGACATGTGGGAAACAAATGTTTGATGACGACCAACAGCCGCAAAGTCTGGTGTCGGTGCTGAATCTAATGATAATGCTAAAAGGTCACATGATGTACCTTCTTAAAGGAAACCAATGTTGTATTTTTCAACAGGAACAATATCATCGTCCAGTTCAAAACAGAAATCTGAAATCAGACTTGTTGTTTGTGTGTCATTTTTGCTTTAGAAAACTATTTGAGCGTAAACATGTTTGGTCAAAGAAAAAAAAAAAAAAAAAATCAGACACAGGCGATTACATTTTCTCAAGGTGCTTTTCTGTGCGTATGTCTAACAGGGGCAAAGAAGCAGCTGTGAGGAGCCTGGAAGGTCGCCCCTTGCTTCGCCCCTCACCTGTGTCACCGCCGCCCGTCAGGGCCGTCAGGGTGCGTCAGCCATCTGCTTTGGCACCTTTTCACCTGTGGCGCTGAGCAGCTCCTCGCTGGCTAACATGCCTCCACCCTCACCCACCCATCCCAACTCCTCAAGGCATCTGTCACTCACTTGTCATTTCTTTCATCAACTCTTAGCCCCCCTTCCCTTCCCTTCCCTTCCCTTTTGCAACGGCGTTGGCGAAGGTGGGAAAGGAACCATTGGAGCAAAAATGGTGACCATTATGTCCCAGTTTCAGGTTTAGTCACCGACAAGGACGATGCATCAGCGAGTCGATGACTGACAGCCAACTCACACTAAAACAGATTTCCCTTTGGAAAAATCTTCAAGTTAAATATTTGGCACACTTGAAGAAAGTTGTATTTTTCACTTGTACGATATTATATTGCATGATTATATCTTGTATGACAGCATGACACTGTAAAATGTAAAGTTGACATATTTGTTCTGGCTGTCGTTTCTTTCCTTCCACTGAGATCAGCTGTCAACGTGCATCCACTGCAACTTTAAACAAATACCTAGCAGAGAGCAGCTCTTGCAACACTGCTAATGAGACGTATGCAAAGTACACAAAAACTCGTGTTTGCAGAGGCATGTTCACAAAAGTTAGTTAGAGCATGTTAAAGCTGGTATGATTAAGACAAGCAGGGCATTTTTCAACTACGTGACAAATGAATATTTAAACTTGTTTGGTTGGGAATTAGAATCACAACTATTCAATAGTTTACATGATTGCGTAAAATATTACCTACGTTCACCCCATTTCTCACAAGCGATCCTTTTTCAGACAGAAAACACATTTCACTGTCTTTGTTCAGACCATATGGCAAAATATCATATTCAGTTTCTCATCATTTAAAGTCTGAATAACACAAACAAATATTCCCACAGGCATATTACAAATACAGACATTTGTAGGCACCCTAAGGGTCTTTGCCCTGTCTTTTTACTCTAAATAAGAGATCAAAGCAGTATTACCTTAAGGGTTAAAGGCATCACCAGCAACAAATTTGCTTTCACTAATCCTAAACTGCACAAGTCAGTTTTAAACTATTGACAACATTGCTCAAATTCCACTCCCTGTGCTGACTGTGGAAAGACCCCACAGGTGAATTCATGACTGAGAGGCGTTACCAAAGACTAACACATCTTGAGGCTAAGACAAGAAGGGGGACGGTTACCTCCTAACCTGTTATTTCCTTCTTCTTAAAAAAAAAAAAAAAAACATGAAACCTCTCACCACGGCAAAATTCTGATATTCAGGGAGGCACTATGTCAGCAGGTAATGTTATTTGTTTATTTTTTATTAAACAAAGGTTAAATAAGAATCCAAGCAGTCCCCTGAACTTGCTTGGCCTTGGTACTAAACCAACCTGGTCATAGCCAAGCAGAGATTTTATTTCACATTTCCACCCACGACGCACGCACATGTAAGGAAGAAGAACATAAAATAGATTGGGGAAAAAAAAAAGAGCCTTTGGCTGTGGCCCAAACTCCGGCTATATCAGTTAGGCTTTGCTGCCACATGGCATATGGTACAAGACAAACTGTCAGCCTTTTTCCCTCCTGTCTGTGCTTGCTAAGAGATGACAGGAGCAAGAGCATGTTCGTTTCCCAGCAGCAGGCATCAGGCAGGCTTAGCGGTGATTTGGGGGGAAAAGGGGAGAAAGGCAGCGCATCTTGCTGTGGCGAGCTGTGTTGTGTCTGCATGGCTGGGCGTGGGGGGCTGCACAGTAGCTGCGGGGGACAGTGCGGTGCCTGCGATTGTGAGGAAACCGCAAATTGATCAAATTGTGGAGGCAAGACTTTGGGCCTATTATCTGGGTCATGTCAATGTCTTTCTGGTCTCCAGTTGGTCATCGAGGCTAGTAAAGTGTACGTGTTTGTTGTGAGGAATCCAAGCCATAAATACTAAAACAGAAATTTTTTGTATGTGCGTGTCTAGTCAAACCTTCATGCACATGTTGTGTACACTATGGCTCTGCAACAAATATATCTAACAAACACCAAACAAAGTCTCCATTAGCGCCCAAGTGATACCTCCCAGCAATTTGTGTTGAAGTTCACTTTGAGGTCAAACCCCGCAGATTGACAGTCTTGAACCCTTATTTTATCCAGCTTTTTTCAAAATTTCTTCCCCAGTTTTCATTGCAGAATTAATAAAAAACAAAAAAAAAAAACTACTAAGGGGACAAGTTGCCATTTTCAAATATGCAATCTGACATCTACAAGTCACATTGTGCCCCTATCAGAAGTGATCAGCGAGCCGAGCCGCTATCGGAGCTGACTTCAGCCGAGCATATCGTGGCTATTAGCCTAGCATGGTGCGTGATCAGTGTCTTGTCCTGCTGCTGAGGGTGCTGTCCTATGCAGTTTAGGAACACGCGCGTGAGCGAGGGCATCGCCATCACTTGTCACCAAGCTTCTGTCATAGTCCCCAGAGTTTCAGTGACTCCCTGCGGTCTCTGTCACTCTCTGTGGCTGCAAACAGCTGGTCTCCTGGTCTCCAGAGCTGTTGCGATGCTAATAAACACACACACACACACACACACACACATATATATATATATATATATATATATATATATATATATATATATATATATATATATATATTTGACTGAAATGTTTTCAGCCCAGATGTGAGACCCACAACCTCAATCCCACCTTACCACCTCACGTCAAAGAGTTTCCAGGGACCGAACGACCCAGTTCCTTGTAAATCAGCAGTACTGATATTAGCTGTTGAAGAGTAAATGGCCATTATGAATCCTCAACACTCTGACACGTTGCGACCTGCGTTCTTTGGTGAGGTATGTTGCGCCGTGTGTGGGAAACACATACACACATGTACATGCAAGGACGCTGGCTGCTCTGTGTGTGGGCCAGGCTTGCCACCACTTAGTGACAGGTCAGACTCCCATAGTGTGATCAAACAGCAGCCTCAACTCTCTAGAGTTCCTGCAACACTCTACTTGGCGAAGAGTGGACAATAAAAACAAGAGTAGCGGGCTTTCATCACAGGCTTTGGCGAAACCTGGCCTCGTCTGGCTCACTCACTTGGCCTAATTTTGTAAAGGTTAAGCTGAAAAATGTACACTAAATCTAACTGGCTGCTGGGAATTGCTCCATAGAGCCTACACACCAGACTGTCTTAAAGTTCAAGTTAATTTAAAAAAAAAAAAAAAAAGGTTGCATTATGACCATTATGATCATTGGAAATGTTCAAGTTTGTGGTTCAGAGAAGCTGACAAGAAATCAAAGTAGCTGTAAACCAAACACTTTAGCAAGTTTATAAAACCCTGCTTTTTCGGAGGTAAAACCAAAAGCGATGCATCCTCTGAAATAAGAACAACATGACTTTTCTTGTCTCCTAAGGTCAATGTGGAACCAAGGACTCAGTTGTAAAACTGTTGATAAGCAATTGGCTTCTTCAGTAGGATCCTGTTAACCGGCGTTAACTGTAACCAAATTATTAAAAATGATCGTCGTATAGTGGGAACCCGCCTGTTTGGTCACCCCCTCTGCTTCTGTCTGTGTTACAGAGAGGAGACATGCACTTTGATACTGTTGACAATATTTTGCTGAATGTCTACCACTCGATGCGAGTGGATGATATATTCCAACTTGTGCAAACGGCGCTGATTAGCTCTATAAAACTTCAGAGTAAACTGGCTGAAGCCAGTCAGCCAGGAGCTACTGGAGCGGGAGGGGGGCCCTATCTGTACTGCTATCAGCCCCGGCCCCTGTCCTCCACTAATGGAATTGTCCTCCACCCCAGGCTGTGTATTACCATAGATCTGTGGGATAGTCTCAACCCAACAGGAGAGCCCACTGATTTAATTAAGGCGTCCTCTCTGACTCACTTACAGCACAACAACATCAAGACAGGCAAGTTCAGACATATAGCAAATAAATAAACAGGGGCCTCCTTTGGAAATGGGATGGGAGGATCAGTCAGTGTGTGTCTGTCTATGACTCGGCTGATTATTCAAACACGCTTTGCCTTTTTTCGTCTACCAATGAAACCAGAAAGGACAAGTAAATGATGTTGTGTTAGCCCAGTTAGTCCTCGTGTGCGAAACAGGATCTTTTCTATTATTAGAAGCTGCCGCAAGGTTCTGTACAATTTTATGATGCATTTTGAATTGGGTATAAGTTTCTGTAGCTTCTTTTCTTTTCTCCTCATTGCCCCCAAATAGACATTTATGAAACATTCGTAAAAGTGAGCATATCAAAACATCTTTATATAATGTCTAGCTCTTTCTATTGTGCATCTGACAATGTGACTTCTATAAATACACCCCTGTTACACAGAAACTCCCTTTTTCTTCAGACTTTGTTTTCAGCTGGCTGACCGCCAAATGTGAGTGACAACTCACAAAACAATAGGCTACAGACAATGAGATAATGCAATTTAATACTTTCCACTTGGAATCGATTGTTACACCTTAGGGTGCAATGTTTTAAGATTATGCTGCTTTATCCAGGAGTTTAATATATTATTTTTGAAGAAACAGCACATTTTTGTTCATGCTGTCATGCACTTCAACAAAGCAGTGGCCGCGATCTGACTGTCAGCAGAATTTGGACTGCATCTGGACCGCCTTTATTTCATCAGTGGTGTGAATTGTATGGATTGTCAAGAGTTTAGAATCAATTACTCTCTTCTGTCTACATTCACTCCTGGTCTTTATTCAGACACATACAAGTCCAGCCCTGCAGTCTTATATGTCTAGTGCGAATCAATCTATTTATTAAATTCTTGTGCAGCTGTAAAATTTAACTCACTTGTAGTATCAAACGCAGTATCGCATTAGGTGATATATTCCCCTTGTAAAATGATAATTCTGCCCATATAACCAAAAACTTAGACGCATACCAGTGCAATATCTGTGTGGGCTGGGCTGGGCTGGGCTGGGCTGGCGGGCAGCTGACGTGCCTCTGGCTCCATGTTATGAGCTCCTGGACCATGGTGTCATTACCTACACCTAATGAAGTTAGAACAGGGCTGGAGCTACAGGGCAACAACTCCCTGTAGACTGCTGGGTCTGGGTCTGCCATGGCCCACACACACGGAAACACATGCACGCATAGGCGCACGCGCAAATAGCTGCACAGACACGCGTGCATCCTCACTGGGGTTGTTATTTTCTCTTTTGTTCCAAACTACAGTATGTTAGAAGGTGCAAGAAACCCTTTTTCAATTCTTTGTTCCCTTCTTTCCTAAATTGGAGCGGTATGGAGGACTGACGCTTTCAACGCGGTCTGCTGGGGGCTTGGGTATAGTTTCACTGTCTCCGTGTCGTGGTAAAAGCACATGAAGTCCTCTTGGCCACCCTGGAGCACTCGTTGGCTAAACTTTAAAAAAGCCCAGGCAACACAATTATCTTTTATGACCTGCCAGAAATCATTGGCTGTGGGGAGGCTGTGGGGGTCCTCATTTGGGGTCTTGGAGAGTACGAGAACAGGTTGTCACCTGAGTCTCTCTGGGTTTCTCAAGCTCACTAGTTTGTTCCTTGAACAAAACATTGGTCTGTTATGTTTTTCCAAACCACACACATATATAACCCAATTTGGTGTCACAGTAAAACATTACATAGTAAAATAAATAAATAAATAAATAAATAAAGGAGTTCATTCAGGTAGATCACCTCAGAAAATCAGTGTGTGCTTTCCTTCACCCTTCTAAAAGGTTCTTTCCAATCACTCCATCTCATTATTAGACCTATTTAAGGAGAAGTTCTTGTCTCTCAGATACCCTCAGAGGTCTCATCTACTACGCTCCCAATCAAAAATCCCATCTTCTCCCCGGCTTCTGCTTGTAGGCTCCAATTCTTTGGAGAGGGGGGGTTGAGTTAAGTTCTTCACCCTCTACATCTCTGTAAAAGCCTGATAAATGATGCTTGAATGGAGCCTGAACACCAAAGCAGGTATGGTTTCTCATTGATAAAGTGTTTAAAGTTTTCACTGTGTGAGTTGTCTGATTGAAGTGAAATCATTTAAACTCACTGTGATGGTCCGTGGACTCGAATTTCTTCTCCTGACACCCTGAGCAAACTAGAACCGTAATATTAGTTGAATGTTTATTTTGTGCCTGCACCACCTACTTTACATTTCAAAGTATAAGGAAGTACTGGGTCAGATGGGAGACGACCTCACAACTCAAACTGTTTCAGCTCATGCATCATGTGCACCTCATCGAGCAAATTCCACCGACCTCCAAACGCTGACATTTTCACCTGTTCCACTCAATAAACTTCCCTTTAGTGACAGTTTTACAAAATGGCACAAGTCTTTACTTACATATTTGTGTCCACATTGACATTTTATGCGAGAAACTGCAAGTATTTTTATATTAACTAAGTATTTTTCTTAACCTGGCTAAATGGTGAGCTGGAATGAAGCTGAACACATGGCTCATTGCGTAAGGCGATCATAAGACTCGCATGACACATTGTCCAAAATGCCAAAAAGTCAAGAAATATAATGTTAGACTGGATTTAAACTTGGGCTTTGATCACAAAGGTTGTGCGAATCAACCCACCACTTCCCATCCAGACGCAAACACAAACCTTCTAGTTGGTTGATATGGTACCTCTTTATTTTCAGTGCAATCATGTATTTTTATATGAATACTGTACGAACCTGGGTATTCGTGACCACAACGACAAAGCTGCCAGACAACTTCTGGTTGGCATCGTCTCCATGGCTCCAGTGAGTAACTTCTACACGTTATGTGACACAACCACATAATGAAGTGTTTAATAAAGGGATTCCACATATTACACATATAACTGTGAAATCAGGTAGTGTTAGAGAGCCTGCTTTGTCTAACATGGCTACAACTTTATGAGTTTAAACTTAATGAGTTCAAATTCAATTATAGCGTATCATTCTGGTAGCTGGAGGTTCTGGTAGGACAGCTGAAAAAAGAAAAAGTATCCTGCACAAATGTTGCACACTTGAAATTATTTTACGTTATTTTTATTCAAACTCTATATGCATTTTTAGAAGTAAAAAGACTAGATGCAAAAGTGGAAAGATGCAGATGTATAAACAGACATAACTTGTAAATAAACTGGATGTTTTGATCCAAATGAGCCCCCTAAAATTCAGACATCTGCTCTCCAGGTATGATGCTTTGTGCTTTCTTCTGTACGGCCTAATTAGTGAAAGTGGAATTAAGTCTGGTCGTGAACAATGGAACGTTTCTTGTTGAAATAGTATGCCATCATTGATTTAATCTTTTCTCATTATGGCTCGAAGTTGCAAGAAACATAAATAAACGTGTAATGAAAACGGTAACTTCCAGGAATCCGGAGCCAGATAAAGCTCAAACTGAACATGAAGTTCAGTTTTAACTCTAAAACTTAGTGTGACCCTAGAAGCAGAAATGCGAACATGCAATGTTTTTTTTGTTTTTTTAGCAAAAACGGGTTTAATCAAATTTTGCACCAGCTTGATTTCCACCTTCATCATATCCAAGTATAACACAGATGCTGTGAAACTGGTTTTTATTTGATTGTATTATTATTTTAATTTTTGTGCATTACTACATACGTCTTGTGGTGTGAATATAATATTTATATTGATGAGAGTGATGCTGAGGGCCAGCAGAGCAAAATCTAAGATTCCATCTTCATATGTGGTCCTTCTGTACTTAGCTGCTCTACAGAGGTAGAAACAGGTTGAAAACCCAAGAATGACAAGCATCAGTCCCTGAATACCAATTTCCCCCTCATCTTCATGCTCATCAATGAGGAAGCATCATTTAACTCATAAAAAATAATATTTTATTACGAGGAGCTGATCATTGTTCAGATTGTATTCAGATTTGAATTAGTATGGTTCAACTAATACAATGTGCATCCATTGTGCATTCTTTACTTCATTACTAAGTCTTTTAAAGAGCCAGTTAAGAGCAAAATTAAATCTAGACACTTGGATTGTTGGATGCACTTTCTGCTTTCCAATTAATCGCTGAAAAATTGTAATGCTTCTGACAGAATTTCCTTGAAACGGTTAACCACAGAATTGCTTTTTATATTCAATGCACTATAGCACAATGCAGCACTCAACCCATAAATGCTGCTCACTGATTGTATTGTGTTTATCATGGTCATGATCAGTGAGTGCTTTCCTGACCTTTTGCTGTTATCCACTGGCAACAATCTTTTCCGATAATATCTCTAAAATCAGGAAAGCTGGGGCCTTCACTAAAGGACACTCATTGTAGTGATGTGTGCATATGGGGGCCGTACGACTGCAGGGAAGGAGCCGGGTGTTAGTGTATCTTATAGGACATGCGGTGTCACACCAGGGACTAAAGAGGCACACTGATCGTCCCTGTAGAGAATAAGGATAAGAGGAAGGTCTGACTCTGACTTGTCCCCAGGCCCTGTGTACAACTCCAGTGCCTGCCTGCAGAAGCTGGTGTGCCTGTTTACCATCTTACCAGGGGTCCCCACAGTCGACAGCCGCGCCTCCTCCACACAGACTCGAAATGTCTTGTGAGTATGGGCAAACACGCTGTGAATGCAAGAATATGGAAGCTGACAGAAATAAACGTGGGTTGGGGGAGAGGCGAGAGGCAGAGAGAGAAAGGGAGAATCGGAGAGCGACGGGGGTCCCGAACTGCTGAAGAGATTGTGCTGGCATGGTGGCCAGAGGCCTTTCTGCTGAGTGGGCACCACTACCTCTCCCTTTACCCTCTGAGGAGCTGCCTGCTGGTGCTCAGATGCTGAAAAGTGTGTTGAACACACAGTTGCACACATTCACACACGTATGCCTGCTTCGCTTTCCTCTGCGTTTGTCTGTGGCTCCCTGCGTCAGGGTCCGTGTGTTTTATCTTTGTGTAGATGCGGATCCATGTAAAAACCTGTTTCCAAAATGCATTAGTATGCCATGATAGACCAAAGGAAGAACAGAGAACAACTCTTAGGGTGGATGTCTTTTTACAATTTAAAAAAAAAAAAAATCGTTTAAATGTTAGCCGGGAAATTTAAGTGGTTTTGAAAATGAACCATTTTTATTTTGATGCAAAAAAAAAAATTTAACCGGGGCTACCAGAGACCCCTGTACAGGGGGCACATGCCATTTGAGAGCAGAAGCCTGAGAACAGGCTGGTAGGTAAAGAGTTAATAAAATGAGCTAGAATCCTTGTGTTGTGCTACAAACAACAGGGAACGTATCAGAAATGATGCGATGCTCGTCTGCAAGTTCAGGCAGCAAAATATCTTTTACTTTACTGGTCTTCTTAAAGGAGCAAAATTGTGCCCATCTCTGCCCTGGTAACCGGCGCATTACTGCCGAGCCTGCTGATGTTCAAAAATCCCACCGCCAGCATCTGCATCCGGCTTCCAAGACTAACTTCTGGGTCCCACTTATGCAAGGAAAGGTGCATGAGTCACAACGAGGATGAGCGGGAACACAGACGTGCCACAGTCCGGGTGTCTGTGGTTTTGCTCCTCGTTGCGACCTCGAGTCCCACGTTGAGCTTCTCTGAAACGGAGCATTTCTGATGATACTCATGAGATTATTAGTTTAGCTGACAGCTTTGTGATTCTGTGATGGTCACATCATTTGATAATCTGCTGATAATTTCAGCCATTTCCCACCATTGTTTGTCCTTTCCACCTTTATTCTTATCAAGGTGTTGCTGGATGAAAAGCATTTTCTGGATATGTAAAATGGATTTCTCCTCGTCTATGTAGAACCCTCTGACTTGTTTTTGAATCTAGATAATTGATATTTACATAAGTAATAATTATATTTACATAAGTTTGTTCTTACAGTTTAATGAATGTTAACATTACTGTAGTCATTTGACACCTTTGTAATAATATTTCACAGATGACCACATTCTTTGTCATATATCTGAGTGTGTTGTCATGTTTGTCTTTTTTTTTTTTTTTTTAACTTATGATGGTCTTACGCTTTGGCAGACCTGAACAGATTAAACAATAAATGATGGCTTGGTGGAATACAAATGCTTAAATTTGTCAATTATCACTGATTTGTATGGTTTAAAATGACTGACATAGAAATCTCATCTTAAAATCTCTACTTTAAAGAAAATAAGTAACTCCTGCCTACGTTTTTAATCCAAAAATCTATCAACTGGGTTGATTTCTTGTATTTCAAAGGTGCCACATAAGAAATCCTCTTAACAAGTAGAATGACCGATCTATTGCTCACCTGGAAATGTAGAAATGGAGGACATAAATTAGCAATACTTTGGGTATTTCTTTTATTGTGTTAGTTTACCGTCCACCACCTGACATCAGAATGCCTTTCTGCAAAGATTCTCCTTACGGTTTTTCTTACATGACAAAACACATTCCAACGATCTGCATTAGACAAGTCCAGGAGTGACCCGCCTGCATTCCTGAAAACATCTGACACCCACTCCGAAGAGTCTGAAGAACTCTTGGGAAGGTAAAACTCCTCGTCAACAGCACTGTTTTTTTTATAACACAGTCATAAACATGTTCCTTATTTATTTTATTTCATTTATTTATTCTTAACATATCGACACCAAAATTCAGAATGTTATTATTATAATTATTATTATTATTATCACAGTTTACCATTGAGCTTAGTCCTCAGACCTCAGTTAATTGATAACATTTTTTTTTCAATGCCATGGAGTAAATGGTGCATGACATTGGAGAGACAAGATAATCCCATGGGAGCAGGAACAGACAACATAAGTACCTCCACAGTCTTTCTGCAGTTCACAATATCAACTGAAAAACCGCCTTTTCAGATAATAACCCTGAAATCAGCAGGGCTGAGCTTGTTTTAAATCTTTATACATGGATTTTGAAAATCATACATAAGTTAAGAGTATGGGTTTGAGGAGATCAATGCTAATTCTGTGCCGTTTAAGAGGTTTTCAATTGCAGGTAGAAACGGAAGCGCCTCGAGCCAAAGAAATGTCAACACATCCTGGATTAGATAGTCTTTTCCCCACTCTGAGGAACTCGTTCCAGTAGTACAGTATGTCTCATTCTTGAGCTATTCAGCAGGCTTGCTTCACATCGTGACAGTTCTTTGTATCTAGTTTTCTTTACTCTGCCGCGCCTCTCCTAAATCTCTATTGGTTAATTATGTGTTCGGTTTAAAAGTAAAATGGAGAAGTGTTAAAAAAAATGTGTTGGGAAAGTATTTTGCTTTTTCCTGTGTTTATTCTTCTGTTTTCCTCTCTCTAGCTCACACTTATCCGTCTCCCTATCCAACTTTACTCTTACCTTCTCATCCTCAGTTTTAGAGGACTGTGGTCCACGGTACCAGTTTCGGGTCTGGGGTTAGGGATAGTGCAATGGCGTTGGGGTGCTGCCGATGCGGTAAAACAATTCTGATCTGTGCCCACAGCCATCAGTGTCACTCTGCTCGGCTTGTCAGTCTCCGGGAGCGTCAAGGCTCGCTGTCTGGGACTGCTGTCACTAACAGTAATAGATATCATTTCAAAATCAGTGGTCCTGCTCATTGTGTCTGGCTCGAGCCTAGTGGCTAGGGTCCACCTTAACCACGGTTGGATGGGCCCACTTCCCACACGCCACGCAGGGGCCCCGGCGCCGGGCTTAACTGTTGGGTCACGGTCTGACATGTAGAGATTCATGGATGGTTAACTTAGTAAACGTGTTGTTGTGGTTTGAGAGCTGAATTGAGGAGATGGTTGAAAATATGGTCAGGCACATCCTGAATTTTGGGATAAATGCGCTGATATGGTCAGTATCTTCCTGGCTTGGGTCACACATGAGGGTGTCATTGATGCACACGCAGACACACACACGCTTTGTCACATTGTCCTGCTGCGCCAATGAGAGCCCCATGCAGAGCTTCTAATAGCCATTAACTACCCAGCCGGTAGTGCAAAGAATCTGACATCACAAATGTCACTCTGTATCATCTCGACATTGCATCAAAACTCCCTTCAAGATAACTAGGCTCTCTGGCAATGTGTATGCATGTGGTGTAGCGTGTCTACGTGGTTCACCGGTACCCTGCCGATGTGGAGACCATGCTTTGGCACTGAGGTAGTATATATATGCTCGTGAATGCATTTATTCGTCATTCAGTACATTTTCCTGTCCTCTCTTGTGCAAAAATTCTGTTCTACTACATCCTGCACAGAAGATACACGGACCACCGTTTGACAAGCCTGTTGTGGCAGGTTGTGCTGCTGACATTGTTGGACCATTATGTATAAGAGTGAAGCACCAACGGTATCATACTGTTTGCGCACTGATATCGCGGTGACCACTAGACTAATGCAAGAAGTAGGACATCCAAAAACCACATGATAATCTGCTTACAGAATTGCCAAGTGCCAATATACCTCAAGTCAATAACAAGGTCACACATTGTGTTTTCCAACTGAGACATCAGCATGTCAGTGTCTCTTATAAACATGTTTGCATTTGGAAGTTGGGAGCATGCAGTTTGACTCATCTGTGGTTAAGGTGATCATTATTTTAAAAAGCAAACATAATGGGGAAACACTACAACAAAATAAATTTGATGTCGATTGAAATGTTGGTTGATTTAAAAGCAATCAGAATGATGTTATGTAGATGTGTATTACTTTTTTTTTTTAGTTTTTTTGCACTGTGGTTTTGTACCATTATTTCTCTCTACGGGCCAAAAAAATAATTTTTCTGTAATTAAGTGATAATATTTTGCTCAGAATTAAATCATGGATGGATGCATGGATGGATGGATGGATGCATGGATGGATGCATGGATGGATGCATGGATGGATGGATGGAGAGAAAACATTGCAGAATAGAGACCAACAGTGAGTTGACTGAAAGCGCTTACGACGCACTGCCACTTCGCCTCAGCAAACCCTCCCCCTCTCTCCTCCCCCAGCGCCCTCTTACATGCTTTCGTCAGCTAATTATCCGGAATTAGAATCTTCTTTCACACCAGTGGTGTCAGAGAGCCTTAACTTGATCTGTCAAGGCCCCTCATGACTGGGTGCTAAACTCACGACAGTTGATGAGTGCGAGGCACGCCACAACTAATTGTAACTGAAAAGCTGGTCAGGACTGACAGGGTGAAGGGCGGCAGTGTGTGTGTGTGCAAGGGTTGCCATTTGTTTGAAGACAGATGAAGGAAGTATGTCTTGTTTGTGTTTTGCAGGTGGCAACGGGGTGGCATGGTGAACTGGTGCCAGTGTTCGATGGCAGGTTGAAGGTTGGGGGAGGGAGGGCTGCAAAGGGTCCTGGGGCACTAAAATATGTGCTCAGCAAGGTGAAAGAAAAATGGAAAGAGGGCAGGAGCGAAAGGAGGGAAGGAAACAAGTAAAATAAGCCAAGTGTGAAAAAAACAGGTAGGTGTGATGAAGGAGGACAACAAATATGTTCTTTCGGGGCATGTCAGCCAAGATCTTGCTCATCAGTCTTCATGGCCTGCAACCATCATCACGTTGACAACACTGGGGTAGTGTGAGGGTGTGTGTGTGTGTGTGTGTGTGTGTGTGTGTGTGTGTGTGTGTGTGCATATTTACACATCTTGAAGTTTTTTTTTGCGATGTCTGTTGGGATGTAGGTGCTGAATGTTACCATATGTTTGGAGCCTATACATGTTCGTAAGCACATGAACATGTACAGTTTGTGCAGAAACATAAATACATGATAGACATTTTTTATCATGCATGTGTGCACACAAACGTGAAGAACCGCTTGTAAATTAATAGCCTTATTTATAACAAAATTTGACTTGCTTCCGTGTTTATGTACTAGTCAGGATATTCATTGCATATTTAAGATCTACAGCGGGTCTTTGTTAGTGCAGATGTGCACATGCACGTGAGTCCGGAGTGTGTCTGTGCACCAGTCGGGGCTGAAATGTCAGCTAATGTAAACTTAGGTTAAATGTTTACTGTGCTTGCCAGGCCAAATTAAATGTGTCACCAGCTCTGAGATGGCGTGATGTTGCTGGATGCAAGGATGTCACCTGTCTCCACAGGCCATCTGAGTGATGTCCAAGTGTTTTCTCATATTAAAAGTAGCCATTACACAGATGATCTCTGATCATCTTTAAAAATACCTGATTTATAAAGCCCAGACTATAGTTTAAGAAATATTAAAAACCACGCTGATTTATTATGTGCCCCATTGTATTCACACTAAAGCAAAAGTAGTTCACATCAAGTGAATGTTTAACATTAAGGTTGCATAGAATCCACATAAGGTCTTTGATTTGTACTTTTTACTCATAGGATCTGGGTCTGTGTAACTGATCCAACTTGCTCCTCCAGAAATACACTAAATGAGCGTGACAGATAATAATTACTTTCTGGCAGTATCCTAAACAATACAATTCAGTTGTTTGCTTCATCAAAGTGAACACTTGAATGCTGTCAGGTTGTAGTGTGTACTATGCTTTAGTGGCCATGTAGGGCCCAGACTGCCTCACTTATTTGAGAAAGTTTCAAGATTAAACACAGAAAAAGACGATGCAGACGGTGGGGACAGTTGTGGTGTAGAATGAGAGCAAAAATCTTATTCAGGACACCTAAGTTCAACAAAGAAGGTGTTGAACAAAGAAGGTGTTGATCTATAGATCGACACCAGTGACAAGCACTAAGAAGAACTGGACAAACCCCCGGTGATATCACCTGTAGGTTACCTGAAAAGTGCTTTTGAACCTTCTTTTTCCTTGTGCCTTGGTCAAAACACAGGGAATGAGTGGGCCTGGAAGCCGCCAGAAACACGCCGACCTTATGACAATCTATGGATTAGGAACAGATTACTCTCCTAGGACATTTGATTAAAACAAAACAAAACAAAAATCACATGAGATCAAAACTTAGAAATAAGTGACCATTCGCCAAAAAATGCCCAGGTGAGGTACTGGGTATATGACAAACATATGTAGTGTTTGTTGTCATTTCCTTGAATGGGGTGCAATGTTTGCTCTGTGAATGATTTTAAAGTAAGTAATTGATGTGCTAAATTCCAGGACGTCAAATTCATATTGAACCACACCCTTTTCCAGTCTATGTTTATGTTCCAACTTTCCACCTCCATAATATTAATTTGACTCAGCTGTCAAGGAAATAAAATCAGTGAATTTGCTGTAAATAAAGACACAGATTATCTTTCCAACTGTGGCTTGATCCTTTCTAACATTGGGATGTAGGGAGGAAAGAGAATTCCAGGGAAGTCCATAAGCTTTTCAGGCTGATCTCAGCTAAAAGGATACAAAATATAAAGATGTAGGAGAAAAGAATTGTGTTCTCCAATACTGGAAAGAACAAAGATGACTATTTTATATGTCAACTTACTTGTTTGTACCAAAAGATGAAAAAGAGGGTTAAATAATGTTTGACCATGTAACAAATTCAAGTTAAGCCACAAATATACGATTACAAAATGTATATAGGCCACCTTTCCAGCTTTCTTATATGTCTAAAAAAGGATGGATAAGAAAGCTGGATAATAATGGGCTTAAATTTATTGCCAATTGTTTTGTTTGCAGTGTTAAAACAAACAAAATACCTTGCAGCATATGTTGTGAATACTTCAAATGTTTTCCGTGCCGTTGTAAACTCCGGATCAACCCATGTCCTACAGTGCCCTAATTTGAAATGTCAAATAATATTAGTCAAAATTTGGCACAGTAGAGATGCCCAGCATTTTTGGCCATTGCAGAGCAGTTAAACATATCCTGTGCCATCTGTTATCATAAATGAAGTTGGAGGCCACAGAGAGGTGGCAGTGACAACATAAAGAAGAACAAATTAAGATGTGACAATAATGTACTCTGCCTAGAAGAGATGTTTAAAGATTATCCCACATTTGTCTTCCTTTATTTTGTTTAGAATACTACTGAAGTTGGCGCTGCTTATTTAGGTTTTTACAAATCATAATACCTAGATATCTGAATACGTCTTTGATTTGAACACAAGGGGAAATATAAGTATTGACACTAGAAAGGTGCTTAACACTTATCTAGAGAGAACATAACATCATCCATATAGAGACTTATATGAATACGATCACCCGGCCTCATGGGTGTCATGGCTTGTGCTGAAAGTTCCTGACAGAAAATATGAGCTTTCTATGCAGCAGACTGGTGTGACGGATAGATCTAACATATGTCATTTAAGATAAAAGATGAGTATTTTTGACTCTTCTCAAGAAACTATTCCTACCCTATGTTGCAGCTGTTTTTTCCACTTGACGTTCTAAAAATTCTTTAGCTTCATATAAAAAAACCAAAGCTATAAGGTAAAGCATTAAGAAATGAAACAGCTTGTTTTTAATAGACTGAAGATACCTGGTGAAGGTTAGGACAATTTCACCACAAAATAAAAAGTGTAGATTCTGCTGTAGCATCAGCTATATTAAAATGGATTAGATTTCTTCATTAAAAGCAAAAAATAAAGATTTACCAATGACACAAGTCAAAACTGGTACCAAAGACAACTTGCTGGGTGATTTGTGTAACAAAAATTTAGACATATCATACTAAGAGATTTGAAAGTATCATACATCTTCCATATACAATTATTTCTACTTCTTTCTTGAGATGCATTTCTCAGTAAATTGTTTTAACAACTTTTACTTGAAGATCTGTGTTTTATCCTTCCACAGAGTAATTGCACTGATTATCTTAATAATTCATTGTTTTGTTAATGATTGTGTCCATTATCTTATAAATCCAGAGGAGCTGTTGACCTTTCATTTATGTGTTTGCTCGAAAGCTAAACAGGCAGCCACCAGGATTCAGCAGTCAGCCAGCAGCCTCCACTCCAACAGTACTTTCACCCACTTGAGGACTGGAAACAGCTTTTCTCGGGCTAGTGTAGATTTGTGTGGATTAGTCCTCAGCTCTACAGCCGAGGGCTTGGAGAGATTCTCAGTAGAATAGGCCAGGAAGCTGTTTGGAATTGAATGTTGTTCCTCCCCTCTCATCATTACCCTCAAGCCCCCACAAAAGGCCCAAATCTCCCAGTGCCTTTGAACCTGTGTTTCAAAATGAAAGACATGTCCAATGGAGGGTCTTTTCTTATTCTTCTTTCGCTGAAAGGAATGGAGAGAAAAGAAGAAATAGAGGAGAAAATAAAGAAGCTTTAGAGCCTCATTTTCCCTCCTGCTATACTGCTTTCGTTTTCTTCCGGCCTTGAGCTACTTGTTGGAGGAAAAGGCAAATTTCAGGAGAAATTCCTAAAGGTTATTCCCCCAATCAACCAGTGCACTCATCCCCTACTTTTTGGCAGCGATAGAGAGTAAACGGGTGAAGAGAGAGAGGGGAAAAAAAAAGAAATGGGGACACAAGGTTGAAGTAGAGGGCAAAAAAAGAGGGGACTTTGGAGACAGCTGTTGGAGAGGTTAGTTAGAGATTTCCAGCCATTAGCTTCAGTCCAAGACAGCTCGTCCACTTGAAGCAGACAAGAGCCGGGCCAGGCCGGAGCCCCAATGTGAAAGGGGACGGGACACAGCTTGATCTCTTGGGGAAATTGTTTACAAGTGGGACCCTCATTTCTACAATAGAGCAGAGTGCAAGAAAGAGGGACAACAAAAAAAATAAATAAATGGAGGACTGAAGAAAATAGTTTATTGAGAGAGTGAAAAAAAAATATGTCAAAGCACAGGAGCAAAGGTAAAAGAGTGTGAAGAGAGAGTGATTGAAGATGGACCAATGAGGGATTCAGATGGGTGCAGTTGGAGGGCCAGTGAGGGTAGTCAGGTGGGGGTTGTGACACAACAACTGGAGGACCTGTGGGGGTGGAGGGCAGAAGGCCTTTCTTTCTCTTTTCAAAGGCAGGATAAACAAGGAAATGAGTCTGTAATCATTTCCAGAAATTACCTTCCTCTTCGCCTCTCCTCTCCCTGGGCTGTCTCCCCGCCTCCATTCATTAGCAGGCCATGGCCTGATTAAAGACTTTCATTGTCCCAAAAAGAGACGGTGAGTGGATCTTCAGTCCACTCCGTCCTTGTCAGTGATACATTAGACGTAGTTCATGTTTTTACAGTACCAACATCGGCTCTCCTGCTGTATTTTTCCTCATTTGTTGCTGAAATTCTTTAAATGCTCCAGTAAAGAGAAAAAAAATAAATAAAAAATAAAAAATAAAAAATAAATAAATAAATATATATATATATATATATATATATATATATATATATATATTATAGTTATATATAATATATATATATTATAGTTATATACTATATATATATCATTATAGTTATATATATATATATATATATCTATTATCGTTATATCTATATCTATATCTATCTCTTCTAGTTCTATCTATATCTATATACTATTCTCGTTTCTCTCTCTCTCTCTCTCTCTTCTCGTTCTCTCTCTCTCTCTCTCTCTTCTCGTTCTCTCTCTCTTCTCGTTCTTCTCTCTCTCTCTCTCTCTACCTACCTTCTCTCTCTCTCTCTACCTACTCTAACCCTCTCTCTCTCTCTCTCTCTCTCTCTCTCTCTCTCTCTCTCTCTCTCTCTTCTCGTTCTCTCTCTCTCATCTCTCTCTCTATATATCTTTCATCTCTCCTCTCTACTATATATATGTGTGTGTGTGTGTGTGTGTGTAATTGCCAACAACTTATATACCTAAACAATCTTTTTCCTTGAATAAAATCTAGTAAGGATGTTGATGGACATTGAAATAATCAAATTTAAAATGGAGAAGAAATTTAAAAGTACATGACAAGCTTAGTGGAAGCATTTAGGTCACTACACAGCTTTATAAACCCTCATTTATTACTTATTGATTATATCCTATCCTAACGGTCTCTCCGTCCAAAGATACAAAGCACAAATCTGCAGCTTCTTAGGCCAACAAAATAGTTATGTGCCGTGAAGAAACATTCTCATTTAATTAAAAATCTAAGCTGAAGGCATTTGATCATACAGATGTAACACTGATCCATTAAAACCAACTGACTGCTTTGGAAAAATTCTTAGGCTGTTGCGTAGAAATACATATAGTTGAAGTTTACGACCAGGTACAGAAGGCAGAGGTAGTGTTGTTGCTTTTTCTTTTTAGGTTGCTTCAGCGCTGTCTAACGTGTAATGACATTTAGCTGGAAGGAATTAAGAGATCCAGCTATGCTGAAAAACTGAGTTTATGGAGTAATTTAGATGTTATGACTCCTGATTCCTGATTTTTCCATAATAGGGCATACACAAAAATCAATAGAAGACTACAGAATACAACAACAGTAATCCAGCAGTAATAAATGATTTGATGTTCAGAGTGTTTCTTAAGGAAAAAAATTAAAAGTTCCTCAAGTGGATGTTAGAAGTGAGCCACAACTCTTTCATCTACTATCTATACCCACTTATTCCTATTTAGGGTCACAGGGATCTGCTGAGGCCTGTTGTAGGTCTCTTTGGGCCAGATTCGGAGGTAAACCCCAGACGGGTCATCAGTCCATCGCAGACAAACAACCACACACACACTCACTCCTACAGACAATTTGGAATCTCCCGTTAGGCTGACATACATGTTTTTGGACTGTGGGAGGAAGCCAGACCACCCGGAGAAAACCCACACGAGCTCAGGGAGAACACGCAAACTACACACAGAAATGCCCCAGCTGGGATTTGAACCAGGAACTCTCCTGCTGGGTGGCATCACCCCTAGCAACCAAGCCTATTTCAGTTTTTTTTTTCTCTGTGTGAACTGTGACTCCTTTTTTATATTTAGAAAAAGATCATAATCAATCAAGGAACACCGAGGCAGATTCTTGTATGCATGGATGCAGTATAAGACATTTGAGTAATTGGAGGTTGACTCAAGCGCAGTTTTTAGTAAGTAAGTATGGAGCTTGAATGCATCAAGTGATGGAAGGTATACACCAAACAGGAGCATTGCAACTTGCAAGGAAAAAAGACAATGAGCTATGAAACAAAATGTGCAAAAGAGGAAGCTGAGAAAACAAAACGAATATCAACACAAATAAACGAAGACGGCTCTGTTGGATGAATCTCAGCTCGAGCGGCAGCTACATTGTTATTGCAGAGGCGGACGAAAGACTGAAGAAATTTGGTGATGAGGACAACGAAGGTGAGGAAGAGGGTCAAGACTCGGTTTTAAAAGTGGAAAATGATAAAAAAATAAGCTTAAAAAAAAGCCCCAAAAAACAACTCGGCACCCAAAACATGTGAGAGCGCAGATCTGCAAATACAAGAAGCTTAGTAAGACTCGCAGAATCGCAGATATCAAGAATCTTATCTTTTTTTCTTCTTTTTTTTAAATCTCAAAAACTTGCTATGTGACTATAATGTGCAATATAACATGTTACTGCTGTTTAATCCAAATCCTCAGGACCCACTGCTGTACATGAATTACATGTTTTCCTGCTATGCACCTTCAGATGACTCTTGTCTGCCTGTTCGCCGTCAGCTCAGGCAGAGCCAGAGAATCATCCATCACCATCACCTCTAAGTTTACCTTGTAGGTTTTTTACTTAATTGAGTTGTTATCTCACTTTGGCCAAAGATGCACTGCAACACATATGCTACGAACAGCACCTCCTATTGTTCCTAGTTTTCCTTGAGTCTGTTATTACTGATAACAGACTAAAGTGAATGCAGTTCCTGATATCTGACTTCCTTTGTGTTTGGCCTGTACAGGGCATCTCTGTGTCAGCATGACAGGCGGAACACACTGTGCATGTAAAATAGTAGTCCGACTTTCTGCTTGTTCACACCTTAATCCCCTCAAGCACCCATTTCCTGCCACGGACGTATTATGTGACGGGCATGTAAAAGAGTTTATAGTGACACAGAAAGGGCGCAACATGAGATTTCAAGGGCGGGAAAAAAAGAAGAAATTAAAGCCACAGTGAGAGACAGCTCTGTACAAACAAAGCTATAAGAAAAAAAAAAACAGATGAATTAAAAGCAAAAAGAAGAAAAAGGAGCATCTGGCAGGATGGCAAACACTAAGTTGTGGTAGAGAAGGAGGCCTTTCCCTTCTAGGGAGGAAGTATTTGGGTTTTATTGGTTTCATATGACATGACAGAAACTTTTTAAGATGTTGTAGACGCGCTGGTAAAAAAGCAGTCTGCCCACCCCTGCATAAAGTGCGCCTGTGATCTCGGCCATATTTATAGGCACTGTCTTGTGTCACATGGCTTCCATTTCTTCCCTTGTTGGGACCCCCTGTGGCTGCTTTTACAAGCACAGGTATCAAGAGGTCAAAAGGACCCTTGTCCGTGGCTTCATCAGGGATCCCCGCCGTCCTTGACACTTTTGGTGAGTTAAACATAGATATTTAACTGTAAAGGTACATTTATAATTTATTTTTCTACACATCAATTAAAAACTTTGCTGATGTACAATTTATTTTTGTAATTGTAATTACAAAATAAATAAATAATTAAAGCCCTGTGGTGCCCTTGAGGTTGTGTTTTCCTCAAGTGAAGAAATTTCACTTTCTCCAATACAGGAAATGAGTCCTGGAAACTCACATTTACCTCAATTCACAATTTTAAGGGGTTATACTTTCTGATGATGAAAAGAGGTTTCTTCCCTCTTAAAGGGGAGTTTTTCCTGCCACTGTTTGGCTGAAGGTTTTTCTCCCACTAGGGGAGGTTTTTACCTGCCGTTGTTTATGTAATAATTTCTCAGGAGTTCATGTTCTGGGTCTCTGGGAAGATCCTGGAGACAACTTGTGTTGTAATAGAGGCTATATATATATATACACACAAGAAAGACTGATTTCATGAAATAGATGCATTAAAATGTTTTCTGCTCTTACAAAAAAAAAAAAAAAAAAGAACATTATACATTTCCGGTAAAAGAAGGTTGACTGCTGTCCAGCAATCCGGGTGGGTTTTAACTGACCTGCAGGATAGCACCTTCAAACCAGGGACTGATTTGTTCATTTCTCTTCCTCACCTCTGACTCAGTGCTGCATTTCATAAAGTACAGACCTGGCCAGCAGCTGCGGTTAAAACCCATCTCCATACAAAGTCCAAAGTTCTTCCACAGCAGAGATGTCACCAGTGGATCTAGGTCATGCATGGCTGCTTCTTGATAGCAGGCATTTACAACTTTTATTTTCATATCAGCTGCATCACAAGAATATGACAACACAGTGTAGTTACAACCTCAGTTACCTCTAGTCTACGAATGTAAAGCAAACCTGAGAAGTTACAGCAGGACCCCCCCCCCTCATCCAAGCTGCAGATCCCTGCATCCCTCCTTGGCCATGTGGTGCACCGTGTTGGTTTTAGTGGGCACTAAAAGCACACTGTTAAACATAGTTTTAAAAGTTCCTAAAAGCATTTTTCCCCTCTTCGGGATTGGTACTTTAATCTGCTCTCAGGTTTCACGTGCTGGACTGGCACACCTGCGGAGAGAGGAATGAAAAGAAGCTGGATGCAAATGCCCACTGGCTCCCACACATCGTAGACTCCTTGTAAAAACAAAGAAGGAGAAGACTAATCAGATTTATTGTTTTAATCTTAAAGAAGATGTCTTTTCTGTCTGAACAGAGGTGTTCGTGACCTCTTAGTAAGAATCTGCTAAAACTCTGTCTGTACCATGTAAAAGACAGAGATTATAATGAAAACTGTTGTTTTAATCTAAACAACCTAATTTATGTCAATTTAACTTAAATTTGTCATTTCTTTTCTAGATTATATTTCCTATACTTAATATGGACTTCTGATACAGATTTCCTCTGTGATGTTAGTGTCATGTTATGTCTTGTTGATAATTCCTACAGCAATAGGAGAAGTAGGTACATTAAGGTCAAATCCAAACTTGATAAGGATCAAAGAGAATGGGCTCCTTCCTCTTTCTACTGTCTCATAAAAATGATTTTTATTTGCACTTTTCCCACTTTAACAGTCCTCTCTACGCATTCAAGCAGACATTTGAAAGCAGTGGAAGGGAGTAAATGATGCTCTATCTGTCTATCTTCAAGGGTTAGGAGACAAAGTGGTTCCAAGACGAAGGGGTCGTCAGTGAGTTCAAGGGAGTTCAGAATTTCCAAAGAGGTTAAAGTTCAGGTTCAGGGGGGAGCGAGGTGAGCTGTTTGGAGTTTTAAGGACTTCTTTTATCTCGTTTGAAACAAAGATACCGACAAAGCTTTTGCAGGGATTAATGAGTTTTCACAAGGGAATTAGGTTGGTCAGGGACTACGCTGCAAAAACAGCCCCTCTAGAAATAAGCCTAATATTCCATCCATCTATTTTCTACACCCGCTTAAGCCTGTACAGGGAAACGGGGCTTATTTTCTTATATTAAGCAAAAATAACTGCCAAATGCAAAAACATTTTCTGACTAGAATTTTTAAAACTAAAATAAAAAAATAATCTCACCACTAGTCAACTAAAAAGACTAATTATGTTGGAATGAGGATCTTCTACTTTTTTTTTTTTTAGGTGTTTTTGTTGAGGATTTAGGATTTTTTTAGGAGGTGTTTTGATGAATAAGAATGCCACTAGGAAGACTGTTTACATGTAGAAACATTGGCTTGAGTTTTCAAAGCACAAACGATTACATGAATAAGACTCCAAAGTCAGATGAGTTAAAAACCAAATGTCAAGGGCGAAGGACAGGAGCAAAATAAAGGAGGAGGAGATTTAGACCACTGTTTCCCTCTGTCAGCTGGGAATATATGAAATCCCTGGAAAGTAAAACAGATGACTCTGGAGCGCTGACAAAGATGTTTGGGGGGGGATATCAGGAATAAGTATTATAAATTTCATTTGCACATTGCTGCAAGAACATATTACAGATTTCAACATCTCTGACTTTCAGACAATACGAGCAGACAGAGCAGTTAGAGGATTGGAGAAGGGACTGCAGTGTTTGTTGACAAAGGAGGGAGTAACTTTGGACCTGTTATGGTGAAAGAGAGTCTCTGCACCCCAGATATTGAACTGTTGGCAGTGGTTCCCAGTCGTGATGTCTTCCAAGAGAATTTAGCTGCTGATACTGCACGTTTGAGCTTCACTGTCGCCAAGTTACATTACACAACATAGACAACAACCCAACACATTCATCCAGACAGCATCCAAGTGATTAAGAGATTTATTCATTTATTTATTAATGAATAATTTACTCTGCACCAGTATAATGTGTTTTGCCTTTTTGAGGTTAAAGTATTACTCAGTTTGGCTTGATTTGATTCAGTTTGATGTCTTTTTAATCAATTGCAAGAGCTGTAGAAAATGTTGGATCAAAATGGGGCGGATTCTGGGCTCTTTTGTGTGATTGTCTGAATATTAATGCCACTACACATTGCCTCTGACATCCTTGCAAATGTGTTGGTCCTTTTTAAAACAGTAAACACAGTATCCATAACAGTTTCATATAATATAAAATATAAGAATGAAACTATATTATAAGGGGGTGGGGATTATTTGAATTTTGGAGCCTTTAAACTGTAGACATTTTGTAGGTTTTGAGTCTTTTTTTTTTTTTTTTAATAAATCTGCTTTAATTTAACAACTAAACAGTTTTGTGACAACTATACTATATGAGTGGTTCAAAGATAGCTGTTCTAAGGCCAAAAATATCCTCAGACTAAATTCTGATGGTGCCAGAAATTTAGTATAGAGAATAAAAAATATGACTGCATAACTTTTACCATGATCGATATTTCCAGTTCTGAATAATAGGGAATGATGATCATTTCATAGTACTCTGAATATACGTTCTTTCTTTCCTAAATAGATTAAAACACCAGAAGACTTGAAAACCCATGCCCTGTAAGTGCTTCAAGTCAACATGTCCTTTTTTTTTAAAATTTACTTGACTGTGATACGGATACAGTAAGTGGACAGATAAGATGAATCAAGTATTTGTGTCAGGACATCTTGACTACGAAAGGCAGAGTCACGTTTGTTAAAACTGATTTGGGCTCCAAATACAGACAACGTGTGCACACATAGTTTCATTCAAACTTTAACACAAGGTACCTTCTTTCTGGTACTTAGTTACTTCAGTCATTAATACTGTTATTCACCTGTAATAAATGTGTAGATGATAATGTCCTTGACGGTCTGATCTTCAGAAGAGACCATGCACACGTTATTGAAGCCACTTCTGATCATTATTCTGTCTGTTTTTCACAGTCACCTTGCTCACACATTCCCCGGCACCTCAGCAATGTGAATAAATGGCAAAATCTAAATAACGGAAACCCTGAGGGATCCATGACGTGTAAGGTGAATGCCTGAGAGTTTAAAAAAAAAAAAAAAAAAAAAATCTGCAGGCTTCAAAAGATCAAAAAAGGAGAACACCATCAAAGTAAAACCACAGAAGATTGTAATTTTCATCAGACTAATCTCCAGAAAGGCTTGACTGGATTATGGGTTGATCAGTGGCTGCATCTGTCCAATGAAGAGCTTCTCGTAACTGCTAAACCTTTATGATTGGATCTGGGAATTAAAAGCTATGGGCACTTCACTAGTGTGTAGTGTATAACAGCTGTACATACTGTAGAAAACAGCCTCTATAAATCCTGTCGAAAGAAAATAAATAAATAAATAAACAAAAAAAGAAAAAGCCATGGTGCCACTCTAGAAATGTTGCATTTGTGGAAGGATTATTTCTTTATTTTTATGTTTTATATAGTTCAGTTTTGATCCAAAATTAATCTACTTGCCAAATGACTAAGAACAACTTATATGACTGTTCATAATTTAACATGCTTTTAAAAAGTCTGTGTTTCTGTTTTGACTCAATTCAAGAAAACTACTACTACTACACATGTTAAAAGTTTCCTCTGACCCCTGAAGTAGTTTGGGGGGGGGGGCAGCGGTGTCATTGTGGGTAAGAGGGTGGGTGTAAGGAGCTGACCCCCCCCCCCCCCCCCCCCCCCCCATGATCACTGTAGATTGGATTAGATTACACTGGAGCAGATTAAGGATTGTATAAATATCTGAAATCAACCTGCACAAAACAGTCACAGGCTTGCGATGTGTGCTGTCATGACTGTCTGTCTGATCTGATACACAGTAAGACACAAGTGGGCAACAATAGTTGATCCACACAAACTCTTTATTTGTCCAGAGCAGAAGAAAAATTAATTGTCAGGGGTCGTGAAAAGGAAGAGCCTTTGCAAGATCTTTTAAAAACAATTTAACTGTTTACTAAATCTTATTTAGCTTTAGCTGTAGGCAGCATCTCAGAATACAGGAATAGACGTTCTGTTAACAAAGGGGGCTTTGTTATTAAGGCTTATTAACAAAAGAGGAAAAGAAAAATGTCAGGGTACCGAAATTTGAAAATGTACCATATTAAATATTAAATACATGACTAAATACATGCAATTCATTAAAAAGAGAAAGTGGACCATCAGCTTATTCAGCAACGATTTTAGAGAAGTCATTGACATTTCTAAATTACTTAAACTCTCCAGTGTGAAGAAGTGTAACACACAGGGCAACCAAACACACCTTACTAGCACAAAGTATCAATCATTTTTTAACATCCCATAGGTGGTACATATATAAAACTAGTGACCTTGAAGTTCTGGCTGTTTTTTTATTGAAAAGGGTTGTTTTTTTCCCAAGTTTCCTTTCACAGTCAAAAATATGTTAGGATTCATCTTAGGTTCGTGGGTGAATGGAATTAGTGTGAGTGAGTGTGTGTGGTTGTTTGTCTTTTTCTACCTCAATGCAAGAACTTAGTGTTTGATACTGAAAAAGGGTCAAAACTGCCCAGAGAGAAACGTATAAAGACAAGACATGTAAGATGATGCCATAAAATCACGACTGCAGTGAAGCTGTGTCGTGTTTCTTTACTTGATATACATTTCCAATCTCTTTTCCCATGTTTCCACTGCAAGACAGAAATTCAAAACACAGTATCATTTTTAATCTCCATCTGACACTTAATAACCTGGTCAGATCTCAAGTTAAAAGGCACAGAAAGCCACAATGTTGGTTTCTCCAGCATTAGGAAGCTTGTAACTCCTGTTTGAAACTGCTGTTCACTCACTCACTCACTCACTCACTCACTCACTCACTCACTCACTCACTCACTCACTCACTCACTCACTCACTCACTCACTCACTCACTCACTCACTCACTCACTCACTCACGCAAACACACACACACACAATTTGAATCAATTCCTGTCTCTGCTATCAATCTATATCTCGATCGTTGGACCTCCTGATCTGAATAAACTGGCCTATAGGCCTTACAGCAACCCAATACTTAGTATATTTTTCTGATGTCATACTGATGTCAAAGTGTCAGAATTAAGCGCTGGCAACCCCACCCCACCCTTGTATCCACCTTTTTTTGACTGCGATATTATAACTTGCCTGTCAATATAACATTTGGTGACCCATCATACAGTGCTTTGTTTTTGTTTTAGTTTCTTTTCCCAGCAGTTCAGTGATTATACATTTCTCGTAGTTTGAAATATTTAAGTCAAACTACTTATACACTTAAAATGACCCATTAGATCTTTGGTAAAGTCTTTTAAGTAACAGCATTGCAGAAAAGCAGTCAATCTGTGGGAAAAAGGAGCACATGGGCTCTTGTTCAACATGCAACTGTAATGGGGTAAGACTCAGGTAACCAGCAAGTGTAATTACGAGTACGCCTGATCCCTGTGAAAGCTGTAACTGGCCACTTTCTCCTCTGTATTGAAGGCTTTGGCACGAGTGGCGGAGAGGGTCACTGTTTAATAATGAACAGGTCGAGCCGGCTGTAACGGATACATGCACCTGCTTTATACATCAGTCAATTACCTAATTAGAACTCTCCCTCAGGGGAAAGCTAATACCTCATCCTGAAGCAGGAGGACAACCCCTTGCATGTGAACAGAGGCACTCGCAAGTCAAATAGATACCTGTGTGTGTGTGTGTGTGTGTGTGTGTGTGCGTGTGCGTGTGCAGTCAGGGTGGATGTGTATGTGTGTGTATTCATATGTGTGAGGAACAATAGGAAAGGGATCCAGTATTTCTTTGCAAAGATCAGGTACCCAAAGACTCACATGGGAAATTGTTGTCAATGGAACTGTGATCCTGTAACAATCCTTCCTCTGCCCAGCTCCTTGCACATGCTGCCCTCAGCTCCTCGCTATTAATCTTTCCATGAGAAAATTATATGATGGGTGCTTCCTACTCTCACTCAGAGGGCAGAGATTAAACGGCAATTAAATGGTCAACAGTTCCATCCGGTCTCCATCCTTTGTAGAAAGTGGTCCGAGTGAGAACTTTCATCAGTACTGATCACAATGTCGATTATTGTTCTCAGTAATATGCAATTTTTATTGCACTGGAGTTCAGTAGCGTTGTTAGAACACTTAGAATATATCTATGGCTTGCGCTGTTCAATTATAAGTGTCATCAGCAGTCATCTTGGGTGAGGTGGATAAATCTGGAATAAATCTCACAAAACTGTGACCACCATGGACTCATAGTTGTTCTTCATATCCTCTTGCCCATTTCACACAGCATGTACAAATAGAGATGAAGCCACGAGACATCTAACCGCCGGGCCTGCAGGTTTCCACAGAGAACCCGGTGCACACCCTCGGATGATGTGACATGGATCCCGTCCAACTCTTTAGGAAGTTTAAGGTGTAAATGAAGAGACAGACCAAACCAACAGCCATCTACAGCAGCCTGCGTCAGAGTACAACAGGTAAATAGGCCAACTGCAGCACAGGGATGAACTTGGTTTCACTCATGTTTTATTGGCATGATAGACGCACCACCTGAACAACAATATGCAACGCGTGAAAAGGTAAAAGGACAGTGTCCAGGGAAATATGATCACCATGGAATTGCTTTTCACTTTCGTGTGCTTCCTCAATTGTTGATATTGAGAAATGGCCACACCACACACTTGCAGCATTAGATCCTCTCTCTCTCTCTCTTTGGCTGTAGCTGTCTCGAATACAGATTTTCTTTTTTTTATCATCCACAGCTCGGTGCATTCTTAGCGATTTGTGGCGTTACCACTGACTTATGGCAGGTCCACCTCTATCTGTTTCCCCACAACGCCAGTCACGTGTTCTGAGTTTGCCTGAGAAAAGTACATGTAATGACCACGGAAATGAGCAGAAATTTGAGTTGATTGTAAAAAATGGGTGACAAATCATTTCCTTCAGCCCTAGTAAAATGATTTGGCACATTTTTTTTTTTCCTATTTTTTACAGTGTGCCAGCCTCAACAGATGGTTTTCATTTGATCTCTGAACAGTTTAATTATGCATTTTCAGGATGGAAAAATTGTTTCAACAAAATAAAAAAAAAGCTTCTGGCAATGATAACCTGCCTAAACTTTTAGACTGCTGAGCCCTGTGAATGAAAACGTTTTTGGATGCAGTGGTCAGACATGCGTCACACAACTACGATCTCCTCTGGTACAGATTTTTGTAATAGTTTTGTGATGAATATTTTTCACTGTCTGGAATTTAGCAATTGTAATCTTTACTCTATTCATGATGGGGAGAAAGCAAGGAACAAAGACACATATTTTGAGTTGTTTTAAAGAGGTTGTTTTCATGAATAAACGTGTCAAAGATTAATACCATGGTCAGACAGCTTGCATAGACAGTTTGGGTTTTGCTTAAGCCACCAGAAGCTTCGGGGAAATCAAGCTCACTTGATCTGTGATTTCACCTCGGGAGGATGGAGGGAGCTGGGGGTGCTGGTAGCTGTGGTTGGGGTGGAGGAAGGGGGTGGGGTTCAAGTGATGAATCTTTCACTTGATGAAGAGGGAGGGGAAGAGGGTTGATCATTCAGGATCACTAACGTTAGTCTACACATCCTAATCTATGTTTCCATCATAACCTCTGCCCCACCCATTTCTCTTCATCGTGCTAAGGCAAACATCTAACCACTTCCCAAACCAGCAACCAGCAGGGCCCAGTCACCTACATTGCCCTACATCCTCATGTTACGCTTTTACTACATTGCAAAATCAATTTCTGCTTATCAAAAAACAGCTATAGTGTAAATATATGTGCTGCAAGGGAGATGGATTGAATTGAAAGAGAAAAAAGTGGACCGAAATTGTGTTGGTTGTTGGCAGGGGCTTGGGTCATGCAGCAGACTCCTAAAAATCAATATTCACACTGGAGGACTATTAGGTTATTGAGAAGTGAGATGACTGATTGCGGGTTTGACTGGGTGGCTGAATGCATGTGTGTGTGCACTTACTCTAAATTACAGAACAACTTTCAATAGAAACTTTACACGCCTGACTTTTCGAGTTCCCCATACCAAAGCATGACAGAATTTTACTGTAACCAGTAATCAGTTTGCTGAAAATCAAAACAGGGTTGTAAACGTGAAAGAAACATTTCAAATAAATGAGCTGGATTTCCTACGTGCCCTTTCTCTTTAAGAAAAGTGAGAGATCATGCCCACTTCAGCCCAGTAACCAGAAGGGAAAGAGAAGCATGTGGCTTGCCTCAGCGAGAAATCCCAAAGTGCTTGCCGACTCCTAGCTGCTAATACAACTAATGCAGTAATGTAAGGGCCGAGGCGATTAATGAGAGCGCTTTGCCCCTGACATCTCAGACACCCTAATGTTGCTGCAGCGTCTCCCTAGCTGTGCTTTAATCCATCACTGGTCCCTGTAACCCAATTATGGCCTGACGCTTTACTTTTAGCTCCTCTGCTGGGTCCTTCATAGACATCTATAAAAGGACAAACAGACACACACACAGACAGAGACAGAGAGAGAGAGAGAGAGAGAGAGAGAGAGAGAGAGAGAGAGGGGAAGAGAGAGAGAGAGAGAAACAAGTGAGTTTCAGCATCGGGCACATTTGGAAAAAAAAAACAAAACTGGTGCACATACAGACATGTCGCATGCATACACACTTACATATTCCCAACTTTAATGCAGTCCTCTAAAAACTCACGGGATGCTTTAAGGGAGAGCAGGAATCTCAATTATCTGTTATGGGTTGTCATTTGATCCAGTGGAATCAAGCAATCAATCAACAATCTCACCAAATTTAGCCGTCTGTTAGTTTTACATGACACATTCTTCTTATTTGCTCATTTTAAATAACCGCCTGAATTTCCAGCTTCTCTCCAAAACCCCTCTTGCTGTTATGACTACTGCGATGCCACACTGACATGCTTTACTCCCAGATGTCCATCAGTACTTGTTTTAGCTAAGGGGGTGTATGTTCTGCATTTTTCATAAGATCCCCCTGCAACATTTATGATTCACCCTCAAGTCTTTAAAACAATACTTGACTGCTTTTCCCCACCAGGATAACCCGAACATCTGGGACATACAGAACATCGGGGTGTCCCACTTGACACCAATCTCACCCCCCCACCCACTCTTCCTCTCTGTCAGTCACTTATGTCACATACAGAGTAACAGCTTAGTCAATCCAGAGATCTATGTACTTGCTTCCTCTAAATCAGGTGGATTGACTCCTTAAGAGTTACTGGAGTAGCCTACTTCCATTAGCCACTCCCAAAGGCAAATTAACTTAAATGTACCCGCTCAATAAAGTTCAAGACAATCATTTGCATGTCAATGTCCTTTTTCTTTCAAGGCCTTCCCAAACATACAGCTGACTCATGCAAATCCCGAGATTGCTGAGATTTCGTTGCACTAATACCAATTAGCCAGAGAGCTAATTGCAAAGTGAATTTGCTCGAAGTTGCTTTGAAGAGAATTGTGATTTGTGAATTCGCTGTATGACAATATCAAAGATGAACTAGTCTCTAAAAAGGTGCACGAGACAGTGGAGAAGTTGATCTAATTAGCCATCTCTACCGTGTCCTTGGTGTTCACAACTAAGCGTATCCGAGTAGCGCCAAGTCGACCCAAACTCGATTCTGAACCTTAGTGGCTTGAAGGAGCCTCTCTGTCTCACAAGGATTTAGCCTGTCATCATTCCCAAATGCCCTCCTGTAATCAGTGTGACACTGGTGAGCCAAACTATGAATGCATCTGCAAAACCTGCCAGCGTTCCCGGTTTCCAGTCCGAAGCATTGTGGGCTTGTGATGGTGGACTCCAGAGTTTCACACAGTTCCAGAAAGTCTCCAAGCTTCAGATAATGACCATGGACTGATCCCCTTTTAAAAATTGTGGCTGCCCATCTTCTCTTATGACTTTAGGTTAAAAAAAAAAAACAACTCAGACATGATCCAGGAATTTGGATCTAACACGTGGAGAGGCCATCTGTGTCACATTTACATGGGGGTTTAGCGCTCATGGTCGGTAAACATCATGGTTTGTCAATTCCAGGTATTGTAGTCGGTCCTCAGTTTTCATGAAAACTTCTGGTGACCTATTATGACCAAGTAATAGTTTTCTGAGACCTTCAGCCTTTTATCAACTCAGCCCTGGTAACACATTGCTCAGGACATGCACCCACCTAAATTACCTTTCAGCCAATTGTTTTACTTCCATGAAATGCCAACTGACATCGTGTCTGGCAGAACTCAGGAGATTAAATCGTTGGTTTGGAAAAGGGTTGTGTTTAGTGTTCCAGTTGTCAAATAATTCTCAGATGACCTGAGAGGTCACCTGGGATTCTTCAGTAACAAGACATGAACAGAGAGATGGAGAGCATAATGTTGCCAGCTGAGAATGCTGTAAAGCTAAATGCTCATATAAATCATCACACTGTATATCCTTACTATTGTGTTTCAAAATAGAGATGAAATCAATGGGGGAAAAAAACAACTTATGTAACTGTCCAGATAGTTCTGGTTGCATGCAGCCTTGTATGTATATTGCTCTTCTTCTTTAGAAATATTCAGAAATTTGTTGATAACTGATGTTAATATCAGAAGTGAAATTGTACAAGTGGGGAAAACAGGTCTGATGAGCAGATATACGGGCAGAACCAAATCTTCAATACTGTTCACCCCCAATTCACTGAGTGAGGAAAAAGGTGTAGTCACACCTTTTACCATTTTAATGTGAGTTTCAGCACGTTTTTTTTTTTTTTTTTTTCAAAAACTCTGGAATAAACCATTTTCAGGAACAGTAATACGTTTTTAGAAACTAACTTGAGGGAATCTTCAGTATTTGTAATATTTTCTGAAACGTTTCCTACTTGGACCATTGGTCCTTGAGAGGCTTCTACAACTGGACTGGAGGTCCACTTTGCCTATAATGAAAATCATTGGACATGATTAGAAAAAACAATCATCTGTCTGTGTAAGGTGCTGCATTTAAAGGTGAATCAGGATGAAAAATAATGAGTTCATTGGCATTTTCTATGGAGCAGAGAGCTCGAGGATTCCAGCAAGGCACATATGTGGGGATGAATATATATGAAAATGTAATCAGTATTTAAATATCTACCTAAAATAAAAGGTGGATTGGAATCACCAACCCATCTGGACGCTGTGCTAAATTCAAGAAGAGAAAAGAAAATCAAGGATAAAGGGTCATACAAGTAACAAGCCAATAGTCAATGGCAACCAACTGATAGGAAATGAAAAAGTGTTTGTTTGGCATGTCCGGGATTTAGTTCAGACTGCTTGACATCTGTTAGTGTTACTTTTGTCCCTGGAATATACGTCAGGTGCCATTTCCTGTCATCAGCTGTTGATAATGGTAGAAAGTACTCAAATGTTTTGTCATGCAAATAAAGCAGAAGTAATTATGAAATTAAGCTCCACTGTCTGTGTCTGTACCAATGTTCTTATCATCCATGTGATTATAACATCACCTCGAATACAATCGCAGTATTAATGTTCAAAAATCAAATCAAACGTTGAAGATTTTAGGGTAGAAAGGTGCTTGACCAGTTTGTCTCCCTTTGGCCTTGTGAAATGTACCAGTGATCCCCCCGGGGAGTGCACTGCCTCTCGCCTGGTGACAGCCAGGATAAGCTCCAGACCCGGAACAAAATGAAGTGGTTAGGAAATTAAAGGATGGATGGATTTCAGGATGTATTCTAAAATTCAGACATTCCTCTGCAGCTTTTCTATGAGAAAGATAATCTCTATATTTTCTATTTAGTCCAAACTGAATGCAGACATACTCAGTGCTGTCTGACTGCACACTGCGAAATATGTTGTACGCTTTGCATATGTTGAGACTCAGATACCACCACAAGCAAAGTAAGTCAGTAAAACAGGCGGGATGGACCTCTGAGGCGAACCTTGCCGCATACTCAAGTGCTATAAGTGCCTAGGAGTCATCTTACAAGAAACACTTATTGCATTTTGTATTGAGCATGATGTTATGAAAAATTAATACTTCAACCGCGTGCCTTCCTCTGCTTGTACTTTCTGTGGGAGAATCTTTGTGTCCATTTATATATGTGATTGCACTTGCACTGGTAGACTTTCAATATTTATGTTTGTCACACATACTGCAGTGAAAGATTTTGTGGCTGTAGAAATGTGATTCTGGTTGGAGGCAGTTGTGTAGCTGTGGAGATAATCAAGGTTTCTACCTCTAGAGAGTCTTTTAGTGTGGAGATCCTGAATCCACGTTGGATTCCCAGCTGCATTTGCTGCATTTAGTAATTTTAGTCCCACTGGTTAGTGCACATATCGACTCCACTATTGACAAAACAATAGACACACTGTCATGAAACGAATTGGCGTGTAAGCGGAAGAAGAAAATGTGAAAAGAATATACCTGTAAAATAATGTTTAAAAGGAGTTTAAGTGAGAGATCTTCTCATAAGTTAGAGCAAAGATGACTTTTTACTTTTCCACGTTCTTTCAAAAACAAGAACTATCAAGAACTGTCAATTCTTTGAGAAATTTTCTTTGTAAATCTCCCTCCAGCTCATCCCTTATCCATTTCATTTCATTTTGAAGATTAATGAAGTCAAACTGTACTCTTTAAATGAATATAGATTATACTGAGTGGATCAAAGAAATCTTCCAAAAATGGATTTTACATGAATACGGTACTCTGCGTAGTCTTCCTTAATAAAGAGGGATCTGTGTGGGATTAGGTGGTTTTAACATCATGTTTCCCCCATTTGATTGTTAGAGAACATTTGCTGCTTAAATACACAGCATCTATTCTTTTAAAGTATTAATGCTGAGCAGCATTTACTCGGGATTTTCATTGAAATTGCTTCAAAGATGAGTTTCTGAAATTTATTTCTTGCGCTGAGATCAAAAGTTTCATAGTGTGACAATTTCTGCTGCTTATGGCCACTGACCAGCTTCCATACTCCTTCAGCCTTTTTAAATATGACTTAAGCCACTCAGGACGATGATGAATCGAGTTTGAACTCCTGACCTGATGAAATGTAACAAAAAGGACTGTTGCAGGAAAGCACGGAGCATGTCAAAGGTCTCAATGTTAATAATCCGTCTTGGTGCTGAAAAAGTGCATCTACCGCTGTGCCGTACGCCACACAGTTGTGTATTATAAAACCAAACCCTGACACGTGTGCAACTGCAGGCACACAAACGCAAAGTGGACCATTTACTCTACATGCATGGCCACATAGCCACAGCCATCAGGGATGGAGACACGCATGACAGGCGGCCATTGATCCACTAACAGGAAGTTAAAAGTCCCCTAGGGCTGAAGATTGAAGTGAAACAGCTGATTGACTTAGAAAAGAAATCAAGAGATGCTGCATCTGGATGCAGTCAACTATCAGATAATACAAAAATGTCAGCGCCAGTCCTCCAGTGACTGTCTCATTGGTGAATTAACACGACCTGGAGTTTAATGCTAATATCAGGTAAAATGTGAATATTAAGGAGGTGTGATGATTATAATACCCACCAGCTGGGGATGGTGATAAGAATTTAGGGTCTTTGAAATAAAAAATATCACACAAGATTTGGGATTCTCATTGTCTAAAATTTAATTATCGGAATAGATTAATTAATTAGACTTAAAAAAAAAAACAAAAAACACGTTTTCCAATGAGCAGATTTGACTTGTGACACATCTCTTCAGGCCTCCTTACTGATGAAACCGATGATCTCAGTTTGACACATTTTTATTCTGCTTTTTATTGCAGCAGCGAGTTTGTGTAGATACTGAAATAAGTAGTCCTTTGTAAATCATGGAAAATTGTTTTGAATCAATTTTGGACTGAGAATCAATTATATATGGATTTTAATACCACAAATCTATTAGAATCTATTAGAACAGTGAGAAACCAAAAAAGTTCATAACAGTCAGGGTATCCCTAAAATTATGTTATGGACATCATCTGTAGTTATTAGTAATCATCACCATCATCATCTGAGGGTTTAAATAATCATGTAACAGTCATGTGATAATCCAACCATGGACATTAAGGCATAAACGGGGGCCTAACCAACCGACTTGCAGATTCACAAATTAGTTTTGAATATTTAGTTGTGAATATTTGTGTAGCTGGAGTCGCTGCAGGGATTTTGCAGCAGTAATGTAGGTATCTGTGGTCTCTGAGCTCCAGGCATCTCAATTTCAGTGGTCAAGATTTGTCTCTTCACTCTACCATTAGGGTAAATATGCTGAAACGTAAATGCTGTAATTTAGCTTATCTACCGTATTATTTTTCAACACTTTAATTTTTGAATATCTGATTTGGATTAGGAAAATTACACTTTCATAGAGCTCTGGTGATGCCTCACTCCCACCGTTCTCAATAATAAGCCTAATGACCTTCGCTTCTTCTCTTTTTCCTCGTTCTTTTCTTCCTCCTCTCCTGACTCTTCCTCTCCTTTTGTCCATTCGCATGGTCCCCTTTCCCATGTTACTTCCACCACGATGGAGACGACTAAACACACCCCTCTCCACGCTCAAGCAGCACACACTCTCATAGCTCATACCCGGAGGGTGACTGCAATCGGTCCTCTATGTGTGAGCTGTAGCGTCTCCCCTCTTGAGTCTCCACCTCAGCGTGTTTCTCCATCCTGCCTCTGGGGCTTGAACACGGACACCGCCCTCAGTCTTCTTTATCCGGTCCAGATAACCCTTATGTGTTGGACAGGGCAGTAGAAGCCGCACACAATAATCATGTTCACTGTTACTGAGAAGACAAGGGGAGGCTCCTCGTCTGCTAAGGGTTTTTCTCCGGGCAAATGTGATGATGAGCAGTTGGAGTGTTTTGCTCTTTTTTTTTCTTTCTTCCTTTGGGTCGGCATCAAGGTAGACTATTGGAGAGCTGAATTTATCACATCTTTGAGGATTACATTTAAGTTAATCTCTAAAATGCTGCAAGGCAAAAAGAGGCCGGCGCGTGGAGAAAATGCACGACAGTGCAAAACCATACACTCTTGGTTTCTTTTTCAATTTCTCAGTGAGACGGGAAAAGTGAGGAGTTATTTTCATATTTCTATAATTTGGAGGCCTTTTTGTATTTTCAAAGTATATTTTGCTCTTCAAGTCAAATACACAAAAGGAAAATATATTATGCTTTCTTACGTTATTGATTCCACGTCTCTGCCCACTCAAAGCTCTCAAGGCCGACGTTAAAATGTCTCGCTTCCCATCATCATCTTTATTTGATGGTGGATATTGCTCTCACACACACACACTCAATTTCTCCTCTTCACTCCTTGATATTAAGTGTGTGTGAATGGGTATGGACTGCAAGGGCTTCTTCAGTGCCCTTTACTGGTTTCATTTTTGGCCTGACCTGATTAAGGCAGTTATGGACGCCTTAAGAGCTTATGGATTAAAAGAAGGATGTTCCCTGTGAGTGCAAGACAAGACATTAGGAGCTCTTTATTAGCTAATCACGCAGACAATGGGCTTGAAGCACTTCGATAAAACAATATAAAGGATTATCTGCACGACTCAATGCTTGCTTCCCCATTTGCATTAATTAAGAGGGTGGTGATTTTTATTGCAGCAATCAAGCAAGTACTGCTGATAAATTGAAGGTAGAATCTACTTTAAGAGATTATAAGATCCAGTCAAGCTGTCTGCTTTGGAGTATGTATAAGGAAACTCTTTAAAATCACGTAAGCATATGCAAACGTGAAATGAGAACAAAAAAGTAAAAAACAAAGTGTCGCTTATTAAATCCTGTAGACTTGGATGTAATTTTAAGACTGAAGTGGGCATTTAAAATGTTACAGAGGCTTCTTAGTCACCTGTCAATATGTGAAAATGTTTTCAAGCCATCAAGCTGTTGACAACGTGTGGATGGGAGGAGACGAGACGCAAACAGACAGATCTGTGGCCATTATATCACTTGGGTTTTTTTATCATCTTTCATCCCACCCCCCCACTTCCCCCGCCAAGAAATGATTAAAGAGCTTGGAGGAAGTTTAGCACACATGATGTGTGAAAGCCTGACAGAGCCTGCCTGTTCATGAAGATGGCATGTGCAACAGAAGATCAAATATTACTTGATAACTTGATTTTCCTCCACCTTGAACCACTACCTTATCGTGGCGGAGGGGTTTGTGTGCTTGAATGATCCTAGGAGCTATGTTGTCGGGGGTATTACACCTCTGGTAGGGTCTCTCATAGCAATTCCTAGGTGACGGGCCAGACTAAGACTGGTTCACAAACTAATCATGAACAGATTAAAAGCAAGGATCGTTACGTCACTTGGATTGGCGTCACCGGGGCCCCACCCTGGAGCCAGGTCTTGGGTTGGGGATCGAAGGCGAGCGCCTGGTGGCCGGGTCTTTGCTCACGGGACCCGGCCGGGTTCAAAATGGCGATGTGGGCCCGCCTTCCAGTAGGCTCACCACCCGTAGGAAGATTCATTAGGGGCCTGTGCATTGTGGTTTGCGTAGCGGTCGTGGCGGGGTGCCTCGGATTGTTCTACTGGGGGACTTCAACTCTTACGTGGACAATGACAGTGATACCTGGAGGGGCGTGATTGGGAGGAACGGCCTCCCTGATCTGAACCCGAGTGGTGCTCTGTTATTGGACTTCTGTGCTAGTCACAGTATGTCCATAATGAACACCATGTTTGAGCATAAGGGTGTCCTTCAATGCATGTGGCACCAGGGCACCTTAGGCTGAAGGTCAATGATTTGAGGCCATGGAGGAGGCATGTCAGTGTACCGGACCATCGTAGTGAAGAAGGAGCTGAGTCGTAAGGCAAAGCTCTCGATTTACTGGTCAATCTACATTCCCACCATCACCTATGGTCATGAAGTTTGGATGAGTGAAAAGACAATATCGTGGATAGGCGTGGCTGAAATGAGTTTCCTCTGCAGTGTGGCTGGGCGCTCCCTTGGCGATCGGGTCAGAAGCTCAGCCATTGGGGAGGAGCTTGGGGTAGAGCCGCTGCTCCTTCACATCGAGAGACGTCCGCTGAGGTGGCTTGGGCATTTGTATCAGATGACCCCTGGACGCCTTCCTAGACAGGTGTTCCAGGCATGTCCCACTGGGAGGAGACCCCGGGGAAGACCAGGGACATACTGGAGAGACTGTGTCTCTCAGCTGGCCTGTGAAAGCCTCGTGGTCAGGGAGGAAGTGTCTGGGGTGAGGGAGGTCTGGGCATCTCTGCTTAGACTGCTGCCCCCGTGACCTGGTCCCAGATAAGTGGATGAAAAAGGATGGATGGAACTTTCTTTTAACAACTGGAATTTGTGCTACGTGCTGCAAGAAAATTGCACAAATTCAGACCAGCTTTATTTTTAAGGAAGAAGAGAATACATTATAAAAGCTTTCTAAATCATCTAGGTTTTGAAAATCAGATGTATGAAATAACTCCAGGGGTTTACCCAGACACCAGTGGATGTCATAATTTTGGCAACAAAATAAAATCAGGTCACCTAACTTGTTAATAAACAGTTGTCATCTAGGATGTATGTGTACGTTCCTGTCCATGCATGGCTTGAGCGTGTGTGAGTGTTCCTTGAGGGTACGAGTGCAATAATGATTTACTAAATGTCAAATGAACAGTAGTGGGGAGAAAACACCATGCAGGCGTGTTGGCTAGGAGCTCTTTAGCATTTCACGCCCTGATTGTGAGATGGCTTTTTTTGGTCAGCACACACCACTGAGGCTGCAGCATGTTCTGACAATTTGCACACATAGATTACAGTTACTCTTGGTCACATGGACCAAAATCTTTATTTAAGGACAAAGTCCACAAAATCTGAACACAGTAAATGACAAGGTACATTTGAGATAACATCCATGGATTGGAATATTTTCTGCCTTATGCCATATTTCCTGAGACCCCCCCCCCCCCCCCCCCCCCCCCCCCCGCCCTCCAATTTGGTGCATAGCTGCCACCAAATGCTGAACTCAGACAGATTTTGACTGGAAAAGAGCACAAGCCATCTGCGCAATAATAGCTTTTATGAGTTTGTTACTATTCATATGGAGCATACCGTGGTCTCTTGGGTGGGCATTGCAGTCGGCGACAGCCTGATGTGGGTTGAGAGGCTGCCATGTCGGCTGCATACCTCCTCTCAGGCTCATCTCCAGGGTCCATAGAGACTGTGAAGCGAGGTCTGTCACCAGCGTTTCTGTTGTCTAATCACTATCCTTCACCCCTCTCTCATTCCTCTTAGCATCTTCTGCTACGATTCGCATTTGCACTCTCTTCCCACACCATCTTTTATTTATTTATCCCTTTTCCAGCGTTGCTTTTTTTGTCAACAAGCCGGAGTTTTCCCGATTTGCGAGGGAAAAGACCGGGATGGCACTATAAAGGCAAGGTCTTAGATATGACAGAGGCACAGGAATATACTCGGAGATAAATTCAAGAGCCAATTGTAATCTGTACTCACACCACATCATTGGTTATTACACTTCCTCTTATCGTTACCTCTTCTGACAGGTGTACTTGTTGACCACCAGGAAGTGATTAGTGGAGGAATTTGCTGGCCAGCCCAATCTGCCAACAGAGAGATCATGTAAATTTAGGTCATTATGCTTGGCGCATGAAATTGGTGTGAAGGGATAAGTGTGGGTGAGGGGGGTGGGGTCGGGTCCTGTAGAGGCAAATCTGAAAATTGAAACTGAGTGTAGAACTCACTTCTGACCTTCTACCTTAACTGTAATATTACCAGTAGATAAATTGACACATACACAGAGATGTTTTGGTGTCATCGCTGACGCAGTTGGACGGCGTGTTTGGTTGATGGGTTGGATTATTCAGAGAGGTGGAGGCTGCTGTGCTGGAAGAATGATGGTGGTGTAGAAGACCGGTCACAACCTAATGATGGTATATATATATATATATATATATAATTTGTGTTTTATATATGATTTAATGACATACTTACTTACTTATGTGTAATGTGTTCCCACAATGCCCTTTGCTAAAATAATTTTTTTATTTTATGGGTCTGCTGATGGGTGAAATACTTAAAATACAATATATTATATTGTTGGAAAGTCTCTTGTCTCCTTTTGTCATTGGTATATCCAATAATGAACAGAAAATGCCTGGAGAATAAACAAAGCTTTTTAGGCACTTTGCATAACATTTTTCAAATTAAAATAGCAGAAAATAACAATAAAGCCATAATAGATTAAAGACAACCTTACCAGAGGGTGAAAACATGCTCCAGTTCAGGCTTTATCTCTTTTAGTGACCTGGCAGGCGTGCATGCATGTTGGCGTATGTGAATCCCTCTCATGTTTTGTAGCAGGTTAACTTACATACTTGTTTCTAGTACTTACAAATATTTTTTCACCCCTTGAAAGTTTCCAACTAAGATTTAAAACCAAAGATAAGATTGTTGTTGAGTTCCTAAGAACCATTTCTTTTTTCTTATGTGGTTCTGCTTGTTTCGCCCCTCTGTGACTGAGAGTTCTTTCCAATGGTCATGTTCTGCAACTTGAATTGATTCTGATCAATATCCTCATGTTACAGAAATATTGTGGAGTTAAACCAGGCCTTGGTCTGTTAGATGGAAATGAGTGTAAACTGTCGTTGCGGACCAAAATGACATGAATTGATGCTGTTTGAGGTAGAACTGAAAATATGTTTGCAGCATAATGTATTTACCTTTAACACAGACGGCAAGATGTTACATCAGAATAAATGGCCATTTGAAGCTTCTCACAGGACTCATAACTGTAATTCCACTTAAGTGGTAAAGTGGATAGAGTCCCCGTAGATGAACGAAGGTAATTTTGCAGTTTTTGCAGTGCAGTTTTACGTCGCTATGGATCAACGAGTACGTCATTTTCATAATTTCTAACAAAGGTATCAATGGTTTCAGTATCACTGCAAGCGAAATGAATTTCCGAGATAAATGGAAATGTTCCAACGTATTTTTACTCATCAGTTTCTCAAAGGGATTGTAGTGATTTTTTTTTTTCCATCAGCAATAAACTGTAATAGGAAATTTACAGTATTGACTCAGCAGCCTGTAAACCAATCTGCCTCTACTTGAAGTTATTTTTATTGTTATGCCAGGCTTACGGTAAAGTCAGACAATTAAACTGGTTCTGTTCTTTAACCACGTTCTGTATGTCATGAAATTGTCTGATCTCATATATATATTTATATATATTTGAACAAAGAAGGTCATCTAGTTTTTAAAGATGTGATCTTAGACCTTTCTGACAGAAAGTTAATACCATTGTATCACCATTGTTTTAACGGGTACAGAAGGCCTCTGTCCTTTTATATTAATGAAAACATTTCACCTTTGTGCCTGTTTGTCGTTTGTCTTCACTCCTGGATGCATGTAAATTCAACATACTTGGAAATGCTGTCAGTGTTTCATCTGCGTAGAAGAAGTCATCAGGTTGAGCAGCTTAAAGTGAACGCAGTCAAAACACAATGAAGATACTTTGAAATCCAAGCACTCACACTGCACCTTTGTGTTTTGATAATGAGTCATGTATTGAGTCTTGGAAAAGGGGATGAAGAGTGCAGTTAATGTATATAAAAGTAGAAAAGAAATATCTTATCGCAAGTGGATATTTGAGACATGTGATCATTCAGTGCTGTCAGTTAAAAATGTGTTAAATGGATAACGTTCCCACAGCTTGGACAAGATAAATGTCCTTATTTTTTTAAACGTCTCTTAAAAAAGGCAGCTTTTCCAAATTTTCAGTTCAAGTCTCTTCCACACTCTGCTCTTTTGTCACCTCCTGCTTGTCTTGATTTCTGAGCGCAGAGTCAGACAGGTGTTTGAGCACTGAGTGGTAAGGCAACACCTTCAGCCCAACTTTCATCCTTTTACCACAAACAACTGTGGTATAGTAACATAACCACTGTTCACTTAGTGTGTATGTCAGGCTATCTGTCTGTGTAAGTGTGTTTTGTTCTTGCATTTGGGGGGCTGGGGGTTAGATTTCATCCTGATAGCAGGGGCAGGCATGGAGGAGGGCCAAACATATGTTCCGAGGGCCAGGAACAAAAGCAGTGACACGTTAGCCTTTTCACGGAGATGACCTTTCCGCCGCTCCGTATCCCAGCTTCTCTGTCTGCCGCTGTCCTTTTGTGTGCCAGCTTGCCTCGGGTCGAGCTCAAGCCGAGCGCTAGAATTTCTCCTCGACTCCCCAAATCTCCCTTGACTAAATGTCAGGATTACATATTTCTCTGCTCACACCGAAGGCTTTAATTAACACTACTGCGCCCTTACATATGTGACTTTGTTTGTGTGCAAGTATGTTTTTCTATGAAATAAACCTGCATCGCTCTGTGTCGGTTTACCGCTCCATTCAGGGCCGGGTAACCTTTTGGACTTTAGGCCAGAGCGGGCTGAGAGGACCGGGAGGGGAAAAGGGATTGGTGGAAAGGTGAGATAAAGATGGAGAATCACACTTACCAGTGGAAGCAGATCTGCTAATGTGCAAAACAACTAATGAACAAAAACAGATGCGCGTGCACAGACACACACACACACAGATGTGAACGCATGAAACACAGGGTCAAATGAAAACCTGAGGCAACCGGAGGGGTGCGCGTGGAGATGTCACAATTAATTCTATTTTGTCAGATCTTTTGGTTTAAGTGTCAATTCAGGCATGGTGACTAACATTTAATAAGGATAGCCTTTGCCTTCTGTGCAGCTCTGTGGGGATAAATCTTAAAACGTAATGTCATGCTGGAAGATCATCACAAGTGTGCATTAAAAACAGCTGCAACCGAAGAGATCGCAGAGCTCCGTAGCTGTGAGATAAAGTCTGTTTTTCCGAGTCGCACTGATGCTGAATCCAATGTTTTAATGAAGTAGAATGAAAGACACTTACCCATCAATGACTGCTTCACGTTGTTTCACTGCAAATACAGCTGATAAGACTGAGACTGAAGCCCCCAGTGTGTTGTTCTTACATGATCAAGAAAGTTGGTTTGTGTCCAGCATTAGAGGCTTTTTTTTGTGTCTAGGGCCTGATGTTAATTAGGAAACAATGATTAAATAATTTACGCTCTTCTACCCCGCCCACTGTTTTCAGCAGCTCCTGCTCATGATATCTGCCTCATGGCAACACCCCCACCCCCCAAAAAAAAAAAAAAAAAAAAAAATGAAGAAAGGAAATAAAAAAACCTACGCAAAACAGCAATACACCAGTAGAAAGAATTTCCATTGTTTTAGGGCTCCTCAAAATATCTAGAGGTTATGCTTATAGATATGGGACATAGCAGCGTGATTAATGTGTGCGTTGCGAGAGGGACAGAGCTTGTGTGAAGGCACGTCACATCACGCTGTCAAGACAGGCCCTCCCTTTTCCCCCGTGCACTTGGAGAAGCTGGCAGTTACCCAGTCCTTTATGAGCACACGCCGTGGACTGGTTCTGAACTGGTTCCCTCACTGGGGGCTAGCCTGGGACCCAACCCTGCGTCACCTCTAATTAGGGGAGGCGCCCAGGAACAGGCATAATGAGCTGATGAATAATTAGAATTGGAGGAAATTGTGCAGCCAGGGTGGCAAATCTGGAGGGACAAGTGCTGAAAACAAGGCAAGCAACATTAAGTCCACAGTCAGTCAAATCTGTGAACTTGGCCAGGGGCGTTAACACTAGGCCTGTGTGAAGAGGAATAAAACTTGAGCACTGGTGGCCAGCCAATGCCACACTCAGACCCCTTAGGTTGATAAAAGGAAGCAAATAAGATGTGGGTGATAAATGAATCCACAAACCGCCAGAAATGAATAATAAATCCACTGTAAGAATGCTAGTCCATGTGCAAAACGATGCAATGTGTTGATACTATGATACCACAACAGCATGTTTTACGCGGCATATAAGAATCTCAATACATTATTGACAGTCATGTTTGGCTGCAAATATTGTTCTCACTTCCAGCACAAAATTAGCGTAGCTACCCCTTTTTTTTTTCAATATGAGAAATCAATATGTAAATATACCTTAAACATTAAAAAAAAAAAAAAATCTGCATTAGAGCAATAGTTTAACTGCATGAGTTTCCAAGCTGTGAATATGCAAAAGTAGAACGCTGAATCATTGATGGAGCGGTGGTAAAGTGACATGACAGTAATGATGATGGGGTGTTAGCAGGGTAACATTTAACTGACACAGTTTGGGTCAGTCCTCTCCTCCCAACAAACATGCCCCTCATTATCATGCGCGGGGTCAAGGCTGGCGTGAGAGGGGGGTGAACAGTCGTCCCGAGGGTTTCCAGTGGGGTAGTAGCAGGGGGAGTGACGAGGACACCCATAGGGGAGAATCTAAGGATGGTGCCCCTGCGAACAATCCCTGACAGCCAACATTGCTGCCTAGCGTTAATTAGTGCTGGCCTTCCCCAGTCGCCAAGGTTGTTCACGTCCCAGGGTCATTTAACACGCTGCCTGCTTTCCGCTTGCTCTTTTCTCTGCCAGCTGTGCCACTTTGTCTGGCAGAGTGGCATCACGCCTGCTGATGTGCGGCATTAGACGTGTGACTTTCATGTTTTCACCTAACGCTTGGTGGCCCGTTTGTTTTGTCATGAGGTGGCGATATGTGACACGCAGGCGTTCATCAAAGAACCATATCTTTTATTCTGTGGCTTAAAATGACTTCAGACATCATTTGTTGTCATAATAATGACCAAGGTCCTCGTTCATTGGGGCTTTGCCCTTGACAAGACCAGTTTCATACGGCCGTATAAAGGTTATAAAGCTGGTGGCAAGACGCTCTCTTTTAATAAAATATACTGTCTGCAACACATTGCACAGGCGAAGAGCTTCAAATTCATGTGCACACGAGAGAAATGAAAACTGAAGAAGAAACCATAGCATTACAATGATAAAAGGCCAAGCCTACTGTCCCTATGTGACAAAATAGTAAATAAGTTCAAAATGCTTGTAATCATTAGTGGAAACACAGGTGATACAGCGATGTGTGTGCAAGGGCAAAGAAGGGGGAATGTTCAAGAAATTAGACGTATCGAAGTGAAAGCAAATAGTTGAAAAACGTGATCCACCCTCATGAACCCAACATTTGTCCTTTTTTTCAAGCTAATCACCACAGTTCCTCTGCGCTGTTTATCTTTCACTCACTAAATTGATTTTTTCCTCAATTTCCCCAATCAGTCGCAGAAGGCTAGGATGTTTTTTAGCATATTATAGTCTTATTACACAATTGCTGATGTCTGAAAACATGCAGTTAAAATAACAAGCAGACTGTACAATGTGAAGCAGAAAACAGGACCAAATCATGCAATGATAAACAGGAGTTTTCCCCATTTCTCAATCTTCCAACCCATTTGAACGTAATCCTGCATTCATCATTTTGATAAGCATCAGCACACAGCCAATATGGTATTTGAGGAAGGCAGATAGGAAAGCGAGGCCAGAGCTCGTTAGGGCCACCTATTATAACATTTAGGAGTGTTCTTAATAGAAACATGCCTCAGAGCTGATGGCTTTTAAAAGAAGAGGAGTTTTTGGCTTCCGTGCAGCACGTCATATCATTAACCGTGAAAGGAGGAGTGCAGAGTGTCTCACATCCCTGCTTTCCATCCCTTTTCCACATACATTAGTGTCCTCATGTCACATTTCATGTGTAGCGGAAGGGAAACGCGTTGGTTCTCCAGCCGAATGTGGGCTAAGGGGGGAAAAAAGTTAAGCCTTGGGCAATCAAAGCAGGAGAGAGTTGTGGCATTAATGGTGATGAGTAGTGATCACAGACTCTGGTCATTAGACTAATAAGACTGTATTCAAATTAGCCAGGGATGTTTTCCTTTTCTCTTTTTTCTCCTCCCCTCCTCCAGCCCTTCCTGTTATTTTCGTGGTCATGCATTGGAAAACATATATTTTGATCAGACTTCCTCTCCCCTCATTTCCTCAAAAAAACAAAAAACAAAACAAAAACAACAAAAAACAAAAAAAAAAACTAATTTAACGAGCCAGTACTTTTTTAATTAATAATTATTTTCCCCCTGCGAAGCGGAAAATTGTTATTTATTTTATTTTTAATATTGCAACTTTTTGTAGTAATAGTCGTTTTTTGCAATTTAATGATAATAGACTAGTTTATAATGAGACAGGAAACATAGTTATTGTAGAACGCACTGCACATGGAAAAATAAATCTCTCTCTCTGCACATATGAAAAAGATAAAGAGATCTTTACATTCTTAAAGCCGTGAATGTTAACCGGACCAGCCGGATTCACTGCAGACAAAGGGAGGAAGGAAGGAAGGATTGGAAAGAAGTAAAAATTACAGAAAGGATGGAAAAATGAATAGAATGAAGGTCAATTAAAGTAGAAACAGATAGATAGATAGATAGATAGATAGATAGATAGATAGATAGATAGATAGATAGATAGATAGATAGATAGATAGATAGATAGATAGATAGATAGATAGATAGATAGAAATCCTGTTTTGTTCAAATTAAAGGATTCTTCTGAGTCATCAATTTTTTAACCTTTTGCAACATGTCTTTATACCAGCAACCCACCATTCTACCCCTGCTTTCATTTCATGGAGCTCACTGAGCTAGTGAAATGACATGTGTGTAATACGTTTGAATAGTGTGCAGGAGTTGGTTTAAAATCAGTGACACCTCATGGATTGCTCTGCACATGACACAGATTAACACATTTCAAGCTTACTGATTTATTTACAAGGACCTATGTGGGAAATAATGCAGGAAAACAACCCTTAAAAATAAAGTGTAATACCATCATTTACTATCTAACTGAAAGGACATTGCATTGGAGATGATCTTTATCATCTCTGTAAGGCCATCAGTTTCCACTATGTCTCGTGTTACTGCAGGTAAAGACAGTATAAAGGTCTCTGTGGTCCGTCTGTGTTTAAGCCACGCTCAGGCTGGGTGGGCTGTGATCATGGCTGACAGAACCACTGCGTACACTGTGAACAACATGGTGCCCCCAGTGATAGTGTGCTACGTAAATGGTATATTTTTGCTCAGTTTCTCTCCCGCTCTCTCTCTCTCAAAACTCTTTTAGCTTTCAACTTGCCTCTGAGATGCACTGAAGTTGAGGCAAAGGCACAAGCTTCACCCTGAGCTCATTTGCCCTTCTCCCTCTGGCCTGATACTTTGGGCGCTGGTGTGATTTTGCAGGCTGACAGTGACCCTGGCAGGGATGGGGCAGGACCTCCCCGGTTATCTCCTCTCTAGAAATGTCCAGGGGGTGGGCATGCATATGTGTGTGTTGGAGAGCACAACAGGGGTGGGGTGGGGGGGGGGGGGGTCTGTTTAGAGGAAGGTACATGCTTGGAGTCAGTTTATATTGTGCCTTCCTCTGCCCCGTTCAACCCTGTGGTGACCTTGCAAGACTGCTTTGCCCACTGGGGAGAAAAATGGAAGGGGAAGTGGAGGGTCACGATCCCTGCGGTGCATGTGTTGTACACAGATGCTAACACAGCCTGACGAGAGTCTATTGGAAACATATTCTTTGGGCCCTCACCATTTTAGCCTGTGCTCTGCTTCTCTTTCTGTGTTTTTCTCTGACCTGATGGAGCTAAACAGCGATAGCTGACCTTTTCGTTGACGCTGAATGGTTCCACCCAGCACCATAGGATCACTGTTTACACACCCCTGGCCAAGCCCCCAGGGAAGAAAGAGTGCTGGCTACCCCACATAAGTCCATGCAGACCCACAGACGGCTCAATACAAGCCTTCTCTTCTGTTCTGTCAGGCCTTTGTTTCTGTGAAGTGTTATTATGCAAGTTCACCCAAGAGAGAACGGTTGAGAAATGTCTGAATACATAATCAAAATAGTCTTATTGTGCTGAACAAAGTTGGAATCATCATATATTTGCAATCTGACATATGCTCGAGCTTTCATGAGCTGGGATTGTCTCTTGTAAGCTCATAAAATGCAGCGTCTAACCCAGATAGTACAGATGTGGTTGCTTGTTAGCCTTCCCCAAAAAGTCTGTGTTTAAATTTCTTTTGTGCTTTTGTTTGTTTGCTTGGAAGATCATAATGTTCACCACCAAAGCAAGAGGAAACTCCATGAAAGGGGTTGTTGGACAGTGGATGGAGTAGGGTGTGTGATGCTCCAGTGCTTTACCGCGGTCCAATCTTGCATCTGGAATGTGTAAATCAAGACTCTGTATATGCTCAACTCTGCAGCCCTGACAGATTTATACAGCACAAGCTTGAGTTTCTAAGACTCCAGAGGCAAAGAAAATGTAAACCTTTTTAAAACAGTTTATCAAATACAACAATGTTGTTTCAAAGGCTGCTGATCGTGATGCTTTAGGTGAGAAATTGGTTATTTTCTCAGTTTTTGATCTATCTCTACGAGTTTTTTTTATTTTGGCATGGACTAACATGGTTTGTTCAAAATTATATTAAAAGGAAGTTGAACATTAAGGTCCTCATATAGCACTATGTTCAAGGTTGTTTCTCAAGCAGTTTCCTTTTACTTCAGATATGAAATCTACTACGGGGTATTCGATAAAGGAGATTCACAAAACTTCCCATAATTCTGCAGAACACTTAAACAGCTTTTCGGCCACTCTGTGCCTGTTTCTCTTTACCTCCTCAAGTTCGAGGTCACAACTTTAAACACTGCATGCATCGTGTTTGGCGTCAGGGTTGCAGCGATTGAATGGCGCTGGCAGGGGAACTGACATCTAACATGAAGGTTAAGTGACAGGTGGGGCAAAATAAGGTCAGCATCGTTGTGTCACCCTTCCAGACCTCTCAGGAACAGCGAGGCAGGAAAAGGCCCCGTCAACTGCTTGCAGATGTGTCTGGCCGCATGTCTCACAGACAAACACGTGGCAGGCGCTGCGCTCTGATGCTACCACTGGTCACTTTTAATCTGCATCTTGCTGGCAGAAGGAGTTACAACACTTCAGTCAGTACAAGTGTGTTTAATCTCAGACATCCACCTCAAGTGTCTCTGCCTCATGACAGTATATTGTGACCAGTCTCCTGATCGCTAACAGTCACATGAAAATAAAAAAAAAAACAACAACCCTCATTTAATTCATTTTCTGTAAAAGGACTAAATGAAAGAAAAGTGATGGTTGTTGAATTTTTAAAAAAGACAAAAGTATAGCCCTGTTGTCCTCTGTCCCAGCTATGAACAAATACCTGCTAAAGTAACTTCGACTCCTGTCCTGGTGGTTTCTTGCAACAACTGCATCGTTTACGGTACCATGTCAAACATCAACAGCAAGGTAATGATGGTTGAAGATGGGAGTAGATGAATTTACACCTATAACAGCGACGATTCTGAAACTAACAGCGTTTTGCAAACTTCTCACCAAATGTCATCCCGGCAGACTTTTACCAACATAACTCTCGTATATACTTGTCCTGTGAGACATCTCTGCAAAACAAAGAAAAAGGAGATCTCAACTTCAGAGAAGATGGAAGGGAACATCTTTAGTTTTGGACAAAATTTTGTGATTGCTGCGGCCGCTGTTGCGAATGCAGTCATCAGAAGGCGAAGGCAGTGGATGATCACTCATACAGTCTGGTCATGTGACTGGCATCACTGAACGTGACTGTGTTTTTTGTTGTCAAATTATAGTTGTTTCCTTTGCAGATTTTTCTTTGCAATATATAGGTGTTGCACACTTCTAGCGGTAGGTTCCTGTGTGCTGCCTATTTTGGTTTGGAAAAAAGGAAAAGATTTGTAAAAGACCCCGTCAACTGCTTGCAGACGTGTCTGGCCGCATGTCTCACAGACATTGACATAATTTTGTCACTTTTTTGGTGGGGCCACTTTAGTCTGAAAATATGTAATTCAATAAGAGGTTCAAATTTTGCAGATAGTGTGACATCACAGATCTAGATCAAAAGAGTATTACCTAGTTTTTCTTCATCTTTATCTCCACTACATTTCACATCAAACTGCATTTGGAGCCTACGAACCAAATGGCACCACTTTTGAAAGTGGCACAGAAGAATGTGGTGGCGTAGAGTTTAGATGAAGACGCCCACTTAACACCGTCTGCTATGAACAGAGCTGAATAGCAGTGGTTGAAAAAGGCTGATTTTTGTACTTTATTCATGTTATTTTAAGCAAAAATGATTGAAACACTTATTAAGACCTCTATGTTAATGTTTGCATTAAAAAAAACTAGAGAAAATTCACTAGCATTTTTCGATTTCTTTTTATAATCAATTAAAATAATTTATTAATGAAGCCATATTTAATTATTATAATCTTTTCTTCACCCTCTGGTCAGAAGTAGGAGACTTTTAGAGACATTGTAATGAAAATGCAACAATAGGTAGACGCATAAGGACGGGCATACTAATGTATCCAGTAATGAGCCATGACATAAAGGCAGAAATAAAAGGGGGTCACCAAACCACTCATGGGGAACACACTGAGGGCATCTGGTGGACAGGTAGTACAACACACTGATCAGGTAGGGGGAGGGGGGAACAGATGGATGGGCAACAAAGGGAGACGCTGGAGCAGGTGAGGCTTGAGCTAACACTTTGACCCTTTAAGGTTTTCAACTCTTTGCATGAGTTATAGTATCTTCCATTTAATGTGGTCTTCCCTCAACCCCCCCACCACCACCACCTCCACATGTCTGCAAGGTGACAGAGGAGAGGACAGAAAAGGAGATGGGTCCCGTTCTTCCTGACAAAATGATGCAAGTGATGATGAAGGAAGCAGGGAGCACAGCAGCAGCAGCAGTATCCCAGAATGGTGAAAGCCTTACATCGTGTATTGATGTGTCCCCTGCACACACAAATGTAAAAACACACACAACCTCTCCTCCCCATCCCTTCTCGTAGCACTTTAGACAATGAAGACTACAGTCTGTTAGCAGCAATCTTGATCTGAGAAGAGAAACGGCGTAAGTGTATGTGTTGTTCTGTGATGTATGGGAAAGACACAAAGGTGTATCTTAAGATTGCTTTACAGAAAAGGGAAGGCGAAAAAAAAAAGAAAGGATTTATGTCAGTATTTTCTGTCCTCTGTTGTCGTCTCAATTTTTTTTTCCACCAATCCAAGTCTTGTTTTTGCCTGACTGTGTGCGCTTATTGATTGACAAGTGGCTCCAGAGCCACTCAGGCCTCTTAAAATACCAGGCCGAGGCTTCGGGTTTCAGGCCCCGGCCTCAGGCCCCGCTATTGTCTGTGTCTGGAAGGCTGGCTCCATTAGAGCCCAGCCCAGTCAGTCCCATTCAGGATGCATGTTTTGTGTACTCCCAGCTCAGCCCCCTGCCTGCTACCCACAGGGCCCTGGCTAGGTGGGGCTGACAGGGTGACAACACTGACAAGAACATGGCAGGAAGAGAGGCAGGTAGACAACACACAGGCTCAGGCGCCTATCGCGGCAGGAGCTCTCAAGAGTCTTCCCTTTCTAACGCTTCTCACTCATCCTTTGTCCCCTATGGTGTTGGCATTCTGCTCTGCTTGTTAAGACTTCACAGGTTTGCCGGCAGAACTGTTTGCCTGAAGTACAATGGTTATCACCCTGAGTGTTTGAATGGCAAAAGTTCACATTACAGATAATCCTGCTAGATGAATGCATATTTTCCAAGCGGATGTATATTCATTAGATCCATCGCTCCTCCCTACACCAGAATGCCGCACAATATTATTATCTTTACAGAGCTCACAAAATAACTGCAGATGTGAAACTGGGCTGGTTTTTATTGTGTTTAGCAAAATATGGTGAAGAGTTTGCCTGTCATGCATCAACTGGAGAGCAACATTAGAAAGATCGCACACATGCTGTTGTTTCATGTGAGTTGAATCTGTCATCTCAACTGTTTGCCCCACCTGACATTTTAATCAGGCTGAGCTGTTGCAGTGCCACATCCTCTTAACCAATAGTCTCATCCGGAGAATGCATGTAATGAAATTTGCCCTAAATCATGGACATCAGGCCAGAGGTCCAAAAGGTTAAGAGGAGCACAGGGTCAGGTCCCATATAACGCTCCCCGGGCAGAATTAAAAGGGAAAGGCTTCCTTTGTCCAAGCCATCTCGCAGGTCAAGAAGGTCAGGAGGTCAGTGTTAGGGGGTAGGCCTGGCTCCTCCACCCTCAAATGCTACAGCGGCACAACAACACCAGGAAAAAAAAAAAAAAAAAACCTCACCTCACGAAAATTAGTGTTGTTTTTATGGTCAGAGTTCAGCTGGGGCACACTGACAAGATTTGTCATGCCATAATCGGGAGAAGAGGAAGTCCATCTTTGCAAATACGCATACTTTCGAGGTCAGAGGACAGCACAAGCACCTGTGACATTATTGTCTGCATGTGTTTGTATCTGAATCCAGATGACATAGGGACAAGAGGCTTCGAGGAACAAATTGGATTCGCGTCAGACCCTCTGCTTATTGATAAAGATGACAGATGCTCACACAGGCACGGTGAACCAGATTCTGACGTTAACACAGTTAACTGCTATTTGCTCACAGTGCTATTATTCTAAATGGCATAATTGTGGGACGTTTGGCAGCAAAGCATGCTGGTGTGCTCACAGCGAGGTCTGTTTGCATGTATGTACTAGTTTTAATGTCTGGGGTAGGAGCCGCGGGTTTCAATATTGAATGGGTCTACTGGCCAAATGGAGGCTGTGGCGGCTGATTGAGACAAATGAATTTGAGCCCTGACAACACAATTGGGAGAGAGAGGGTGCAAAAGATGGACACGCTCCGTGTAATGATATCATGCTGGATAAATGCCACATTACTGCTTTTTCTGCCTGCAAAAACACACTGAAATATAGTTTTAAAAGATCGCTGATATATTATTACAGGAAAATTATTTCAAATTGGTTTGGAAATGCTAAATATTAACTTGCATGTTCAGTATATCAATACAAGACAAACAAAAGCATAATCAGATAAAGCAGATAGTGTCTGGTCTTGCGTCTTCAGGGCAGATCAAGCGATGTCCGCCATGTTTACGTGGAGTGACCCTCATTCTTCTTGTCCATCCCAAGGGCTTACTGTCTCTGTCTTTGTGTCTGCCTTTCTCTTATCTGACTGTCTGAGCTTGTTGACCCTACCTGAGTTGGTTAGTCATCCTGCCCAGGCGTCACCAAGGCAATTACAGGGATGACAATAAATCAGCTGACAACCTCCACTATCAGTAAGTGACACATTCAACATCTAAGCAAAGTTTAATGGTGAGCTATAAACATTTATTAGTATGTCTTTTGTGTGCAACTCTCTGCTCAAGTGTCTCTCTCCTCCTCTATCAGTGTCTCCTTATCATGCACATGGTGTCACAGGTACGCTGAATAGAGACAGAATAGGCTGTTTTGTTAACTGAGTGCTTGAGCGCACACAACCTGTTGGTTAAGTTCAGTCTCTCCGGTGAATATCGATTTTTGTCTGCAGAAGTGATCTAATTGTGGTAGGTCAAAGGCACTGATAAGACCGTAGAAAGGTGTGAAAACACTGCTGTGAAAAACATTTATTCTGCCTAAGAAGAGTTTAAAATAGTCCAATGATATCTGAACTCAGTCTTTGCAAACAGAATTAACGAAGGGGCTTCTTAAGTAGTTGGTTTCCTGTTAGACTTTAAAGATGTAAAAGTAGAAGAAATGTGAGGTTGCAATACAAATTATTCGACATACTTTTGTTCAATGTTTTTGATCCGCTTTGATATTTCACATTCGAAGAAAGAACAAGAAATATAATATTTTACATGAATTGAGTTGGCTTTGCTTTTTTTTTTTTTAAACGACAAAGCACATATAAAGAGATAACAAACACATCTAACCACATAAATATCCAGTTTTCTGGTTAATGACTGGGGTGAAGTTCAGTCTAAGATCCTGCTGAGGTTGGTGGTTAGGGCAAGTGTAGGTAGGGTACATTGGTTATTAAGATAAGGTTGACGGTTGTGAATGCCCAGAGCTAATAAAAACTTGCTCATCCAAGAAACCCGGTTGACTTATTTGAATGAATTATTACAAAATACCTAACCAAAGATAACTCCTGCAGGCCTTTATTAGCCAAAAGGGGGGTTGTGTGCAGCCTCTTACGTTGGGATTTGTACAGGATTGGTGACCAAGCCCCCATCAACTCAGTTCATATCCATATCGTAACATATCTAACGAGGCTACATAACCTAAATAATTCATAACATAATTAAATGCATGCAAGTAATGGTCTGTTTACCAGTTGTGCAAGTCAGGTTTTTGGTCTTATTTAAGGAGGTCAAAGGGACTTTTGCCATTTTTAACTCGTGCTGTTTTAAGTTTTACTCTTGTTTAGTCACTCCTATCATTATCTCCTTAGTCAAAACCCAATTTGTTGGTTGCAAAGCTCACCAACGGATCGGCGGACCAACGGTCCTTTGGCCAACTGATATTTAATAATCTAAATACCTGGAGCCCTGAGGAAATACCTATTCAAGCTACAGCCAATGAGAGAGCAGAGTGACATTTCTATGGAAGGGAAACACGAAGAGGAAACCTGTGAACCAAGAAGAGACGCGCAACATTCAATACAAATTTGGTGCTATTTTCATTGCAAAAATGTCTCTGCTTACCTTCGACTCCTTTTGAAGCACAGTTAATCTCTGCTACCCACGTGTGCAAACCTGATTCTTCCAATGGTTCTTTTTCCTTTTTTTTTTCTTTTTTTTTTTTATTGTATTCAGAAAAAAAAATCAACACAAACAGCTTGCACATTTTGTTTCCTCCCTCAGAACATTTTTTAAATAATCAATTCCTGTTTGGCATGTTATGCTGACAAAATGTTGTTTTGGAGACCAATCAGGTGACCAGGTCATTGTCAGATCGTGTATTGGTGTCTCCTTGTGCAAACAGCCATGTAATGTGAACAGATAAAAGACTTACTGTGACTACAGACACAATTGTTACAGGAGACGACTGGGACAGGAGGCCAAAATTACTTTAATAATAGGAACGGGAGACTGTAAGCGCTTGACGACACATCCTAAAAGTGATCAAATATTCCTTACAATTAAAATGGAAACTGATATTTTAACATGAACAACTACATTTGTTCAACACACTGCAAAATAATTGGGGCCGGTTTTAGTTGCAATTCTCCCCTTCTCACAATTTTGTAACGGAGGATTTCTGTGTAAGAATTCACTTAAAGATGTTTTTAATAGAGCAGTCTTGAAGAGAATAACATCCCCTTTGTCAAAAGAGACTGAAAGAAAAAAAAAAGCATGACTCAGAATAAGACTTTTACCTTGGAGACTTGGATTGGGCCAAGTGGGGAATCATTGTTTATTTTGTTTTATGTTTACTTAACAGCATTTGTTTCTTTTAGGTGTAGAGTCCAAATTGCTTGGTTAGGATTAGGAAAAGATAATGGTTTTTGCTCAAATTTCATAGAAGGCAAATGCCCACAATCTGCAGCTAGATTTTTATTTATTTGTCAGCTCATGTAGACAGTTGGGTTTGGAAACAAAAGGGGTACATGCTTATTTTAAATCTCTTTAATGGGAATATTGTTGTTTCCAAGGTCTGATGCAGTAACGTTGTCATTCTCAGGGACAAAAAGTTAAGGCCGATCATCTGGGGAGGGGCTTAGAGTTGCGTCATTGCTCCTCCACAGCTACAGGAGACAATCAGCTGTTTGGTTGTCTATGTCGTATGCTTCCCAGGAACCTCCCAGGATAGGTGTGGGCATGCACCACTGGAAAGAAGCCCTAAATGACAACGGATTACTACCCACAACGGAGATACAAAAAATGCAAAAATGTGTAATTGAGTGAAAATTAAAAAAAAAAAAAAATATGAAAGGGTAGAAGGGCACTTCAAGTCTGGTATGGTCTATGAGGAAACTTTACTTAATGCGATCTCTTTTATTTAAAGCCACTATTGTTTGTCTGTGTATTATGTATAAAATGATCTAAGATATCTGAGCATTTTTGTGTTTCCTCAAACTTTTCCAGGGCTTTAAAGTACAGAAGAGAAAGTTTTTCACTGCTACAGATCAAAGGTATTAGTGTGTTGGGGGGGGCAAGTGAGACAGTATGGGTTTAATTAGAGCGTCAACAGCATTGTGCCGCACAGTCCAGCTGATAAGGAGAGTAGACAGATGACAGGAGGTGCGTGAGGCCGGCTGGAGTCAGGCTTATCTCGGAGCGGAGAAAGACTGCAGCCGCCCTGGCTTCCTCGTGTAATGGAGGGAGGGGGAGTAGGAAGATGTGGGAGTAGTTGCGATAGACCATTTACCTGTGAGTCATCAGTGTGAATCTCTTCTTCCCATGTTTTTCTTCTAGTCAGCACAAACTCGCATGTCACATTGGTGTCAAAGGTTTACTCGGTTACCAATAAGACCTCAGTGCCACCTTGTGTTGTAGATTGTCTCTTTAGTTGTTGATTGAGGATCAGCTGAGTTATCAAATAACCTTCAATTTATTTGCTAAAGCCCCTCTGCTGTCCATCATGGTTGAAGTCTGCTTTACAAGGATATCTACTGAAACTCTGCTGAATCAATGAGCTCGCTGCTCCACTAACAAATAACACACACAGTCTGAAATGTGTTTAAGGTTCTTTACTCTTCCCAGGCTATATTTGAGTAATTACAGGTTATCAGCATAATTTAAGAAGGGTTGGATGATTAAGATGTATGGGTATTCAGTAGGAGCTGCAGAGAAAAAAGGTAAAGTAGATCTGTTTATTATCTGTTTTAGAAGAAAGGAATCAGATGAAGTGTGAATAAATTGATGACCATCTCTTTGTGTTTGTGTGTAATAACATTTACGAGTATATTTAGTCTGTGAGTGAGATACCTTTAAAAGAGAGGAAAAAAAATCTATATAGTTTCTGCTGTATGGTGTGTCTGTGTGTGAGGGGGGTGTGTGAGGCGCTCTGTGTGTATGTGTGACGCTCTGGCTCCTTGCTGTCTGCGCCTTGCTCCCTGCCGCTCATTGCACACCACATTATTTTTAACCCACTGCCTCCGAGAGGAAGCAGGAGACGCTTGGGCCTCTGAAGTCCAGCACAATGAGGAGCAAGCTCACACACATGCACACAGTCACCAAGTTGCAGACGTGTGCCCAAACACTCACACACGGACGCCAGCTTTTGTCACCTGCGGACACGCTGCCAGACACACAGACACACACTCTTCAGCACCAGACATCCATCCTCCACCCCTCACTGACAATGCACGACAGTTCAATCTCACACAAACGGGCTGCCTTACCTTGAGCCCCGCCCGTCTCCACTGTGGCGCTGGTTGTCCCTGTTAAACCAGATCCAGCAGGTCACCCTGGGTCACTGGGCTGTAAATGAACTGATACTAATTACAGTAAACAGCGCCATGTAAGGGAATGTGTGTTTGCATGCATGCATGCAAGTAGTGAAACTGGACAGGCTTAATTCACGGAAAAGGGAGGTCCCGCACATCAGCCCTAAGCAGCAATCACGAGGGTTTAATTGTTTATGTTGATCGTCCTGGGTGGGTGCGGAACGTTAAGCATTTCGTATGAGGTTTCTCATCTTTTTTTTTTTGTTTCCTCACATCCTCTTCTGAACATTTAATCATAGCTACGGTGACAAGTGTTTGGATTTTGGTGTTATGGGATCATGTAGAAGTAACATAAACACATGAAATGGATACTCAACGTTTTATTGTTTTCTGCGCATCATTTGCTGGTGATGTCACTTAAAAAATTTGATGAAAGCAGAAAAGCCACCTGTTGACACCTTTTTTTTTTTTTTTCTTTCTTTTGCTTTTTAACACTCTGACATGACGCCACGCTGTCTTCAAAGACTCCACTCACCCAATCAAATGCTCCCATGATGCTTCACCAAGAAAGAAACTGACTCACTAACTGCTGCCTTGTAAGTATTTCGCCTAGTGCAGTGGACACACACACACACACACACACACACACACACACACACACACACACACACACACACACACACACACACACACACACACACACACACATCAACCCAGTCATTCAGTCAAAGCAAAAAAAAAAAAAAACAAAAAAAAAAAAAAAAAAGAGTAAGATTGACTTAGCCTCTAAAGTCGGTGCTGTTAAAATCAGATTACAGATGAGGGAGCCCACAATTTCCAGAGCACCACATCCACCACAAATGCTTCAGCCTTGAAAACATACACCTCTTCCTCTTTGACAGACACACATTAATCCAAGTGCACACACACACACACACACACACACACACAGAAACACACATCCACATTCACTTGAAGGGAAAAGTGATCAACAGGGAAAGTGATGGCTGGGGGAAAATTGAAGGTAATTAAGTCCAGCCCTCCATGTCTGAATCGATGAGATGAGGGGTCGCAGGCCCTTCTCACGTTGCACTTTCCTGTTATATCCCTTCTCAGCTACCCATCTATTTCTCAGGTTTTCATTTCTCTATAAACCCACACATGCATGCAGTATATTTGTTACAGGACTTCTCCAAGCACTAACAAAGATCTTACATTGACATAATCTTACTAAGAATTACAGTACTTTCTTGCTTTTTGCCTCGTGTGCTTTCCTTTGACAGCCCTCAGTTCCCTCCATGAGGGCTGATGTCGACATCCTGCTTCACAGCCTGTCCAGCCGCCACAGTGTGTAGCCAAACGCCCTGAAAGTGTCTGCCACATTGTTCTCCCACTTGAAAGTCAGCAAAGCTTTGTCAGCGTCCTCTCCTGTAGCCTTTATCGTATTCACACGCTGTGCTTTATTTTTAGCCCATCCAAGTTTGCTCCCTTTGTTCCGGCAATTCTTGAGCAATCTTTCAGACCTCCCCACCTCCACCATTGTATTTTTAGACAAAGGTGAAAAAAGGCTGATGTGATGGGGAAGGACCTTTCCCTGGATGAGGGCTGGGTCTGTCTGAGGGCCTTGACATGAGCTTTGTCAGAGAGCAGTGAACTTGGATTTTCATCGTGGATTGAGCATGACAGGTCCAAATACTGAATTAGTTTGATTTAAAAATCTCTTTATAAAATATGCAGTGGAATCAAAGGATATACAGAACCTTTTTCACTGTTTGATATTTTATTGGGTTGTTATTTTCATTGAAAGCTCTACATTTGTCAACTGTGCCGCCACATCTATACTTTGAGTTGGATAAAACAGTAAAACAATAATTTATTGATACATTTAATAAGTTTTCCTTGGATTATGGGCAAAATACACATTCTATGCAAAAGTGCAGCACAATGCTGTCTGTATTTGACATTAAAAAAAAAGGCAATACAGGCACTCTACTGTGCTTTAGTGACCATAATAAGAGCCTCAGGTATGAGCATGGCTCCGCAATTTTTCCCTCATGAAAAGGAGACATAGTGAAAGGGAATCCTTTGCATGATCACATGACAGAGGTCTTGGGTTCATGTAAACTGCGGTTGCTTTTGTTTGCACTTTCTTGACAACAAAAAAGCTGATGAAGTTATCAGCCTCAAGAAACCACAGACAAGCTTAAGTGTTCAGTGTGTTAGATATATACACTGTTGCCCATAAAGTCACAATAAGTTTGTTTTCAGAACCGTTCCTCTGTTACGATCATTTCGTGTCAAAATATGTTAAAAAATCTTTTTATTACAACTTTATCAGTAACAGTGTATTTACACTGCAGTGTGTGTATATATATATATATATATATATATATATATACTCCACCTTCACCCAGTTTCTCAAGGAGGTCTCTACTTAAAGTACCCCAACCACTATTGCCTACACCTTCCATATGTGTACAAACTCTTCACTCAATCCTTGGCATTTCTCCGGCTCATGTGCAGTTTTTCTTGACGTTGTTCTTGTTTGGGATTGCTACGTCCATCACTACTGCTCTCTTCTGGAGTTTTATCAGCCTTCACAATGTCCAGTTGCTTAGCCATCACCAGTCTACCAGTCTGGATTTGGAAGTCCCACATCACACCTTTCCTCTTTTATTCTCGCCACTCTTGTAGGTATCTCACACTTTGTCTTTGGGATACCAGCATCAGAAATACTCGTAGATACTGCCAAATAAGAGGGTATCAGTATCAGTGATTATTTATGCCGAAGCGTCATCCAATAAATTACTTTTGGCTGGAAAGTTCTACCAGGAAAACAGTGACATGCTCCTCCTGCAAGGCCATGGTTTCCAAAGTAAAGTAAGAACAATGATGGGCAAAACAGTAGGGTTCATTGTCCTAAATTCCCAGCCACTGTTTGTGTTTAAAAATGTTAAACTTCACATCTGGAGCCATGATAGTTTTCCAGGTTAGAAATAAACTCTAAAACCGCTCTATATGAATACTTATTCTTTATCTGATATTAATTAAGCAAGATATTGTTCTTGTGTTTGTATCATTAATGCCTCCATAATGTCCTTCGGAGCAGCCCGTTCCAGCCACTGGTAGGACAACTCGAACTGGGAAATGACTTTAAGGCTCCTCGTTACAGAACAGCAGAGTCCTGTAATCTAAACAGATCAACGAGCAGCCAACTCTGACACGTTATGTGAAACTTTAGGCATGCCACGTTTCCTTTTATGCAATTAATATCTCCAGATTTCATCAATTATTTAATATTGTGCAATTAAAAATAGAACCAACCAAACGGTGGAGCTCTTTGGCCCATACCTGCTTCTCAAAGACTCAGCCCTTTATGGACACTGCTTGAAATAACACACAGACATATATATATATATATATATATATATATATATATATATACAAAATACACGAGGGATGTAGAGTACACTGGTAAATAAATTTTCTCTGAAAGCAACTGAGTGAAACTGAATGTCTAAATAAAAGTAACTAGAGCAAAAAAAAAAAAAACCCCAAAAAAACAGGTAGTAGACAGAATGCAAGGCCCAGTCACTTGGTTGAAAGATGGTCCCATTACCGTCTATGACTGTGATAGAAAAGGAAAAAATAAATAAATAAATAAATATAAAAATCCCATGTCTTTATAGCCTTTTGTGTAAAACTAAATACATTTTTGTTAAAATCTGTCATGAGAATTTTGGTGTGACTAGAAATGAATGTGAGTTCATTGCTTTGCTTGTCGTGCACTTTACTATGTACTTTTTACAATTGATATCTGAGTAACATAATGCAGAAATACACTCCATGGAAAGCACTTTATAGCATGAGGCTCTATTGCTATTATTTACCCTGTTTTTAGTCTGTCTTGGGCTAAAGAAGGGGATGTAGAGTTGACAGGGGGAAAGAGTCAAGTCACTACTTAAACAATCCATGTTAAGGCAACCGTGTTTCATTTCCTGGTGCCTGCCTTAGTTCCCCTTAAACGGCATTACCTATTGAAGCCAGTTAAATCACTAAAAGCATGATTAGAAAGCCACTGAGGACCCAGTGTCTGGGCAAGAAATCACGGACTAGCCTTTAATTCAATTTATCTACATAAACATACACATCTGCCTCTGATTTACCACAAATTTTCAAGAAGTCTTTTATCGCTTTGACAGAAAAGTTTGGGCTCAATTTTCTTTCTAAGTAAAAAACACTCTCTTGCTCAAGAACCAGATATATAGGAGTATTGATCATTCTGCTCATAATCAGGTCTGAGGTAGTGAGTGCAGGAGAAAACAGAACATTAAAATGCAGTCCTAATGGTGCATTAAGGATCAAAAGACAAATGTATTAAACAGGATGATATAAATTTCTTCAGTCAGTTTGTGGTTAATTAGGATATATGTTTTTTGGACCAAAGCAGTAAAATGTAATTTTGATGAATGAATGCAGTTGTTCTCTTTGCTGGTGTACGGATATTGAGAAAAAAAAAAAAAAAAAAAGACAAAAGGACTCTTTCTTTTGTCAATGTTTAAATATTACTGTAGATCATACTTCCTTTCACGTGCATCAACACAACAGGCATACTATTTTTATAACATGAAATTCACTCTTCTGTAATTAACATGGGATCCAGTTATCCAAATGATAGTAATTTACAGAAAAAAAGATTATTTTTTGAACTTCTGTCTATGTGTAGTTTGTGTTGTGATCTAACAATATGGAGACAAGAGTCATCAGTCTTAATCTGGTCTTCCTGATGATTTATTTGCACTTGTATAAATCATTTTTGGAGATCCTGTGCACAGCCCTGCCACTGTTACTTACACAGGGCAACAGTTATTGGTGCTCTGTAATACAGCTGCCATCCCATAAGAGGCCCAACACTGCCCAGGAGGAGGAGGAGGAGGAGGAGGAGGAGGAGGAGGAGGAGGAGGAGGAGGAGGAGGAGGAGGAGGAGGAGGAGGAGGAGGAGGAGACTGGAAGACAGAGACTGTCAGCACCAACACAGGTGCTGACTGTCATGCTGAAAGGGTTCATGACAGTTTTGTTATAGCTTCATCATCATGAAGAATGTGGGATCTCTCTGCAGTTGGATGGACCAGCTGGTAGAAATGATCTGGCACTAGAAGGAATGTAGATTGGACGCTTGGCCACTAATTCCAGAAACCAATGCTACTCTGAAAGGATTTCATCTGTGTGGCCTACACAGGACTTACGGAAAATGACAAGATTCACAAAAAGTACAACTTGAACGATAAAGTTCTTTAATATTTTGCCATATCCTCCCTCTGCTAATACCGGCACAGCCTGTGATGTCCTTCACTCACATCCAGGGTGCAGACACAGCACCCTGAGGTCTTATTTATGACTCTCCAACTTTCACAGTGCCCAACCTGCCCAAGTCTGTCACCTGTCACAACAATGATAAAATAAATAATATACTAGACTTATTTCACGTTGGTGCCTGAAAGAAAGCATTTACATCACCATCCCCTTCCTCATCCAGAAGGATCATGTCACAACCTTGTTTATCTCCAGCCTGTGTACAAACTAGAGGAAAACCTCTGTGACACGCAAAGTGAGGAGATGATGTGTGAAATCTAAAAAGGGTCAGAGGGAGTCTTTTGGGGAGTACCAGCCTGTTTGAGACCAGAAGCATGTGAATGTTCCGAACCTTTTTTTTTTTTTTTATCAGTTTTGATCAATCACATGCCTGTCCTCCAGCCCAGTCATCCTTTTAGTGCCTTCATGCCCCTTTTACATTTAGCACACCACCCCATTGGACCAAGCTTTCCTTCTCAAATCTCCAAGTTGGGAACAAACTTAGGAAAATCCGGGTTTCAAATGCTGCAAGCTGCAGGCTACTCAGGTTGTGTGCGTGCCAGCTCTGTGGCCTAGTAGGAGCTCATCTTCGCTAGCCTGAAGCTGTGAAGATTATCACAAACATAAAAACGTTACGTGCTGACAGCACAGAACCCAAAGAACCTCAGCAGCAAAGAACTCATTTTGAACCTGATGATGACTCTCGCTTCTTCTGGCCCCATTTCTGCCCTCTGGTGAGCCATTTTTCAAGATCGGCCTGCTCTCAACTGACCAAAAAAATAAACTAATTGAAAAGATGATAGTCAAAGTATTAGCAAGCCACTTTAGAAACTGTACGCTTTACCTTACATTTGAGAAGACTTGTTTATGTATTAATTGTGTCCATTCTTTATCAGAGTTAAGGAGGTAAAGAAAAGAACAAATGAATGCTGGTGGATGTCAGCTGTTGGCTGTTAGCCAGGTCCCATGCAGGTCCCATAACCCTATGTCTACATTCCTAGGCCATGTTCTGGAAATGTAGGGTCATGCCCCTGCACCTCCCAACCTTCAGATGAGTTAGGAGCCAAACATGATGTAATTACACCCATTTCGCTGGGGGCTGGCAAATGGTCCTATATGCTTCTCTCCACGCTCGAGGATCATGGCCCGTTTCAGTTGCAGACCAACAGTATGTAACAGCTAGGTGATCAGCAGACAAAACGACTTATCTAATTTTTTATTTATTTTTTTTTCATGTTCAAACTAAAGGTGCATTTCTATTCCCTCATGTGAAACCATGTTGTGCTGTGTACAGTAAGACACGCTGATACCACAGATCATTAAGGTCTTATCTGTGGCTGAATCAAAGGATGGGCAAGTAGGAAAAGTGTAACAAATCCTCAGTGCTTTGACCATGATAAGCATCATTTATCAATAAGAGTGCCACTGGTCCATTAACAACCGTTGCTCCATTAGCACTATCTGCAAAGGCTTTTATGATGCCTTGTCTGCCCACATCTGTATGTTTGGAAGAGGAAATCGTTAAACATTGTGTGAGGCACATGCAGCATTTGAAGTAAGCTATCCTGTATTCTCTTGAGTTACTCTGGAGAAGATATAGAAAGTGATTTGATTTCCATTCTGTGGTAGCAGTAAAAGCAGTTTTTAAATTCTTTTTGTGTCCTTGATCTGTTTCTTTTACTTTGCTTCATCAAATGAAATGGTGTACACATAGTACGTAACATTAATGACCATATCTGTGTATGTATATATATATATATATATATATATATATATATATATATATATATATATATATATATATATATAAAAACTCGCTCCTCACCCTCCGTGGGTGGTGTCCCTTCTAAGCTCGGGTCCTCTACCAGAGGCCAGGGAGCTTGAGGGTTCTGCGCAGTATCATTGCTGTTCCTAACACTGCACTTTTTTTGGACTGAGATGTCTGAGGTTGTTCCGGGGATCTGCTGCAGCCACTCTATATATAAATATATATATATATATATATATATATATATATATATATATATATATATATATATATATATATGCAAGCAGGATTTTCTCTATTTGCAAAAATATAAAATACAAAACAATTACAAGCCTTTCCTCTGTACATAGTTGAAGCAATTCTGACAGTATTGAGCCTTTTTTGGCATAATACAACAGCCTTTGCACCCCTGAATGTGGTGATTTACCAGCAGTGTTCTTTGCAGATGATCTCAAGCTTTGTCTGGTTGCATGAGGAAAGTTGATGTACAACCACCGTTGGGTCTTTCCAGGGATGTTTGATTGTATTAAAGTCCAGGCTCCCCCTCTTTAACCCAAGCACATGTTCTGCACTGTCTTGGTTGTCAACTTAGTGTCAGCTTCTGCTGGAAGCTGGAACGTCCAACAGGAACTTCATCTTTTTTTTTTTTTTTTAAGGAATCGCTGTTTTTTTCGTTTACCTTTACTTCTATCCTGAACAACCTCTGTAATTGCCAGAAAGAAACTTCCACATAACATGAAACTACCACCACCATGCTTAAATGTTGACACAGTATTGAGTAGGGGATGAGGAGGGCTTCAATTACATCAGACACAAGGACTTTTAAACACTTTTTTGTTTTTGCAAACATCAAGCTGAAATTCATGAGGGCGTAATCATGGCACCGTAAAGCCCAGCCCAATGGGGGTCGGCAGTGATTTATGCCCATCTGGAAGTTTGCCCCCTTCTCTACATAACAGCTCTGGACATCAACCACATTGAGCACTGTTTCTTGGACACTTGTCTGGCCAGAATCAGTCTCTTTAGTTTACCCAGTTTTAAACTGAGTTTATACTTTCCAAGTCTTCTTGATTGTTTTTAACTGTAACTTGCATGTTCCATGATGTTGCACACCTGTCTATATGAGGGCAATGAATATCAGAGCAAATTCTTTTAAATTGGGTTGATTTAACTACTGGGTCTGGAGATTTTTGCATTGAAACACTGATTTGGGGAAGGTATTAGATCATTCTCTCTGCATAAAAGGATTCCAACACTACACAAGTCTCTATACATTTCAAATTGATCAAGCTGGGCATAATCAGGACTCTTCTTTTTACTGGGAAAACTAAGCATACTGCATACTGTACGAGTTAATAAACTTTAGGGCAACTGACTCAAAAGTTCTTTCATGGTAGTTGTAACCCTAACCCTTATTTCTTAAACAGTAAAATGATTAAAGCATATGTAGCTGATTAAATATGGGGCATTTAAATTTGGAAACAGTGGCTGTGAATGCATGATGTCTGTGAAATCCATTAGAGAGAAAGGAGGAGCGTTTGGAGGTAGATTCTGATGAGTAAATAATGCATTTTGACTCCTGTATGATGAAAAGACCTGGGCATCCATGGAAGACAGCATCACAGGACTATTGTATTGAAGTTACTTCACAGTCCAGACAGACAATGAACCAAAACACAACATAATAAGAAACCAGCAGTATTAGAAGTAAAAGGAGGTTTGCTTTAGATGCCAGGCTATTTTATATCTTCCTAAATATGTTCCTGAGCAATTTTTGTTGCAGGATATGTATACTGTATATTATATATATATAAGATTAGTGCCTATTTGCCCAAATTTGGCGCCATGCTCTTTATTAGAGCATCTTTTTAGATGCCACTACCAGAACTGGATAGAAAATGCATGTTTTGGATTTTTACTTTTTTTTTAATTTAAAAAAAAAATAGATTAAGCTTTATTTTTCTGTGCACGAAACTTGAATTATAATCTAAATACATTTTATTTCACATTGATGCAAAACAAAAAGCTAAATTTAGGTGAATGGTTAGGGGTGAGAAAGCGAGAAGGGCTGGCATCTCAGTCAGACAGAAGACAAGCACACTTATGTTTGTATGAACAGATACTGGAGTTCATTGTCCTCCACGTTTCCTGCTGCACTTCCCTCCCCACCAACATATAATGACCCCCTACTCACTCTGATGAAGTATCTTCACCCTTGAATATATGCAGAGGCACACAAACAGCCCACATTTTGGACACACAAATACACATACCCGCACACATCCTCCCCTCCTGATCAGATGACATCATTAACAATCATTACTGGGACACCAGGAAGTGAAGAGATCTCCGGCTCCGAGTCTGGCAGCATGGGATCAGGTTAGCCAGCTTGAGATGAAAGATTTGAAAAGGAAAGCACCCACCAAAGCGATTTTACCTCTGGATTTCATCAGTGCATCTCTGTTAACAGAATGCACAATGTCAAGTTAAATTCCAAGAAAAAACTAAATCTAACCCATCCTCAGACTTTGCATATTTTATTTTATTTATTTATTTATTTTGCTTTTACATGCACAGAAATTTCACTTTTGTGTGTGTGTGTGTGTGTGTGTGTGTGTGTGTGTGTGTGTGTGTGTGTGTGTGTGTGTGTGTGTGTGTGTGTGTGTGTGCGTGGAAATCAAAAAGCATGTTGCTCCGAGCTTCAATATTTCCCTGGACCTGGCTGATCAGTGCTTCCTCGTCCTTCCAGTTGAAAATGGAGACCAAGCTTTGTGGTCTCTGTGGTGGAGTTAGTGATTTTGGTTTGGGCTGGTGTGCGGGGAGTGTTGGAGCCATGTCTCCTCACAGTAATAGCCCTCCCCTTATGGGCCACAGAGAAAGCTGACATGAAACTCCTGGGTTTTTCAGTGACAAGCCCCTGGCAGGAAGCTTCCCTGAGTCCATAGGCACCTCAGTAGCTGTTCTTGTATGACACTAACCACAGCTACCACAAGACAAGCAGTCCTGCTGTTTCTGTTGGAGGCTGTATTACTGCGATGCGAGGTACAAAGGCATTTCTGGGAGGAGAACATTATCAAGTGCGTGTTTGAATTTGTTTGATGCCTACATGTGTGCATACTGTGCTGCAAACAAAAGTAAATGCATGTGTGTATGATTGATTCTTTCCTTGGAAGTTCATGTGGGCTTGTGTGAGTCAGGCCTCTGGTCTAAAAACTCCAAGAGGGAGGAGAGAACAGTGACCCCTACTGTTAAACAGACAACACGCCGGCACTTCATGGTGAACGTACACAGTGACACCATAGACAAGGAATTCACTTAAATAATTAACTTAATTTAAATGTTATCCTCAGTTAATTTAACTATAGATTATCATTCAACACAGCTGAAGCATAAATAGAAGTGTATGAATAGATTAAGTCATCAACAAACAACACTATACTTTCATCTGTGGGTTGTCTTCCAAATGGATTTATCTGCAGAAACTGAACATCGGTTAACATCACAGCTAAATATTTACATTTATAAAATCCTTCACCATGCACTTTTTAACTTTCTGTATTTTTATGAATAGGAGCTGTGATTGGAGCAGGGAGTGCTGGAAATCCTTTGAAAAGGGAAAACAAAAGGTCTCCTCTGTTGTGATGAAGCATAGCTCTCAAGAGACCGGGCCTGGGCCTGACTCAACCTTTCACACAATCGACGGCCAACAATACAACAAACCCTGCCCTTGCAGACCTACTATTGTACTGGAGCACGCCACAGCTGTGGAGAATCACATTTAGGTGTCAGAGGCAACAAATGTTTCTTTAATTGGAATAGTGGTATTAGCTCATGTTTCCTCCTTATGCTTTATGAATCCCCTGTGCCTATTGTTTGGAAGTTCGCGTTGACGTCGCCTTGGCGGCCCCAGCTAATTGAGAGAGTGTGTGTTTGGACCAAGTTCAAGAGGAACTAGCATCTCTTGATTGTCTGTGTGTGTGTGTGTGTGTGTGTGTGTGTGTGTGTGTGTGTGTGTGTGTGTGTGTGTGTGTGTGAGTGTGTGTGTATATGTGTCTACGTGCAGAGTCTTGCAATGCATTTGTGACCCTGCGCCTCCATTATTTCTCTCATTTACAATCTTAAAGTCTGTGTTGTCTTTATTCTAAATCAACATGAAAACATTGTGATTCAGACTCCGAGATTAGGTGACCACTGTTACCTAATCTGCCACAGAGGCAGATTAAATCAGCACAAACAGTTGTGACTATTTACCCCTACTTGTACAAATACAGTTATAAACATTAAACGGATTGTCAGATTTGTGTTCTTAATATTCAATATTGGTACTTGAGAATTTATATTTTTGAAAACCATAAACACATCATGCAAAACATGTTGTTTCCATCTTGCAGACTTCCGTGGTGTGTAATCAGCTTTTGATCTAATGCAGAGTACAGAGGAAGAAGCAAAAATGAAATATTATTAAAATCACTAAATGTAGTGTGCACTCATCCGTCATATTTGACAGGACGTGTTTGTTATTTTGCTTACGTTTTATATGAAGAGCGAATACCTATTGGCCCGATAAGAATACAAATTTTGCACTGTGCTTATCTTTCCTAATCTGAGGAGATAAGATTACTGGTAATCTGGGGCATCAAAGACACCAATCACCTCCCTAATGTGGGGTCTTAACACCAGATCAAGACAGTTTGCCCCAATTCAGGTCACAAATGATGGTAAACAATTAGTAGAATTAAGAATTCTTAATTTTTCAACTTTTAGAAATTCACTGACTATATTGTGGGGTTTTTTTTATGTGTAACAATCAGAATGCAGATAGGTCCAAAAATATCTGTACAATGAGAGGTTTTAGGATTTTTGCTACAGAGCAATCAAGAGGTGCTTTAAATCATCACAAAAATATGTCAGTAACCATTTAAAAATTGCATTTTAAGAAAAGTGCTACTTTTCAGGGGTTCAAATGCTTGCGGGCCTTCACTGTTTTGTCTTTGGTAACTAAATCTCATGCTCTATTGGGTTGAGCATAGAAGGATATTCAAAGTATTTGCTTTCGATAGGTTATGAGCTGCTTTGCAATATGTTTGGCGTCATTATGCACCTGCACTGTGAAGGACTGTCCTATCAGTTTTAAAGCATCCGCCTAAATGTGAGTGGGGCATTTTGCCCTATACACCTCAGAAATCAACTTATATTACTTACTACTTATAAATTTATATTGTTTTTGCTTTGTTTTAGCCCAATGATTGGTGCACCTGTATGGTTGGTGGCTCCAGTCATGCTAACTCATTATTTGATATCAACTTCAGGCCTTTCATCTGCTTTATTTGTCTTGAAATAGCGATTGAGTGACTACACTTAATCAGTTAACTTCTTTTTAGACAATTTTCCAAATGCTTCTGAACTTCTGAAAATTGAGGTAATTGACTTCAAATAGCTTTAATTTGTGGTTAATGGTAAATGCCGTTGCATGACAGTTGAAGTTAGAACAGCTCCAAACATAGTGGGTTTTTATTGTTATTATTTTTTTATCTTTCTTACATTATTAGCTTAGCTTTCCCACATTCCAAAAGTCTATTCATCGATCCACTTTCTTCCGCTTATCCAAGGTTGGGTCGTGGGGGCTGTACCCTAAGCCAACCAAGAGACATAGTCCCTCCAGCATGTCCAGGGTCTTTCCTGGGGTCTCCTCCTGGTGGGACATGCCCAAAAGACCTCACCAGGGAGGGAACCAGGAAGCATCCTTACCAGATGCCCGAGCCACCTTATCTGGCTCTTCTCAATGCGGAGGAGCACTGGCTCTCCTCTGAACCCCCCCTGCTCTATTCTTACCTCGCTCATGAAAAAGACCACAAGATACTTAAACTCCTCCACTTTGGGCAGTATCTGATTTCCAACCCAAAGAGGGTACTCCACCCTTTCCTGACTGAGGACCATGGTCTCGGATTTGGAGGTGCTGATTCTCATCCCAGCCACTTCACACCTGGCTGCGAACCGCTCCGCGAGAGTTGAAGGTCTTGGCCTGATGAAGCCAACAGAACCACATCATCTGCAAAAAGCAGAGAACCAATTCTGAGGCCACCAAACCAGAACGCTCCGCTCCTCGGCTGTATCTAGAAATTCTGTCCATGAAAGTAATGAAAGTATAAAAATAAGTATAAATAAGTATAAAATAAGTGACAAAGGGCAGCCTTTGTCACGAGAAATGAGTCTGACTTACAGCTGACAATGCAGACCAAGCTCTGACACTGGAAGTAGATGTGGACTGGTTGGCAAATTCCCATGCACCCTCCAGGATGCTGCTGAGGGTGTAGAGCTGGTCCACTGTTCCACGGCCAGGAAGGAAACCACACTGCTCCTCCTCAATACGAGGTTTGACTATCCGGCAGACCCTCCTCTCCAGTATTCCTGAATAGACCTTACCAGGGATGCTGAGGAGCGTGATCCTTCTGTGATTGGAGCCAACAATCTTTTGGCCACAACTTAAGCCAGCTGCCTCAACAATGGAGCTGCGGAACATGGTCCACTAACTCAATGTCCCCTGCCATGGTTGAAGCTCTGCCGGAGATGGGAGTTGAAGCTCTTTAACAGGAGACTCTGCCAGATGTTCACAGCAGACCCTCACAATACGCTTGGGCCTACCAGGTCTAACTGGCATCCTCCTCTCCCACCAGGTGGGGATCAGTTGACAGCTCCGCTCCTCTCCTTACTCAAGTGTTCAAGCATGTGGCCGCAAATCCGATTACACAACTGCAAAGTCGATCATCAATCTGTGACCTAGGGTGTCCTGGTGCCAAGTGCACATGTGGACATCCTTATGCTTGAAAATGATGTTTGTAATAGACAATCCATGAAGAGCACAAAGGTCCAATAACAAAACGCAGCTTGTGTTGAGATCGAAGAGGTCGTTCCTCCCAATCACGCCCTTCCAGGACTCACTGTCATTGCCCATGTTAACACTGAAGTCCACCAGCAGAACGAGGGAGTCCACAACATTCCAAAAATGTATGTGTTTAAATCTGTCCTATTTGCAAGTGATCAGTATACTTAAGTTTATTTACATTTTGTATTTCCCCAAATCTACCGGCGCCACATGTGAAACGCACATCATATTCATACATACATTTAATAACAGCAATATTGTTAAATATTATTAGGGGAATAGTTTGGTGAGTGTGTGCCATTACAGTCGTCTTATCAACTCTTCAAAAAACCGTGTGTGAAAAGCTGGTGGCAATGTGTGTTTGTTTTTTGTTTTTTTAGGATATAGAAATGTTTAATCTGTCTTTTAATCACACAAACAAAAAAATGGATCAGAAGTGGACAGAAGAAAGTGCAGAAGAGTGTTTTTTTTCTCTTATCTTGAGACAGAACAGGTGCTGCTTTCCCCAAGATCGGTGTCAACTGGGGATTACTGCATGCGCTGCTAAGGGATTGTGAACTTAACTCAAGAATTACAGTCACAGAAACTCAGATTACAAATATGGATTAAGAACACAAGACGCAGATAGTGCTAAATTCACAAGATAATCTGTCGGAAGGCCTGGAAAATAATATTCCTTATGTGAAAATAGTTTTAAGACAGCTTAGAGTGAGTGTGTGTGTGTGTGTGTGTGTGTGTGTGTGTGTGTGTGTAGTGACGGGTAAGCAATGCAATGTTTCGCTGGACATTTTCAGTGGTGATTCATTTTTGATGCCATTCCAAAGTAGTTTCTGGATCAATTAAAACTTTCTTCTCTTCTTCGTGCTTAAACCGAGAACTTGCGATATTCGTGCTTGACTGTTGCACAAACTATTCACAACAAAAGAAAAATCCTTTAAAAACATCAAATCAACATATAAGTTGAACAGTACAGCATCCAGAAATTAGTGGTAGAAGTTAACTAAAATCTATAATAAGAATTTGCAAAATCGAGTTTGTCATCTGATGGTGAATTTTTGACAAAAAAAAAAAGGTGATAGAATCATCTGATAAACTGGGCCCATGTTTAAATGTAATTATGGCCTTTTGTTTATCCAACTATAGGGATATTAGAAAAATGTTGGTCATTATTGTTCTAGGTAATATCCAGCAGGCAGGTTGCCAGAATAAAAGAAAAAATCTTTAACACATTTTTTTTCTTCAAACACCTACTTAAATCTACTTGAAAAGTACATTTTAATTTGAAAAAAATAAAAACAGCAATAGTAGAAATGATCTTCCCTGGTACTTACAATACAAAAGGGCTAAAACACCTGATATGTGACGAAATCATCTTACTTCCACTCACATTTATAGATATTTTTAACTATGTGTATTCTGCAAATGCTTATACCCATGCACAATTTCATAATAAATAACAAATTTGTCAGCAGTGATGCACACTAAAACTTTTTTTATTTCTACTAAAGAATCCTTATTAGAGGAATTATAAACGCCGCATTCATCTCAGTCCGAACAGGACTGATTGTACAACCAGCCATTACGGCTTTTAATATCTTTAAAATTTGCTTGGATATGTTTAGTGATTTAGATTAATTTGCTGCAGATTCCAAGCAGATGGACTAGCCTTCTGTACTTGAAGCAGTGCAAAGGTGCTTCTTCTTCTTCTTCTTCTTCTGAATATTTGATTAATTTTAGGAAGTGTCATGTAGCTCTTGAGGCCTCCTATCCCTGATGGAGAAGAAAAAAAAAAATAACTGGCCATCTCTTGCAACAACTGCATATTGCTTTATGACATCATGGCAAAAGTGAATAAGGTACTTATACAAAACAATATGAGAGTGACCATGCAAGACACTGGAGAAGAGCAAAACTTGGCCAATCATCTCACCTACAGGGATCCTCTGAGCTAAACGTTGCAAAAAACTTCTTTATACCACTTTATATTCCTTTATTACAAATTCAGTGAAGGCACTGGGATTAGATAAAGGAATAAATAATTAGCTTAAACAATATCAATAACTTTCTGTGCTTTTTAGAAGGATTTAGCTCTTTAAGGCCGTGTTTACACTGCCAGCTCAAATTCAATCCGATCTTTCTAACTGTTTAGATTAGATACTGCCAGTGATTGGATCTGATCTGGTGTCCATGTTTATAATGCCTAATCCACATGGTTACCAGGGTAACCTAGACCCACTGGTTGACTGTAAACAAGTCAAAATAGAGAGTTTTGAACTGGATTTGCAAAAAAGTGCCAGAGATGGAGGAGGCCCATGTGTATTGTTTTAATCTGCAGCTGTCTGTCAGTGTGTCAGTGAAGAAGGATTCGTCCTTAGCTGTCTTAGCCGACTAAGCTGTTAAGGGTTGCTAACAAAACAATCCTCCACCACTTTTGTTATTGTAGCTGTTTATTGTGTCACATTGCAAATAACACAAAAAGAGTATTGGAAGTTCCATCTGAGCAACCAGACACATTTGTGAAAATCTACCTCAGTATGTGTCTTTAAAATCACATTTCATGTGTTTTTTGGTTATTCTGAGTGTAAAAAGAAAAGAAAAGAACTCTAGATACAGTGTGGATATGCTGAAAATAGGATTTGGGCTTGTGATGTGAACAAAACCTAAGTAAATTTGGAGCAGATGAAATATATCTTAACCAAGGAGAATGTGTCAACATTTAACTCAAAAGTAGGATAATGCAGTCGATCCAACTCAAACATAAAAGTGCAGTGATGTGTAAGGGTTAAGGTTTGTAATGAACTTTAGTCCTCCATGGAGACAGAACCTTGTCCATGCAAGTATTGCAAATGTGTGTATGTAAATAAAATAGCTATAATCTTACAAAAACATGTTTTCCATGTGTGAGCATAGTAATATATTTGTTTAGTGAAACTGATCAAGAACTGACAGATTAAGGAACTTAGATATTCTGTATTTGAGAACATCAAGAATTTTCATTTGCTGACATTCAGAATACATTTTAAATCACACAAAATATGCTAACAGAATTTAAAGTTTGTTGTACCTGACAGAGAGCCTTGCCAGATGTAGCAGCAGAACAATAACTTTCCGTACTATCAACTTACAGGTGAAATTTGGCATTTGATATGTTTTAATCAATGGTGTTTACATGTACATAGAGAAAAAAAAGGGAAAAAAAAGGAAATAATAGGAGTGGTCCCAGGACAGATCCCTGAGGAACAATCTTGGTTACACTAAAGTAACTAGAGGGAAAGAGGAAATATCTTCTACCCGAAGGAACTGCCTGATATATTTCAAACCATACCACATAATGTTTAGACAGTTCTGCAGGTGTGGGTCCTTGCCTTTGTGTAACACAATCCAACATGTTGGAAGCTTTTGATAAAAAAAAGAAATGCCTGAAAAATATGTCTTCTGCTGTCTAAGTATTCAAACATATCGTATACTCATTTTAGCTGATGTAGTTATTTTATACTGTGTTCATTTCTAAACCCTGGATGGGAGCCTGATGGAATATCATTTATAGATTAAAACTCTTTTACATGTTGCCTCACAGCAGATTGAAGAACCTGAACGAGGACCAACAACTTGGAGATGGTCCCACAGTAGTATAGGTCAACAGGTTCACTCACTTTAAACACGTAGAAAACAACCACAGCTTTCCATAAAAAAGGAATTTCATTTGTGAACAACAAATAATATTGGAAAATGCTGGAAGAAATATTTGGATGATCAAACAAGAAACCAAATGGACTAAAATATTAATTTAAGTACTCTACGTCTATATCTGCTTCTTCCTATGCAGCTGTAAATATAAGGGCTATAGTAACGTTTAAAATCATTGCATACCAGATAACAAAAGAACAATTTCTTCAAAATGTGTCTCCCACAGAGGCCTCTTTGAAGGTGGTAGAGGATCTCTGGTGGCTAAAAGGTTATGTGTAAAACCTCAAATTGTTCACTGATGTCAATAAAGCATATTTATATGAAATATACTTCAGATAAAAACTGCATCATCCTCTTTGCCTTTGGCCAGTCTTTCATATTACTCTCTCTATGAAGACTTCTTTGTTAGAAACAGATTTATTCAGCCATATTTGTATTAAAACTGTAGCCAAAGTGTGAAATGTGTTCATTTTAGCTGATATCCATGTTAATCTGAACAGTCAGATGCATACAATGAGACAAGTCTTTGATATAAATAAGCAGAAGGGTCATGATAAGTTAAAGGAATTATTAAAACACTTGTGCTTAAGATACATTTGACAAGATTTTCTCCTTTAAAGATTGATAAACGTAAAGAAAGAAAATGATCAAACCTGCTCAACCACAAGTGCACCTTCTGTTGTTTTAGATCTTGCATATACCACAACTTGGTTATCAGTCCCATGACTCCAGAAAATACACTGCCGAGAGAAAAGTCATTGTAAGTTTTACAAATGTCAGGCAACCATGTAAAAGTACATATTATATCTGAGTCCTGGTGGCGTGATTATTTGGATTATTTCTTTGCATTTCTGTGGCCTAAATGTATGGAGTACATAGAATAAGATCTGAGAAACAATGCTGCATTGTAAAATAGTTAAAAATAGAATCTCACTGAACCTGAAACACCAATATACGAGCCAAGGGAGAAGTGTTTCAACCCTTTAAAGCCTGACATATGAAATATCACCAAAAAAAAAATTTTTTTTTTTTTTTAAGTGTTAGTTGTATAGTGGAATAAGAAAAAACACTTTAAATTTTGTATTAAAACAATTTCTAAATGATTATTTTCCTTATCATTATAAATACATTATGTACATTTACACATTTTTTATTTTATTTAGTTTTATTTCTTTTTAGATAATGTTTTGGTTTATGTTAAACTTTTTTTCCTTTTTTGATTAAGGGGATGCTACAAAGGTCTCATGTATTCATGTACCGCTGACCGCACAACATGATAGCTTAGGAGACAAAACCATATTTGCTCTTGTCTACTATGCATACAAATCTAAAGCAATCTGCCAGAAATCAAATAATTCACTCAGTAAGAATACAAACACACTAATGTGCAGAGAGATGTGCTGCCATTTTGGAGGAACTCCAAGACAAAGAAACACTTGCTCAACTCTTTATTATAGAGTGCTTGATGCCAGTCAGCGTCTGTCTCAGAAATGTGTAAAACAATCTGAGATTTGGCCTCTGAGGTGGACACACACTCTCAAAAAACACATGATTCAACTTCAAGGACTGGACACACTTCCATCTATGTTGACTGAATACCACAAATCCTTCAATCTGGCCAAGACGGATACCTGCATGTGACCACAGGTCTACCTTTCTGCTTAGGTGATTTGATCACAACGAAACAGCTGTAAACCCATCTATTCACACCTCCACATGCGTCTTGAGTAGCAACATGGGATTCTCTACGCTGCTGCTCAAGCGTGCAAATAAGCAGTAACCTGATTTCAGCCAACACAAAATGCATTTGTTCATGATTTCCAACAGTCGATAATGTTGTGGTTGTCTGTTGTTGGTGGTTGTTATTTGCGTTTTACTTTAACATGACCCCGTTGTTGCAAAAATGAGTGTGTGCTTCTGGCAGCACAAGAGATGTCATTATGTAGGCGGCCCGTCAATGTGGTCCAAGACGCATCGTTTTCATACTGCTAAAAGAACAAGATGAAACTGAACATGCACACGTTCCACCTTGTGCTGTTTCAACATTTGCAAATACCACAGACGCGTTATCAATCTTGTGAAGGCTTCCCCAAGGGGTGCAAAACAATAAGTTGCACCACAGGCATCAACGCAAATGTCAGTTTTGAAGTTTTTAGTCCTATATTTTTTATTTTAAGTGCTTCAGATTGCAGATTTTTTTTTTTCAACTATCCGATCTCAAAGTGTCCTCAAATGTGCCGGGTATATTATTTATACCTGTACTTATGTGTGTCCACTTGTGACAGGATCAGTCAGAATTGATGTTAATACCAGGTCTAAATGGGTCTAAATCCTGATTTAACACCTGATATGAGACATTTTTAAATATAAATGATTCAGTACAATGTGATGTCTCATCTTTGGCATAATTTTAATTGTAAAACTGAATTTTGAGAGCATATAGCCTATTTGCCAGAACAAAAGACTTCATTATTTCAGTACTCAACAGATTGTAAACAACACACAGTGATTTCTGCAGCATAATTTACCAGGTGCCATTTCATCATCAGGAGTGAAACTGTGTTTCCTGTGTATTAGTGCATGTGTGAAAGAGCAGCTCTGAACAATGTCAACTCGATTCTGGTGGCATTGTCCAAAGTTCGTCTGAGAAAATGTTTTCAAACATTTCTCACTCTGTATCCGAGGTTTGGTTTTTGAAAACTGACGTGATTGGAGCATTTCGAGCATTTCATGGGCTGAGTGTGTGCGCACGCAGGAATAGGTGTGGAAGTAAGTGGTTTCGAGAGAATTCATTAGTGGGTAGACAGGTGGCTAGTGTTACACTCCACTGGTGAAAGTCAGCAGCTCAAGCTGTCCTGTGCTCTGTTTCTCATTCCCTCTCTATGCAAGCAGTAAAGCTATACCAGGCCGGATGACATTTCCAAACCTAGTAGGCTAGTGATTAGAAAATGGTCCGCACTGAAAAAACAGCCTCTGATCCTTATCAAAGTTTAACGCCCCCCACACCCACCTGTCTCTCACTCTCTCGCTCCCTTTCTCCGCAACCGTGCTATCTATCTGTCTCGAAGGCCTGTCTCTCCTGGGAGCCAACTATAAGTACTCCATCAGGCAAACCGCATTAGTGTAATTTCGTCCCAGGAAATTAGCAGAGCAGAGCGGCGCCAATTACAAGTCAATAGCTGGCTTTATTAATCGAGCTAGCCATCGCACTTGATTAGATTAAGCAGAGTCTGTGTTGTGTGTGTGTGTGTGTGTGTGCTTGTGTTTGTGCATATGCATGTGGGGATGTGTTTTTACCAATGCATATGTGTGGGTGTGTGCACAACTGTCCTGTGTGTGTGAGTGTGTGTTTGAATCATGTCCTTGGCTGTGTGCATGGCCTCGTGGAGGGATCGGCAGCAGGTGCTGCTGACTTGCTGATCCTGCCTCATTGTGACTGTCTGCAGCTCTTTTAGAGTCTACTTATATGTTGATATTGACCCTTTTTGAGTGCAGGATCTTATAAGACACACTATAGGGGGATGTGGAGATAATGGCACCATCTCATATAAAGACAAGCCAATAAATTGGTTAAATTAAACTAACATAATTGCACTAACTGTAATGAGAACAATATAGCTGCATCTGGAAGCCACGCACGAAGAATTAGTTCGTACTATCACAATGCGGAACATGACGACCAGAGAATGCTATGAGTTTGTCTTTATGATTAGGTGAAGAGTTGCTGTCGGTCAAATAGATCAACACAGATATACAGACCATCAGCAATTTCCAGTCTTTTGCTTACATGTTCACAAATCTAATCAACCAAAATGTAATGTGCACTAACCGAAAGCACTAAATTTACAGATGTTCTTTAATCTACATTATAATTCAATTTCAATTCAATTTTATTTATATAGCGTCTATTACAACACAAGTTGTCTCTAGGCGCTTTCCAGAGACCCAGAACATGACCCCCGAGCAATTATTACATAAACAGCGGCAGGTAAAAACTCCCCTAGTGGAAGAAAAACCTTAAGCCAAACAGTGGCAAGGAAAAACTCCCCTTTAAGAGGGAAGAAACCTTGAGCAGGACCTGGCTCATGAGGGGGGACCCTCCTGCCGAAGGCCAGCCGGGTAGAGCAAGAAATAAGAAAGAATAGAGACATAGAGACACCGTCAAAGGTACAAGATAGGATACATACATATAACCCTGTCCTTTTTTCCCTCCATTATTAACAAACATGAAATGTGACATTTGTCATATCAGTTTTTTTCAGTTTAGGTCATCCCCTTTTACCCCATCGTCATGAAATAGTCTTAAATCTCAGAAGTGAAAGTTTTACAAGGATTGGCAGACAAATACAATTTAATGAGGTTGTTAACAAACAATTCTAATTTCTTCTGTCTCTATTGAGCACAACCATTAAAAATTCACAGTGCTGGGAAATACTGAAATATGAACCCATAAACTAATGACGTCAATGAAATCTAACAGGAGGTAGTTTTCACACCTGGAGACCAATCAAGGAAAAGAGTTTGAGAGTGTAGTTTAAAGCCACTTTAATTGATAAAATACACTGAAACATTTAAATTTTTTCTACATAATGAATAATGACAGATGTGCTCCAAAAAGAAGCTTTACAGTTACAATACGATAGTGAAAGTGATCTGCATTAAGGGTACAAAGACATACAAAATCTTCTAAAAGTGTTTAGGCATCCGCCAGTTTACAGTTAGCTCAACATGCGCAGAAATGGAGACAGTTTAGTACTGAAGCTTCTCTTCTTAGAAGTCCCGTCAAGATGATCCGAAAGACACAATGCAGAAACCTCAGTGAGATAAATTAAATAAATAAATAAATAAATAAACAAACAAATAAATAAATAAATAAATAAATAAATAAATAAATAAATAAATAAATAAATAAATAAATAAATAAATAAATAAATAAATAAATAAATAAATAAATAAATAAATAAATAAATAAATAAATAAATAAATAAATAAATAAATAAATAAATAAAAGAAGCTACAGTAACAGCTAAAGATTTGCTTTGCTTGGAATAATTTTTTTTTAGCCTTATATTTGCTTCCATTGGGTAATATTATTAGACAACATCCCATGAATTTCAATTATATATATATATATATATATATATATATATGTAACCCCATGTAACTAACCAGTTGGTCAGACTACTTAAGAATACTTACTTAAAGACGTAGACCTGGATGACTCAAAACGTTCTCCACCTAAATTCGGATAAAACTGAAGTTGTTGTATTTGGACCTGAGTGCTTCAGGATGGCTCAGGTGACCATGAAACATCCATAGTTATGCTGCTAGAAACCTAGACTGCTGGGGGACCTCCAATGATGCACCTCTCCTGTGTTTTCTTCTACTCCAACTCTATTAATGACGCTGTTGTTGCTGTTATTAACCTGTGTTAATACTTCGCAGCAGGTGTTCGAGATCTGTTATTGTTGTTGCTGTTCTCTCTTCTTTCTTGTCCTCTCAATCTCTAAATGGTTAAAGAAGAGTTTGGCTCTGTCAGAGATTCCTTACTGCTTAAGAAGAGCTGTTTTTTTTCTTTTCACGGTCACCAGCTCAGGGTGGGGAATTGTATTGAATAAAGGTTTCATGCAATCTGTTGAGTTCCTTAGCGAGGTAATTATTATTATTGTTATTTTATTGGATTTATATTGAATAAAATAATTTGGGATGAGTTGAATTGTATTTTTGAAGTCCATTAAAATAACATTTGTCATCATTTGGTACTATATAAATGAATTGAACTTGTAGACATCACTAAACACAAATGTGTTGTATACTGATGAAAAAAAACATTTATAGAACATTGCTGCATATATTACTATCTATGGCAGTGAAAAAGGCACAGCTTACTAACATGAAACCATCTTATCAATAGTAAAGAATGCTGGAGCGAGTACCATGATTCAGGCTTACTTCATCGCCTCAGGGCTTAAAACCACTTTCTATCATCTGGACTCTAGAAGAAAATTTATTCTCAAAGCAAAATATTTTATAGGATAACGTCAAGGTGGTCGTTTGCCTGTAGAAACTTAGTAGAAGTTGGGTGACGCAGTGGGACACCCTAAACACTAAAGTCAAATGTGACCACAGAATGGCCTCACAAAAAGAAAACAAGCTTTTTGAAGTGGCCCAGTTCGAGCCCACACCTAAACTCAATAAAACACGGTGGAATAACCTCTAGAAAACTCTTCATACGAGACATACTATAGATATTTCTGTGTTAAAGCAATTCTTGGGAAGAGGTTGAGCAAAAGCTTTCAAAATGACCAACACTGAGAAGTTTATCCTCATCTGTTGCGGCTCAGGCAGTAGCGCATTCACGCCCCAAATCACAGGGGTGGTCATTTAAATAAAGGCCACGGTTTCTCTAGATGGTGGTAAATACAGGATCCAGTGGAAGGCAATAAAGATTTAACAGTTTCTACATAAGGCTTCAGCAGGTTCGAGGATTATTGTAAGTGCTAAGGTCACAGTTAGGATTAAAGCGACTCTTGATAGAACAGAAAAAGAAAATAAGTGTTTCATTTTCTAGACTACATCATTAATGCAAAGATGTGAACCATTGTGGGTTAAAGTTGGTAAAATTTTAAAACACATTTATATTACATAACTAAACAAAATGTGGTGATTTGACAGCTCAGGTAGCATTATCCACACATAATCTGGAACAAATGACGAAATCTTGAAAATTTGCTTATACCCTCTGTTTTATCCTCTTAGTAGGTGTTTATGCGGATTAAAGTGTGAATTTCCTGTGTTATTTCTGCCCCTGCCCATATGTGTAATCTCAAAAATCTAAGCCTTCAACCGGCAATCTTTCACAAACTTGTCTTAATCCATGCAGCGTATCTTCTGGCTAACACCTGTTCATGAAGGAGGAGAGCAGGATTCTTGAGAGAAAGACAATTTGGAGTAAATAAAAAGCAGACTAAAAAAAATCAGCCAAATAAATAGTTTTTTTTTTTCTTCTGTCCAGAGACTGATTGGTACGTAGTATTTGTTATTCACAATTCTTTCAGTACTTTCCTCTCTTATTTATATATTTGTCTTATAATATATTTACAAATATACTGTAAATTATAATACATTACCTGCTGAAAAATGTATTCAAAATATTGGAATAACCAGAATTATTGGATTTTTGTTTCTACACAGAGGTAAAAGAGCTAATCACAGGTCACTGCTGCCACTGAAAAGAGGGCTTCAAGTGTTAAGTTTCCAGCTGAAAGCACTTGGAAATCCAAAGCCCCTGTGGGTCTTTGAAACATGGAGTTGGAGAACCACAAAATGATCAACACCACCACGCTAGAATCAGTCTCACCACCAACAGTGGCTACCCTTAAGCCAATCTCTAGATCTCCACGCAATCGAATTCCAGACACAGCTGTCAGTCTTAGACCAGAAATCATTTTGAACTGTGTTGAATGAAGAAAAAACAATATACGTATTTTCACACCAATACAACTCATCCTTCTACCCAGCTGCGGACTTGTAAGAGTGGCCGAGACCCCAAAACAAAATCTAGCTTCACTGGCCCAGAAAGGACAGCTCCCTGTGGGCCATGTGTGAGAGACTGGTGGCTAAGTTGCTCTGACAGCTACATAATTTAACAGATGCCGTTCCCATCCAGTGAAACAGTGTCTTGGTGGCAAATAATCTGGATAAGGGTTGTATAGTCATAGTTACATGGGTTAGAGGGCACCAAAAGCAAAAAAAATAAATAAAAATTGTGAGAAGCAACCTCATGGATAATACACTGAAAGAGCAGGGGATTGCTTCTCTCAAGTTCAAAAGCTTTGTCCGTAGGGAAATCTTACCAATCTATCGTTATTGCAGCATTACACCATTTAAAACAGCAATTCACTATTCTAAGTGTCTGTTTTGGTAGTATTACTCAGTCAGTACAAACACAAAGTGGATTTAGGGGCAACAAACTCCAAAGGTTATAAACTACACCACATCAGCAATCAGTTGTGCATCACGCCAGGGTACAGAGTACTTACTGAATGGTGGTAGTCTCAGAGCGCACCTACAGATTGGCTTACCAGGCACTTCAGTCTAAAATCTAATCACAGAAGCAACAAAAGCTGTGAGGGAAACAAGGCATTTCATATTCATCTCCCTTGTGGCAGGTGCACTAAGTGCCAACTGAACTCAAAGGGCTGCCAAGGAAGCAGGTAGTGTTGCTGACTGCAAAACAGTCTTGGGTTACAAAGTAAAACTGAAAACATTGATCAGCGCTGTCTCGGGGGAACAGTAACGCAGTTGTCTGAAGACATAGGGGAAAGTGAAAGAATGTATGAGGGTTTTCATTAAGAGGTTTTCAAAATCGACGAAATACTACAAGAAATAAGCGTTTGAATTTGGGAACCCTTGTAACCCCTATACCCGAACCCATGATGTTTGCACATTCATATTCTTCTACAGTCATTACTGGATGATATGCCACAGAATCTTGAGTTTCTTGACCGTTTATACCCTTTTCTTATTAATAACTTATTGGTTTGTGTTAATAAACCACTAATGATTTCCACAATTCTGCCTCTCAAAGATGTAAGATTTTGGTGGAATATTTAAGTTTGTGCCCTCTTCTCAAAAATCCCCCAGATCTGACAAAGAGTCCATTCCGCGCCCATTCCCAACAAACAGACCTATTCACACCAGCTACATCATGTGAAGCTTTGCAGAGACGTGACCAGTTGCTAACCTCATCACTGTCTAGTCAAATGTGCCTCAGGGAAAATAATGTGAATGAATAAAACCAAGCGTGAATAAACAAAATTATAATCCATGGCCTTTTAACACTGTACTCAAGCTTCATTTCCACCGCAGGAACCAGGGGCTAAAAACGCAGTTCCAGGGGGGGAAAATTCAACCCCGAAAAAGGTCCCGTCTGAAAGAAAGCACTTTTTTAGAATAACTGGAATCATCAAGGTGGCAAATATTTCCGATTGATGGATCATTACCAGCATTTTATTTCCACATTCCTATTTTAGTCATGTTGTGCTTAATACGTACCTGCAATTTATGTTGACTTTAAGTTGTACAGCAGTAATAGTTGCACCATTTGTAAACTCTTTCATGTCATTCACGCATGCTTCAACTGGCTGGGGAAACACATTTTGCAACGCAATCTGCAATCTGAGATCAAGCACTAATTCTTAAAATTTACCCTGTATTTACAACCCCAGTGGTAATGTAAACCCCACAGATCATTTACGTTCTTGGTGCTTTGAGTTGCTGATGTGCCTTGTTCTTTCCTTTGCTTTACAATACTGAGAACGACCGGGAGGACACGTAAAGTTCAAGTTTTAAACATTCAATTACATTTTTTTTGCTTTCCGTGCCAAAATCTGTGAACATGTGAAGAAAAAAAAAAGATAAATTATTTCTTCACAATCAAAGAAACGGCAATATCAGTGCTTTCACAAATGAATTTCCTTTCCATTTTTGTGTCTTGCTGCCAAAAAGTCTGTCATCGCCTCTTATTTTAAGAACCCAGAGGCCTCACTCTCAGGACTGTGCCTGTATACATGTTTGTCTGTGAAAAACAGCTCTAATTGGGTGTCACATCATGACTAAAACTGTGACGTGTCAGGGCTCGTCTTGCTATCTAGGCTATCTGTCCTAAATAGTATCTGCCCTACTCAGTGTTTGGAGGTGGCTAAGAATGATGGACTTCTGTACACATACTTGCTGTTCTGAGTACGGGCTTAACAACATAGAGGTCAGCCATCAAGATGAACCCGAATTGTAAAGCACAACAACATAGCAAGATGTTCTCGGAGGCTCGTAACCCCAGGGGCTGAGTGGTCAGCATCTATTCTCGACAATTATAACGTAGCCAAAGAGTCAGATGGAGTTATTTTCTGACAAATTTCAAAATAACCCAGCAATTTGAGGAAATTTTGGCAATTTCACGAAAGCCAAAATTATGTGATGCTTTTGTACAGTAATTAGTTTTTTCTAAGAAGTGCTTTAAAAAAAAAAAAAAAAGAAGCACAGTCCAAGTTCTGCAGCACCTCTTCAGCGTTCACCATTTTCCAGGCCATAAAGCCTGTTTGCGATGGGGCCTTGAGAAGCTGGAATGTGAAAGCGTGACAGTGATGGAGGTGCGCTGCCAGACAAGGCGTCAGGAACCTGCCACGCAGGGCTGATCAGCGCTGTGACGCACCAAGAGGTCCAGCCTGGGACGTGCCGTGTGGTCCAACAGGTTATGAAAGCCGCAGGATGGTGTTGGGGTGACAAGAACCAGCGCCTGTCAAGAGGAAGACGCGAGGACAAGATATCACGCTCGACCTTGTCGGCCAACATCTTTGATTTTGCTCCACTGTGACACCCTAAAAGCTCTGATTGAAGTCCATGTGTATTTGCATCTTTTGGATGACCAGTTTCTATGTTTCTGTGTATACACAACCGCTCTTACGTGCGTTCTTTAGCAGAAATCAACTGATCTAATAAAATTCTCGCGCATAATGCAAACACAAGTTTCCTGAACTCCGAGTTACGAAACCTTCCTACATGACAGTGGTTTCGTTGTTCTATTCAGCGAGGGAGAAACTCCTTGCGTAATAACACATCACATTGCCGACCATCTGTTCATTTCTGGGATAAGTAAGATGATTTTCTGCACTCAACATGATCTTATGTATGTTTTATTTGCGCTCTTTTTCCTGTAAAGTTTGAGGGTCAACACTGAGGGTTTGGCTGTAAACACTTCTTTAACATATTGTTTACGGCAATCAAACAACAACACTGAAATAGGTGGAGTTCAGCAGGTTGCTCAATGTGTTTCTCATAAAAACTGTTCATGATGTTGAGAAATTGAAAAGGATCTCTTTGTTTTAAGAGTTGCACTTCAGAGGCAACCTTCGTACAATTTGTTTTCAGCTCCCTGGGGCCTTACAACAGCAGGAATGGCAGGAGAAAACATGTTGATGTCACTCTTCATCTGCACATGTGAAGAGTTTAACCAGGCTGGGGTGGGTGGGTTTTAAAAAGTAGCTGGAGTGAGAACTGAGACGTGGATTCCGGCTAGTAACTCTCTTAAATGTGGTTGGCAAAAAAACAAAGACGGCAAAAATGCTTGGTTAACAGTTTACAGAGAGCCATGTAATTTTATATTTCTTAATTAAGACAACTGGTCAAATCGTTTTCGGGGATTATGAAATAACCTTTGGAGTTTCAATAGATTGTAAAACCTTATTTCACAAAATCAGGGCATTTCTGTATCATTTTGATATGATAAAGTTGTTTGGATAAACTACACGCAGGGGTAGCTATAAATCAGGGGTAAGAACAGGTGATGTAGTTGCAACGTTGGCACTCTGCCCCGTGGCTCCTGCACAAGCAGACGTTTTCCTGCCCAAACAAAAGTTCGTCCAGATGGTTATATGTATGTAAATCAGAATATAAAAGCACGTTCTGAAATGTTTTATTATCAAACTAAGTTTAAAAAATGCTGTTCGAGTAGAAAACTTTTCCTTCCACTTTAAAATGCCAAAAGTATGTTATGTTGGACTCAAAATGTTTTCTCCTGCTATGAATCTAGAAATTAAATCCTTATTTAGACATGAGACATGTAATATAATGAGCAAGAGTAAGAGTTTTCATTATTGTGCCTCACTGTCAATCAGTCTGTGATTGTGATGGACGGAGAAACCTGTGTACATCACTCAAGATTAGATCGTAATTCAAGTTAGTCCTATTTTTTCCTGTCAGGTATATAAATGAAGAAGACAGACATGGGTAACTCGTTCATATACAGTGCAATGCTACAAGTTGTCCAATACTTTATTTTACTATTGACATTTGCTCATATTTTTCTTTTTTTTTTTTTAATGTGGTGATGTTTTTTATCGTTTGTGCCTTTTTTAAAAATCTTTTTTTTCTGCAGATGTGGCGCTTTTAATCGTTTGTACTGGTTGCACAGTGAAGACTCGTCTCATCTCGTCTCATGTTGATGCAGGAAACCTTTTTTTTTTTAATCATTGTGCCATGTTACCACAATTGCAACATACACTGAATAAGTTAATTAAATCATGGGCTCAGTTTGGAAACCAACTCCATCCTTTTTTTTTTTTTTAAACATATATATTCTTATACGAGATGAAGGCAAACTCTATTTCAGCTATTACTTTTTTTTTTTTGCACAACTTTTTCATTCCAAGTGGGATTTTGGCATCAAAACTACGACATCACTGAGTCAACACTGCACACAAAGTTAATAGTCTGGTCTTAATATAAACCGCAGTCTTTTCTCTAGTCAAGTTCAATGGCAATATAAGGTGCAGGCTTTAATATCCCCTAAATAATCTTTATCAAAAATTGACAGTCTAGTTGTTGTCAGTTTGTAAAAATATGTTTGTTTTCTTCACCTGAGACCAACCTTGCCACTGTCGCTTCTGTATGAGAAGCCACACGCCAGTGCTCAAAACTTTGTACGTCCTTCCAGAATTATGATTATCTCTTGAAAACATGTTGCTTTGCCACAAAATTCCTAACTTTCCTTTCCTTAAAGAGCATGCCAGGATGACTGTCTGTTCAGCTCCGTGTTTGTATTGTGTTACTGTGTAATTCATGGGTTAAATGAAGACGAATTTGTGCGTTTACAATGTCAAGTAGTCACGTTAGGTGTGATCCAACAACCCAAGGCATCCAACCAAGCAACCCAGTGTGATGCCTGGTGAAAGACAAGTGGTGCTATCAGGGCCATCTGTTGGACATACTCCAGACGCAGCAGAAGTAAAGTCATCAAGGCCCCCAACTGATCGCAGCACCCTGGGGCCGTGCTTAAGGTGCCATGTGAACTTTGTGATGAGAGCATCTGCTCCAGTGCATGTTTTTGTGATACTTTTCAGCACGTAGACCTTTATCTGAAAGGATAATTGCTATACAGTGAAACCATGCACAACTAGACAGTTCAGAGATTTTGGAACAAACAAAGGCAATGTTCACCCCTCCCAGCCCTTCTCTTTCATGCTCTGTAACAGTGTTTACCTAAAACCCATCCCTTTTAAAGCACATCCTGCTGTTGACTAAAAAGTTTAATGATCGCTGGAGGGCCTTATGAATTAGTATCTGGTATTGGCGGTCATACATCTCTCCCCTAGGAGTCTTTCTCAGTCCTGCCTCTGAAGGATAAGGGTTGAAGTCACGGTCAGGACCCCTAAATTGCGCTGTCGTTTCTGTCTTGACTGCAATCACAAGACCTGCTTTTGAGAAGTGTTGGTGCAAGGTCAGATGACGTACAGCAGAGGCATGACACTGCTGAGTGCCAACAGTACAGCGCGCGCAGGCACACACACACACACACAAATAATGTGTGTGTGTGTATAATACATACTTGCTAATACAGTATTTAAGTGCAACAGCATCCAGTCATGTGCAAACCCATGTCAGATTTTAAACAAATCTCTGCTTCGTGTATCCAAACCAGTCCAGTGAGTTCATCTGTAAACCTTAAAACATTATATCATTGATAGGTAAACTGCACACAAAAGCTAGAAAAGCTCTTTAGGGGAGATTTTAACACAGTCAGGTGGTTTTTCTTTTTTTATATGATTAAAAGTTTAACCTAAACTGCTTAGCCATTTAAAGTTTATCTTCAACTGTTGTTTCGTGTTGCTTAAATTGCCCTCAGATAATAGATTAGGCCCCCACATACAGTACTGTATGCCTCATCATGTCATATTTAAACTGTCTCCACGCCAAACAATCTGAAGAATAGAGCTGGAGATGAACAGAGGAAAGCCAGGCAGTATGTGGCAGAGTGCCTCAGCAAGTAAGGAGCCAGGAGATCAATATTTACAGACACTCCCCGGCTTTAGACTGCATTCATGTCAGAACGAACAAACAGTCCTCTCTGCAAAGGTAATGTCCAGCCCACACACTACACTACGAGTTGACACAGACAAAAGCATACACTCTTTCTCCCCTCGCTTCTCAATCACATAGACACTCCACCCTGAGACAAAAGCTCAGCTAAAGGTTAAAATACTCTCTATGGCTCTTTTGAGCCACACATACGCATATAAAACACACATATACACACAAACGGCTGTGTACATTCACCCTGCAATTATCTCCTCACAAGCCTAATTCTGGCAGTTAAGTGGCTGGCTAAAAGCATGTGTACACAAACAGTGCCCGACAGAAAGGCTGTGCACGCCGTTTATCTGTCATCTCCGTCACATGTGTGATAGATAGCCATCGGAGAGCTTGAAAGGGAGCAACTCAATTTGCCTTTACAGGTGAGTTGAGCGAGGGTCATGATGCATGCTTGCATAGAGGCATACCTACGTACAAGCGCACACAAAAAAAAAAAAGCAAGCTGAATCCATGTTGTGGCGACAGTTATGGATGGCTGATAGCCGAAAGCAAATATGGACATTCAAATTTGCACAGTCAGAACTGATTTGCTAGAAACAACAACTTATATGATGCATAAGTCTATATATACACGTACGGGTAAGCCGCTTCATCTAGATACCCAGTAATTCAGTTCAGTGAGTTTTGAATTACCAACACAGAAAATTGAGAATATGACTGAAACGTCAATGAATATAATTTAATAGTCTCGAGCTGTAACTTATAATTCATCAGTACTTAGGTGCACCGGTTTACAATGTAAAGAGAATTATTTGACGGACGGTGTATGAACACCAACATAAAATAGGATGAATGTTAAGTCTTTTGATTCAGTGATCATAAAAAGAAAAGCTGGCAAAACATCTCCAAATCTTACTGTTTCCAGTTTGTGCGTGAGCCAGGAGCAAGTCATGTTACCCTGGCTAAAGAGAGAGCAAATCCAGCTCCAGAGGGATGAGTGAGAGCAGTAACTTGAGCCAGTGTGAAAGGACTCATTGTTGCATTGGGTTAATTAAGCGTGACAAGCGAGGCGTGAATAGATTCCCATCATTAGGCCCCCTAAAAAGCCCATTAGAATCAATGGTCCACACTCCGGTCAGACATTCTGTCTACCAGCCAGCCAGCCTGCTGCCCCTTCAGCAGGACACTGGATATGGTTACAGCCATCTAGTCACAGCTAACTCAAACAAGGCAACTCTATAGCCACAGCCTTAACACTCTTGGTAATGCAATTGACGCCATGTTTGAGGGAAAAGGGGACGATGATGAGAGAGGTAGGGCCGTGTGTCAGTGCTTGGTGAGGGTAAAGTGTGAATAAAAATGAATGTACAGCGAAGCGTGTTTGCGAAAGAGCGTGTGTCCGAATGCACGAGCCTTTCTGCTCTAGAGAAGCTTGTACCAGACAAGGAGCAGTCAGTGTGACTGATAAACTGCAGGGATTAGCAAGCACTTCTGGAGCCCAAGTGGCCCTATCAATACAGGACCGGGCCCATTGATCTGTTGTCTGGCCGGGTGCTGGGGCTAATTCCTGGACCTTGGCTCTGAGTGCTCCTCACTAGGGAGGTGGGAGGAAAGCACATGTGTGGGAGAGACTGACTGGCTACTAGTGGCGCCATCCACAGATCTTATTGGATCTTAGGGCTCAGTGCTTACCATATACCAACTCAATACACCATTACCACAGAATGACTGATTAAGACTCGTGAGTCCAATTTAACGCATTCATTCTGACTCTATAAAATAAATAAAGAGCTACATTTCATTAAAAGTCAAATATTGAAATATTTATTCATTTTTAAACATGTATTTGGAAGAAAAATCACCTCAGGAGAGAAGTGAACCACAGTAAAACTGAATAAAAATGTATTTGCACACATCCATCCATCCATTATCTATACCCGCTTTATCCGTTTCCGGGTCACGAGGGTCTGTCAGAGCCTATCCCGACGCATAGTAGACAAAAGGCAGGGGCACACCCTGGACAGGTCGCCAGTCTGACATAGAAGACAAACAACCAATCACACGCACATTCACACTTAGAGAGAATTTTAGAATGATCAATTAACCTACCCTGCATGTTTTTGTACTGTGGGAGGAAGCCGGAGTACCCGGAGGGAACCCACACAAGCATGGGGAGAACATGCAAACTTCACACAGAAAGACCCACCGGGCCGGGAATCGAACCAGGAACCTTCTTGCTGTGAGGCAACAGTGCTAACCACTAAGCCACCGTGCTGCTATTTGCCCACAGAGGGTTTGATTTTTTTTTTTTTTTTTTTTTTTTTTAACTGAATACTACAATTATTTCCACAAGGCATTACACCGACGTACTGCTGATCCTACCAGAAAAAAAAAAGAGAGACATTTACATAAATTCATGATTAAATACATGTCAACAACTAACAAATCATGGGGAGTTACATTCGGGAACCTGAAGGAGTTATTTGAGAAACACTATATTACCAAAAGTATTCACCCATCCAAATAATCAGAATCTGGTGTTCCAATCACTTCCATGGCCACAGGCACCTAGGCATGCAGAAGTGGTAGGAAGTGGTAGACCATGTAAACTTTCTGCAGAGTCAGTCGCTACAGACCTCCAAACTTTATGTGGTTTTAAGATTAGCTCAAGAACAGTGCAGAGAGAGCTTCATGAATCGGTTTCCATGGCCGAGCAGCTGCATCCAAGCCATACATAACTGAGTGCAATGCAAAGCATCGTATGCAGTGGTGTAAAGCACGCCGCCACTGGACTTTAGAGCAGTGGAGACACGTTCTCTGGAGTGACAAATCGCACTTCTCCATCTGGCAATCTGATGGACTAGTCTGGGTTTGGTGGTCTCCAGGAGAACGGTACTTGTCTCACTGCATTGTGCCAAGTGTAAAGTTTGGTGGAGGGAGGATTATGGTGTGGAGTTGTTTTTCAGGTGCTGGGCTTGGACCCTTAGTTCCAGTGAAAGGAACTCTGAATGCTTCAGCATACCAAGACGTTTTGGACGATTCCATGCTCCCAACTTTGTGGGAACAGTTTGGAGCTGGTCCCTTCCTCTTCCAACATGACTGTGCACAAAGCAGGTCCATAAAGACCTGGATGACAGAGTCTGGTGTGGAGGAACTTAACTGGCCTGCACAGAGTCCTGACCTCAACCCGATGGAACACCTTTGGGATGAATTAGAGCCGAGACTGAGAGCCAGGACGTCTCGTCCAATGTGCTTCAGGAAGAATGGTCAAACATTCCCATAAACACACTCATTAACGTTGTGGACAGCCTTCACAGAAGAGTTGTTATAGCTGAAAAGGGTGGACCAACTTCATATTGAATCCTATAGATTAGGAATGGGATGTCATAATGTTCATATGAGAGTCAAGGCAGGTGAGACAATACTTTAGGCCATATAGTGTACTTGGGAGTTTAATTATCTAATGAAGCCATCAAATGATGCAGAAGGTTTCATTTGAAGGGCTTGTCAATCACAAGAGTCGCTATACATCAACCTGATGTATTCAATCTGTTGAACTTTGGTTTCAAGCAGTTTATTTGTCACTAGAGAACTCAATATATCTTCAAAACACGGTTTTATTATTTTAGCTTGCCTAAAATAGTTTTTAGTTGACCAAATGTATTTATTTTTCAGACACCAGGACAAGCCCTAACAAGCCCTTTTGAAAGTTTATGTCAAACAAGCAGGATTTCTTTGTTCTCAGCTGACCCAAGGCTGGTTTTCAGCTACACTGACACAACCTCCATTACTACTGACATCAGCAAACTCAAGAAACCATACATAAATCTGCATGGCTGTGCCCTGCAGGGGTAAAATGTGTCGAGGCTTTTTAGAGGTAGACAACAGGAAGTATTAGAGACTGAATAATAAACTCAGTTTAATACTGCTGTTTTGATTGGTGGCGGTAAAGCCAGAAGCAACTACTGCTTAATATTTCATGACTTAAACTGTTCAACTAGATGTTTGTCTGAATGAGAGATGGTTTAATTCTGTACCACCATCTGCGATAATGGAGCTCATATACCTCAAAACAAGGAGAAACACTTTCTCTTTTGGAACATGTGAGTGTGCAGAGGAAGAAAGATATTTCATTACATTGATATGACTGAAATCATGCATCTCCTTTTGGCAGTCAGGTGGATGAGGCTGGGTTTGGCACGGGAACATTACCTGTCTGCCTGCATTGTGTAGAATATGAAGTACGGTGAAGGCGAGATGATGGTATGGGGTTGCTATCTCCGGAGAAGGGAAGGAAGGGTATCCCTAATACCTTAATGCTTCAGCATCCCAACACATTTATGGACCCAGCCATACTTCCAACTTTTTCCAACAGTTTGGGGAAGGCCCTTCTCTATTCCAGCATTAAAGTGTTTCAGCGCACAAAACAAGGAGTAAAATTACATGGTTTGATGAGTTCAATGTGGAAGAAGTTGATGACTCAGTTCTGACCTCAACCCCATAAAGCACCTTTGGGAATATGTGGGAACAGAGATACGAGCCAGGTCTTCTCATCCAGATCTGATAAATGCCTTAATGAATCTATAATCAAGTCCCTCAAAAAGACTTCAAAATCTTACTTTTATAATTCCAAAAATGGCACCAATTTTAGATTTAAGTATATGCATTTGAATAAAATATCATTACAGTCCCTGTTGAAGTCACGATCAGGCTTCTGGCTATTTTATTTTTTCCATATCAGGGTTCTTTATGAAGCACAAAAATGTATCTGCACCTTTGAACATCAATCTCAGAATTGACAGAATAAAGTTGTACATAGTTCAGCTCTAAATTACACTGATGCAGTGCAAAAAGTGCAAAAAGTGGAAAAAAAACAACAAAAAAAACTGAAACCATTTGACAAAATGCTGGAACATCAGAAGTTAAGTGCAGAGCGAAGCGTGGTTGAAATATCTAGCGAGCACAACGGATGCATTGTGGTATTGTCCTTGCAGCATGGCCACAACTGAGCTGACATCATGCAGCAGTCTAGTCTTAGCAAATATGTTTCAATGTACCGCAGCTGTTTTAAAAGATATTTTGGAGAAACACTTACAGCCAACAGTGCAATATCGGGGTCACCGCTTCCCAGTAACACGCCCGACTATTATTAACAAACACTGCAATCACTTCACATGTGAGTTTAAAGAAAGAAAGAGGAAAACAAGCGCATGTATTACTATGAATAGATACATTCAGATACTCTTGCTGATATTTCAAAATAAGTCTAAGTAAACTGACAAAAATATGTGGTGGGTGGGACAGTGGTGTTCTCCTCATTGTTCTTATGCGAATAGTGTAGAGTGAAAGTAAAGTATGTGTTCTTTTAGTCACTTCCTTCCCTCTCACCTTCTGACCCGCTCGCCCCCATCCCTCCTCCCTCACTGAGTCATCTCCATTTCTCCATCGATTCTCATTTTTCAGGAGAATCCCTAAAAAAAAAAAATCAGCTCAAAAGAACTTTTCACCTTCAAATTCTTTCCAGAAACACCAGTTACCTCTTGGCTTGTTTCAGAGAGAGAAACCCACTCCTCCCGATTCATGTCTTGAGCAGAAATGGCAGTAATGTGTCCTGTAATTGCAACAAGTGTAATCAGGCAGGCCTTTGATGGACTAACACTTGGACATGTTCTCCACCAGTGTGTCAAGAGTAATTCAATGTTTGGCAGGTCCAACACATATTTCAAAAAGGTTTTCTTTGACTACCAGGCAAGAAGCTCCAGGGAGTCATCTGGCATTTACATCAGTTTTCTCTTGTATCCCGTGTTTTCCGTCACAGAGGGGCAAAAATATTCAGAGATTTTACAGAGAAGATTTAGATATTCTTTTAAATCTGTGTGTTTAAACGTGTTGAGGTATCCATCCATCCATCCATCCATCCATCCATCCATCCATCCATCCATCCATCCATCCATCCATCCATCCATCCATCCATCATTTTGTTTAGACTAATACTTGGTCTTTCAAGTTCCATTGTTCCAAACCTTTTTAAATAACTGATTCTTCATTTACCTTATATTCTCTACAGCACAACTACCAACCATTATTACCATGCAGATCATTTTATTTACTCTATTATTGTACTATTTCTTACTAAACCCTAACCAGGACAAACATGTTAAGTTGTTCCATCATTAGAGTTTGGTTACATACTGCTAACCAAAAGCTCAAAGCATTTTGATCAGATTAACCGAACTTTGCAAGAGAGCAAAGTCTTGGAGGATGGGGATGGAGAGAAACGAGGGGGAAATGTCAGCACTGACATGGCTGCGATGTGTCAGGCAGTGCTACACATGTGAGATCAAGCGAGTTTTGACGGCTGACTGTTTAAGCGCCGTCCACTCACATGTCAGAAGTTGTATTACATTTGGCAGTCTTGTTTTTTTTTTTTTCCTATTAAAAAAAAAAAAAACTCCTTTCATGTACACTTTTGTACTCATTCTTCCTTTATCCAGACTTAGAGACCAGGGACTGTTAAATCTTTTAGACACGGCCTGTATTGATCTGGAATGAGGCTCAGTGACAAACAAACAGAAACTGTTTCATTTGCTTCAGTTGACAATTATTTCCAAAACATAAAAACACGGCACCCTTCAGTCTGATTTTATTTTCCAACGACTGTTTCTTTACACATGCCTGAGCATCATGTATGCACTCCGCTTTATGCACCGTGTATATTTTTGATTTCATGCTGTTTGCAGGGCTCACGCTCCCCCTAATCAGATGTGACACCCGACCAGAGGCCCCTCACTAATTTCAGCTTCACCAGCACCCTCTCTTCACCTCCTCTCCACCAGTCTGACAGGGGCCAGACCGGGGCTTCAGTGATTTGACTCTGATGGTAAATAGTTTCCAGAGCTGTGCCAAGCTTCCTATTTCCAACCACAAACCTGTGCAAACTCAGGTGAAATTGACCAGGATTGGGGTTGTACCACTCTCTCACAAACACACACATACATCAGAGCATTCACCCGTAACATCCACTGAGGTTTTGACAACATAAGTGCAGTTGTAGCCATAGACCTTATGTTTTAAAATGTAGAGATACAGCAGGAGGACGCGAGGGTTCTGGCCTAGGCAGAATCAGGATGTCAGGGTGTGTGGGTCTTAAAATTCACTTCCACAAGAGATCAAGTAACCTCTGATGAGCGCTTGTTAAAGTCTTACATATCCTCCTCAAGTACAGTACAGTCACAATTATTAAGGGCAGTCTTACAAAGCAAAAGGATATATTGAATAAAAGGTATTATGTTCATTTTCTGTCAATGAATGATGAATTTAATATTGCTTTGTTGACGTGTGAACTGAAACTGCAGTGTTGCTCTGCATTATCACACAGCCTGTTTTCAGAAACGTAAGCTGCAGAAATTCATGATTTTGAAATGTGTCAGTATTGTCATTAGTAGATAAAACATTGATTTTGCACTACATAGGATTTGTAAGTGGAAAGCCAAAAATAATCAACTGTTTCTATACACTTAAACGTTGCTCATGACATCCTACCAGCCGGTGCTTATAAATGATACACAAGTTTTATCTTATTGATTTTTTTTCTCTCTTTTTTAGAAATAAGGTACAAAAAAAAGAAACAAACAAACAAATAACCACAATATAAGCATGTGAGCATATAAAGTGTTTAATTTTAAGTTTTAAACTTAAACAAGTTTTTTAAGAAAAGGTTTGGTCAAGAGCTTGTGTTATATTAATTGTCCCTTTTGAAAAACAAACTCTTAATTACTTTTTTTCTTGCAAAAATGTTTTTGTTTCTGGATTAAAATATCATTTCAGCTGTTCACTTGTTATTTCTGTCATAATTAGCCGCCCATTTTCAAAGTGTGGGACAGATGCTTGTCTTAACGCCTAAATCCTCGCCCCAGCCTGCTGCATTGTCACTCAAGAATGGCATGTTTACAGGAAGAGCGTGCCAACTCGTTCTTGACCTGCATGCGAGGCTGTAAATTATTTCTTGCAGTGACACACAACTAACACCCGCGATGATTCTTCAAAACGGACGTGCGGTTTCAAACTTGACCTGTTTGCCGTGCATGACGATTCTCCTGTCCTTCCCCCTCATTTCGCTGCCTTGCTCAGGTTGCTGGAGAAGGTGTTGATGAATTATGTTTTGTTTGCCTTAGTTGGTGACGAGAACATATTTCACGGCGTTGAAGGTCAAGTCAAATTCTATGTGATCGGGAAAGGAAATGTGAGCCTTTAAAGCTCTTTAAGCGATTCCCCCAACTGTCTTGGCCTTGGGGCGAAACTAGACTTGTTTCAACACTCCCAAACCCAACAAGACCCGAAGCTACGTGGACCTAATTTATGAATGGCGGCTGAGGGCAACATGTGGTCACAAAGCGATTGGGAGCAAATACTCATTGTGTAACTATTTAGAAGACGAAATAGTACAACAACCGCTTCAAGGATTCACTCACCTAAAGTCACCTGATGCAAACTGTTCATAATGTTTGGACATGAACTCACAGAAACAGCTACTGGATGCTTTTAACTAAATAAGTTACGTCTCTGAATAGCTCCCTTTCTTGTTTTTTTCTGCTAATACAAAGTTCATTGTGGGGGCATGACCTTTTATGTGATAACCGCCACTACTGAGGGGGAAAAAATAAGAAACGTGTCTGGGAAAGCACAGATGGGATTTTCCTGCTGCGGGATTCAAAGTAACACACACACGCACTCAGAAAATCATCCAGGGACATGATAACGGGCAAATAAATGACTGTAGTGTAGTAACTGCATTGTGTGTATGTGAGCCCTTGTGCCCATTTTGGCCCTCCTCCAGCTCAACTCAGCTGAGTTCTCGGACAACAAGGGGATAATTGCTCCAGTGATCACTGTATGAGAGAGATTTAGTGTTACTAAGAACAAACAAAAGTCAGAACAGCCCTGACCCTTACAACCCACCAATTGTTCCTCAACTGAGATCCTTCTGGTTGGCTCATGAAGTGAGTTCACACATGTGACTATATCGTATACTGTATGTATCAGTGTTTCGGGGGCCCTGCAAGGGAATAGTTTGAGGATAAGTGCTCTCTTTCTCTGATTTTTGTTCTCTCCCATCTCTGGTCTCTGTCTTCTTCACCTCATCAGCTCTGGTGTCTCGCCACAGCGAGGGGAAGGAAGTCTGATGAACGGATTTGTGTATGAGCTGTGTGTTTGTGTGTGAATGTACTCCTGAGACTAGATCAGGTATGTTTAATGCCATGGCATATTTGACATCAGTCTCACGTGAGGAGGCAGACTGGATGAGACCCATATTGTGGGGATACACAAACACACACTAAAGCGCGTATGCACACACTCATCCCCAGAGTGTGCCCTCCTTGTCAGCCAAGTGGTGCTATGCTTTGATCTTCACACTGTGGGTCTACTCAATCCTCCATCTCTCTCGTCTCCTTTTTTCCCCCTCTGTCTTCTCTTACACTTTCTCTGTTTCCCTCCCTCAAGCTGTCTGGATAGCTGGCCCAACAGCCTTGGGGTGTTTAGATTCTGGAGGGATCCCAATTTCCTCTTCTAATCATGACATCATCCTGCCTGAATAGGTTAAAGATGTGGCCAGGATATTCCTCGCTTCCTTGTTCTGCAGCCTCCCGTCAAATTACATACATTTCATGTCACCAGCCACACCAACAGACTCTATTAATTTACTGAAAAACAAAAAGAACTCCAACAAATGCAGAAAGAATGCACAAGAGACTGGGTAGTAAACTGTTAAACGCCCATGCAACTGGCCTTTAACATTTTCAGTGTAACTATGGATTTGTTAGTGATGTAGGAGACACAAGTTTTATTTGGTGTATCCAGGTCAGGAGGTAATCCAATAGGCCATCCATTCATCAGCAGTTTGGGGATCGTGTCCCAACTTCAGACTTGATTAAAGGCTAAGGCTGATTAGAGGTGAAGAGTAGCTGAGGCCTGCCTGGCCTGTCAATAGCTGTTAACATCACCTCCAGTAGTTCCACTAATCACACCAAGAGGGGCTCCTCCGGCCTGTTCTGCTCTGAACTGTGGTTCTGCTCTTCCAGCACAGTTGCATGGTGAAATCCTACCGGTGTACACTTTAGGGTGACAAATATGTGTAATCTCAACCCGCTCAAACCCCTGATACCAAAACCTTGATCTTTGCATAAATATATCCGAACCATTTCCTCATTTCTTTTCTTCTTTTTCAAAACCCAAACAAACAGACACAAAACTCTTGTTCCAAAACAAACAGGTTCCAAATGAGTCAGTCTCCAATGACCCCTCGTGTTCAACTGTCCAATTTTGCAGCAGAAACTTTAGTTCAAAAACTGCTTTTGGTCTCCATTTCATATCCATAAAAACTGGGGGTGATTTATTTATTTATTTATTTTTTGTTCTTTAACAGGCAAATTTATATAAAGCCACATAATTATGCATAATTAGTGGCATGGTCTTTTGATTAATGGTGGGCTGCGGTTAAGAACAAGCTGTCATCCCTTTAGTGGTAAGATTTTGGTGACGATAAAGGTTTTATAAACACACACAATCGATGTAATCTGGATGAACGAACTCTTCCTCGCTGTAGCGCACGGCATGTCGCAGGACAGCTTTTTAGAAATAAGCTGTACAACAGTAACTTTCAATATATATCACTGACATACATATGATGGACATGACAAAAGCACATGTTTGGGATTCTTTATAAATATTACTATATGTGTTTAATGTTGTCTAACCTGGCAACACCATTCGAGCTGCAAAACCACCAACAAATAAAAAGGATCCTCTTGACATTAACTCCTTCACCTTCAAAACTGTTTTTTTTAAGGTGCAAACCTATGAAAAATGTACTTTATGTGTGTGTTTTAGAGAAATATATATTATTTGGCTCTCCATTTATCCCCTCAAGTATTATTTATTTCTTTCCACCAGAATATAATCTGTGCGCAGTCAACAAACGCCGAGCGCAAAAGTTCAGGTCCAGTGGTTAATGACAAGAAATATAATTAATTATCCAAAAACCAATGATTTATCTTCCTCTTTTTTTCTAAACGTCTTTTTGGCAGACTCTTTTATTTTTAGTTAAGTCATGGACAGGAGAGGACAGTCTAATTATTTCTGTAAAAACAGTATAAGAGTGACGATCTTATAAGTATTTTGTGAGTGTTTTTAGGATCTTAATCCAATTGTTCAATTTTGACTATCTTGTTTGTGATGCATTTGCGCACTAGGTTTGGAATCACTTGGCTTATAAATGACAGTCTACGTTTATTATTAATCAAACTTCACAATTTCTACTCCTTTTAATAGCGTATCAATGTACTAAAAAAATGAACACAAGGCAGCGGTAATAAGCTGACATTTGTTAAGAGGTTCAGTGCCATGGGTTATTTCATTATTACATCGGAAACACTTTGGAACAGGGAATGAATGGTACTCTTTATTTAAAGATTTTCCATTACAACTCAAGGGTCAATCTTATTTTTCCAAGTATTATAAAACTGGTTCTGCACCATTCAGTTAGTGTTCTGGCTTATTTTTATGCAGCACTGCTACATCTGCAATCGATGCTGCATTAGATGTTTTTTCTTTAGACAGCTGGTGTGATGCGTAAAAATGTGTCAATGTGTTCGGCAATTTACACAGATCACCACATACAATGATTTACTGCGCATTTAGAAAAGATTCTACCATGTATTAACACAAATGAACAAATGAAATGTCATCTTTTTCAGCACGCAGTTCTAATTTACGTTGGCTCAGAGGCAGGGGACAAAAACTCCTTCCAGCGACGATCATGCAGAACTAAATAGCCGACAAAATGGCTCCATCACTAAAAGCTGTCAACATTCCCATCCACCTGTTTCTGCATCAGCTAATGGCAGGGTCTCCTGGGTTCAGCTTAGGGAAAGGTTCATTCCACACCTCTCACCCAGAAACCTGAGCCCTGAATTTTATATCCGCACAAGGGAGGCTTTCAGCTCAAAAGCCGGCCAAAAAAGGATCCACAGCTCTTATGTACCACACATTTCAAACTCTGAAGGGGTTGCAATATCTTCACCACCCATTTCCACCTCTATCTCAGATCTGCTTTAAACAAAATCCCAGAATAAACTATAAATCATTCAAAATGCTTCAGCATGTGCTGACTGGTAATGGGAAAAGTGCATGTTGCACACCTTTGCGTGTAAGTGATGTAAAAAATGTAAAAAAAAAAAAAAAAAAACAGAAAACATGATAATGTTTAAGTTCTTCTTTTCATTAAATCTATTTAAAAATAACTCTTGTTTTTCTTTTCACTTGTGACTGTTGACATATGATTTGATTATTTAGCCTTTGGTTGTTTATGTTCTTTTCAATGAACACCTCAAACTGGTAAAAATGTATTTCAAATACATTTGGTTGACCACAAGAAAAATATACATAAAACTCAGCCTCGCGACAGTTTAGAAAATATCCTTGAGAAAGTCTGTCAGCACTGCAACATTTAGTAAACTGGCAAACGCTAAGCACACAGCACACGGAGTGTGTTTTACATTAGGGAATAAGAGAGTGACACTGTGCTTGAACCTGGCATGCAGTAACCTTTATGGTGGTATGAGAGGTGCTTAAAGTCAAACTCACACAGCCGTTTTTCATTCTTTTAACTATTCATCTTTCAGGCAAGCTTCCTCTGTGGAGATCATGCTTTTCTCATGATTCTGATCAGGAAAGTGGTTCCTTGATGACCCAGTGACACCTTTGGAATCTGCTGGGAAAAACAAATGTAAAGGTAAAGGGGGAAAAAAAAAAAAAAAAATCTTCAAAACCAATCTTTAAAGGAGACACGTCAGTTTGCAGAAAGCCTTTCGCTGGGACAAACAACCTGCTTTGAGCGTGATGACCAGTTAGTGTGTGTATTCATGCATTTACAAGCACATCTCCTCTTTTATTAGCAAAAATGAAAAAGGTGGAAGAGGTGGGGAATTGGATTCCTCCAAGCCTGCTGTTCCTAGTCAGTGCTGCTGTAGACAGCTGGGCGCCCACTACAGTTAAGATCAGAGGCCTTGATAACCTGGGCCCTGATTTATGGAGAGCAAGCAGCCTCTGCAATCACCTAATGAGGTGGAGAACGCAGAGTGTTTACATGTTTATTAGATAGCCGAAACCAGCTGGGGACACGACTTTCCAGCATTTCTTTTACTCCCTTTTTCTCCATTCTATCTATCTATCTATCTATCTATCTATCTATCTATCTATCTATCTATCTATCTATCTATCTATCTATCTATCTATCTATCTATCTATCTATCTATCTATCTATCGTTGATCTTCATTCTTCAAATTTTTCTGACCTTTCTGTCATTTTTACTTCTTTCCAATCCTTCCTTCCTTCCTTCCTTCCTTCCTTCCTTCCTTCCTTCCTTCCTTCCTTCCTTCCTTCCTTCCTTCCTTCCTTCCTTCCTTCCTTCCTTCCTTCCTTTGTCTGCAGTGAATCTGGATGCTGTTCACATTCACCGCTTTAAGAATGTCTTCATTAACAGACAGTCGCAGGATAACATCTGATACTTGCATTTTAATGAACAACACCGACCTGAGCAGGAACAAAGGTCAAGTAGTCCAAAACTTAATGGAAACCAAACACTAGTTTTTCTGTCGATGCTGTTAAACTGTAGCCCTTCGATAGAAAATGCACCCAAGACAGAAAATGTTTCCTCCTCATCAGTCCGCCACAGTATTTTTTTTTTTCTTTATTTTTTTATGACTTCCAGAAAAACCTATTGTCTGCTTCCAAAACCAAACGGAATCACATACTTTGCTGTTCTCATTACAGGAGGTCATGGAAAGTATCCCCAGTAGCGACTTGAGTACCTCAAGGCGCTTTCCTCTTGTTTGGAGGGGGGGTAAATACGCTGAAGCTTCTTGGCGTCATCTGCAGCAACATTTAACACTTTTGACATTCACATCCTCGAACAAGCGGCTCATATCTGCCCAGTCAGTGCATGTGTATATGTTTTCACATGTGCTTGCCTCTATGTAATATTTTAGCAGCTAATTGGATTAACAGCTGTTGGCTAGTTTCTTCAAACAAAAGGGAGAACAAGTAGCTATAAAGTCGGGGGGTGGGCGTGTCGTGGAACTTCAAGTGCAAACAAACACATTCTCCCATCAGCCTTTCTGGAATCCCTCAGCACCTGGGAAAGAATCGCTGCTGTCCAAAAAAAGTTAATGCACAACAGATCACGCTCTCTCCTCCGCCCTCGGTTTCTCCTTTTGGTCTTGTAAAACCTTTGTAAATCGGATCCGTTTTCCATCACAGCTTTGTAATTGTTATTTTTGTTCGAGGAACGTGGTTCTGAGGGTTTTAATAGCTTGTCTTTCAGCGAGATGTCTTTGCTTGATTACAGTAAGCTGTGGGCCAATGTTGAGAAGAGACTGTATTATGGTGTGCAGCTTATGTTAGAACCAACCCTGAATGTTTAAGACCTCAACATGCATCGCAATATGCTTCTCTAAGAATATTCAAAGCTAGTTGTTTATCTTTATTTAGTGTTTTCTTCTCTTAATAACAACAATTAATATAAATCTGTCTATGAAAGTCATGCATATAATGCATTGTAGTCAAATTCACAGAGCATCATAATGATCTTATAAAGCTCTATAAAAGTCTTGATACACATTTAACATGTAGAATGATCTAGTAGACAAATTCATGAAAAAGCATGCTACATGTTAAATGGATTCTTTCATGATGTTGGAAAACTAAATACACTTTAGAGTCATTAAAGGAAAATAGGACTGAACAACTAATGGAAATAATATGTAGAATCTGAAAAGATAAATTAATACAATTGAGAAAACAGTACTCTTTCCAACATACTCTAACTGCATGCTGTTCAAGAAGCAAGGCTAAAGTTTGCATAAACAATATTTTTAAATTATCAAACAAACTGTTACGGCCTCTGGCCTGTTTGTATTTCAGTAATGAAGATCTTCCAGGTTGCTGGAAGATGTCTGGGTCAAGCTCCCTCTCTTGACCCAGACATTTTAGTTATTTATTTATTTAGTTAACTATATCCCAATTTCCAACCTTCCATTTATATCTAACATTCTGGAAAAGGTAGTTGCAAGCCAGTTCTGTGACCATTTGTTTAGAAATGATCTATTTGAAGTTTTTCAGTCAGGGTTCAGAATACTTCATAGCACAGAAACGGCACTGGTTCAAGTCACTTATGACCTTGTTATGCTGTCAGATAATGAATTAGTGTCCATACTGGTTCTGCTGGACCTCAGTGCTGCTTTTGATACTATAGAGTACAGCATTGTACTGCTATGGTGTCCCGCAGGGTTCTGTGCTAGGACCAATCTTTTTCAGTTTTTACATGCAGCCCTTGGGAAGTATTATACAGGACCACAGCATTTATTTTCATTTTCAATTTCAATTTCCAGTCCAACTCTGCGCAACCTTGGTGTTATTTTTGACCAGGATTTGTCATTTAAATCGATTAGGTTTTGTAAAACTGCGTTATTCCACCTTAAATTTCCACCGTAAATTTGCCTCCTCTCCCAAAGTGATGCTGAAAAACGAATTCACACAATTTTCACTTCTAGATTAGTTTACTGTAAAGTATTATTAGCAGGATGTCTAAGTAGTTCTCTGAATATCCTCCTGCTGTTCCAAAATGCAGCAGCGTGAGTGCTGACAGGAATCAACAAGCACGTCTCTCCTGTAAAACTCAGAATCCAATTCAAAATTTTATTACTTGCATATAAAGTCCAAAATGGCCTAGCGCCGCGATATTTGCAAGACCTGATAGAACCATATTTTCCTAATAGAGCTCTCCGTTCTCAGAGTGCAGGTTTACTCGTAGTTCCTAGAAGATCCAGATGTAGATTTGGAGGACGGACTTTCTGTTATCAGGAACCATCACTATGAATCCAACTTCCAGTTTGGGTTCAGGAGGCTGACACCACCTCCACCTTTAAAACCAAACTTAAAACGTTTCTGTTTAATAAAGCATATAGTTAGTACTTTAGTGTGTTAGGGCCAGTAGTCACAGCTGCAGCTGCAGGACCACACTAGAGTCTTAAACACAGCTTCATCCTAGATATGCTGCTGTAGACCTACGCTGCAGGGGGACCCCAACATGATCCCCCACCACTTCTTGTTTCTCTTTCCTTTCTTCAGCTCAATCCTCAGTTATTAATTAGAAGTATCTCACAAATATAATTGTGCTCCATTGTTCTTGTAGTTTGTTGTGCTGGTCTGCCCCATCTTTTTCTCTTCTGTACATGTTTGCAGGCTTCCAGAGCTGCATGCTGCCCTGCAGTCCCACCCTCTGACCACCTCAGTGTCAGCCGTCTACACCTGTTAATATAGTCGTCTCTGTAGTCTACAAACTAACCATGTATCACTGATATGTACATAAATCTTCCAGTTAAAGGATAATGACTACTAATATATCTTGTCTTATGTACCATTGACAATATATCTGTCCCTCCTCTCTCTCTCTCTCCATTCTTCATATTCAACATAATTCAGTTTGGACCTTACTGAGATCATTGTTTGTTTTTAAAACAAGACAATGACCACCGTTTGTGCAAAAGGGACAGTGATGGAGACCTGCATCAGATCCTCCATCTACTTTTTGCAGCCATCCAGGTCCAACCCACTTAAGATGGTTTAGGATAAGTTTGAGAAAAATAAAAGCAGCGAAAAAAGTGTTCCGCATATATTATGATTCCTTATAAATTGTTGTAAAAGTATCGACTGAAGCATGTCTCTACCCTACAAGTCAAGTATATGGTATCTTAACGATCAGACTTCTGTCCCAGCTTCTGTCTCACCTCTCCTCCGTTGGCCTCAGATGCTGACTGGCCGGCGCTCCAGCACCGACCCTAACAAATCACTCACTTTTACACAATTACCTCCCGCTCCCTTCCTGCGCATGGCTGGGTGCAAGTGTCACCCATCTGCCTGCCATTGTGTGCTAATTTTAGGCCCATTATTTACTGTAACAAATGTGTAATGGGCAGAGTCACTTTCACATTAATAGTTTGCACCCAGAGGGGAAGTCTTCCCCCTGATCATGGATCAAAGGTCTTCTCTATTGTATCTAACTTCCTGTTTCCAATTTTAACCGCTGCTTGCTGTTTTTTTGTCACTCTCTTAGCCTGGACCAAAAGACTCAGACCGTTCAGGGCTTTAACGTGAACTCTGGTGAGAGGAAAGCATGTTTGGATTCCCTTTTTGGTAACTACAAAAGAGCTGACAGCTTGACCACTAATGTCTAAAAAGGCAAGAGGAATCGGGATTCTCTTGTTGTGAGAGCGGAGACGACAAACGGATTTGTGAAAGTGTCACATAACCAACGCGAAGTCTCATCTCTGCACGGCAGACACAACTTATTTTCTCATTGTGCACATTTCATTTGGGAAATTAAAAAACATCAAGTTATCAAGAAGGAAAGTTGTTAGCAGTGTGTTGTAGAAACAGACCCCCAGTGTATGAGATATATGTTAATATTTGTGTAGCTTTGATTGTCAGTAATCTTATAACATTAACTCAGTTAGATGATGGAACAAATTTGAGCGAACTTAGAGCTAGACGTGAGTCAATTACCTCAGTGTTGTTAGACTCCATCTAAACAAGGCTTACAGTGTTGGCTGCCTCAAAATTGAACCCTCATGGCAGAAATGAATAAATTTGTCTTAATGAGCAAAGTTTTCTCGTGATTTGGTTTCAACATGCCCTGCATCGTTCGTCCCTTTTTATGTGTGTGTCATCAGTGGATAAAATCATTGAGAGAGCCCCTGTCTTCTCTGAACTCATTAATATGGGTCATCCTTAAACAGATACTCAGTAAAATGAAAACCTAGATGAACACTTTTACATTTTTATTTTTCAAACACTGACAGGCATGTGGATAAGATTAAATGCCACTTATATATGATGCAGTCATATCGTTTGATTTTTTTTTTTTTTCTGCCATACAATTAGAAATATATGATATTTGTCACTGAACCATGCTGGGCAAAGTCAGCAGAGATCTGTGAGGAAGCAATACTCCAAACCCAGAGATCCTGCAATTAGGGCCAGAAATAGGGAGAGAGTGATTGCTGATTGCGGAGGGGATGACCTCTTGGATGGTGGGGGATGGAGAGATGTGCAGGCCGATGCCAATATTGCAACTATATGAGGGTTTGACAGGGAAGAGACTGAGAGACTACCAGAATGGCTGTGATGATGTCACAGCCACTCACTGTTGTACATCGTTCTATATGACATTACTGAAAACTAGTCCACGTATTATGGGATGGTCATGGCTCTCTGCATGGAGGACACTGAGTATAGATCTCCGTATTACTAATCCAGTTCATCCCTTTGAATGCATCTCTTACTGAGTCCAACCAGCGCTCAGTTTGAAAAGATTGCAAGAGTGATTTTTGACTGAAAACAAAAGAAAAAAAAAAAGTCTGGTTAAATTAGATTATGGCCTGCCCCCTTGTTCCGAATGGATGAGTTTTATCCTAAACAAACAGACATGATGTTGACATTAGGGTTTAATAAGGTCTCCACTTTATCCTTTCAAATGAGTTTCTAAAGCCACTCTGCCTCACAGTTTAAGGCCAAAACTGAGTGGAACTAGAGCAGGGTAGACCGTGGGTTAGCAGGGATTTTTCCCACTGATAAATAGATTATGCGTGATTATTTTGTAAAGTCCATTTTAGCTGTATGATCTAGGAGACTTATCTTCCAATAAAAATGACACGACAGATTGTGAAAATTACTTTTTAATAACAAATGACCTCTTACAGCTGAGAGAAAAAGTCCATCCGCTGCTACTGGAGTCACTTTATGATCGGTTCATGGTTTTTTTGTGTAAAAGAAAAAGTCTGATTGATCGATATGGACATGTGGCTGAAACGGTCATTTAGTTTAGATCACTTGATGTGGTCTAGTGACAGTCTACTCCTCTGTTATAGTTTTTAAGTGATCTAAAAGATTTGTTATGGATTATGGCTGACCTGCTAACTTGAAAATGTTAATTTAACTGTTTAAAACGGATTCTCCGCTTTGCTGAGGTTACATAAATAAGCTTAAAATGTGCTGGATTCCAACTGACTGGTCACTTATGCGTAGAGTAACTCCAGGGTCTCCTTACAGCCCAAAGGGAAGTGTAACTGCGTGGTTTGTAGGTACGATTACAAGTGCGTTTGGTTGTTTGTCGTAAACCCGTAGATGGGCTTCTCCAGGGTCTGTCTCAGTCCTCACCCATTTTCAGTTTGGATCACCTCTAACCTCTGATGACCGTCTGCAAGAAAGCGGAAATACAGATCGGATCAATGCACGATACTGCAGCTGCAGCAGCTGACTGAAAAACCGTGTGACGCAAATGTTACAGAAACAGAAAAAAAAACCAATCTAAAGCAGATCTTATGGAATGATATTTTGCAGCAGCTTGTAATATTGTTAGTTAGCTATAGTTGGTGTTTTTTTCTCCAAAGACAATATTTGTTTCTGAAAATCTGAAAGCACTTAGTTGACTGGGTTAATGTTGGGGTTTTTTTTTAAGCTGAGGAGGTGCTTTGAAGAAAAAAAAAATTCTGAATTCAGAATCAGCTATGCATTGTGTTTTAGTCTGTGAGACTCTTGAGCCATCTTAAATGGTCAAATATGGTCATCTTCCACTACAGCAACTGGCAATCAAAACCACGCAAACCTCCAGTAAGCCTCAGGAGAGCATGTCAGCAGACTGTGCTCTGTATTTCAAAGAGACCTAACTCTGCTTATCTTGAACTTGTAATAGTTTTGCCTGCAACGAATCAGCCCATCAGCCCACATCTTTGTTCTCTCCCTCTCTCTTACTTAGGCAACTTTTTGTATAACAACATTTAGTAGCTCATATTTTCACATGAAGAGATTCAATTTTAAATAATGATGCTATACGCAGTGTATAACGAGGGCCTATACATTAACAATTCAATTAAATTTAAAATATATTTTAAACCCAGAAGAGAAATTAATGGCTTTAATATTTAATAATATAATGTGCAAATAATAAATATCATAAATAATAATAATGGATACATAATTAGACATATATAATACGTATCATTAAATGGTTATTATTATTTATAATTAATAAATATATTCAAATGTTTTAACAGGGTGGCATTTGAGTGTATGTTAGTTAAGAACAACACAAAAAACTTGCGCTCCTGAAGTAATAGTCAGACACAATACAAGGATCTTCTTCCTCCTGAAAAAGATTTATTGACACATACTGAATATCTGATTGTTTCATATCTGATCATTCCAGTTTGTTAGTATGTTGGTCTAATACAACCACAGAACAGTAATAAGGCTACGGACCAGGTTCTTCACACTGGGAGCAGTTTCTGATGGATTTTTCTATTGTTAATCCCCTTGATCTGACAAATGAATGCACTATAGCTACTGGTTAATCTGCCGGATCCTCAGTTCTAGAGCCAGCGTGTCTTACTCCCCCCCAGATGATAAGTTGTTATCATAGCCACAGTGGGCTCCACCTGGAACAAGCACAGACAAATTGACTTTATCCTCTCTGTAAAGTTCAGGAGGCTGACATACAGACACACACACACAGATGGGGGAAGAATATGTGTGTATGTCAAAGAGTCTTGGGGCATGTTTATAGAGTACAGAGCAGGGTTGAGATGATTGGGGGGGGGGCATTAGTGCTGTGTGGAACAGAGGAGAGTGAAGGGGGGCCAGGTCGTTGTGCCTTTGGGCAGGTAGGGGTGGGCTCAGGAGTTAATTGGTAGTTTGGGGTTTGATGATGAATGGTGGTGACAAGTCAGCGTGGTCAGACTCAGTGAGCTCCTGCTACATGTTCACTGTGTCGCAGAACATTGTGGAAACTGTCACAGCTCACCATGCCTGAGAGACAGATATAGTAAAAGGGGCAGTAAGCAGAGGAAAAAGGACCACAACAACTAAGATTGAACAACCTCACTTTAATCTTCATCTTGGTTTATTATCGAACTGTGTGCCGCCACGCAGTTTATTCCATATTTGAAGTTTTGAAGTATTCTCTTACCTAAAAATAAGATGGAGATAAAAGGGAAAGAGTTGGGGGGGGCACCACAGAGCATGATGTTGGGTGACTCATTCAAGCCCTGGTCCTAATTGTGGCCCAGGGAGACTATTGTAGCTGGGGCGCAGGTCACCCCAGGCCCCGGGAAGGTTACACTGGCCCTCTTAAACCTGTTGTTGCCTGGCGCTCACATAAAAATTACACCTCATAAATATGGACAGCTAGGGAGTGTGTGAGGGAGCACAGAGAATGTTTATCCCTGAACCCTGCCCTTTAAACTTCCAGTCACCTTGGCCTTAGCAAAGACGAGCTGTTCCCTTGTTCTCCTACAGCCTGCTTGGTTGGATGAGAGAAGAGCATCTGCACATGTACTTAGAGATGTTGGGAATCTGCAGTTGGTCTTTAGCTGATTAGCACCACTGGAAATTTGAATGTGCGTTTTCCAGTTCAGGAGCCAAAACCTTCCTCAGATCCTCGCTTGTCTTTGTTTTACAGACAATTGTCAAACTTGTGGAGCATACATATAATCAACGCCTCATGATAAAGGACTACAGCTCAAATACGTTTTACTATTGTTAACATCAATAATAATATTGATCAAGATGCTTGTGACTATGACAACAATAGTAAATAACTAAATGTGTTTTCTTGTAATTTTAACCTAAAACTTGGATTTTCCCAGTCCTAAAGTCATGTCCCTGTAACTAACAATCTTAAACTGCACCATCATCAGATAATAAAGCAACGTCAGGTTAGTCCTTTATCGTAGTGACTCAGCGCAGTTACGTAGTCTCACAAAACTGGAGGAACTAAGTGTTTCCTTCACAAGACAGTACCACTGATTTTGTTTTACTTCTAAAACAAGTTCCCTCTCAGAGATTAATGCTTCTTGAAAATTCAGAAACTTTAGCAGTGAGAACATTGAACATAACTTCATGGTTGACTTCTTCGAGCTTTGAAGTTTAGCCCACTTTCCTCCATCGTTACAAACATGATCTCTGCACTAACATCTCAAATACTCTAGAAGTCCTGTATTTGACCATGTCACATGTGACCTAAGATATTTGTAACTTACAAACTGTTCGGCTGCGTCATGCATTCGAATCCCAAACAATATATATATATATTAAAAAAAAGACGCATCAGGCGTCTCATACGGATCAAAATGATGGCCATTCAAACACCTGCAGCCCTATTAACTATTATACCAATTCAAAAAGATTTATGAATGGAAAACACAAAATAGGCATGTTTACATTGATTGTTTCAAACATACGCATATAGTGTTTTAAGAGCTTGAAGGATCAAAGTCAAATGCTACTGATCAATGTGATCAGTCGTGTGATACAGTTTCCACATCCCATACCTGCATCAAGGAAGGAAGGAAGGAAGGAAGGAAGGAAGGAGGGAGGGAGGGAGGGAGAGAGAGAGAGAGAGAGAGAGAGAGAGAGATGCGAGGAGAGAGAGAGACGAGTGAGAGAGAGAGCTGAGGGAGATATATCGCGCTTGGCTCCGTTCTTATCTCTCAAGCTCTCCTCTCTTCTTCTCCTCCTCTCTCGCTCGCATCTCTCTCTCTCGTCTCTCCCCTCGCGTCTCTCTTATACTTTCTCTCTCATCTCTCCTCTCGCTCTCTCCTCTCATCGCTCTCTCGCTCTCGCTCTCTCTCTCTCCTCTCTCTCTGCCTCTCTCTCTCGGCCGTCACTCTCATACCACCCTCTTCCCCTTTTTTGGTTGTTAAACTAATTGTTTTAATTAAAACGACCATGACCTTACTACTTAAATGAACAATCTCTTGGGGCGTAACTTTATAATTTAACTAAACTAGCGAAGTTTATAAAATCTCAGCACCTCCTTACTGTTTGTTTTTCTAGGTAAAAGAAGACTCTGGAGATGTGTGGTAATGATCTGACTGGTGGATTTAGGCGAACTTGTCAGTGTGGTATTGTTTTATAACATACTCCATCAGCTCCATCCTCATCAGCCCTCTTTCTCTTTGCCCATGTTCCCCTTCATCAGCTGCCCAGGAACCTTTGTAGGAACAATAGATCAGACTTAACATGGACCAGGCACAGCAGAGCAAGTGTTTGATCTCGGCTTTGAGTGTCGAGTGTAGGAAAGCAATGTTTGTCTGTTTCTCCTCTAGTTTCTCCTCTAGTTCCCTCCATGTTTCTTCCTTTTTTTTTTCCTGAACCACATTAGCTCCCGCAGTAATAAAATTCAGGTCATAGATAATAGCGGATTGCTGGTGCAATATGCCAGAAATAATGTTTATAAAGCCTAGGCCCTCATTATCTTCAGAGGGTCTAAAGTGGGAAGATAAGAAGTAGGAGAAAAAAAAATGCTTTGAGCCTCCTATATGTCCACTTTAACTCTGCTCTTCCTCACTCTCATTCCCTCTTGTGTCAGCCCCTCTTGAACCAGGAAAGAGAGGCAGAACAAGTTGGAATCATGATAATACCTGAATAATGGCAGTAGTAGTAATGGAGATTCACTCCACTTGGTCCCCTCAACGTGCTGGAAACAAAACATGAATTTAGACAGTTCTTTAATCTTCAGAGGGGTTTTTGTGTGTTTGATTGATGTTTTAGTGGTGTGCTTATGCCACATGATCTGAAACAGCACTCCCAGAATGTAAATGATCTCCTCTAATGGTGACACTTTTTGTCGGAAAATGTGAACTTTTGTTCTTGTCTTTATGACACGATAAATTTGTCACCAAGAGAACAGGTTCCGTTCTTGTTTTCCCCACATTTTTTTTGATGTGGCATTATATTGGTTGGCATTTAATGGAGGGTAAGTGCTGTATGGTTACAGCGGTTCACTGGTTCATTCACTTGTGCGTACCGAGTCGCCGCCACTCAAGATCAAAACATCAAGACTCGCGATAACATTTCCTCCTTCTTTTTTTAAGACAATAACCTTTGTCTACTAGTCCAAGCCAAATAACAAACAAAAACTGGTGCATCCATTCCCTTGATCCTTTCCAAAATGTGCATATCACTCACTGGAGGATTCACAACTGACTCAGATCCAGACTGAATACTGAGACAGGCAGCTCAGCCAAGTGGAGTGGAAAGCTTACAATAAAACATCGTAGAAAATAACATTTTCCTAACATTAGATACCATTTTGAAGGTTAAGGCTGCTTGGATACTTATCACATACAATATTAAATATAATGAGGATTATATTGAAACAGCTGATTAAAAAATATCCAAAACAGAAAAGAGTTGCCTGCTTGTTGTTCTTTGTTTCCATTCTTAGACCTGCCTTTGTTGGCCTCAGATGTTTGGAGGTTCTCCACTAAAGAGCAACAACAGTAAAACAGCCAAACCAGGCTCCTGCCCACCAGAGTGGGTCAGCCAAATGAGCTCCTGGACATGAAGAGCACAACCAATTCATCTAAAAATGTGGTCATGATGAGAAAGGACATTCAATTCCATGCGCGCTTTGTTATTGCACAATAGCCATTCTAAAGAAAGACGTATCAGGGACCCGTGAATTGGTTTCACTTGGCTGCCCTGGCAACCCTGAACATAATCAGTAGCTTTTTTGTGTGGCAATGGACAGCCGAGTGCATGGGCTCTCTGAGATGAGAAGTGTCACATATGGTAGTAACACTTTGACATAGATGTACAGTTGGATGCATAACTAAATAAAAACAAAATATTTCATTTATTTTATTCAAAATGAAGCAGCAATTCCCAGCGCTTTAGCTTTCGCTGCAGAAATCAAGACATTCAGGTAGCCGACTACACAGGTAACTGACTTGACCACACATGCACTCAATATTTGAGAGCATGTGTGAAGATTATGAGAGCAAAATAAAAAAAAGAAGGGCCTATGCTCACATGCCCTGACAAACTACTGACACATACACCCGCATGCACATACACAAACAAACAAACATAATGCATGCACTTTAAGTGCAGTGGTGGCAGGTGCTTGTTCTAAATTTCCTCGTAATGTCGGTGTCTTTGATCAGAGGGGCTGCTTCTGGAGGATGGTGAGGGTAAGAGTGTTTCAGAGGAGATCAGGGAGAAGGACAAACAGTGTGTCACAAAAAGCTTGTTGCTCTGGTTGGAGGGAAACTAGGTTGGAGTGTGAAGTAATGAGAGCGGCGTTGAAGTCTGCCAGAAAATAGGAATCAGGCTCACAATGTCACCTTCTCTACAAAAGACAAACAATGATGTCCATCTGTGTCCAAATAAGATACTGACAGACTGAGAGAAAAAATGTCAGCATCTGGGATTTGTGTGAGGCATCCTTATGATCTGGATGAGCATTTTTAATTAAGCAATGTGTTAATGAGCGCACATTTAAACTCGCTAGTGATAACCTAGAAAACTGAGTATTATATCATGTTCCTCAAGCCTAAAGAAATCTATCCTAAAAACCCCCAAAACCTCTTAAAGCTCTGAGGGTTCTCTGAAATGCGTAAAAACATTATTAAAGTTCACACGTGCTTTTATTTCAATCTCTAAAAAAAACATAATTTTTTTATGAAATTTAGACAAGAAAACCCGTTTGGAAGGTTTACCTTATACTGCGAAGTGTTTAACTAAACCAAAGTTTGAGTTCTTACTCAAACATTTGTCTTTGGGTACATGATAATTGACACCTTGGCAGGAATTGTCCCCCAACGGCGTGATATGGTGCAGGTCCACTGCAAGGCCACATTAGACAATAAACCATGCAACGTCACACTCACTCGTCTGGACGTTTCCGACCCCTCAGTCACCCCAGCATGCGTGTTTGCTGGTAAACCTGCACGTTGGCGTGAGAAAACCCCACACAGGGACGCAGGGACTGTAGAAACGGCACGCAAAAAGACTGCTGCTAAGTAAAGACATTAACCGCCACACTTTCAATCATATGAGCAGCATTCTCATGTGTGGTTACATCATTTACTTGAGGAACAAAGTGTCTGTTCTGTTTTGTGAAATCACAAAGGAAATGTACATCTCATTTCTATTTTATTTTTCAGTTGGACCTTGTAAATCCTGAGTTTCTATTTGTTACTGACTAAAGAACCCTTAATTACAAAATCAAATGTAACATTGGTAAAAACCTAGATGACTTCTAGTTCTAGTTAAATAAATCAACAGGTAAACGTGCTGACGGTGAAGGCCAGGGTTTATTGAGCCTAAATGTGATGAAGGAAGTTTGAACTGTTGGCAGGCTGTTACGTTGCTTCAGCATTTCTATCTGCGGTGTGTTTTAACAACCTGCGCCAGTTCAGCATACGACTTGGGACAACGTTCATTCAATTATTTATTTTTCCATGCCTGTTTCAACCTCATTCAGGGTGACGGGGTCCATCGTAGAGCCACTCAGAGACCAAAGAACCATGCAAGCCCTCAGTCTAGGTCTTCTTTTTCATATGGTATTAAAATGCTCCAGCTGTTACTGAGTGTCATTTTTGTTAAAAAAAAAAAAAACACTGCTACTCCAAAGAGGCAACAACGCCCCAGAAAAAAACTTTTCTGAATATGCATCGACACAATGCGGACCACAAGAGTTGTGATTGGTCTGCACCATTTCCAGCACTTCGCTTTTCCGTTTTGTCCCGTTCGGCTTGACTCGTTGGGAGAGCGTGCAGACCACCTCCTCCTTCATTCACGCTGCAACTTTTGCACCAAAAGCCTTTGCTGCTCCTTATTGGTCAGCTCCAACTCCAACATCGCTCTCTCATAGAAAAACAAAACCCAAACAGCGAGTTTCAGGTGATTTCACGTCAGTTCCCCCTAGCGTTTTGGCGGTGACCTCCACTCCAACGCAGAACTTCGAAAGGCAACTGCTGTCGTTCCCTTTGAGCTGACGCAGAAGCATAAACCAGGCTTCGAACGGCGCTGTGAAGAGATGTCTTAAAGGAGACAGGAGAGCAAACGTATGTCACACACATTTCATAAAACAGATACGCTTTTGAAAAGGGCATGATATGTCTTCTCAAGTTTTACCGCTTGATTAAGTCTGCTGAATCCTGTTTTTTCCCGCTGCAAGCATTAAGAGGCAAACAGAAGTCTCCCACCAAAGAAGCTGCTTCCTTGACTTGCTCTCTTTTACTCTCAAAGAACAGCGATCATCATTTCTGAGCCTGTGGGTGGATTTTGGCATTTCTACAGTTCATATCACAACCTACCCCTGACCATAAACAAGTGCTAGTACTAACCATGAACACATTATTCATGTTTAAGTTTCCAGGATCAGATGCTGCGCATAACAAATTCAATGCACTCAACGTAACCCTTTCATACGTTTGCTTTGAGTTGAAAGGACAGTTATGAATATATTTGGTAACAGTTTATTTGTTGGTGAGACGGGAATGTGATTCGTTTCTTGGTTGTCCACAGGAAATACGTATGACAGGGCCAATCAGTCATGACAAAGACAAGAGGGACCACTAAAAATAAGTTATTAAAACTAGCTGAACCCCACTAAGAATTAAAGTCTGTGGTAACTCGTTGCTTTTTCCTTTTTTTTTCTGTGCTGTGGTTCATCCATTTAAGTGTGTCCAAGGTTTTCCATTTGTCCGCTGCTTTATATCCACTGAAAACTCATCTGCTCTTCATGGCGGATAATCAAAGTGGTCAGGTTGGAGGAGATCGCAGCAAAGATTGCAGATTGTAGCAAAGTCTTTGACTTTAGCCGCCACAGAAGCAGCCTATATGTTTGTATTCATCATGTAAGTGTTATGCAGTGAGAAAGGAGCATTGTTCAAGACTGTCTGCACAACTAAACAAGTTCAGTAAACTAGTTAAGCAAAGTGGAAAAAAAATTCAAATAAAATAACACTAGTGGCAGCCAGTGTAGTTAATGGAAGAGACATTTAGTCGGAGGCAGCTGCCGCACGTGCAGGTGAGACTCAAAAGAGGAAAAGAGGAACTCAAAATGCCAAAATGACAAGAGCAAGCAAATCTTTCAACCCGGTGAAACGTTAGAGTAATCAGATTTGGAGGCGCAGTTGTGGGAGTGCAAGCCGTGGGGACAAGGGGGAGCACCTGGTGATGACATGAGCTGCACAGACAGAACAAGGAGCACTTTTTCCTGACTGATGGACAGTACCAAGCAAGGCTGCTCTCTGAGGGGGAGGCGCTGGGCGGTGGGGGTGAAAGCGGGTTATTATTAGGGTCTCGTCCCCAGACGCGATCCCTCAAGCAGCTCAATGAAAAAGGAAAAAAAAAAAAAAACCACTGACGAGGGAAAAATGAAGCTCTTTGTGGAGCACGCGAGGATGCGTTGCTTGATTTGTGGCTCTGATAAGAGCAGAGAAACTGAGGGGCTGACGGATGAGTTGATTTTTGCTATATCAGATTTTCACAGGCTTGAATGATTCTTTATTGTTTGTAAGGTTAACTTAATGGATGTTTACCCACATTATTCCTTCCCCTGCGATACCTTTACGTGCCTAATTGACAAGGTTGCACACGCTCTTTGGTATGCTTGTTGAAATATTTGTGCCTGGCTACTATAAATAACACTATGTGACAACCATCATGCATCTAGAGAACATAGTCTTCCCTCGCAGGCAATAAACCAAAAACACACAACCAAATCAAAAAGCTGGAGACAGAAACACAGCTCTGTCAGGCTGAACATGAGAACCCTCAGCTGTGGTTACACATGGCTCAGCTGCTCTTGTCACCCATTCACTAAGAGTTGGTCTGCCATTTACTGTTTGCATACATTTTGCAATGACATACATATCTGTGAAGGCTTAATGACACATGAGATCACTCCTGAAGGGGCTATGAAACAGTCAAAGATGTGATTCAGCCATCACAAATGGAGCATGTTCAGACAGGAGACCCTGCTACATCTTCTATAATACTCTTGTGAATGATATTTTGTCAAAAAGCAGCTCATATATATATATATATATATATATATATATATATATATATATATATATATATATATATATATATATATATATATACATATACATGTGTGTGTGTGTGTGTGTGTGTGTGTGTGTGTGTGTGTAAGCTGTTGAACTAATTTTCTTCTTTGATTCTACTTCAGTGTATGAAACCCGATGTCTTTACAGTGTAACTGTAATTTTGTGTTTGAGTGCGTGTGTTTGTTTCCTAGGCTTTCTGAAGACTTCTGCCTCCTATGATTTTCCTCTGGTGCCGTGTGTGTTTGTTTTTGTTTCTTTCTTTTCTTTTTTTTTTTCTTTCTTTTTTTCGTGATTGGCACTGGATATGAGACTGCCATCTAAAAACTGTGATCATGCAAACACACAGTCCACACTGTGAAAACGTCAAACAAAACCGCAGGAATGCTTTCGGATTATGTCAACGGGCCAGTTTGTTTGTGTGAGTCTACAGATAATAGTCATTGAGAGCATGCAGCAGCAGCAGCAGCAGCAGGGCGGGGGACAGCAGGCTGCTGTAACGCAGTAACGCAGAAACCAACCTCACTTTGCTCTTATCACTGTCCCGTCGTCTAACCTCAAGCTGCAGTAGCACTTTGTTTATTCTGATCTGGTGTTTGAAGTTGCAGTGCGTAGCCTAGAGAGCTCTGTGTGTGTGTGTGTGTGTGTGTGTGTGTGTGTGTGTGTGTGTGTGTGTGTGTGTGTGTGTGTGTGTGTGTGCGTGTGTGTGTGTGTGTGTGTGTGTGTGTGTGTGTGTTTGCGCTGCGTGCAACGTGGCCCCAGGTATAGGCAAAGAGCCCACAGTGTTTCTGCGAAGGACAGACAAAACAGCGGGCCTGATTGCCATAGAATAAGCTTTATTTATTTATTCATTAATTCCTTCTTATTTATTTATTCATCAGTTTATTTATTTTGCACTTCTTTAAGATCGTGGTACAGACTCCAGCAGTAAATTTTTCTAATTTTTTTTAACGAAAAAAACAAAAACAAAAAACAGTCTCGAATCTAAAACAATCTCGAATGCAGTGAAAGTTTTTCTATCCATATCTATCTCATCCGAATCCGAAGATATATATATATATATATATATATATATATATATATATATATATATATATATATATATATATATATATATATATATATATATATATGTATGTATGTATGTGTGTGTGTATTATACATTTTTACATAGATCATCATCGTGTTTTTGAAGAAGATATTCAGTGTAAATCTATCAGTTTGTAAGCTTATTAACAAAATAGCAAAATAACTTATTTTCGTACTTAATACCTATTATTATTATTATTATTATTATTAATATTATTATTATTATTATTATTAAAGAATCCTGGTGAGGCGAATGAAATCGTTCTAGCTTGTAGTACCTGAGCGCCATGCAGTGGCTGGACAATTTCATTTGCGCATTTAGTCTCTAAATTTGCTCCACATTTTCCACATTTGACACTTCGTGATTGTTAGAAGTAAAAAAATTAAAAAGTGACACATTCATTTGCAATTCATGCAAAAACTATTTTTTAGGATTTTAATTTTTCTCTTCTTTACAGTTTCTTTTTGTCCGGATTGTTAAAATAAAATAAAATAATCGACGGTCGTTGGACTTCACAAGTCTGGATCTGTTTTGTCAAAATCTAAATAATTTTTGGAGTTTTACTCAACCTCGTTGTCAAAAATCAAGAGTGTTTCCGCTCCGAATCCGCTTCAGGATAAAGTCTCTAATCGGGTCAAATCGAGTCAAATTGATACAATAACATCCCCTTGCTGCTTCAAAGAATTCCCAAAGAAAACTGTGACACTTTTTTTTTTATAAATCTCTGCACTTCCTTTTTATCCCCCGTCTTTTTTCCGTTTAATGACCCCTGCAATTTTCGTCCACCCAGACTCATTTGCGGCGCAAGAGGAGGAAATATTACATGGGACCATTTGAGGAGATGGTTTTTCTTTGAAACAGTTTCTTCTGGTCGCTCCTAAGGGGAGTTTAAAAACATGCCAACTCCAATTAGCGCTTCAAACATCACGCACGAGTTCGCGAGTTTTCCTGCTTCGGATATTGACATCACAATTGTCTTTTTTTTTTAATTTTTAAGAAAATTTTTTAACTTAAAAAAAGTGTGACAGAGTAATGCTGCTCTATTTTCTTTCTTTCTTCTACGACGGTAAAACAGAAGTTGTTGCTGAAGAAGCGGGTTTCTTGTTCTTCTTATTTCTTCTTTGGTTCTAACTTCCAGCATCAGTATTACAGATGAGAAATTTTATGTTCAGCCTTTAAAGGAAATTGCTAAATTAAGGAAAAAAAAATTAGACATTGTTCAACTGAACTTTAGTGTGGTAAGAAAAGAAAAAAGAAAAACAATTATGGCTGTTTTATTTGAAGTTAATTTGAAGCCAGCTTTTTTTTATTTCTGCATATTCTAAAGTTATTGTGATCCAACTATCACAATGCATTTATTAGTGTCTACTAAATATATCATATATATATATATATATATATATATATATATATATCATGTCGATATGTTTATGCAGCAAAATCTGTTTAATATAAATAAATGGATACATTTTCAGTTCTGTGAAAGTATATTAAAAAAACCAATATTGTAGTCTTTCAACCACACTGCATCAATGAAGATAGCAGTAATACAGCAGTAATTTATCCCATTGCCAATTAATCACCTTCCATTAGTGTCTTTTATCAGGCTTTCAGAGCCGTTCCAGGACCCCGTTCTGCATTTCAGGATAAATTACTTATCAAAACCAGCCTCAAGAAAATACAATAACCATCTGCCTTTTGTTCCCGCGTGTCACTGCAGCAGAATTTTCATTAGGGCACGTAACATAAACACTGGCATCGATTAAAATATGTTTTCCCACCATTATGGTTAGATATGGGACATTTCCCCATGAGATCACGTAGGCTGGTGTGGGCAGAGGGAAGGAAAGCAGAGAAAGGGACTCGTGCAACACTTTCCAGGGAGGAGGGTTCTCCATCTTGCTTTGTCAGGAGGCCTGCTGACATGGGGAAACATCTGCTGCGTAGAAATGGAGACTGATGACTCAAATTATACGCCGTCAGAGGGGCTGCCAGCTAACAGTAGATGGGGAATGAAGTGGTATTGAGTATGACTACAATGCATCCCGTTCAAGCCCAACCCCCTAAAGGTAGGAGCTCTGAGCCTGCGAGATGCAGCCTTCCCAAGTTCATAAAAAGAAATGGATCTAACACATCTAGGTGTGTGTGTGTGCACGCTAAGGATAAAACTTCAAAGGATAATCTGGCATGAGTTGACCCAAAGTGGATCCACATTATGTGAAAGTGTAGCTTACCTTGTGTGCTCACCGGGACGACCACAACAAAACACATTTAAGGCGAGCTGTTTGTTGTGTCTCTAATAATGAACCTCTCCCTCCCATTTGATCTGGCAGCTGAGAAGTCTGCCGGGGTCTACTGCATGTTCCTCGTTGTGCTGGTCCACTTGAGTGAAAATGGAATTTTTAGGGGCTGCGTTTCACCTCTTGGTTTGCTCCGCAACAACAGCTCGCTGATGCTTTTATGATTAGGACGACTAAATTAGAACCAGAAAAAGGTGAAGGAGGAGGAAGAATGAGAGGAAGAGCGAAAAAGGCAGGGGCGGCCAAGTGAGGATCACCTCTGCACCGCCTGCAAGCTTTCCTAGAACTGATACAGGCAGCCAACGGAGCCTTTGTTTCAACAAGCTGGATGTTGTCATTGTTGCTGTTATGATAATCATTGTATTCAGAACTCATGTCAGAAGCCCGCTGTGCCTTCGTATCATGTCAGTTGTTATGATCATGAAGACAAAAAGGCACAACATTGCGTCTAACAATGTGTCATCAAATTTCTCTGCCATAATAGTGTTGATTTACATGCAATTGTGAGTCCTCTACGTGAATAACAAAAGGAAGCTGAAAGCAGTGAAGGGGGAACATGTGCTTATGTTTTAGTCATAGTAAGCTGATTTATCTTCCTAAAAGAGGCAGATCATGACAATATGCAAGGAGAGAAAGCTAATGGATCATTATTATGTGTTCCTCACTCTATCTTTCTAATGACTGCAGGGCTTTGCAATTCTGGCTTTGATTTGAAGCCATTTCTCCGATGTGACTTGAGTGGACTAGCTGGGCTAAGACACAATCTCCAGAAGATTGCACAGTAAGTGCCTCTGGCAAGACCTTTTTATTTATGTGCCACTTGACTTGATTTTTCTCCCCAGTTTAGGAAACAGAGAGAAACAGAAGGAGAGATCTTTTTCTTTTATTTTTTTTATCTTTTCTTTTGATTTCCTTTTAAAGGATAAAAATGACTCAGAAATTGAATGTTACAATAAACATTAAAAGCCAAGTTTTCAAAGAGGGTTTTTATATTTGCTCTGGTCCAGTACAAACTTGTAAATTCCTCTGTTTTTATGAAGCCTCTTCACACACGGTTGTGTGTATCGTAGAAGGGCATCTGCGTTTACTGAGCATGGCGGATTGACCCACGGTCACTGGTACACATTTACACATTTTGTACACCAGTTATGCATCTAAAACGATTACAGAGATTTTGTATCAATCAATTTTGTATCCGTACACTTGAGGACACTGAAATAGTTAAATGTCTGGAGTATATATTTATTTTGCACATGTATTTCTAAAGACTCCTAAATTGAATTCACTGATCTGTATTGAAAGTTACCTGCAGCAACCGTTCACACTCTTGTTAATGTTGTCACCAGTGAGTGTCTCAAATGCATCTTCATGAAAGAAACTGCAGACTGTTGTTGTCAAATGAAAAGAGCTCCAGTCGTTTACACATGGGGAAAGTTGAAATGAAATCTGCTCACCGAACCTGCAGCCACCAGCGTTCAAACAAATCCACTTCATCTCTTGACTTACAACTCTCCCTTGTGGGCATGAAGGACATTGCACAAGTAGTGGGGGGAAAAAAAAGTTTGGACACTATCTCCACCTTAAATCCCTCTTTCAAAGCAGGTACATTTTGTCTTGTAGGCAGGTTCTGCAGCTCTCAGTTTTACGAATGCACATATCTTCGGATTTTTCAGTACTTTAAGGTGCAATAATGCGCACATTTCTTTTAACATCTATGGTAAATCAAATGGACGCTAGTGGTCTCGTGGTTTTTAACGAAAATAACTCATTAAATAATGTTTTTCTTAAAAGACACAATCACGAGCAGGAGAGTTCAAAACAGGCTGAAGAAAAACGCTGCAGTTGCTGGGAAACGTGGCAGAAGTGTATAATTACCAGTGTTAGCAGCAGTTTTTCAAAGATTGAAATTCAGAGTGATTTATTCACAGGTGTGCCGTTGTTTTTTTATTTTTTTTATTTCATTTTTTTAAGCAGCTTCAAACACGTCTAAGCCTGCCGTAGCTGTCGACTTGAACCTACTCTCTATAATTAATTCAAATAATGAATGAAATACGTGTAATGAAACAATGAGCATGGAGAGGCCATGTTTTACATCTCAGAGGCGTTGATAGGCCTCATTGTGATGCAGAGTGTCCATTCAAGGCAATTTATTCTGAAAAATGATTCCACAATAAGTAAAAGAAGGTTTGAAATGTGTGAGATGTGATGATTGCCGAGTAATATCTGCAACAAGCGTGTTATTTTGACCGTGACTCTGCTTTCTGTAAACTCGAGAAACGTGGCGACTGCAAATGTTTTAAACAAACATGTTAAAGTTACACATCTATCTCACAGCCAAGTGGCTCTGGTTGTGAAAACAAAGTCTGAAACTCTCTCAAGCATCATTTTTCATATAAAAAAGAGGATATAGTCCACTTTTATTTAAACAGTGTCAATTTACAGCAAAAGTCACCTAAAGTTCTTTACACACAGAGTTCATACAATAACTAAAGTTCATCTGCAGGTAAAGTAGGTTTATGTTGAACTTTACTTACTTAATTTTCTTTTCTGGTTACCAAAAACAAGATATAAAACAAGAAGAAAACAAAAAAAGTAAGTTAACTTTTAAACATATTGAAACAAAGGGACGTTTGAAGGTTTGGACATCCCTGGCAGAAAATGCACTTGTAAATACTTAGGCTGGTAGAAGATTTGATTTCCTCAAAAGATAAAAATGTGCACATTTCGTTCATCATTATAGTCAGACTGCTCGTTCTTTTACAGTTTCAGAATAACAGACGGGCTCTCTGAGGACAATGAGAGTTACGGAGCTCTCCAAAACACAATATGGGCTTTTTCTCTGCATTTGCAAACAGCAGCTGAAGTTCTGAGCTGGACAGGTGGAAAAATCTGTCGTCCCTTTGACCTACAGTATATTGAAAATATACATGCAGCAACAAAATTCAACAAAAACGAAAAAAAAGAAGCTGCAAGTCAGTTATTCCTAAAAAATTAGTGCAAAATTCCTGTCTTCCTCCTTTTTCTTTTCTTTTTTTTTTTTGCACAGCTTTACACCCCCTTCACTCAGCCTTACTGGATTGCTTGTGGCATACACTCATCAAGGGGATTAATGTCCTTCAAACTTTTATATCCAGCAAAATGACAGATTGTTTTCCCCCCGGCGTTTTGATGTGTGCATGAGAGGAGCACGCAGAGAGCGCTTTGAAGTCTGCAGAGCTTTTATCTTCCTCTATTTACACTGGCTAAAGTGTTAAGTAGGGGTCTCATTTGGCTTGAAGGATGTAATAACCTCCAACGAGAGATTTACAGGAAGGAAAACTGCAAACTCTATGGCTTATAATGAAAACTATTTATGCAAATGGAAGGCTAGAGATGGAGAGCACTCCTAGAAAAAAATAACAAAAAAAAAAAAAAAACCCAGATGTTTTCAAATAGGCAGCCTTGCTGAGCTGGCAGATGTTCTGTCACTTCAAAAACAACAAAAAAAATCTGTTGATGGCTCTCTTCACTGTGTTGTGCCAAGAGCCGCACTGCCACAGAAGCATCCAGGAGATGGCAGAGGATTTGTTTGGCTGGAGATGGTCAACCAGAGGAGCAAACGAGCACTGACGACTCAGTAAGTCGTACATTTCCTTCCTGAAATACTGATGGAAATTAGTTCAAATATTAAATGGAGAGTCCATAATGACGAAGACGAAATAATTATTTTGTAAAATAAATAAATGAATAAGTACAGTTAAGGCATTAGTGAGTTTTGTTAAAGGTACACTTTGCTGGATTTAGAGTGATATCCTATAAAAAAAATGGATTACAGAATTTATATTATATTATTATTGAGCAGAATTCTTTAAAAACAAACTGAAAATATTGGCAAAAAAATAAGATTATATTTTAATATATATTGTAGAGCTGCTAGCAAAAGTCTGTTTACACCTAAAATTATATATATGTATATATATATATACATATGATAAATCTGATATATTTAGTAGACACTAATAAATGCATTGTGATTGTTTGTTGTGTTTTCAAAATCCTTCTACCCAACCTATCAAAAGTACGTTGCACTGTCGTCAACATAAAACTTGTCACATATCAAATGGTAACGCTACATATCTATTCATATATATATATTCACTGTGGTGTTTTGGTCAAGCAGATTAATGTGGTTTAAAGAAGCAACTCTGTCGTTGAAACAACTCTGGGTCTTTTGTTAGATGGGTCGATGTAAACTTTGTAAAACTACTTGCATTGAAGCCGTTTGAAGTGAGTATAGAGCAAAATTTAAAATTAATGTAATCAAATGGAGGAATTGGAATTTTGTAAAAGGTGAAAAGACACTTGTGCTAAGGTGAGCGAAGATTGGCAGCTGTAAAATGTGAGGGGGGATTATTATGGTGGAACAATGGAGAGACATTCAAGAATATCCTTTAAAATATTGTAGGCATATACCTTTAATCATTTACTGTTAGAAACAGACGGGTATGACTTATTGTTGGTTCCAAATCTTCTCAAGGCTACTCGAATATTTCTGAAAGCTAAGAAAACACATCTGGGCAGTTTTACTGAAACTATATTGGTGGTGGATGGAAGCAGCCTGATACCTGGACCACCTACAGCTCCTCCAAACTCCCCCTGACCTGACTGCCATACCAGAGATCATGCACACAAGACCCACCAAGTTGCCCATCCCCCACATGCCCGCTGCATAAAGGCTACCATGACAGACACCAGACAAGAAGAAAGTAATTCAAGTAGGGTGTGTGTCATTTTGCCTCTCGCTTTAACCCTTAGAAGATCAGCAGCGGTAAAACCATCTACAAAGTAGCGTTAAGCTACGGCCCCCAGCCGCCTCCACTGAAGATGGAGCGGGAATCTCAAAACGGCACTCTGCCCAGTCAAAGCTACGCCCACAAAGTGAAGAAGTCTCATAAGTCATCTACAGGGACGGAGAGGTCACGGCATTGCCCAGAGATCCACCTCCTCCCTGTTTCTGTGGATTCCGGAGACAAACTGGTCAAGCCTTTTAAGATACACGTTCACAGGAACGAATGCCAACAGCGCGCTGTGAATAACTGGGATGAACGGGAATTTTGGCATGCAGTCATGGTTTCTCTGTGAAATAACTTTTTTGATTATGCCAGTAATGTGTTTGACTAAGGTTGCCCTGAGTAAGACGCCAACGTCACCTTCTGAACTCTTTAACCAAGGTCTCCCATTAGGTGGTTTGAAATCCAGGCTGTTTGTGTGCATCTAAGTAGATCTACTGTTATAGTTATGATGATATTAAAGTAATTTTAGTGCTGAAAGAGGAATTTTAGATCATTTTGTGTTATCGTGAATTTCTCGTAACTGACTCATCGTAGGAATATATTTGATTATTTTCTTTTTCAATATCTACTCTCTCTTTACAATAGTGTACAATGTATACTAGAAGTACTAGAGTTATTGTTCATACTTTATGTTGAGGGGTGGGCTTGGGTCTGCAGGACCCAGGTTCAAATCCCTGGGTTGGTAACAGAAGTGAACAACTGTGGGCCCCCTTAACCCCCCAACTGCTCCCTGGTCACCAGAAAAATGAAAAATCCTTGTGTAATTAGAGATGGGTTAAAAGCAGAGGAGTCATTTCGGTGTGTTTTGTGACACTATGTACTGACAAATTAAGATTATTATTCATTCAGACCTCTCACTTTGTACTTGATTAAAAAGCAGCAACAACCTCAGGTCTTCTTGGAAATATGTCAACAAGTTTTACATTTTGGGTTTCATGGGATCAGTAGATTTTGATTTTCACGGACTGAATCATTCAGGTGCCTTTAGGCAAACTCCTTTCGAAGCTATAATGTCCCTTTAAGCAACAAATCTTTCCGTCTGAGCACTCTGTGACGCAGCCCTGGTTTGCAGAAGCATGGCCTACTGCAAGATTATCATACCTCACAAAGGAACGCTCATTCACGATGACATCTCCGTTTCCTGTCTGACCGAGGCCCTTTGTCTCTGAAGACAGCTCGGCTGGGAAACCAAATCAATAGTCTCTTGTTGGTTCCAAGCATATCCCATTTGAGAGTGATGGAGGCAATTGAGCATCTTAAATGGTTCAGATTATTATTATTATTATTTTTTTTTTTTTTTTTTTTGCTCTTCCCCACATCTGAGTCTCATTGTTTGACTGATTTAGTTTATAGTCTAGACATACACCATCACTTTATGTTTTCTTGATTGTCTCAAATGAATTCAATTAGTCATTGGTCATAAAACAGTGTACTTTATCACTGTGTGCCAGCAGGAAGATTCAAATCACTGCAGACAATCCAAGACAACTGTTTAATCAGAAGACAGAATCTCTGCTGCAGCCGTTCAGCGTATCCCGTTACGTAGAGACAGTTTGATCTGGGATAGTCTCTGTATTAGACTGAAACGTTTTCACTTCAACTCTCTGCTCAGCAAATGCTGCAGTTATTCGCATCTTATTTGTGAAGCTTTTTTTCCAACAACCTTGTCATCTGGTTTAGAGCAGCATTTGGCAGCAAAGCAGCATAAAATATAATTGCCGTCTAATTTTGTTTGTACTAATGTTATGTCAAGGAAGTCCCTGGCCTGAGTTGTCCAGTCTACAGGCCATTTGGCCACGAAAAGCACTTGGCGAGCCACATACCAGGTGAATGGCCATGATCTAATAGGCCATCTGTGGAAAACACATTGCAGTCAATTAAGAGTCCACTTCCTCCAGTTGTGATGGCCATTAGCAGGCCCAGCACGACAAGTGACTCTTCAGTGGCTTTTACCCCGCTCCTTCTCATTCACGATGTGCTTGAGCAGTCCGGTCCCTAAAGCACATACTTTTTTTTTAGTTTTGTTGTCCACTTTCATGGCTCTTTTGGAGATGCAGCTTTTCACTGAATGATTTTATGTGACCCTGATGGTCAAATGTAACCTCCTTCATAAACTCTTTTTCCTTGCATATTTTCTCCCATTGTGTCTCACAAAAGAAGCGCATCTCCCATGTTCTTTTTAGAAGACATGCTTTAGAATCATTATACACACACAACAAACCAATTTAGAAATACATCAGCTGGACAAGTGCATTTGCTGTTTGTCAAACTTTATGTAGTCCTTCAAACCCAACAGCGCCATTACAGCTTCCCAGCTGCACACACAAACGTCCTCATGGCCGAACCCTAACCCTAACTATCCTTATGAGGACTTTGCTTTGACTTCCTTGCATTAACCCTAACTGTAACCTCCCAAACTTACCCCACCGCCTGACCTCAATCCTAAACCTAACCTCACTAATTCAGCATGATCTCCAAACCGGCAAAACCTTGGATCGGGACCCGTTACAGACTCAACATGGAAGGAGTCTTGAAATCTTCACGAAAGGTACCAGAGAAGTTAAAATTGAACTTCAACCAGGACTCAATCACTGTTAGTCTCATCCTCCTTCTTCCTCCTCATCCCAAGTCATCAGATGGAACTCGTGGATCAGCGCAACAATCCTTCAAGAAAATTTTCCCACATGGTCACGCTCTACCTCCCCCCTTCTTCTTTCCCCCAGAGGTTGGGTATGCCTAAACTGGCACGGTTGTGATTAACAGTTAACCGACCTTACTCAACTGATTCTTGGTCCCTCCACTTTGGTCTCCTCCTTCACCACCCATCACATTACACATCACAACCTACACAGATTTTAAGAACACAACCACAGCACTGGGACCATGAATGATATGCGCTGGTCTGTGCATTGCCATTGACTGTCTGTTTAAAACTGTATCGGTGACTGGACTGGTGCTGAGAGATGCCGTTGAGATATATAATTCAGACCCTAGCCCTAACTATCCTTATGAGGGCATTGCTTTGACTTCCTTACATTTATTATAGCCTGACGTCACCTCAGCGCACCAGGACCCGTTCTGCTTCATTAAAACCAGGTTTTAGCTCCCACAATGGTGAAGAAGGTCCTGGTGAGGTAAAAGAAAGAAGAAGAAAAAACACCTACGTACATACATTAACAGGAAATCTGTAACATATTTTGTACTTATTCTGAAATCCTCCAAGCGATACAGCGTACTTGTCAGACCTCAAACATGCCTCTGGAATTTAATCAGTCCTCATGTTGGCAGGGCTGAGTCAAAAACAACACTTTAAAACCCGACCATCCTGTTGAACAAGTGGAACAGAGGCCTGGCAAATAGTTACTCTGTGGCAACGTTCATTGTTTTCCTTTGCTCTAATGAACCAGTCAATAAACACTAATCTTCCTCAAAAGGTTTCCATTTCCACCGCCGGTCTCATCCACAAAGGAGGCTGCCGTGTTTACTCTAAGTGCAAAGCATGGGAAGTCATTTTCCTGGACATATGAAAGACAGCCGTTGAAAAACAAGAATCCTTGCCTGTTGACAGGAGTGTAACTGCTCCCTCGGCCTGTTTAGTGACTTTAGTAAAAGTGTCATCGCACCAATCTGAAGCCGGTACTCAGCATATCACAGACACTTTCGCCAACTCTGACATTAAGAGCTTTTTGACTTCCTCTTGGCGCCACACTGCGAGTCTGTCTTTAGCTTTGCATTGTCATCAGTGTAGTAGATGAAAAAATAAAAACAAATCAGCAATGCAGGTTTTATGTTTTCGGACAAACTTTTCACTCCTAAACTATGAAAACATACTTTGGCTGTGAGGTGCAAAACACACGTCTTCAGTGCCTCAGTTCTGTACGCAGAGAAAAACATTGTTTTTATTGTGTACATACATGATAGGTTTGCAAATATGCAATAAGTTAAAATTCAGAGTGAAAAATCAAACATTTTTAATAAATGAAAAATCCGTAATTTTGTTTGTAAATCACCAAGTTTTAACTCCTTTTAAGCTGAATGTGACATGAGGGAAAGACATTTAAAGATGTTAGATGTGTTTCTGTTGGAAACTCGCAATCAAAGTGAATATAAATTACATCCAGGACAAACATAACTATGATGACATAAGTCCGTGTAAACATATGTATGTGTGTAAACATATGTGTAAACATAATTGAGTTTCCATCCTTTCTGCTACTGCTTTGTCTTCTCCATGAATAAATAAACTCACCAGCGGAGTGAGGTTTGACAGCACTGGGTCCTTTCCATGAGACCCAACTCAAAAAACACGCAAACGATGACAAAACAGAGACAAAATGTCTGGATTTATATGGAAATACGTCCACCGTTAAAGGAAGATCTTTTTGTCTGCATAGTATTGATCTCTTTTTATTTAAATCAAATCATAAAGACACGTCTTCTGTTGTAACAAAACAAAAACAAAAAAAGACACAGAAAAGCAACATCATTTTCAAGAGTTTTAATAATTTACTAAAAAAAGAGTGTAAAAGTAACAGATCCCTCCCACTCGAGTGGATCTGTTTGATATTCAAAGTGATGAAAGGTGTAACAAATTTTTGCACTTGTCTGTACATCTGTGTGTTCACGTACTTTGCATTTGAATCTCTTGGCTGTATTTAAATGGGTTTACATTATATATCAAAAAAGATCAAAGTGAAAAACATAAACAAAGATTTGATATGAATTACTGAAGCTAGCCAGCATGAAATGTACATTTCTAAGAAATACAAAGAAAATTAAAAATTAAATTAAAATAAAAAAAATAAAAAAAAACAATAAAAACACATCTTAAAAGTGTATATACAAACATGCAAGGATTCAAACAAAGAGCAGACTGAGGGAGGCAGAAGAGAGAGAGAGAGAGGCCTTTCTAACAGTTTACTTGACATCATTTAGGAAAGTTGATGAAATAAAGCGTCATTCTTAAATAATTAATAGTTACCTTGAAATACCACGGTCTTTTATTGTCTATTTCAAGTTTCTTTTTCCTTTTAACAGAATAGGAACACTTTATAAATATACTGTATACTGTGTCTCCTGCAATTTAAGTTAAGCAATTAAATAAAAAGGAAAAACTTCTAAGTGAAAATAAAAACCAAAAACCATCCTCTTTGATAAATGTTCATATTGTGTATAACCTCCCCCCTCCTTTTTTCCTTTAAGTGCCTGCTTGGAAGAGGTAATATCTATGTATGTATATACATTTATATATATATATATATATATATATATATATATATATATATATATATATATATATATATATATATATATATATATATATATATATATATATATATATATGATTCTATAACATGATATAATTTGTATAAATATGGCATTTTTACAATTGCATTAAATTGAGAAATCTTTATTTCAGCTCCCAAGACAATAAACCATCATTTAGGAAAAAAAAAAAAAGACTTTGCATTTTGTTTTAAATATTAAAAATAAGTCTTGATTCTTTGTAAATGTATGTCTTACATTATAAACAACATTTCTTCTCTGGTCAAATATTCTCCGTTGTGTTTGTATCTACAACACTTTGGAAGGTGAGGGGAAAAAAAAAAAAGTGCCATAATCAAATGCTTCCCCTTAAATAAAAAAAAAAAAATGGAAAAGGATTCAGCAACCAGCTGCAAGTCCCGAGAAGCTCAGCAGTGCGGTTCTATACAAAAACGTAGAAACATCCTCCACGTAACAAAGCCTTGTGTTTGTGTTGTCATGCTGTTTTGCTGGTTGCGCAATATGGAGCTATGCAGCCCTGCACAGATGTCCCTTTTCACGAGTGTAAAAAGAATCATACAGAGCTTCTCTGTTACTGTCATCCACAGATGCTTCAAATGCCACTGAGAGATGCTGCTCATGTGTGACGTGACGCTTTCTTGACGGGCTTTTTTTTTTTTAAGCTGGATCCATTCGTTTAGGTATCACATACACCACGGCAGGCACATAATTAGTTTAAAGGTACATGCTGCCCAGGGCCTTCGTGATGTCACAACTGACTGACGTCAGTCTTCCTCTTCATTACATTCCAGCTGTGAAATCATCTCTCCTGCACCTGACCATTGAATCCATGTTTAGGGAGAAGAAGAGAAGAGCTCTGGCGCTCCCTGGTGGTCGGTAAGAGGCACAGCCTAAGTAAAGGTTCACTATCGGTCCACACGGCTAAAGCATGTTCAGGATGGCATTGTACATCTGGATCAGAACAGCCAGGTGGACCGGCAGGCAGGACTGGCGGTCCTGTGTGGCAGGTGTGCACGTCAGCCAAGAGAGGGCGTTGTACTGCTCCAATACAAACCTGAGAGTGAAAATATGCAATTAAATCAACGTTAACATGTAAAAACCTGACTTTAAAAAAACAAAGACTATTATTTAACCCAATCGCATGGACTAATATGACATTTTCATCCTGATTTATTTCCTATTTCCTAAGCGTTGGTTAGATAATGTTTTTACCTGAGCACATCAGAGGTGGTCTTCGAGTCTAGGGGGTGAGGGGCCCTCTTAGTCTTCTCTGATGTTATCTCATCTGACTGTACTATGGAGATGTGATGGTGGAGAGAAGCCTGCAGTGACAAAAACACAAGGGATTAATATCAAACGCTGAAGCCTTCAAGGAAGCCGAGTGCCTCTTCAATAAAACAAATACGAAAAACATTTCTGCATAAATGATGGATCTGTACAATAAATGTGCACATCTAGTTGTCTCTATTTGTGTTCCTTTCTCAATCACAAAGGACGCAAGCTTTCCATATGCAGTGTTCTGAGTACCTTGAGGAAGAGTGGGCACTGGTTCTCCGCTTGCGGGCAGGAGGCCCAGAACCAGTGAGGAAGTCCATCTGCTTTTGCAGTAGAGATGTAGTAGCCCAGAGCGAGCGGCTGCTGCTTCAGCTCCTCGGGGGGATTGTCCCTGGACAGCAAGCGCTCTCCCTGGCTCTGCAGGCACACAACATTGCCATCAAATTGTTTACCTTCATTGCGAGCCTGAGTTAAGGCTTGTATCATTTATTCACCCATCTGCAGCTTCATTTCTGAGCATTTTCACTGCAGGATGTCTGTCATAAAGAACATTTTCACGGTAACACAAGAAAGAAGTTACTATAAAACAACATAATGCTGCATTTTTATCATCATTTAAAAGTAGTTTAATGGTACTTTGGTAACTAAAAAAGACGATTAGAGCTCTATTTCAATCCAGAATAAATTAACATCTCTGTTAAAATATGCCATAGTTCATCTGATCTAAAACACTGTAAGTGAAGTACAGGGCAGGTTTTGGGGCAATTTGGTGAAAAGTGGAAAAATTATTCATAAAGAATACTATCATTTTGGGTTTATATTAAATGTTTTGCTTTTATTAAAAAAACGTAACCTAAACGTAAGAAAGTGCCTAAACTTTTTAACATTTCTTTTATCACAATTACACACTATTATTATTGGCAAAAGCACAATTCTGACTTTTGTTTGACGACTTGAAGTGTGGAGTGTCACTGAGGATCGCAGGGACGGAGTTCTCATGCTTCAAAGCGTGGAGTCAATTTTAGGCTTCAAAAAGCATCAACATAACTTTGTAATTGCTGTAGTAGCGGCTCAAAGAAAGAAAAGTGTTTGGTGTCCATAGGTCATGACTTCTCAGTGGCAAAAGCTAGTTTATATTGCATGTCAACAAACCTGATCTAAATTACAGTATTTCGTTTTATTTTTTTTTTTATTGCCGAGCAAAATAACAGCTTACTTTGTTGCTTAAACATGCAATTGTTTTCCCGTTTCTTACGGGCAGTCATTAACTTTAAGCATCTGGGGGAGGATTTCCTTCTTCGAGGTCTGACTCACCCTGGTGTGATGGAAATGCGATCCCATTCCCATCCCGGATGGCGAACCAGGCGAGGGCACAGGAGACGTGTTGGGGGAAGGGTGAAGGTTCCCTGTGATCAGCATCATGTCGTGGCCAATGTCATTCTCCAGCTCATCGGGGAACGGGAGATCAAACATGTCATCTGAAGAAAAAAACAGACAAGTGAACACTAGGGAAAAGACATTTTAAACACATTACACCATAAGTTGGTGCAAAATCATATTATATATCAAATTATATGTATATTATGGATTAGGCTTAGTTTTGTGATTCTGTTCAGTCATAATACTCAACGTTCTGTTGTTAGTTACCAGTATTGTCCTCTGTGGGGTAGGAGCTGGGTGCCAGCTGGGTGGTGGCGGAAGTCGGGAAGACGAGAATGTGTGTACAGGAAGCATCCTGAGGCGTGTTTAGCTGCGACGTCTGCAAGTTCAAGGCGGTGCTGCGTCCAAACACGGAGCCCATGGTCACTGCATCTGGACGTCGACAATAAGCAGGCAGATGTTTAACTGTAAGAAGCTGTGCAGGAATAAATATACAAATCTGCCGTCTGACTGCACAGCAGCGTAACAGATTTATATACGTATTCTGTGTTGTTGCTTTCGATGTCCACTGTTTGTACTGGGAATGAGATGACTAAACATGAGAAAGCGGCCTTGCTACGTACCAGGCATGATCACAAAGGACCCCTGTGGCTCCATGGCTACCAGGCAGGCACTGAGGATGGCGGGAGACTCGGCTGCAGAGATCCCACACAAGCGGCAAGCATCCTTCAGCTGGCGTCCTATTGAATGGAGGGAGTGTTCTCCCAGAAGAGAGCTCCAGTCTGGTTCAGAGGGCGAGCGTGGAAGGTGTGTATGGGAGAGAGAGCAAATTCATCTGGAGTAAGAACGGGCTTTTCTTTTTTTCTCTCTCCAGGAGCCATAAATAAAAGCCAGGACAGAAAATGAAATGTATCTTGGCTAGCTCACCTTTCAGCTCTCCGTGGCCCAGTCTGCCTAATCGACCAATGACAATTCTCCATGGCTGTGAGGTCATCTGAATGATGCCAATACACCACTCCCACAGTTTCTGAAGTCCCATCTTCCTCGCCGACACCTTGGGGCGCCTTGTTCTGAATTGAGATAAAGCAACAGGACTCGTAGATATCAGAGCTTTATTCCAAAGTTATCAAATCCTGTTCAACACATCCTCTGTCTCCTTCTCTTGGCCATGTTCCACTCCGTCACACATGTAAGCAGTTATAGTGCATTATCGTCCTGGTAGACAAAATATTCCTCTGCCTCAGCTCTTTGACTGCCTTAAGGAACTGGTACGAAAGCCAAGTGTCATTTAAGAGTAACAACCAACCATTTCTCACCTGTTGGGAATGTCAACATTGATGATGCAGGTCTCTAAGAGCTCCCCCTGCTGATCAGTGCAGGACACCAGTATCCAGCGCTGGTCATGTGATAGGCAATAGCCCACAAAGAGAACATTGTATTTGGGAGGAAGTTCTGCCCATATCTCTCCTGGCTCTGGCTGCTTGGGACGGGTCGGGCCGAGAATAAACGGTGGAGGGTAAAGCTGCAGCGGGCTAGGATGCTAAATGAAGGGGGGGTGAAGCAAAGAAGACGTGACTTAGTTCATCTGAAACACTCCTTTTGTTGCAGAATAATAAGAGTCGCTTACAGCCAAAGACAAAGTTAAATTTTTAGGCTCACTTCTGGACTCTTCAGCACTGAACTGGCAGTGGACACTGGGCCAAAGCCAGTGAGAGACTTGATATGAGTTTGCTGGGGTAGCAGTCGCCTGCACTGGGAATAACAGGAGAACGCCAGGGAACGCAGGTGCTGCAGGTACAAGTGGTTCTCTCCACTTGCTGGCTGGAGAAGATATTGGCACGGCACCACCTGAAGTACAAACACAGGTTGGAAAGAGATCATTAGTTCAGTTTAATTGCTTGTGGCATAGTGTCAGTTGAAGCCTTTTCCTACCTGTAGCACCAGTGCAGGTCTCATCTTCTCAGGCAAGGTCTGTGTCATCTCCGTGTAGCACCGAAGAAGCCCAAGCAGCCAGACACTACTGGATTCAACCTCTTCACCCTCCTCCTCTTCTCCCCCTCCACTTCTCCCACCACTCGTGATAAAAGCATCCACAATGTAAATAACAATAGCTGGTGGGTTCGAATGAGTGTCCACTAAGTCGGCCACAGTCGGGACGCCAATTCTCGACTGCTCAGAGGAGCTAAAAAAAAAAAAAAAAAACAGTAAGAGGAAAAGAAGGTTTAGAGTAATTGTACTGGTTGAAACAACACGTGACACGTGGTGACTTCTGTTCCTTACAGTTCGGGGTTTTCTGCCGGTGCACTGGCTGATGATGTGGAACTAGAAGGCCCTTTGGAATCAGCAGATGCTCCTTGGACTGTGTCCCCAGTCAGGCCTGACGGGGCTCCAGTTGGGGTAGAAACGTTTGGGGCACTGGCAGCACCTGAAGGCTGTTCCGCATCAGCCGTTTGAGGCTGCCCAGAAGATGCAGACTGAGCTGTGGACGCGTTGTTAACATGGGCCTGGGTTTTGGGAGGCAACAGAAGACTGCTGTCCAAAGGCAGGGCTGAGAGCTGGGGACCTGAAGGAAGGAAAACAAATAAGGGTTCATACAGCTGCTAATAAATTACAACAGACCGAATGTGATCGGAAATCAGATGAGTCAGCTTGTGTATTCTCACCGAGCTGCTGCTTGCAGGCATAAGCATAGAGTTTCAGTTTGCTGAGGTTGTCGGTGTGCTGCTGTCCAGCCCAGGGTCCAGCCAACCAGTGCTCCACATCCACCTCATCCAGCTTTTCTTGCTCCACTTCCTCCCCGACTCTCACAAGACCGTCCCTGGACACCTTGGCCAGAGGACGGTGCTTCCCGAGGCGGCACGTCTGGAGATGGAGTCATTATCCGTTAGAAAAAATACATTTCAGCTCCTATTCTGCGCAGAGTTTCAGTTTTAGTGTGGTTTTATCTAAATGCGGGCTGAAATTTGGCCATGCTTGTAATTTTGATCCTACCTCGTAGACAGCGCTGAGCTCCTGGAAAAAGGCTTGGGCTGCAGCCAGCAGGGAGGGGCTGTTGGGACACAACACAACATAGGCCACATCCCGCTGCCCTCCATAAGGCTCCAGCAGCAGCTTCTCCCAGAAAGGCAACGCCAAAGGGGACAAAGCCAAGAAGTCCCGCTCTCGGTCATAGCCCAGTAGCACAGTGGGAATGGGCAGGGGCTCCGGTGACTCCTCCGATCCTTAAAAACACGAAGATAGTGATATCTTTAGTGGCTGCATCATTTTCACTTCCAGCTAAATTCAGCTTTGAGAGAAAATTCACCGTAGGAGCCTCTTCCAGCCATCTTATGAAATTGCTGCCAGGTCAGTGGGCCCTGAACATGCTGGATGTTTTCCCAGGTCCGTCCTGTCCTCTTCTTCTGGATGGCATCCTGCAGAAAAGGCTGCAAAGATAGCAGCATACGAACCATATCCTGCGACGACAACATGCTCATATCCACCACTTTGGCACACACACACACACACACACACACACACACGCACGCACGCACACACGCACACACACACACACACACACACACACACACACACACACACACACACACACACACACACACACACACACACACATGAAAAGATGCACAAATGTTAACAAGGTCTTATGTATGAAATAAATAAATAAAAAATAAATCACACATGTGGCTTTGGTGGATAATAAAAGCAGGTAAGCATACGTAAAGATATTTTACATTAATGACATCAGCGCCGTCAGATTTCACCTCCAGCAGCCAGATCACTACTTACCGTTAGTATGAGGCCAAGAATGAAGAGCACTGCTCCTGACAACAGATAGATCTACTTTCCCTCCTGTGGGGTTATCCACATACTGCAACCCCTGCTCCAAAGCCTTGTAACACTCCACGCAGGCATCATTCCCATCTGCCCACTGCTTTTCAGACATCCAGCTTTGGACAAGTGCCCCCTTGCGGCCATGACAGGAGCAACTGAGGGGGAGATGAAGTGACGCCAGAGAGGAAATGGGCTGGGAGCACTGTTCCTGCATAACCATCATGACTGATGTGGAGGCGGGGACTGCATCCTTCAGCTGCTTGGCCCTGGAGTCCCCCATAGTTGGGTCCCGTCGACAGAGAGCCAACCTCCTCTCAGCTGCTCGGCCTACTTCAGACGTCCGACCGAATATGTCCAGCTCATCCTCCAGAAAGAGGCCTGTCCCATGAGCCAGCCGCCTGTTGACGATGGCACTAAAGCCACACATGCAGCGGTACTGATCTTCACAAGTGGAATCTGGGATATATACCCCCACGTCTGCTCCTTTGACGTTCATGTTGCAGGCACAGATGCAGCAGCTGTCAAAGTTACGGTCCTTAAAGACGCTAAGGACGGAGTCCGAGAGCAGAAGGACAACGTACAAGCTGTGAGCCTCGGGCAGGGAGGGTCCTGGCCGAGCTAGGGGCTCTACAGAGCTAAGAGGCAGGCTGGTGGAGGGCGTGGAGACTGGTGAGCTGAGTTCAGTGCCGTCCTGCTTGACAGAACCCTGCCCTGAGCTTGCAGCGTTAATGCCCCTTGGGGTACGTGGGGTTCGTGGGGTGGGCACAGAAAAGCGAGGTGTGGCAGGCGATGGGAGGATGCCGGTGGTGGTGCTCACAGAGGCAGTGGTGCCGCTCATTTGGCCGTAGTCCTGGTCTGTGAGGGTGTTGACACTGGGAATGTTTCTGGAAAACACATACAGCAGAAGATACCGAAACAAATGGTAAGACAGAGAATCCAGATAAGTCTATCTGGGAAGCATACTTACAACGTTAATTAACCCTTGAAAATGCATAACTAATTAGGCACTCACGTGTATCCATCCTTTGTGAAAGCAGGGTTCTGCGGGTGCACGATGGTGGTGAAATGCTCCATTTTGGGCAAGAGGGCCCAGGATGGACGATAGTAACACTGATCAGATATCTTGAGTTTTGGTAGACACTGGCTGGGCAGGCAAGATAGAGGAGCGAACATGGAGGAGCCAATCTGTGGCTGGGCAGAGAGGGAAACACGCGTTCGTCACGTTTCGTAAACATCTCGCAGTTACAGCTCTGCGGAGCGGATCAGCAGCTCACTTATTTGAAATTGCAACACCTGCGTTTACGTTAATGATGGAGATTTCGGCCACCGAGAGCTGACACCTCTACTCACCTTAACATCGTCCTGCCTGGGACTGACCAGGCCCTCCTCCAACTCCATCTTGTATTCGGTGACCTGGGTGGAGGCCAATGTTGGCAGGTGGTCAGTCACTCCACTCGGTGCCGAGGGCTCTTGACTTGGGGTGTCACGATACGGCGTGATGGGCGAGAAGGCGGGGTGCTGCTCTAGAGAAGGCGGGGTTGGGAACATCCGCTGCAGATCTGCTACTGCTAAATTAGACAGACGTAGAGAAGGAGATAAAGAGGCGAGGAGGAGGAGGAGGGCCGTTCAATAGAAGTCATACATGATGCAACCGAACAGATTTCTATTGAGATTTTAACATGAAATACTCATCACTCACTTGATGGATAAGGTATATTTACTCTCCCTTCTTTCCCCACAGGACGATCTTCTGTTGACACCAACAGTTTGGTCGATTGCCCGTGGTTTGGGCAAACAGTCTACAAGTGATTATGAAAAAGATTAGGTCGAACTTTTAGAACATTTTATTCACTAAAATAGTCAACAGAGTGGCTGATCAAACATTGAGTATGGCTTATTTTTCTGGTTGAAAATTAAATACAGATCCAAAACTTATTTCTATGAAAGTAAGAAAGTCTTGTTTCAAGAAAATCAGGGGCTATTTTAGATTATGTTACTAGTTTTGAGTCAAGAAACTGTTTCTTACCCCATTGGAAACATTTTTAACTCAAAATGAGACAATTTTGACTAGATGTTTGCATTTGCAATAAATGTAAGCCGTAAATATAATCAAAAAACTGTGATGTCTTACCCCTAACTCGTCATCATCTTCATCAAATATGTTGTCTAGATCGGCGATGTTGACCACTAGATCTTTTTCTCTGGTCAGAGAAGGGTTGGCTTTGGCAGTGGCATCGTCCTGACTCGAGTCATCTAAAACACACGCAGACCATCAGAGCAACACTTAACAAATGCTGAGGAACAACTGCACCCAGTCCGCTGTAGATGATGATGATGATGATGGTGATGGTGATGATGATGGTGATGATGATGATGGTGATGATGATGGTGATTAGATGCCCACCTGATTTTGGAGCTGAGTTGAATATGGACATTGCATCTTTTCCATCCGGCAGTGAGCCGTTGCTGGTGATCTCATCTCCCTTGAAAATGAATTTGAGAAAAATTAATTAGTCTAATTATATTTTCACAAAATAAAAATGCAAAAACCCTTTTTATGAATATGATGTCTTTTAGACTCCATTTAGTGCCATATTGCATCACTTTGCAGTACATGCCATAAAATCTAGATTATATTTTCTTTTTGCTATATGGTCACAACTGTGTCACAACTTGCATCTTGGCTAAAAAGGTTTTTATATACTTTTATCCACATGTGAGAGCCCTCTACGTATTGGTTTCTAAATGTATAATATTTGACTTACATTTCCTGACCTCTTGTGGGAAGCAGACGCGGAATATAAGGATCAAACTGGCATGTTTCTTTTTTTTCTCCCCTTTCCTGCTTTCAATTTCTACATAGCATCAAACACAATCATTTGGTGTGTTTCAACACCCTAACTACCAGTAATTACACTATGCGCTCTCAATTTAGCTGACTTGATTTCTACACATCTGGCTCTTGAGCTGCTTCCCAGGACATTTACCAACTTGGTCTGTCAGCTGTTTTTGTTCTGAACAGGAAGGGTGAATTTTTCTTATGTAATTGTACTTGCAACACTGCTGTGTGCTGTCGTGAAAACGTGAATCAAGGCCAAGAGGATAAATCAAGACAAAAAACAAAAGCCTCAGCTGTTGTCGTCTGTCTCCAACCACTACACCACACACCGGCAGCAGCTGGTACTGGGACAGGAGAGGTTTGAACAAGAAAAGACACACCTGAGCTACTCAAGTCACCTCGAACACCAGTTGTTCAGTAATAAACTGGGCTTTGCTGATTTTTTTTTTTTTTAATGGAGCATGGTCTGCTTGCACTTCTCTACTGGAAGTGGATGAGAAGGTGGATCTGCTTCGTTGGAACGAGCCACATGTGTCACCGACTCATCGTCGTGTCATCGCTCCTCAATGCGACTGTCTTTTTTTTGCAGAAACGAGCTCTGAGTTCCAATTGACTCAGCGATTTCTACATTTCAATTTGCCTTTACCAAACACTCGAAGCGTTAGAGCTGATGGTGATAACTGTCACATGCAAGCAGCTTTACACTTGTCCTGAACTTTTAATCGTTGTTGCATCGGGCTCTGAAACGGCGCGCCGTCCTACCTTGGCCTTCTTGCTCTGTTCTCGCCCTGGACCTTTTGACCTTTTTGAAGTGGAGAAGGTGTACTCAAAGTCTCCTTCCTTAAAGTCGTAGGGGTCGTCGCCACTCTCCCGTATTGTTTCCACACCCGTCTGTTCGAACAGGCCTAAAGTATGGATGTGGTCCCTCAACCGCTCCTCTGAGATTTTGAATCTCTTGTGAGTCTGTGCGTAGAGTCTGGTGGAGACAGGGAAGAAAAGTCAGAAGCTGTTCTTTAGTGTTTTGTTTATCTTTATTAGTCCTTTTAGTGCCTCTTGGCCTCCTTGTAACAAATGAAGCCAAACATTTTGGATGTTTCTTACCTCTTGAGTGATGCGCCTTCATTAATTGCCTCTGTTTTCATTTCCTCTAGTTTATCAGTTGGGAACTCAGGGGTGCTCAAGTCAGTCTTATCAGTTCTGGGAGTCCTGAAACCTCTCCACCAGCTGGCCCCGTTCTCCCTCTGCTTCAGGAGAGCTGTGTACACAGCTGTTTCACTGGTAATCACTCCCAATCCCGAACCCCCATCTGGACACACGGTCACATCCACAGGGGCATACAGAACCTCGGCGTCCTGCATCCGGGGGTGTGGGCTGAGAGTGGGTGGAAGGGGGGACATCGGTGAATGGAGGACGGACTCAGGGGGTTTTTGGCCATTGGAGAGCGGCTTGGAATACTTGCAGGGAGGCAGGGAGGCCAGGGGCTCTATGGGTGGCTCAAGTGCAACGATGCCGCCGATCTGCGGCGCTCCCGGTGAGTCCTGTTCCAAGGGGGTCTCCTGTGTGACTGACAGACGATGGTGGAATGGAATCACAGCTGGCCTCTTGGACTGTTTGTCCGCCTTTTCCGTCTTGTCACTGGTCTTGTGTTTTGGTAGGGAGGCAGGGTATAATGACGGGCCAGAAGACTGTGTGGAGTTGGCGCTGGTCTGAGCGTTGGCAGTAGATGTGGAGGTCATGTTGAGCTTCTGCTGCTTTAACCTGCAACACAGGACGAAGAAACATTCACTTCAAATCTCATCTTGAGGAAAATACCTTTGCAAATGTCAGCACAAACACCAGCAAGACTACATTAAGTAAGAAAATCAAATATATTTGTTTTCCTGAGCAGTTTGTGTACCTGGAGCAGCTGCAGGGCGGTCTTGCTCCCAGATCATTGAAGTTCCATGTGGTAACTCCATTTGGCACGTCCTTCCTCTGCGTCAAATCCGTTGTCTGATTTGGTCTGCAGAGAACAGAGAGACCTGTGAGGCGACCGGCCTGCACTCATGATACAGTAACAACCACGTCCAGATGAGGAATTAGGCTTAGCTTTAACATACACGTGCTGAGCTTGGTTGAGATAGCACTCTCTCCAGGCCTGGTGGACCACCTGACACGTCAGCTTCTTCTCCGAGTGCTTTGGGCTGATGCTGGTGGTTCCCAGTGTGTTGTCTGGAGTGGGAACACTAGAGATCGAGTTCACGAAGCCACTGTCCGCTAAAGAAGGCAAACAATGGATCAGTCATCCAGACTTATTGTTTAAACAATGGTAACGTTTTGGCCATGGGCGCATATATATATATATATATATATATATATATATATATATATATATATATATGTGAATGAACTGAGTTGTGAGCCACTGAGTTATTTGGTAGCTTGCGTTTGCTTTTTTTCCAACAAAAGCTCCTTTCAGAAATACCCTGCTGTCCATTTTTAACACTAATCTGACTTGTTCTGACCTAGTAACATTTTTATCACTAACAACATGGTAAAAAAAAAAAAAAATCACATTAAAGGATGTTGGCTTGTTTGGTTAAATTCTTCCTGAGGAAACTAGAGACGTTAGTAATCAGCGTAACAGAAGAGGCGTGTATGGACCAAGGAGTTGCAGGACGGGACTCAAACCTACCATCTGAGCTAACTGGCACCCCAACAGCGGTGGGTTAATTTGTTTTCTGGGCCACTAGAATGTGACAGATCGCATCATTGCGTAGATAAATAACAGCTCTATTGAAACTTTCCTCGTCTGTGGTATTTACATACAGTAACCAGCTGCATGCATCAGCTGTGATGAGCTGTTTTGTCCAGTCTACGTTTCAAATCTGCTATACTCTTATGTCAACATTTTCAACCACTATCACGTATCGACGTGAAAACGTAATATGAATGGTGTCCTCAGAACATGTAAAAGATCATGTTTACCTTGTTTGTCTTTGTTTTCAACTCTTCTCTGACGCAACCAATTTATTGTTTTATCATAACATATGCTGTTCAGAAAGCTTACGTGTGTCGAAAAGTTACATTGTGTACGTAAAATAATATTCTGCACGGAAGGTCGTGCATTGCGTGTGTTACCAGAGCACGGCTGCTCAGGTGACGTGGGCGGAGTTAGCGGCACGCTGCAGTTGTTCGGCTCCTTGTTGAGGCCCTGAGCTGCAGGAACAGGTGGAGGCTGCTCCACTGGGAGGTCCCCGTGGGTAATCAGCACAAAAGCAGCTGGGTAGGTCATTCTTACTCCACCTAAGACAGCACAAAAGAAAAAAAAAAAAGGATTTACAGTTACAGTATGAGCTGAATAGATGGTGCTCAAATTAAACTGCAAGAGTTATTAAGATATGAATAAAAACAATGGCAGCTTGCATGCATGTAATTCATAATATTCTGAACTATACTACGTACGATGCACGCGCTCCGATTAATGACCATCAAGTTTTGTTTAAATGCCCTCCTTCTTTTGGTATTGTTTCAAGCGTTCCTATTTAATTATTAAAGCCACTGGTATCCAAAACAATTTGAATTGTAATCAGGTCAAGCTGACGCCGTGGGATCACGCTGATTAGACCGTTAGAGACTCCCTGAAGTCTATACCTCAGATTCCCCCCTGATACCCTCCTGCCCTGCAGCCGTTTCCCCTTTCCCACTCTCAGATGCGTTAAAAGACCGCGGGGATCCTCGCAGTCAGGGCATCACACCCAGTGAAACCTCTGCTCTAACTGCCTGGGAGTCTTCACAGAGACCAGGGTAATCAATGAGATGCTGAACCCTCTTTGCTCGCTTCAGTAGAGCAACATTGCTGCGATCTGACGAAATTATTCATTCATTACTGTTCACATGCTGAAAGACCTTCAGTGTTCTTCACTATAAGCTGCTGTGTAGTTAGATGAGGAACTACAACAGAACAAGAAAGCTCTTTCTGTCGCACACTATATTGTGTTATTGGATACACTTGGTTAACCTTTTGAATTGTTTTTCCCTTACCAACGATGACCTCCACAGCCACATGACTGCTGCGATCATAGACCCGGCCCGCTTCCTCTTTCTCCTTCTCAACACTTCCCTCTTTGTGCTGAAGAACCATGGGATAGAAGTAGCTCCACTCCTCCATCAGCTTCCGTGCCGCTGGGTCACTTATCTTGTAGGCCTGACCCGTTAGAGTACCGCTCAGACCATATGGACTCAGGATCACTGCAACAGCAAATTAATTTGATGAGATCAATTAAAAAAAAAAAAAAAAAAAAAAAAAAAATATATATATATATATATATATATATATATATATATATATATATATATATATATATATATATATATATAGAGAGAGAGAGAGAGAGAGATCGTATGACTTTTGTTCTTTTTTTTTATGTCTGCGCGCTAAAGTCCTAAGAAAAAAAGCAACAGTTTGTGGTTTACCCTGTATTGGTGTGGTGGAGGTCTGTGCGAGGCGGAGGTGGTGCTCTGTGATGTGGTACGCAGCCTGGTGCTGGACGATCTCCACGCTCGTGCACACAGTGCTCTCCCCGTGAAGGAAGAAAGAGAAGGAGCACGATAGGTGTTCACTGGGGACAGAAATGGAAAAAACAAAGGTTAGGAAAATTTGATCAGAAGAGAACAGAAAGAAGTTCAGATTAATGATGCTGTGGAGTATGTGTTTTGTTTGAAGAGCCGGCGTTGATCACAGCAGCATGTGGCCAGCATCTACTTGTGCAAAGAAAAATAAAACATATGATACGATCATACGATCACCAGTCCATTGCAGAGCCTTAATTGCACATAAAGTAGCCAAAACAATCTAATTGAATACACACTTAGACTAAATTGCTGAGAAAATGTAAACAATGCATGGCTTTCAAGCTTTGGTTTGACAGACGTAAGCAGCGTTCGTCTCCAAACGCCAATTAGAGGAACACACTCATCTTCTGTCTGTGTGCTGCAAAAGCTTTGCTGAGTTATGCTGCCACTGATCTTCTTCATCTGCTTCCGCATATGTTCCTTATTGCACGTATAAATCCTCATTTCACTTGTGACTGATTGTGGCTGCTGCATGTTTAGAAATGCGATTCTCTCTTTATTACACAATCTGGGCATCAGTCATCACGCAGTGCACATTTTTTAATCATGGAGGAATAATTGTTGGGGCTTTATTGCAATCTATACAGCAGGGGGCGGGCTGGATGTCATTAACTACCTAGACGGCTTCTCTGATGTATATTTCTAATCTATAAACCTCCTTAGTACTTTGGTTTACGTATACTGTATATATCAGGATGACAATAAGAGTCAGCGGGTACTGTAATCGTCTGGTGATTACCCTGCTGCCTATGCAATATCCCCTTTGCCCTGAGGGAGTTGGACCTCCATTTGAGCCATAATGGATCATCAAATTCAATAAAATGGCCAGTTCCACACTCGTAGCCACCAAAGCCAGCCTTCCTGAGCCACCGTTAGCCATGACAGCCTCCAGATGGCGATGAATGCACCCAAAGGGAGAGGACGCCAATTTTTTCTGCTTCATGGACATTCCTGATGATCCCAGGTGAAAACATACCCTCTTCACAGCAGGTGGTTCGAGCACAAGTCTACACAATCACAGAGGGTAGAGCACAGCTAAAGTGCATCCATATGCATGCCTGCGACAAACTGGCTCTCAGGCACATGCCGCCCTCACTACTACTGTCACGCACACACACATATTTGTGCGTACAAACGCAGCAGTGCTCTATCATCTCTGCAGTTCACATCTCCGGAACACATGAGTCAAAATGCTTTCAATGTCACTGCCCTCCAACCTTGTCCTCAGCGCATCATTCCAGCACATGAAACGCTAAATATAGCTGCATGGGGAAGCTCAGGGAAACAGCTGCAAGTCAAGGGTACCAGTCTGCTCAGCACACACACACACACACAACTAACATATAGAGATGTTCAGAATATTTTTTTCTCACTTGCTTCCATTTGATCTGAATCATCTTTTTTTTTTTTTTTACAACAAACTCAACGCACTGACTTAAGCTATAGTCAGGTGGTACATTTTTAAATGATTTCATTTTTTTGCGGCTGACTTTAATGACAGATTGATCAGGACAGCACCTAAAGTAGCAAAATAAAGTATGTGTTGCAGTGAAATGAAGAATTGGGTCTAATTTGCATCTCGCTCATGCCGATAAGTATATAAGCTGTGCGACCGTCTATCAGTATTGATGTGTGGCTATTACAGAAATCATCACTTCTTGCTCTGCAGCTAACACGCTGTATGTGGACCCACATACAAGTTGAGGGAAAGCGGTGCTATAGAAAAAGCATCGAGCTGCAAGCTGACCCACCCGGGAGATTGATGCTCCCTGTCCTTTTTCAAAGGGCATTTTCCTGCACAGTAAGCGGGTGTGAGCATGTGGACACACAGGACTCTTTGCATCCTCTGGGGCTTTTGTGCAGTCGGCAGACATAAGCGTGTGTGTGTGTGTGTGCGTGTGTGTGTGTGTGTGTGTAAAAAAAAAAAAAAAAAAACAGCAGGCAGAGATGTGAGGCTGCTGTGAGCTTGGCTGTACGAGTGCAGGTATTAATAAATGAAGAGGAGTGATGGCTGAGACATGCCTAAGGGTTGACAGTACAAGAGAAAAAGAAATAACTGACTGTGAAGAGGAAGAAAGGAAAGTCAGCAAGAGAAGCAGATTGAGACACTGGGAATTAAGGACATGCATGAGTAAGATTGAGACAAAAGGGGAAACTAGGGAGGGATTGAGATGAAATGAAGAAGACAAGGAAAGAAAGACTGAAAAATGAGAGCTAAACCAGTGTGTAAGAAAGCTGGAGTGAATTATTCAGTGCCACACACCGCAATCGCTGCACACATATCGATGAGATCAGAGTTTTAATGGGCAGCTACTGAGCATGATTTTATGGTGAAATCAATTAGGTAATGTAGAGTCAGAGAACACACAGACAAATCACAGACTGCCTGTGTGTGAGTGTGTGTGTCTGCTGCATGTGGCTGTGGCTTAATGTATAAAAGAATCTTCACCATCTTCCAAGTCAAATGTGTTATGTATCAGTAAATAATCATCATCAAGAAAATAATAAATATAGCAGAAGATTTGTCATTTGGGTGTGTGTGTGTGTGTGTGTGTGTGTGTGTGTGTGTGTGTGTGTGTGTGTGTGTGTGTGTGTGTGTGTGTGGCAACGTAATGCCAAAGAGGAAATATATCAGCAACGATCTCAGAGAAGGATCTGTTGCCACCCCTAAATCTGAGAAGTGTTTCAAACACATTTTTTGCAGTGTGAAAGATCATTCACATGTGGACAACATTCAAAGGCAGTGGTCAATATTCCCAGGAGTGGGCATCCCAGCCAAAACAGACTGCAGTGGCCAGAGAAATAGGCCCAACACCTCACTAACTGCCAAGCACAGTGGTGGAGAGGTGATGGTTTGGGCTCGCTTTGCAGCCACAGAACCCTAGCACCTTGCAGTCACTGACTAGACAACCTTCCAAGTGCTCTAAAGTCAAATATGAGTCTGACAGGTAAAGCGAGCTCGTTTTAAATTTGGTGGCAGCAACGCGTCTCATAAAAGTTGGGAGAAAGGGCAGCAAAAGGCTGGAAAAGCAATTGGCACGAACCAGAAACAACTGGAGCAGCATTTGACAACTAATTAGGTTAAGTGTCAACAGATTAGTAACATGACAAACTTTCAACATATGTAAATGTACGCTGCATGTTTGATCGCGACCGACATTTAGAGAAGCAGGTCTGTGTCGGGTTCATGAGTGACTTTTCCTCCCTTCACAACTCGACGGAGCAGCCAGACGAGCAGCAGGGGAGTTGACAGTTAACTCCTGTGTAAAACCTACTGAGAAAAAATAAAGAATCAGTAAAACAACCATCGGTATTAATAGTCAAGGCGTTTTTCTCTCCACTGTAAGAAGCATCTAAATCCAGAGGTGTGATAACGGTGTTTTTGCAGTAACTAAGCAGGTATGATCAAACCTGGGGGATTAATCAGCCTAACCTGCACTTTAAATGTTCTGTTTGCCACCAGAGCAGCAGCACTATGACTTTTCTACCATCGTGGAGGGAGTTTACATTCCTGCGGGCTCTCGTGAACATCTTGTACACACATAGTCTGGAACTCCTCACACTGGGACTGTCGCAACTGTTGAATTAAGTCGATACAAACAAATCCGACCAAAGGCACCAAACAAGCACAATAACGCTCGGGCTTATGTAAATGGTGCTGCGTGTACACATTCAGCCGTAGACTCCGGTGTTAAAGCAACATAATGCAGATGCACTAAGTTTGATGTATTATTCAGCGGCCCCCGGTGGGTGGCTTTAACCAGTGTTGCTATCACAATGTTTGCGCTCAAACACAATAAAAAAAAAAAAAAAAAAAAGGTGCCAGGCTCAAGGACACAAACTGTGCGCATTCAGGGTTTTCTGTATAAGCAAAAGAAAATTTAGCAGGCAATTGAAATTGAAATTAGGCCAAGTGAAGCCCTACCAAAAAAAACACAGAATAATTGTGAACACTTTTCATTCGGCCGTTCTCACACAAACGCTGCCAAGAGGAGAAGCCTAAGTAGTTAACCTCAGTAAGATCAATCCACGCCACCACGCGCTTTTACTTCATATCTGCCGCCCTAATTAAAAAAACGCTCGTCAGTCGCTGCTGTGATGCATCACCATCCTCTCTATTGATCCGCGTGTTTTCCTCTGCTCTTTTGCAACATCGCTCATGTGCTCTCAGTGGTTTCTCACCTGGTACTCGGAGAAATCCGGGGGGGTCACACACATATTTTCCACCTTTTCTCGCTCACAATAGGAATGTTTCAAAGTGGAAAATGAAAATAAGTGGGACCTCTGTTTCAAACGTTCACTGCACATTTATTAATGAATAAAAGATTAAATTACATTAAATACTATCAGTGTAAATATTCTCATGGGACATAAACACTGGGGACTCTCACAGCAAAAAATATTGTGACTTTTGGCTGACAGGAGTGAAATAAAGATGTGTCGTGCCTTTAATTTGCCTGGTTTAACAATATGACATGAAGACAACGACAAAGAAACCTTGTGTCATTTCACATTCATCTTAGTTAATGGCATTATTTTATTGTGTTTATTATGTCTCAGCTCTCCTCCTATTGTGTGACAAAGATTGCTTTTGAACTGTGTTTTTCTCTCAATCACGTATCATAATCTGATGGTTTCTCACTCTTCATCTCATGCGTTCCTCCTCTCCTCCTCCCCTTTTCTCTGATCCTGCCAGTAAACATTTTGCAATTTTGTTTTTCAACTTCATAATGCTATAAAGATCCAAAGCGTTCCTTTTCAATACGTATCTTCATTAATGGTGTGTCTGGTTGCATTGAAAAAGATCAACTTGACTCTACGTGATGTAACGACACTCTTCAGCTTGGGAAGCGGGACACAGCACCGTCCCAGGTTGTGCGGTCCATCACTGAGCCGCTGCGTGAGGTTTCAGCACAACAGCCAACTTCATTAGTGACTGCTGCAGCGGTGTTGCGATGCTTGTTTTCTTTCTGCCAGTCAACGGCCAGCTGCTTCTTAACCTCGCCCGGCTCTCAGCGGATCAAGTGAGTATTTTTCTCGTCAGTCACCCTTATAACCGGTCAAAACCCTTCGAGCCCTATTATGCCATATCTGGTGTCTTGCAGCTTCCACCCAGTCTGTTTACTTGCTCAATCTCACTTTCTCTATGATAAAAAAAAAACAAACTAAACAAAACAAAAAAACCACTACCTGCCCTTAGTTTTTTTTCTATACCCACCAGGGTTTCTGTACCCTTCTTCACAGGGAGGCTGGAGCACACAACCACCGTGCACGTTCAGACTCACAGCAATGATCACTTCAGAGTGATCAATCAATCCAGCATGCTTGTTTCTGGAATATGGGAGGGAGGTGGAGCTGTAGCCACAAACACACGGAGAACACATAAACTCAAACAGAAAGGTCCGAGCTGGGATTTGAATCTCGCTGTCAGATGAAAGTTAACAAAGAGAAAAGAAAAGAAAAACCCTCTAACGCCTTTGTCAAGTGTTTATGTCTGTAAGCGCTAATGGTTTAACATTCTATCAATTTAAATCTAACGATTTAGTTCACAATGCGGAATAAAGATTTAAAAAAATGTCTTTGTCACACTCACTCCAACTGTGTCTGAATATTTAACTCTCTGAAAGCACTAGAGAAAGAAAGGAACCGAGATGAGTAAAATTAGGTCATCTGGCTTCTTTTTTTTTTTTTTTTTTTTTTACTCTGTGACTGCAATTACTAATTTATTGATGGATACAGGTGGAAGAAAGGATTTTACAAAACCTCTTCTGTCAGATTAGGGGAGATTTGCTGTGATTTTTTTGTTTCTTTTTAGAGGAACGCTGTTTGAACAGGAAGAGTGACTTGTTTTTGTTTCAAGGCCTGCTAGACTAAAATATGAATATTATTAATGTATGACTTCATGACCATTAGTGAAATGAAAGCAGACATATAAAAAAAAAAAAAAAAAAAAAAGAAAAACACCCTACACTGTTTGGCATACAAAGAGTTGACAGAACTAATGAGAGAGACAGACTCTAATACATCCATTCAGCTGTCTATAGTAATGATTAATTTATGACCCCCCCACCACCACCACCACCTTCCCCAGTCCCCGCCACACCACCACCCACACCGAGCCTCCTCCTTGCTCTTCTTCACTCTGATGCCTCGTCTCCCTCGCTCGCTCTGCATCCCTGTAACTCTCGCTCGCTCGCTCGCTCGCTCGCACGCTCCCCTCAGCGTCTGATGCAATGCGTTACCAACCCAGAGTGCTTTCCTGCCATTCAGACACAAAGAGAGCAGGAGTGCTGCGATGAGGAGGGGAGGAGGGATCACTGTGGAATCATCTCCTGGTTGTACCAATCCCCCGCTGTTCCCCAGGGACGCATACGAGATAAAATGAAGATAAGCCCAACAAAGGCAGCGGTGCCAAGGCGCAGGGGTTGGCACGACTGTGGGAGCGTGGCAAGGATATTAGCACCAAAAGCGACCCCTGTTGGGGATAAAAGGCGCATTTTTGAAGTGAAGAAGAGACAAAGGAGGTACTGAGGCAGGAGGTCATTGCATGCCTAACTGAGTAATGTTCCCCTCCATAAAAAACACTGATAGCCAGAGACCTGCAGGGGTTGTTGAGACTCACACTGCCAACTGTTGTGATGGTGGGAAGAAGAGCTGCTCTGTGTGTGTGTGTGTGTGTGTGTGTGTGTGTGTGTGTGTGTGTGTGTGTGTGTGTGTGTGTGTGTGTGTGTGTGTGTGTGTGTGTGTGTGTCGGTGTCTTTGTGGAGATATGTGGAAATAGAAATTGCTGTGCTTCACTTACACAATTTCATGCATACAACAGCAGCAGAGAGCCAGGCACAAAAAAAGATGTCAACATTTCATTTGTGTTTGTTTGAGCGTGAGTTTTTGAGAACATTCCTCCATCTCTCTTTCAATCTTTGCCTTCGGGATGTTCAATAATTCACAGGAAGAAAAAGACTGGGCTAGCCCAGCAGGGGGCGTCGAGCATATTCCAACAGTGCTTTTGAAATGAAGAGGAATTAAGAAGAAGTATAGGAGTCTCCTACTGCACACACACACACACACACACACACACATACAAAGCAGTGCACGACTCAGAAAACTGAGTGCAACTTTCAAAAGAAAATCTCACACCAAAACTCATGGCAGAGCTTCTTCACACTTTCCCATTGCATTCAACTATTTGGTTGACTTTGTAGTAAGTGTTCCTCCAATTTAGAAACACTTCTAGTCATTCATGTCTCATTTCCACCTGAGAATTCATAATTTTGACTGTTTAAGATGATGATATGGGTTGTTACAGCTCTTTCTGAGCTCTCTTCAGAGTAGAATATTGACCTTTTCACTGTCAAACATCAGGAAGTACAAAGTAAATACACATGGGGAAACAAAGTTCTCAAAAGTCCAAACAAAACTAAATGTTTGCTGTACATGTGTGGAAAAAAAAGTATTGATTGAAATGACATTTGATTGAATAAATAACCTTTAATGGTACAAATGTAAACGGTTTTAGTTTAATTAAGAGGTTCGCGTCACTACAAGTATGTAAATTTTCATAGGAAAATGCAGAGTGACAGTAAATATTCAGCACAAGATCACTACTGTGGAAAACCGTAGTTTGACTGTAAAACTTTAACATTCTAGTTTCGACACAAACGTCTCTCTCATAGACGAGCTTTGTAGCGTGACTCCCCTCGGCCCTTCTCTAAACCAGACTCTCCAAACTTCTTCCTCACTGCAAGGCTTTACAGTCTCTCTGGTGTTTACATTTGCCTGGTCATGAGCTCCCAAGAGATCACAGGAGGTGGTTCTTTTTTGGTTTTTTCTTCCTTTTTTTTTTGTTTTTGTTGACTTTCCTCGATAACAATCTAAACTCCTTTCTTGGCCAGTGCTGTTTCAGTGCTGATTCAGAGCCGGTGCCTTACCCGGAACCAGTTCTATTAGTTTTACTGGATCTAGATAAAAACAACACTTATTACTGCATAGGGGTTGTAAAACCACCCGGGCAGACATGCCGTACCCACCATATTAAAAAACAAACAAACAAACAACCAAAAACACATACAAATAGTGTATATTTCCTGCTTAATCTAAGAGATAATCATACAAATATTAACTTTAAAGTAGATGGAAATGCATAAGCTCATTTTCCTGCTGATTAATGCTTTAATATAGCCATTAAGTGTTTGTGAACGCCACCCTTAGTGAGCCATTCACAATTGCTGTTTTACATACTTAATTATTAAAGGCTTTTGCAGCTTCATTTATAAACATTGTCATTCATCTTAATACCACCAGCTCCCTTTTATACATCTGTTTATAAAATTCCTTCACGCTGCAGCGTTCAAACTCGCTCCAGCAACATCAGAGATAAGATGCAACCGAGAAACCCCCAGGCCAAATCTTTTGTATACAACAACGTAAAACATAATAAAACAGCAACAAACACTGAGACAGCTTCACCGCACAGCTAGGTCTCCCTTTTCCTTTCTCTCCTTACTTGTCATTTGTGTCCGTGAGCAAGTGAGCAAACTTTCAGGATTCACTCGGCGGAAAGAACTGAAAGTTCTTTTGTCAAAAGACAGACGAGACTCGATTTCATGCTCGTTTGTTAATGTGGAAAGACATCGTGTCAAGCTCCATATGATGAGGACAAACCATCCATAGCTGGTTTGTGATGAGATGGACAAGAGCAACACTTTTGATGGAAGTTTTCCCAAACGTTTTGGGAAAAACTTTCCACACAACTTTGCACAAAGAAAGGCAAAGGTGCTGAGATCATTTTTTCCATTAAAATGCGGCAATTTTGAGATACATTTCAGAGAACATAAAGACGTTACACTGACAGTCTTTGACTGGTGAACAAGACCAGATCCTTAACTCTTTCCACCTGCAATATTCTCTCACTCCTTACGTGAAAAGAAAGGAAAATTGCATTTAGAGGTCAGAGTTTGTGCAGGAAGTTGATCATGTAGATTGCAGGCCAACATAAGGTAATGGTAACACTTTGGGTAAATCTCTAAAACTCGAACCCGTGCATCCGTAAAAGTGATTCCCTCATCAAATGATGGCAGTGGAGAACGCCTTCGATGAACCCTTTGCATTTACCAAAGCATCATGCATTCAGGTTTTACATTTTATTCCACTTTCTTTCTTTATTTCATCCTCGAAGCCTGCAGCATCACAGTGCTTTTATGTACAGAGGTGTCACAATGTAGTCAGCTTCTGAAAGTGTCAGACAGCGCGCCTCGCTGACGAAATTCCAGCTGCTCTCAACGGCTAAACCCGGGTTTGCTGCTGCACACCGGAGAACCTGCGTCAGCAGCTTTCCACACCAGGTTTCCTGTGCGTGTTTTGCAGCACATGCGAATGACAAAGCAGTTTACAGTTTCCTGTAAAAGCAGAATACAAAGTATAGTTCAATAAAAGAATGCTTAAAAAGTGACACCGAGATTTCTGAATCGAGCTATTTGTCAGCCGAGTGGTTTCCCGACGTGGTTTTTTTTTTTTTTTTTCAATGCTCAGCATCTGACCATCGCTACAGTCTGTTAAAGACGTGATGTTGCATCCTCACCAGCATGAAAAGCCGAAGTGGGAAGACCGAGCCGCGAGTGGGAACTATCATGGCTGAAGCAACAAGCGGAGCTGTCATCACACCCACCCCTCTGTTTCAGTCGCTCTGTCTGTCTCCCATGCTGTCAGCACAGCTACACGCTGCAACACACATGCACACGCTCAGACCCAGAACACGACCCTTCCCGCGCCCGCAGAGAAGGAGAGAGATGTATGAGCTCAGCTACGCTCTCGCCGCTGGACGCCAGCACTGCTCTGGCCTTTTGAGGTCTCATAGCACCGCTTGGCTGCAAGAACATCACGTAACAAATGTTGGATCACAAGAAAGCCAGTCAATCGGTCTCCATGCGTCACACCATCAAGAGTCTCACGTGCAATAATGAAATTCAAAACCCCGATTAGACAGTTGCACAAGGCACGTGCACGCGCACACACACACAGTCTGTGTTGCTTTTACCTGTTGCCCAAAGACTTTCCTTCCAGTTCATGTGGCTTGAAGAACCATTTTCCAATTCTGACAAACCCCTTATCCATCAGACACCTGTGGCGTTGACAAGAAGAAGAAAGAGAAGTAAACATTTGAGAACATGAGTTAAAAAAAAATTAAATCATCAAAAGGAATTTCATGAGCTTCAGTTGAAGAATCTAAATGAAGGAAAAAGTGAAAGAAGAAGCCTTGAAAACAAATGATTAACTTTACTTGTCATTTGATTTACACTTAAAGAATGCAAAAATAGGGACTTTTTTTTTTTTTTTTTTTTAATAGTTGATTTAAGCAAAGTATATGGCATGATCGTTCCGGAGAGGGCACGGGAAGGAAAAGGTAATCTTCCTTTAATCTACTTTCCCCAAAGCGAGTAGCACTTTCACTCATGTGCATCTTCCATCAGCTCAAAATGTGATCACATTAAAGCCTGGTTCAGTCACTGGCGGACTCCTCTTGCAGACCAAACACAGCTCTCTCAGAACTTTGATTGTCTCTGTTCACAGGTGCCAGCGAATCCCTGTTTGAATCCCCGGACCAAGGTCAGGAAATTACAAATGATTTTTACGGAGTCATCTCCACTCAGCCAAGCTCAGCTACCCAGAGCTTTCAGTCTGCAGCTCTGTCATCTGTGGTTCATTTTTATGAGCACAATTTTCTTTCTGACCACAACTGCTCAGTGGATATAAGTGCTCTCGTAATTTATTATTGTCATTGAAAAAAAAAAACGGCCATCTAATAAGGTCATTATTGGCTCCCTATGCTAATCTACTGCATCGTCTCAGTGCATCTCTAATCAGAGTCCCTTCGCCAGCAGCTCAAGACTACTCTGCCTGGGACTGGACGGCACTACTGCAGAAGTCTATTTTATAGTGTCAGCTCCATGATTACACGTTAAATGCCGTCGCCAAAAGTCCCCCTGTGGATATCAAACTCATTGAGCAACTATGCAACATAAAAGCATTACAGCAAACATGTCAATGTGTTACGTCAAATTTGATGCTACTGGGGTGTCAAAAACCTGCAAAAATGAGAACTGGGGACTCATTTACATTTGACTAACGTTACATGGAAAACCCATTAATGGATGTCAGCGTTGTGGCGTTTGTTCGTAATTCACAACTCCTCGTGATGATTGTCCTTGATGCGCAAAGGAACATCTACTTACTGCCGTCAGTCAGCTGAAGGCCGACAAACATTCAGTTACAAAGCAGCAGCAACACCTCACCATTAACACCGGCTTAGGTGTGTTTACACGTGGACGTTAGTCAGTAGTATCTCGTTGCCGTTAATAAATCTAATATTGAATCCACGTGCTTCTTCTACAGTGCTGTGCGTTTGAACAGTGAAATAAGAACAGTTGACTGAGACGGTTGCAGAGTTGTTTCTCACTGTCATGAGTTTTAATATTTTTCTCTAAAGATATAATGTCAATATCACTAAAATAATTTATTTTTATCTTTCATACATTGAAACCACACAACCAACCTAACTTTTTAAACTTTATACAGCTATTGTAATATCATTGTAATCACAAAGTTGATTGAATATGTCGCATTTATTATAACAGTATAATAATCATCACTTTTTGGCAACAACAGTGTAGTCTTGGACATAAATAAACTTTAGTGTGGATTTTATTCAGAACTTTGGTCCTTAATCAACACTTTTGCTTTGTACTAGGTTTCTTTGAAAATGTTTGAAAAGCAATATGCTTATCCATGCTGAGGACAGTTCTGCAGTGAATCTGCAGTTTAACTTTTATTTATTATTATTATTATTATTTTATCTCGCCTGTAATGAGTCGGGACCGTGACCCTGCAAGGATAAAGCGGGTATAAAAAAATGGATGGATGGATGGATGGATGGATGGATGGATGGATGGATGGATGGATGGATGGATGGATGGATGGATGGATGGATTATTATTTTATTTATTGCCATTATCTTAGATCATAAGGGGTCACATTCCGTAACGTCGTAACATGTGACGATTGCGTTTAGATGGTACCAGAGGCAGATCATCCATTTAAGCAGATGAAGCTTCACAGCAGCCCAGCAGTGAATTAGTGAGTAGAAACATCAGCATCGACTGGTTGTGGAAACACTATTTTGCTTTAAGGTAATTCCGTTACAACAATCTGTTTTCAGGCCTGGACGACTGCCGTTTGATCTCAGGTTTTGAAATACCATCGAGAATCAGGAGCGCGTCTCTGTGTATCGCACTGACACGGGTTTTTTAACGCCATCTTCTTCAACGTGATGGTTTAACTGGTTTCACGAAACAATGACGTCGTCCCACTGCGCGTGTAATGATGTTCATGCAATAAAAAACTATTCAGCTGTTGTAACTGACAGAGGTGGAGGTTGACATGTCAGGCTGCAAATCATGATTATTTTTATTAATTATCAGATTTTTTTTTCTTTGGAAAAGGAATCAAATCAAATATCTAATTATGTGTAAGATTGTGTTTCCAATATGTCATAAATGTCAAAGGTAACTAATTTTGAAATGCAATTAAAGGACAGTAAAAACAAATAAAAGTTAAGGAGTACAATATCTCCTTGTGAAAACAGTGGATATTAAAAGATGTTTACCTACACTGCAAAAACAGCCCCTGTGGAAATAAGCTGAATATTCCATAAATCTAGTTAAAATTGTCTCATTTTGATCAAAAATACCTTTGTTCATGCTGTAAAAAAAGGTTTCTTGACTAGTACACTTAAAACTAGCACAGTAGTCTTAAAAAGTCTTCTAATTTTCCTCAAACAAGTTTTTTTTTACTTACTTAGAAATGAGTTTTTGCAGTGTAAATCTTTTGAGGTACTGCACATAAAGAAAATAGTTATATTCTTTCATTGTAACCTGTCAATTTGTTTCCCTAAAATTCAGCAGACATCCTTACTGAAGGGCTTACGTTTGTAATTTATATTCTGTTGGAACCTGGCCTCTGACACCTCAAACTCATTCTGGCTGACAATTAGAGATTTTATATTCTACCTCATTCCCCAACTGCCAGTGGATATTATCACTATATAACATACACATTTATGTGCATTTTCTTTTTGAACAATCCAGAAGACTTAACCCCTTTTTAGACTCCCTTCCATTAACGTGACAACTAAATCTGAAGGCTTTATATCCTAATTAGCACCCTGGTAATTTCTTTTGAATTTTGAAAGAGGTCTGCCTCAGTAATATTTATGCATCACCTTTAACACATTCCAACTGTGAACTGCATGTAGTTGCATTAACGGATAGGAACGCACAGTAGGGGTGGTTCTTAATTTGGCCTATCATCTCCTCTTCAAAGGAACAGATTGCATCACTGAATAAATCTTTAACCAAAGTGCTGGTCAAATTTTTTTGGTACTCCGTGGTTTTCCTCATTACCAGTCGCAGCCCCTGAAAGATTTTTCCCAGCGCTCCAGCGAAATCAGCTAAAAGAGTGTTGTGTGAATGTTCTGCTTTTTGGTTTAATTTGTGGTTGTGTTTTGGACTCTGTTGTGTGACACACACACACACACAGACACACACACACACACACACATACACACACACACACACACACACACACACACACACACACACACACACACAGCGAGGAAACAAGGAAACCCAGGTGAGGTGAAATTTGACATTCTTCAGGAGATGTCTTCATCTATGTTTGTAGCAGTGCTTCACAAATAAGAAGCAACTGACAGCTTTTTATCACATCACCTGTCAATAAGCTTAAACACGTCGAACAGTGATAGTGATTCGCGTATCTCTTGATGCAAAATACATTGTTCTGCATCTTGAAGAGTTCCAGAAGGATGTTAGTATAAAGATCTCACGCCGTCTCCTCAGTGGATCATTCTTGCTTTTAGGTGCTAAATGCGACTTTGTCATAAAAGTGTGCTCTGTATATCTGAAAACAACACAGGTGGAAATGGTGAAGCTCCATGCCATAAATGTAAAACAAGGAGGTTCACGAGACTGAAGGGAGGCGGGAGCTGCAGAGCAATCGTTCCGCCTTAGCTACTATGTACAAATCCTTCCCCATGTACACCATCTAAGCAACTGACTCCTGGTTATGACCCAGCTTTGAAAATGTTGGCACGCATGCGGCCAACAACGCAGCCTCAACGCAAAAGCATTCTGGGAAGGATTCAGGGACTACCTGATAAACTAATGTCATCGGCTAAAGCAGTAGTTCTTTTTATTTTACATGCGAATGTCTACAATAAAGCTTGTTAAGCCATTTAATTTCTTTACCTGGTTTTGCAGCAGATCTTTCTTTGTATCATGTAAACCCTGATCTGTAGCCAATTATACTATTTCTATATTATTTCTTGGATAAAGTTTGAAAAAAAAAAGTTGGTGTTGTTCCTTTATTTCTGTGAGCTACACCTGGTTATTCCCAGCTGCTGCCTTTGGTGATTAAAAACAAAAGCGCGTTTGTGTTTGTTCATCATCTCTTAAGACGCATTTAAATGCAAAGTCTGAATGGGGCCAAAGACACATTAATCAAACTATGTTACATAACAGAGTTTTGTATTTTGCACGCAACGAACTCCATTTTGGCATTTAACAAAATGAAAAAATAAAAAAATTAATCCCCAGACACAATGCACATTTTAAGTCACACACGTTTCAACATTATCTGACATAGTTAGAACCTGATCCAATCGTGTGGTTCTGCAGGGAGAGATCCTTAAAGCCGCTCTATGTAACAATACCACCTCTAACCACATGGGGGCATAAAGAACTGCTGTGTTTACAAAAAAAAAGCCACAGAAAATACTGTTCACATGAGTTTGGAGAGCCCGTCTTGTAATACCACGTTGTCCCACTAGGGGCATCGTTGACGTTAACAAAAAACATTGGTGCACATTTGACATCTGATTTAATTTGACCGAATGTCATTATTATTGTACACCTTTTTTTTTTTCTATCCACTCTCAAACCCATGCTGGTACTGAGGTTTTTTTGTATTCAGTGTGTACGTGTGTAGTTTGTACAACATCTGAAGATGTATTAAATGTGCTATAGAAATAAACTTTGTCTTGACTCGATTAAAGCTCTGAGGATAATTTACGTTCACTAATAAACAATAGCAGGCTATCTTTGTAAAAGCCTAGCTGCAGCAATGGGCTGTAAATCTAATTCGGTAAATCATGAGGAGGACAGCTCCCTTTCTTGATTCAGCACAACACACACACACACACACACATACACACAAATAAACAAATAAATTAATAAATAAATAACTGTATGTAATTATGTGATTTTCCTGCACTTCTTGAGGTTTTTATTTACTTTCAGTGCCCAGCACCTCACACTTATCCTTGGTGTGATACAGTTTTCCAGTACTTCGGATAATATAAGAGAACTTTCCTAACAATATACACTATTCAGATGGGGGGAAAAAGCAACTTTGACATAAAGTGTTGCTCATTCATTTATGAAACTGCTGTTGACGTTAATCTCAAGTCATAAACGTTAGTTGTCTGACATTATAACATTGTACTGCTGACAAATAAAATATCTACAAACGCTCGAGTTTCATCATATTACCAACCTGAGACAGAGATCAGTTTAATCTGTACAATCTGAAAGAGGAAGTGAAAGTGATCCCTCTAGTGTTGAAATATTGAGCTATAAAAAGAGTCGGCTTCAAGGTAATAGGAAGGTTAATTCAGCCTGCCCCCTATGATGATCACTGATGCTTAACTTAATAGAGAGGAAATATGTGCTGCTTCATTTAACAGATGGCTTCGACTCAGAAAGGAGGGCTTAGGGTACTTGAGCAAGTGATTCAGCGCCCAGATTATATTTTCATTAAGATGAAACTTATGACAGAAAACCAAGGATGTGGATCCATTCAGCTTCTAGTTGTTTTGTTTGTTGGCTTCTCTTTCAGAAGTTTTAAAAATCCCAGCAGTTTACTGTAAGACAGGAAGATTTTACAGCCGGTGGCATTATGTTAAAAACTAACTTAATACAGTACTTTCTTCAACACCTTCATTTGACATTTAAACAGTGAATAATTTCAGAGATTTCTTGTCGTCAGTGGAGGTATTCTAGTTGTTAATAAATACATTAAAGATTCCGTATTTTCTCCATTGTCAGGTTCCTTATTTTATTTTATGGTTCTACTGGAGTGAGTCTAAAGACTTTAATGTTCAATAATCGTGCTATTTTTTTTATAATGCGCATTGCTACAGCACTTCTCCAGTTAAAACTGCTTCATGTTCATGCTTCTGTCTCTTTAAAACCCTCCCAATGAATATTCAACTATGCTCCAACTGCTGACTTGAACCCCAACTTGTCCTTGGGCAAGATAAAGCATCGCACAGTGGCCACCATTTGTCGGTTGTTTAGATCAAACCTTTGTTAAATTAATACCATGTAAATGCAATGTTACTCCTCGCTGTCTGTGTGTCATGCAAATAAATGTCATGCTGACATCGCTGAAGGAAAGCCTGGACTATGCATTAGGTGTTCATCGGGTATGTCAGGTGATTTGGGAGGCAAATAAGTCATTCTGGTTTGCACAACTTTTTTTTTTACCTTTCCAACAGGTTATGGATGGCTTTGAACAGAAGGGTCCGGCACTCGTAGGACAGCCCACACTCCCAAAACCCTTCCTCGGCCACTAGAAGAGAAAGAGGGGGGTTGTTAACATTACTTTAAGAAGCAACGACTTTCCTGTGACAGCAAAGCATCTGCACACAAAACCAAGATTCAGCGCCAGCTGTGTGTTTTTGTGGTTAACAGTCAAAACATGCTGCATGTGCTGATGAGAATATTTACATGTCATTTCAGAAATCAAGATGATGCTCCTGCATGAATATGTGCACGCGCTGAGGCTGCTTGGCTGTGCAGCTGTCACATCGGCTGCAGCGACGGCCCAGTCAAACCCCATGCAGTTGTCAGCCCCTGTTAGCCGGAGAGCGGGAGTGCGCCTGCATCTATATCGCCTGACGCACATGCCTGTGTACTCAGGTTTACACATGCTGTCACTGTTGCGGCTCCAAACCTCCCTCTTTTTGTGTTGCCTTTGAACATCGTGCGTCTGGAGACGAACGTGTTGAAATCAACTCAGCCCAATCCTCTGATACGTCAGCCACCGCTTTGCAAACGTGTCAAATATGTTGTGAACAATTTTGGTGTCTGCCACCCCCCCCAACACACACACACACACACACACACACACACACACACACACACACACACACAAAAAGAAATTACCGGGCACAAGCCTCCTTTGCACTCCTCCCAGAAATGAGAAACACACAGACAAATGCACAAATAACGGCCGGTTAGCAGTGTTTTTCTTTGTTCACTGCCATATACCTGCAGGGCTACTGGAAGAAGTGAAGGATCGTGGGTGGGTGTTGTGTTTGCTTATAGGGTGGTGGCAAACAAACCAAGCTTCACAGAAATACACAAGAAAAAAAAAAGGAATGAGAGACAGAGGCAGAGGCAATTTGCCTGGGGGATGGGTGGCATAAACCCTGTTAGATGTTCCTCCTTCTTCCTCTTTTTTCCTCTGGCTCCTTTTATCTCCTCCCTGTTATTATATATTTATTTTTATTTTTAATTTAATTTATTTACTTATTTTTAATGATTTATTTAATTATTTGTTAATTCATTTAGGTTATGTATTCCTTTCTCCTCTGTTGCTTTGTTGATATTTCTCTCCTGTTATTTTTTTCTTCTTCTTCATACCGGAGTGAATGAAATTTCATTACTTGCCAGAATTACCCTGTAACCATGGAAACGCTGGCGGTGAGAACATGGCGCCCTGGCGTTCAATTTCAGCACTGGTCCCTCCCGCCCTTCACCCTCCTCCTTCCCCTCCTTCTTCTGTTCTATTTCTTCCAACACCCCTCCGCCACCTCCCTCCCCTCCACCACCTCCTCCCCTCATTTACTCCTGCTTCAGGGCTCAGACAGGAAGCTCGCTCGAGCCAGCTCTTCTACAGAGGAGAGAGATACAGCGTGCACCATGAGCAGAATGCCAAGTCTCCAGAAAATCCAGCTCATTAGCTCTCTGTTTCTCTATATCTTCTTCTTTCTCCTGCTCCAAAAAAAAATCAACCAACTCTTCCTACTCTCTCACCTCCCCACAAGTCATCTTCATTCATTACGTCCAGCTCAGCAGCACACCCCCGAATGGCTATCACTCTAAAAGAATGTCACCAACTCCTCACCCCTGCATCCTTCCAGCACCTCCACCCAAAAGTCGACAAAAACCCCACTGGTGCCGGCCCCGAGCAGACTCAAAGAGAGATCTTTCTTGATTTGCTCTCCCAACTCCTGCAGAGTGCAGCGTGTATCACAAACTCAGCAGCGACAGCAGCGTATTTATAGGAGCCCGCAAACACGCAATCCACATTAGAAGCTGGTGTTTACACTGTAGTGTATTTGTCAAAGAGCCAGCTCACTGCACCATATCAACACAAGGTGTGACAAATCACTGTAGCAAGAAGTCAAGGTCAGGCATCTACAGAAATAGAGTGTGAAATAAAACATTTATCAGATATTTTAAAGCAGTAGCATCCCACAGGGGTGTAAGACACACCATGAAACTGACATTTTACCAGTAGTCAGCCAGTAAACGCCACGTTTTGAGGTTTTGCTGGCAGTGAATCGGAGGAGGAACACAGATGGCCCAAAGGGAAAAGCATGCCGTAAAGACTAAATGCCCTGATAATTGCAAAAGGGCTTTAAAGCATCACGATCCATCATTCATTACAGCCTGAGCTGAAAGGAAGTGCGTCGAGGCTAAATTATTTTCAAGGAACAGGATGAATCAACTGTAATACTATCACACCTTTGACATGTGCACAGAGGCCCGGTGGCACCGAATGTTGCATTACAGGTTAAACCTGAGACTAATACATGTTGACTTAGTTTAGGTGTTAAAAAGTATGATTTCATTCACTCATTCAGTTCTTTAGACTGGTCTACTTGCACATCATTTGCATGTGGGTTAATCAATCCTGTGGGATCACTCATAATCTGTAACAGATCTGCAAAAAATGCCAATGTGCCCTTTTGTTTCTCTTCAAAATCTGTCTATTCCGAGGCAGATTTAAATAATAAAAACTGATGCTGAACCACAAAGAAAGTGAAGAAGATTGACAAAAACAGCACTGAGTGTAGAAAAGAAATGTTTTCCCCCACTGGTTTGTGAACTAAAGTTTTCAGACCTTGACTTTGGCATTTTGGCTGTTTGCTACCCTGTTTTCTTGGTGTTAAAGGCAAAATTATTTGGATGAGAGGGAGGAGATGGACAGAGGGAAGAGCGGATCAGACCGCAAAGCATTTTTAATTCATAGGGTTAAAAAAAACAACAAAAAAACACCATTCAGCATAGTCTGCTTCTTGCAGAAAGAAAGAAAACTTCCAACCCAAAATAATGCCGTTATAGGTTCTATAGCAACAAATTGCCCAAATTTAACATTGTGATGACCTGCACTATAAGTGGAGATTTATTAAGTTATTTAGTACTTTTCACTCACTGTTGCAAGACAGAAAAACAAAAACACTTCAAAAAGTAAAACTAAACCGGAATTAAATGAAAAATATTCTTAAAACAGCAATAACACAATAACAGAAATAGCAACAAAAAAAAAAAGCAAAAATGTATTATTATAAACAAAAGAGCTAAAAAGTATGTGAAGGCAAGAAAGACAACAGGGAGATCTGGAAGAAGCACAGCAAGGAGACATTGAGCTCTTTAGTACATTTGTTGTAATTGACTCTAATACTTCATTATTCAGAGCTAATAAACTCTATGAAGTAAACAACAAGAATTAATTTTGTCAGTATTCCTCAGGATTACAATTATTGATTTTTTTCTAAAAATAATTAATAATGATAGATTGAAGGAGATGACTTCATATGGTTTATTTTGGCTGACCTGGTACAAAACAAATAAAGTGTAAAAGAATAAAAGGCAGTAAATGTTCACATTTGATGGAAGCTTAACTTAAAGTGACTGGAACAATCAATTTGTCAGAAATAAAGTCGCTGATTAATAATGACGATCTACAAGTAAATAAATCAGTTGCGCTCCAGTCACCCTGAGCACGAGCAGTGAGGACTTTACGTGCAGAATGTGCACAGTGCTGGTTCTCTAAGTGTCCTCGCATGCATCTGCTGCGCTCATGCGCGTGTACAGTGCGTGTACAGTGAGGTTACGTCCGCACAAATGCATATTTTTCACACACACACACACACACACACACACACACACACACACACACACACACACACACACACACACACACACACACACACACACACGCAGGCACGCAAGCACACGCACATACATACTCGTGCCACAATGCTTTTAAGTGCTGCGCCACCCCAAACACAAACAAGCAGTGATGGAACTGGGTCGCCACTACCACTCTTCCTTATGTATTTCCACATCTCCTTCTCTCTTTTCCAGCCTCGGCATCTACAAACCCACCGCACCGCACTTTTATTCCCCTGCACGGTCCCTGACTGCGTTGGCCACTAGAGGGACTGACCACTCGCCGTCCCAACCCTGCGCGAGCAACACAAAGAAGGTATTGATCTGTGAGGAAGCGAGCGAGAGAAGGCGGGAGTTGAGCTGTGACAACACTCTATCTCGCACATGATGACCCTGCTGCAAACATTTCCTCCTCTCTATCCCTCTCGCTCTCTGCCTCACTTGCTCATTTGTCTCTGATCAATAGCACTGGCAGTTTGGGTGCCCAGTCGTGTCTTTGCATGCATGTGAGCTCTGACTGGGCATTGTGTGTGTGTGTGTGTGTGCGTGCGTGCGCGCGCGCGCGCGGGCATTGCAGATTTTAAACACGAGCCCGCACCACCACTTCACTAATGAGATGCCCTGCTGCTTGTCTGAGCAGAGGCAGGTTTCTCTTTGCTGCTGGCGTGAGTGTGTATTTTTGTGAATAAAGGTGCAGCAGTTGCTTCTGGAAATACAGATTTTACCAACAGCAAAGAAAAAAAAAAAGGACATTTACTAAATATTTGCATTTAGTCCATTCATAAAACCCTATATTTATACTGCAGTTGCTGAAGCCAAATTGTTTTGTTTTATGTAGGGTTTTTTTGGGGGGGCTGAGACAGTTGGAGAGACTGTAAAGGTGCACTTGTATTGTGTCCCGTAAAGCTCAAGCCACATTTTCATTACCGTCAAACTGATGAGCATTTTGTGGTTTATGAAGCCCGTCAGGTGCTGGATGGGGTCTTAAGATGTCACACAGGAGACCTTAGAAGCCATAAAATCTGACTGTTTCAAAAACAGAAAATAAGCCTGCAGTGAGCTTTGAGAGCAGAACAATGACGGACGACTCAATCAAACGCTCAGATAAACTTGCATCCCAAAACAATAGTCAAATTTCACTTTTATTCAGCAAATTTACTGATTGAAACAGTCAGTTTGTGACATTTAACAGTAGGTGCTCAGTCCTTCAGTCCTTTGCTTCCTCAGTAGCTGTTTTGGTGATGCAAAATGAGGCCGTTTGTAAAAGCGAATCTCTACCAGGGAAAAGCTTCATATTTAATACTCACATGTACAATTCAATAATAGAAAGAATCCTGCACATGGACAAACAAGGAGCCCAGGGGGGCTACTGTCGTTACAGTGTTATGCAAAGGAGCCAAAATCACGCTGCGTGTTAATATGGCATTATTATTGTTACAATGAGATTATAGAGCAATAACACAAAACAGAACCCAAGACAATATGCACAGTGAAATGATATTCATGTACATGAAAACAGAAATCAGAATCTCTCACGATGACTGGAGGCATTAATGAAATGTCTGTGACGTACTTTGGTTAAAAAAAAAAAAAAAAAAAAAAAAAGGAAAGGTCAGAGATCCATCAGCAAAGCTCCCTTTTCAACAGGTTGCAGTCACCTACTCGGCTTGGACTTGACCCCTCCCCTTCAGGGTGTTCATCTTTTAAAACTGGTGTCACGGCTTGTAAGAACCCACTTCAGCGGAGCGGTGAGCGCTGCAGGATGTGAAGTGGAGCGGAGGAAAAGGTGTGGAAGTTGAATATTGCTCTTCACAGACGGGTTTGTGATGTCACAGAACCCTGCAAATCCAAACCCTCCACTGAATGGCATGTTTTCAGACGCTCGCTGCCTGAACTAAATTACAGAAGTGTGTTGAGTCAGAGTTTTTTTAAGGAACATATATGCTAAATATATCCTAAGATTTCTGAGGTGCTGATGAATGAATTTGACGAAAAAGGCCTGATGAGTCTACATGGCGTTGGGGAAGCGGAATGGTAAGGAAAATAAAACTAAGTGTCACAATTGTAAAAGTGCTGTTGACAAGTAATTGTCATACAAATAACTGAAATGTAATTATGTCGGTATACTTCTTTTGAGAAACCAGTATAGACCTGCTAAAACGTTAACAAAACACATGAACACGTCTTCGGCAATAATTACTGGAGAATAAGAGTTATATCAGTGTCTGGATGTTAAGCTTTACAAGCAAACAATTGCTTCTGCCAGTTCTGCCACGTCTGCAGCAGAAGAAACGAACTCCTATGGAGATCATCAACTCTATTAGTCCTACTAACAGCAGAAATCCAGAAGTACAGAAGTACATGAAATAATTGTGACAGGCCGGGGTGGGACCGGTCAACATCCAATTCGGATTACGTGTCTGGAGCTGAATTAAAAGTGTGGCCAAACGGATAATTCAGGAACTCCATCTCCACTTCCGAAGGACTAAACTGCTTTTAATTTAGCTGCTCTGGCTGCAGTTCCACTTTTATGGTATTTGTCGTTTTGACAGGTCATGACATTTTAACATCACCCGTTCTTGTAACTTTCAAGTCAAAATGACTTCTTTTTTTTTTTTAAATTCCCAGTTGAAGAGAAAAGTGTAGAGAAGATGTCAAATGTCCTGTTTGCTCATCATTTTGACGTCACCAGTGATCTCGTTGTCCACGTTCCTTCATACAACCGATCGTGCTGCAGCTGTTTCGATTCTGTCGTTGGTTTTCATTATGCTCTTTTAGCTATGTTTTTACTACGTATTATGACATTCACATTGTCAAAGCAAAGATTATCCTTTAGATCATCATCTGAATTGAGTATTAACGTTTCACTGGGCTGGAAAACAAGCACGTTTGTGACACGGGGCATCCTGCAAACCTCCTTGGTGCTGTCAGTGTAGCTACAGAACGTGTTCAGATTTCTCTCCAGGACGAGTTTGACACAGTACGGCTGTGTTACATAACTGGAGGGAGTTTTTGCTCTCTTTAACAACAGCTATCTCTTTGATTGAGCCCACTCTTTCTGGCCACAGCTGTAGAAACCTGTGAAAAAAAAAAGAAAGAAATCTAAAGAAACAAAAAGCCTGTGTACTGTTGCATCTCCACGAGGAGCAGCGGAGAACAGCTAATGCTGCCACTCATGTTTGACTGTTTTCAATTACAGTCTGGATGATCTGAACAAATCCATAATAAACATGAACAAGTTACACATAAGGCAAGATCAGACAAACAATTAGCACCAACATACAAAGACCTGGAATCAGACTTTGTTAAACAGTGCTGCCCTAAAGGACATTTCTGCCTTTCAACAGTTCAGAGACATCTGTATCTATCCGTACATCTTGACTTTATGAATTAACATCAATGTGAACACATGCAATAGCAACAAGTAAGTAAATAAGTGAGTAAAAAGCACTGGCTGGTAAATTGAATACCGAACATTTATTCGTGGCTGCCTGCTCCAGCCCGTTTCACTCAGGATGCTTTAATATCCACACTAATGTGAGTGGGTCTCTCAGCCCGCTTCACATAAGAACTTAATTTTACAATAAAACACAGCGAGTATTTCCATTGGCTCTCTATTTGCATCCGCCAGCTCTATCTAGATTAGTCGGGCCAAACAGACGTTCTGCTATCACTCTAAAAGATTCAGGGGCAGGAAAGAGAAAACACGGTGGGATTCTGCAAATTCTTTACCCATGCATTGTCTTCGACGTTGTACCACTGACATCTAAAACTGCATGGTGGAGAGTTTCTTAAATGTAGACATGAAATTTGGAGAGATTGGGGCCGTTTCCCTGGATCTCCTCACCAGGTGAGGTGATGACTCCTGGCACCACCAGCGGATGAGAATATAAAGCGTTTGAGGTACATGCTTGATTTTCGAATAACAAAAAAACTTCTTTCCTTAATGCTGGAGAACAGATGACGTTCAGACCCGACGTTGCCTAAAACTTATCTGGAAGGTTTTTTTTTTTTATTTAAAAAACATTTATCCAACACAGCTCCCAAACGGGAAAAGAGGTTACATCCAAACAACGATTTGGTCTGTCAAAACCACTGGCTTCATTCATTCATTCATTCATTTTTGATCATTTGAATAAAATGACCTACTCAAAGTAGTTGCCACATATGATCATCTATGCCTCGGACTACAATAATGGGATGGATTTTTGTTTTCTGTTTCAGTTCTGGCACCAGGCCTGGTATGGAACAAATAACTCTTTCTGAAAGAATGTACATATTTGTATTTACTGGCAAGATGCTGCAATGAGCAAAAACACCGCTTTTTTCCCCCTCTCAGTACTTAAAAGATGGCTTTCAACATTAGTTTTACACATTGATTGTATTTATTTCTGTGCCGCATAAACATTGTTTTTAGGGACGGAAGACTAGGCAATTGTGAGCAACATCTTCAAACGTTTTTGTGCATGAATGTTTGTGAATACATGTAAATTATGGCAAACAAAAATAAATGTGCACTTGGCAGGCACTAAGACCCAGACGGCTGGGAGTGATGGAGAGAATGAAAAGCGGCGTCTATGAGCGGTTGTGACAGCGAGGAGGAGGAGGAGCCCACGGTCTCGGAGAGAGTGAACGGATGACGGAGAAATCTGGAATCAATTAGGTGACTGAGCTGAAGTTGCTTGCATAGTTGTGGGGGTGAGTCAGGCAGAGAGGAAAGACAAGGTCCCAGCTCGTGTGCGTTTCGCCATGAGTGTGTGTGTTCATCTAAACACAAACTCAATTCAAATAACTCCAGTGTATTCCTGGTCACTTTGCACATGTGAATCATTTTATCCGTTCAAATGTTGGGGATCATTTCTTTCTACTGACAGCACCGCTCGGACCAGCGGGGTAAAGTTGCAGCCAGAAAAGCGTCACCTCTGCTCGGCTGAGGTCAAAGCGGAGGGTAAAAACGGACGCCTGGCACCGATCCAGGCTATGTCAACACAGCAGCTCTCACTATTCCCTTTCACAACTTCCCCTCCTTACTTCTTTGCACTAAATCCACAGCACTTTGTTGTATTTCGTTGGCGCTGTAAAGTGGGGAACTTGGCTTGGAAAAAAAGAGGATAAAACACAAACAGGAACTGTGGCCCATATCTTGCTGTGAATGAGGCTCTATGGTTAGCAGAGCAAATGTGAACTTGCAGGAAAATGCACAAAACATATCAGGTTCGAGTTTGAAAAAGGACATAATAGGTTTTTGTATTTTCCCTTTTTTTTTCACTTTGCCATATATCTTATGCATATAAAAGCCTGCTGTCATTTGCAAAACCCTGTCCAAACAAACTGAGGTCATTCTCTCCCACAGAGGACACTGCTCCTTATAATGAGCACTCTGCCTCTTCTGAGGGCCAAGATGTACAGTATAAGCCCAAATCAGGGAAAATAAGCAGTGTTTCTTACATTTACTACATTTTTTATTTCATTGCAGACACTATGAATCCATAATACCTCATGTTTCCATCACCTCCTTTTAATTTATCAACTTACATCCATTCAAGGCTTTTGCAGAAAGGCGTGCAAAGACTCGCGCAAAATACACAAAAGTGGAAGCAATTACACACAACGTGAGTCAGCGTGTTATTGGTGCACTACTTCACGAGATCTGGGTAGAAATGCAGAAATCTCTGCTGTTATCTGAGGGACATAGGAGAGGTGCAGGATAAAGAAGCGTTATGAAAATATGCAATTTTCTGAGTTTGCATGTCACGAAAGCTTAAAAAAAAAAAGTTTAAAAAAAAAAATCATTTATCTTTCATACATCTTTTCAGTCATGAATACATTTCATTGTGTCAAGAGGAGACCTATTATCAAGGGTTTGTAGAGAATGAGGAAGAAAATGAATAATCGAAAACAACAAAGAACAATCTTGAAACGTGCAAGCCTACAAGTCGAAAATACCAGCTGCTCTCAGCTCAAATTTCTCATGTCAAGTAAAGAAGACAGACATCACTGAGTGGTAATTGGCTCCTTCTGCGCATTTCCACATTTTCAGTTCATTATTATTACTTTTTTCATTCATGTTTAATTCTGTAAACAAAAACGACACAAATTCTGTTATTTATTTAGCATTTATTTCACCAATTAGCTCAGTAATAATTTGGCCCGACATTGCGAGTGATTCCAAAGTTGTTGTTTTCTCTTTTTTTATTAAAGAGAGCATGTTGACACAATAATTTATAATTTACATGCTATTTACTTTGTTAAAATCGAGGGAGTTGTGTAATTAGAGAGACCGAGGCTATATGTGGGGCTGTTATGTGAACATCAAAAGCTTAATGAGATTAATCTGCTCTGTAATGTGACCTGTCGTGAGTCGATGTGAACAGAGTTCTGATGCATTTGTGACACGAGTGAAAAGCAAAGAAAGATAGATACTAAAGTGGTGTCAGTAAATGTAGGACAGATAAGATTAGTTCTGTGTTATGGTGAAAGTGATAAAGGAGCATGTTTCTGTCTCTGTGAGTGCATGCACTGGCCTCTCGCCAACCCTGCCAATCAAAAAATGAGCCGACTATACAGAGAAAATCCTTACATAATTTGACAATCACTTAGTTCATTCGACCCAGCACGCACGCACACACACACACAGACACGCACTTACACACAAATGCACGCAAAGCAGCACAAATCTTTTGATGTCTGGGATGCTGCAGATGGATAGGCACTGAATGATAAGTGTTTTCCCAGAGGTCACTGGGAAGTAAACAAACGCGCAGAACGTGGCGTTTCTCTGCACACAATCTCACGAAAGCACATTTGTCACAGTGGACTCAAACAATTTCACTTTGTGGATTTCAGCACAGAAGAATAAAAAATAAAAGAAGACTGAAAATGTGAAAGCTAAATTGAAAATGAATTAAAATAAAGCAACAATTTATCTTCTAAACTTTACTGGAAAGTGGGAAAGGGGATTTTTATTGCTTTATTGAATTGAAATTACAGTGTTTTAGGATTATTTCCTCTGTGTTCATACGGATGTGCTCAGTATTAACCCCCTTAATGCAACATATTTGATATAATACAGTTCTGACACCTTTGTACAACCCTTAAGTTTAAAAACAATACAAAAAATGTTTAAACAATTACAGATATTCTAAAAAATAAATAAATAACCTAAATTACACCAAATATTCATAGAGATACAAAATACATGAATTAGATAACTTAAAAACAATATTGTGGGTGTTCTTAATTTAAATATAAAATAAACACATTTAAAAAAAATATTAAAATAAGTATTATTTTATATAACAGGCATTAGGGGGGTTAAGAGCAACACGTGGTGACTTTTACCAGGGAACTGTGTGTACCGCTGTAGCTTGTATTCGTTTTTTTATTTTCTTATTTGCCCTCTGGAGACGAGTCAGGCAATTTTGGGCCGATCAGTTCCTAACAGTTATTAGACAACTGGGCACCAATGAATCCAATTTCTTTTCTCCTAGTCAGTAAAATGCATCATAAGTACAGCGCTGAGAAATCTGTGGGTCAATAAATACATCATCTTACTGAGAAATCCAGATTTTTCCCGGTTGATACACACTTGATGCCACAGTCTCTGGCTATGCTCCAAATGGAGTGTTTCCATACATAGAGCCCTTCCTACACTGCTGTTACATGCATGCACGTATACATTTGTGCTTTATTGCACGAATAGTAGTAGTAATAGTAATAGTATAGCAAGGTCAATGAAAGATTTTGCGCAGTCGCAAATTGTCTTGCCGTATGGCAGCGTATGGCTCATTCATCCCGCATACGTGTCACATATGTATAAATACGTCACGATAATGTGTAGAGCACCCAGATATTACCTCTAACCAATGAGTAACATGCTTTGCAGTTATGTGTGACTTATATCAAACTTATACTGGACGTATATTGATGTTTGTAGATGTATTTGACGTGTCCGGTTACAGGCGGAACCCGTCAGTACTCGCCTCAAGACTACGGTGAGCAGGACCCACAAGTCTGAGACGAAAACAAGTACTAGCAGTCCTCCAACATCAGCATGGCCTCATCAAATTAAAGCTGTATCAGTAGAGGCAGGAGAAGAAGAGGTGAACGGAGGAGAAGGAACCGGGTGAGACCATGGATTAGGAGGTGACAGCAGTCTGGCATGGATGGCCAGCTTATGGTGGAACTCCCTTGGCCGTGAGGAGGTGGAGGTCACAGACGGAGCCACTCATCCCACTGATGATGCTCAAGAGGAGTTGGAACCTGCATCCTCTTCATCAGAAGGTGAGGGTGATGAAGGATACGCCTTACATTAACCTCCACGCATACGCCCAGGGCTAGGGGACGTCTTGGCAGCTTTCTTTGATGTTTTCAGTATGAGGGTGATGTTGGTGTTGACACTGCGGCTTCTGCGATGTCTAGAGTGGCTTAGAGCGGGAGCATTTTCATAGGCTAAGGCAGGTAATAGTCAGCGACGCGCTGCCGTGCGCTACGGATGATGTAGACTATCATTTGGCCTAAGCTGTGAATGCTGGCAACACTCAAAGCAAGTCATCTAAACTTAATCGAAACTTTCTATGTTAAGTTACTAGTATGTTGGGTATACATTATATATACGTCCAACTGTACACGTTATGACTAGGCTATGTATACACACAGGCAGCTGCCTTTGTTATCATTCCAATTATTGCACATGTTTGATTATATTCCTGGTAGGAGAAATTGGAATTGACCAGAATTGGGATTGAACATGTTTCAGAATTGGAAATGACGCAACCATCCCACGTTGTGGGAACATTATAAGTCAACTCTAGTACAGAGGCGCATTTTAACCTCGATGTTTTAGGTTTATAAAGTGCAGCAAAACTTTGCTTCAGCAGTTAGTTGTAAAATGTTCTTCCACAATTGTTTGTCTGTGGATACAGGAAGTAATGGACGATGTTCATTTCTGTTTACGTAAATAAATGAGGTGAGGAGGACGATTTGTTATCTATGTAAGCAGATGTTTACGAGTGACTCCAGTGGTGGTCTTAGTGAGTGGGTGTCTGGGTGTAGGAATGTCAGTTTTGGAGGGTTAAAAAAAAAGAAAAAGCACATGATAATGATGATGATGATGATGCTGCAAAGCACAGCACACATATGACAATCCACAACGTATTTGTGACAGAGCAGACTTGTAGCTTGAGTATCAGAAGTCCAACAACAACAAAAAAAACTCAACAGGGACATAACACGTATGAAGCCCCAAAATCTCCGACCATCCACACCTCCTCCTCTTTCATGAACTCTTTCTTCTTTGTCTACCATTCCTAGACATCTACATGACCCCGTCCGTGCCTGTTCATACTTGTTAATCCCACGCAGTTGCAGGAAGGTGGACTCACGTGGAGCTCGCTCACACCCTTTTCACTGCCAGACTTCAGCGAACAGCAAATCACAGACATATATTAACAAACGATCACACCAACAACAGCGTTTGCGAAGTGAGACACTGGAAAAGCGACTGCAGCTTAAGTGGCTTTTGTTTGTTGTGAGTAATGCCATCTCAAGTGCACGAGGTCTGTTCGGGACCTTGATGTTTGGAGTGTTGTTCGGCGTGAGTGAAGTGATGCCTCCTTTGATGCCTAATCACTGAGTATACCTGCAGATGTCAAGCGTCAAGCAGGAAAATGCAAATTACAAGAGCGCGGTGAAGGAAAACAGTTCATCTTTTCTGTGCTTTGTTTTTTGTTTAGTAATGAAGATGCTGAATAATGTGAGCTTAATGTCGTGTAAACAAGCTGCAGAGAAAGGCTCTGTCCTGTGCACAGAAAATAAAGTTTGGCAAGCACTGTAGTGTAAGCATATTAGAATAAATCACTTGCAGATTAAAACATAATAGCACGTTATCACGGATCTCTTTTCCCAGAGTCGGGAGGGGGGGGGGGCTTGCAGAGTAAAAGGGACCATTCCTGTGTGTTGACCCTGATGTTAAGCCACAGACACTTAAGCACCTCATTAGGAGTGAATGGGCCTCGAGGTGGGCGGCACGGCAGCTATTGAGAGGCTTAGCAGGACTCCACAGGGCTTCCTAACTGCCTCTATAGGGAGACGAGAAGGAGCGAGGGAGAGACTGTCAGCAAGCTCGCTCTCAAAGATAACAGAGAGACGGATGGTTCTCCTCTCTTCCCAGGCAGACCAAGTGGCGGGCAGCTCCTGGCAGTGCCTAGGGGTGTGTATGTGTCGGTCCCCGCTGACCCTCGGGGCGCTTGTAAAGTACAGCGAGAGGGCGCACTTTTCAGCAAAAGTCTTCCACTGCTGATCAATAGCTAAATGGTCAAAACAGCCAAGCGGAAAACACATCTGCTCCCCAACATCACCGTGGTACGATCCATCTTGCTGAATTTTAAATCTCCAAGCAGCCACACATGCTGTAAGGATGAAATCGTTTAAATGGCATCCATCAATCTGCTGTAATGAGCATATCAGATTAAGTGGAATTGAATTTTGATTCAATTTTGTCCATAATTTTTCTTAGCCAGGAGCAGCAGCTGGTTAATGTGGCGCCACTCCCATTAAACTCTCCAATGAAGAAAAGATACTCAAACATATTCAACAAACAGTAAATTCAACTTTATAATTCAAGAAGTAAAAACTGTTCGATCATCACATGCCCCTGGCAGACATTCACTCACATTCCTTAAACGTTCCCGAAAAGACCAAGTAACTACAAGACCTATCAAACTATCATTCTGGCTCGTGTCACATATGATGTGACTTCATTAAGTGAAGTGTGACAGCAGAAGCTCGGCCACGACATCCTCCTCAAGATGCGGTTCTCGTGTGAGCACAAATAGCGACAGTCCCTCTTGGAGAACAGGAATCTGCTGTGGAGACATCGATTGTCTGGTTTCCGCCACAAAAAAAAAAAAAAAAAATCAGCATTTCCGTGCTTGTAATAAAAACGCTTAGGGGAAAAAAATCAATTTGGCTGTCGCAGTCACCTGATGCGGGCCGAGAAGGCTCGAAATGAGCTGGCTCATCTTCAAGACAAATGGCAGGAAACAAAAACAGTATTCAGTGCTTTTATTTAAAGTATAAGCATGTAGCTTCATTATTTTGGTCTTTTTTTTTTTTTTATTTTTAAATCATACTTAAGTCTACACTTAGAGCCTTTTGTCCTTAATCATGTCTTGCAGTTCTGCTTTAGGTATTCTTTTGTTTTTGTTGTTTTTGACCATTTTTACTCACATGACACGGTATCATATCAAAACTCAAAGCAGGATTTATTGTCATCTACAATTCTTAAACCAGCAGGGACGAGACAAAGGGAAACTTTTTTATCTTTAAATGAAAAGACAGAGTAGTTTGGTTGGAAAAACAACGCCTGTTCTCTCAGACGCAGAAGCTTTTATTGTGCAAAGGTTGTTGTGGCTAAAACTGTCAACTGGAGTGAAATTGTGAAACAGAAGTGTATTGTGGGTGCCAAACTGTCAGTCTGAGCTGGTATTAAAATCTGCCCACGATCTGTACGTCTATCTCAAACATCAATCTTGCATACACGCAGGCAAAGGTGGCGTTGAGCCTCTCTTCGTAGTGCTACCGTCTGCTCATTCGTCTTCCAAATCGTGAAAAAACGCCGCAGCATTTCAACGGTCACACGCCTTCAGTCCGGAGTAAGAGTGTGCTGTTACTTTACTGTTCACACGCTCGTATCTGGTCTTGTAGTAAAATTAGGATCTCTTTTTTCTGGCCATTGCCTACTTACCAACTTCCCTAAGTGGTTGTGTTTAAAAAAAAAAAAGTAAATAAATGTGAGAATTTTGCATAAGTGAAAATGATATAAAAGACAGAGTCGTTGCTCCCGGCTTCTTGTCGTCTTTGTCAGAAGCTGTGCAAACAAAATACTAGTGAAAAACCTAATAAATTGAGCCTTTTCAAAACTATTAGCCCTGTCGATGTAACTGAAGACAAACAGAAAAGTTGTACTCTCTCCCCCTCTCTCTCTCGTTTTCCCTCCTTGCTTCACACTCTCCTCTATCTTCCGTCTTACAGTCCCTACCACTTCTTTCACACGTTTTCACTGCTGCAGCCTTCAGCAGTTACACTGATTTGCTCGACTCTCTAATTCGCTCCTGAACTCTGAAATTCTCTGTGTCTCCCATTAAACTCTCTTCCTGTCTATCCCTCAGTTTGCCTCTTCATCTCCTTTTATCTCCCCTCTTTTCTCTCTCTAAGACAGTCACACAAACACGCACCAAGCTCTCATTCTTTCAGTTTGTGACTTTTCTTTCAAAACTGAAAGCTTGTGTGGGGAGAAGCATACACTCCCACCCCTCCTCTGTGCAGCTGGGAAACTTCACCCCTACCACTTCTTTTTCTCTCTTTCGCTCACACACACATGCACGCAAGCACATGTGTATAGACACACATTCGCGCCGCAGGTTCAGGAGGTCACGGGCCACGCCTTGACGGCCCACAAGGGGAGGAGAGAAGAAGAAGAGGAGGGAAATTAGAGATTCTTCGTCCTTCCCCACAAATTTACGGACAAATAAACATGACTAAGGGAGTTTTTTTTTTCCTTTTTGTTCTTGTTTCGCAGCTAATTTTCCTTCCTCTCCTCCATGTGTATCTACCCCCTTCTGCTAAGGAAAAGTTTATCCCTACACAGGAGCGTGTTTTCAACATTGCGCAATGAACTTGCAACCGGGTTTCCCATCACATTAGAAAGAGTCACAGCCGAAGAACAGACTGATCTTCTCGCACAGATTTGAGATGAGAGAGATGTGAACAGGAGGTGCGAAATGTTCAATTTTCAAAATATGTGTGTGTGTGTGTGTTTTTTTTTTTTTGTTTTTTTTTACTGGCAACACAGCGAAGAAGAAACCAAGAAGAGGAAATGTGCAGAACACCACACCAACTGCGAATCAAACTGCCTAAAGAGAAATCGCAGATGTTCTTCTCCCCCTCAAAACAAACCACCTCTTTTCTTCTTTTTGAAGCCCGAATTCCCGTCAAACACAAACACACACTCCCTTTCTTCCTTTCTCTCACATGTATCTCTGCCTTGCCTCTGTCCCCTCCCTCTTCTTTTTCCCACTCTTCCCATCCCTCCTCCCCTCGATTTTCTTGTTCATGATTTTTTTTTTTCACTATCATTGCATTGCTGCTTTCCACATGTGACTCACTTTTTCACCAGCCTAAGCCAGAAAAGAAAAAAAAACAAAAAAGTCAAAAGCATGAGTCTTCTCTCTGCCTCTCAGCCTCATTAAGTCCCTCTCAAGTCCCTCTAGGTGAAGCAGCATTCCTTCAGGGGGCTCTTGTAACCTCCATAGGTCCCCCTCTTTCAACAAAGTTATTCCTTATCGAGGCATGTGTCAGCCGGCGACCTAGTTCCCGAGTCAAGCAAAATTTGGGAGGCTAATTATTCATTCCCTGTGTTTGAGTTTTGCATCTGAGAGCTGTTCCTAAGACAAACCCTGAAGGAATAAAGAGAAGGAGTAGGCCTTGATTGGCAACCATCCGCCCACACCTTTTATTTGCCAAGTAACTGAGCATGCTCGCAGACATTCACCACCCTAACATAACAGAGAAACCCCCAAAAAACAAGGGAGGAAGGAAAAAAATAAAGCCTAACAAAATGTGAGAGGAGGAGGGGGAGGGAGAGGATGGAGAGAGGGCTGGAAGAGGCAGGCAGCAGATGAAAGAGTGACCACCAAGAACAACTTGTTGATACCAGAAAAAAGGAGTCGGTCATTTTAGATCAAGGCTAAATAGTCTTATTTGCTTTTTAATTGTTTTTTCATTTATGAATGAAAGGATATGTTTGAAAAATGCATTTCAGTAATAATGCTGAACAAATGGAAAAGGCCAATGGTGAATATATGTCTTTAAATCTATATATTGTAATATATTAATAGCAGATTGCTGTCCTCATCATAAACATTTATTTTCTAAATCAGACATCTCTCTTACTGACGTGGACTTTCCCTTATTCAGTTTCAGCCTGCTTTAAATTGCCCTGATTGACCTGTGTCGACCCTTGTCTTGTTAATCTTTAACACCAGCCAGCATCAGCTGAGTCCTGTTTACCAATTTATGACTGCAAGTCCGAACCCTAAATGTTTTCTAACAAAACCTACGTGGAAGGAAATGACTACTTTCACCCACCACATTAGGCAGGTCAGAGCACATGCTCACTTCTCCAGCTTCTTTTTTGTAAAAAAACTATTCAACAAGTGTCCTTGGAAGACTACTAGCTCATTTCATTTGCACTCAATATCTATATTTTTCTGTGCATGGAGGGGCCGTAGCGAGAGCTCTTTTGACATCAGTCGTGACACATCTCTGCAGATGTTAATTTTCCGCTGTATGTGATATCAGTAACAATTGTTCGGCTTAAAGGAAGCAAAATGAGGAGAGATGGAAGAGATAACGAAACCTGCCAGATCTCAAAACTCTACATGCAAAGACGGACCAAAGAACTACTGGAAGCTCGCTGCGATCAATTAAATCATAAATTACAGCCCAGCCTAGAAAATAGAGAGTATGCACTTCAGGTTCAGCAGCTTGAAGTCTGGTGGCCACAATCAAGGATGCCAAGTGAACACCAGTCACTTGATAGCTGATGCTGAGACACACTTTAGTATTCAAAACATGTTTATTTTACGAGAACACCAAAGGATAGCAACTTCTCCAGCCAGAAAGGTCAGAATCACCTGTTGAGGAACAACAAACACAGAGCCTCATTCATGAAATCTTTGTAAATCTGGGAGATTCACACAGCTGTCCCGTCCTCACTTAAAACCTTCTCCAGAATCACGCCCATCGCTCAAAATGTGTCATCACCGCTGGACTTACAATCGGGGCCGATGGTGATTTAGTTAAGATACCTATTGGTCCATAAAACTGGTAGATCGGCCCATGAATCATGATCGATTCTGGGCTGGACCGATTGTAAACGCAGATCAGTAGCGCACTGCAGTTGATCGTTAGTTTGTACAAATCCCCGCCCACGAACCACCATATAAGGCGGCATATCCGCAACCTGCATGTCCATATTTGGACACGTTGAAGCGGGAGGAAAAAACATTTCCCAGATGAAGTAATGCAGGTAATTTTTATCAAAAGTAAAGCAAAGAAACAATGATGCTTTTTTTTTTTTTTTTTTTTTCCCAAGCTGGCTCTAGGAGTGACAGGGGCCGGCATGGCACGGGGCTGGCGAAAAGAGACATAGGCCTAATTTATGCTTCTCCGTCGAATCGACGGCGCTACAATGCAGAGCCTCTCCGTAGACCCAAACTCTGCACCGCATCACCTGACATGTTTTCCAGACAGATTTCTTGGACGCAGACCGCAAGACATGTGACCAGCAGATATTTTTATTACTTTTTATTTTCGAATTTTCAGCCACTATTTCTTCTTAATCATTTTTAAATCGGGTAGCATGATGGTTCGTTGTAGTGTTTATAAAAACAACCGAAGCGCAACATTTACCAGTCAAACTCGGATGAAATATGCTTTATTTGCGCCATTTCTATGTCTGAGCTACATACGGGAAGCAGACAAAAGGAAGCTCCGCAGATTGAGCTACAGTGCTGCAGAAAATACCCTATAGTGCCACCTAGGGGTTAGGGGTATAAACGCCAGTGACGTGTAGGCGCAGTGCATAGGCGCAATGCGTCAATGCAATACAGAAGCAGAAATCAGGCTTTAAACAGTTAATGAGACCCAACAGATGAAGCAAATTAGATTTAAAGTTTTTATTTTTTTATTATTATTTAAAAATGCATTGCCCTGCATCAACAAAACTCTTTGCTGCAGACAACTGTATCGTCTATAACTGCAAAAACCTCTATTAGGAACCACACGGATGGAGAGGACCACAGAAGTCAACATCAAACTCTGAAGGTAAGCTTATACTTAATTGTGACTCTATGCATTTCATAACGCCTACATTAAAGGTGGGGGGGGGGGATCCAGTCTTCACAACTCGGCAAGGATGCGTTTGAATCGACATCTAGTTTAAAAACACAAGCGTTCAGTTATGAAACACAAAAGATGTGAGGGGACGTGTATGTAAAATGCCTTTTATTGAATAGATGAATTTTTAACGTCTTTGGGAGCAAAAAAGAAATCTTTTCATGTTCACATTTAATATTTATTTATACCTTTTTAGTGATGCTGAAGAATAACGAGTAAATGTTTTGACTGATGCAGAATAACAGACTGTTGAAGCCAATGTCTTTTTAACAAGGAAGCAATGTCAGGCGTTTATAATAAGAACAAATCAAGCACTTATCTGGTGTAGGCATAACACCCGCTCAGTATGATAGTACTTGGCGCTCATTCGGCTCCTTCACACACTGAAAAGTACCCTCAATAAAAACCGTGAGCTCGCTCTGCATGTGAAATGTAAATCCAGAGGAGTCGGTCTGAGCTGCAGAATAAACAGGAAATTATGTATGGCACTTTAATAAAAGGCGCTTTCTTGCCAGCAGATCCACAACAGTAATAATCTCGATCTAACCTGTATTTCTGAAGCAGGTGGCAAGTGGTGAAGCGAGTTTGTCTCCACAGGGCAGATTATGAGTTCACAGCCAGACGTGGACAGATGGAGGGAGAGGTTAGCCTTCCCTCCTGCGATCTGCTGCACACACACATGCGCATGGCTTCCTCATTTTCACAGGACAATTATCTTGTGACCTCTGCCAGCCCACACAGGCACAAAGACAAACGCGCACACGCTCGGGCGATTACAAACGCACTAAAGGAATGATAACAGTCGCCACTCACGCTACTTGTCATGGCGTGTACGTATGAACTGCAACCCTCCAGCGCCGTGCAGTTCGCAGCTGAAACTTCTGAACCCAGAAAACAGTCACACTCAGGTCTCCCACACGTTTGTTTGAGTCACCTTATTTAAACTCATCAGCAGACATTAGATCCATATCTCTTCCTTTAATCTCTGATTCATTTCCCGTAAGTATTGCTGCTCTAATGCACTTGTTTGGTCAGATATCTTCTATCTATTTATTGTTTTTAATACACAAGTTTACACGAAGACACTGAGAGACATTTAGCGATAAGACGATGAGTAAAACAGGCTTCACATCTCAATGATTTGTTAGTCTATTTTACAAAGATGCCCTACATTCAGAACATTGCGTACAATTACTTCAGTATATTTCTGTTATTTTCTTTTTATTAATTATGCACATCATTTCCTGGAGACCATGTAATTGAGAATATATTGTCTCTGCAGCAGCAGTGAGCCCCAGCCAGGACCGATTCTAGTCTTTTTCTGATGCGTTTTCTTTTTGCTTAGTAATTCTCCCGGCTTGACACCAGCTTCAAGACAGAAAAGGAAAATTCAGGGTCAAACTGTTAATTATAGCAGCCCCTTTCCCAAACAAAACAACAAAAACAAACTGTATCTGATTGGCATGCACATGATAAATACCTCAGCTGTCTCCGACGAAGCTGTTCTGATCAAACCATGCAGATTAAATCTTAAACCTATGCACGGGTTAGAGAACAGCCCCCTAACTCTCCCTGGCTCTCCTGCACTCACCTTGACCACATGCTGTTGTGGTGGCACACAGGAGCACCGCCTATAGTTTTATCAAAGTCATCAGCTCATTGTTGTCTGCACCAGAAACTCCAAACCAGAGAAGTCTACACCCACGCTTTAAATGTTATCATAATGATCTTCTCCTATTCTCAATTAAGCACATTTGCAGGAGTGCAAAACAAAACGACATTTCCACTGTAGTGATGAAGCAGATGCTTTTGTACAGATTAATTTGCGAGTGCAACAACAGAATAATTTGAAAATCATTAGTCACCAACTCACTATTACAGCTTCAGTGGCTGCTCGGCACATGTGTAACTCATTACTTTGTTCTTATATAAGATTGGGCATCTCCAGCCTAAACACAACTTGTTTTTGATCAATCTAAAGCAGGAGAATCTGCATCAAATTATCACTTAAATTAAAAAAAAAGGGCATTTTTGTGACTAATAACATTGAATGTTGGTGCCATTCGTTTTCATTATTTTTTTTTCTTTTTCAAAAGTCGCATCTACCCGTAAATTAAGGGCAGCCGTTGCTGTCTCTTTCTGTTTGAAAGCAGGAGGCATGTTTGCAGCATACAGTGGTGGACGTAGCCGTCTTTGGGCGAGTGAGATCATCGCTGTGACGTCGGGCTCACAGATGGGAGCGCAGCTGAGCAGAGACGAAGCTTTACCAGATTCCATGTGTCATATTCCCTGCTGTCAGCGGATGGAGTGAAAAGGTAATCTGCTGTAAGTTATGTAATGTGAAGACACAGCCAAGGACTAACCCTGTGGCTAGACAGAAGAAGTGATGTTTGCTGACTTGAATGTGTCTTTTTATTGGCTACACCTGCAGTGCCCTGTACACAGTGTTGGGTTGTATGATTCACAGGAACAAGGAAACTGTAAGTTTCTGCTTTGAGACTGCGCTGCCTTCTAAATTTTAAGGCCCAAGGTTGTATTATTTGAGATATAAATAGAAAAACAATAGTGGGCCCTACAGTGAACCCTGACAAACCCCTCTGTCCATATAAATGAAACGGTGAGTGATTCACCCACCATAATTGACCAAAAATTAGTTACAATACATATTTGTAAAATTCCCTTTCAAGAAAAATATTGACTTTTTTTTCGCCCCAACATATATAGGGTTCTTTTTGTTGTAGCCCAAAATGATCAGCTGTCTCTGGGAGATTTGTTGGAAATGCCGCTTCGCTCCCTCTTCCTTTTTAGATTCTGTGTTTGTGGCGTTAAAAATGCAGCCTCAGTGGCAAAAAGAAATTCAATTGAGTGGAACAGATTAACTACAGATGAAATCTAATTGTTGCACATTTGTAATTTTGCATGCAACATACAGTTTCATTTGAAAAGCAATAAATAGTAGCTTTCCTTTGAGGGCCAAATGGGTTGTTATGTGTTCTTACATGTTTTTGTGATGTGGCTGCTGACTGCAGGTTGTCTGCAGCCAGCTGTGACTAAAGCGTTGCTTACGCAGGACAGAGCTCAGGCACAAGTTTTTAAATGTCTCTAAATAGATAAAAAAAAACTTTTATATCAACCAACGCCTTTGTCTGTTGCAGCTCTCTGCAGGTCTGTGCACCAACATCCTCACATACATACGGTTTATCTCAGTGACCTCCAGGATCTGTTTAACTCCTTTGATTGCATCTTTAATCACTTTAATTAGTCTTCAATCACCGGAGATGTGATGGCATGTCCGAGTAGGAAGAGCACAGATGTAAGTAATCACATTAAAGATGGCTCTATTCCATTTAGGTGTATCAATGCCAGAGCTCTGGCATAAAGTCTGCTGGCTCACCGTCAAGACTTCCTTGTGCATTTCAGTAGATTTTATTGGATGAACCTGCGTTCTCCCTCTCTATAACAACCTAATAAACATCATATATGAAAACTTGATTCAAATTTTGGGGTTTGAACACACCTGGAATGGTTTTTAATCATAATCGAACCATACTCCTAGAAAGTAGCTTTCTAACTCCTTTAACAACAGGTTCACTGTAACACTCGAACCCTTTTCTGTGACTTTTTTTTTTCAACTTCATCTACTGTTGTGCACTTAAAAGACAAAACGGATGCATTTGTTGTTGTGTCGTTTCATCATCACCCAGTCCCACAAACCCACACAAAAGGAGAAGTGCAGTGTTTGTTCTCATGTTGTGACAACACTGCACTACGCATCCCCTGGTGAAGCTTCTGTGACATAATCACCACGTCCAGATTGTGAGTCCCATCATCATTTTCACTTTTGTGCGTACTTGTATCTGTTTGCATGTGTGTGTGCGCATTAATATTTATAACTCCATGTGAAAAAATATGTCACTTTGCCTCCGTCTGTGCTGGCAGCATGCTCATGACTCAACCCTTTCAACACAATTATCCTGTTTCCTCGCAAACTGTACTCAGCTATCAGCATATTTTAATGCGCTGCAAACAATATGGGATGGCGCCGTCTGATTTTCGGAAAGAAAGTCACTCTAAGTTGAACGCAGTGCTGTGACAGCTTGTTATTCGACCAACGACGACTTCTGGGACTGACGGATGACAGGGTGAAGCCCTTGCTTAAAGCTGCACACGCTGTCGACACGAACGCAAAGCCACGAGCGCTCTGAGTGTAAACGCCGTCAAACGAACGCAACACAATCACGTTCAACGTTGCCTAAGCTGTTGTGAGCCATAATTTTAAACAAATGCACTCAAGGAAGTCGACCCAACCTGCACTGTCACCCTCATCAAGTGAAAAGCTGACCACTCGATGCCACTGCAGAGTGGAGCGATAGCAGCGCAACCAGCTGAGGCCTTTGGTCAAATATAAGTACATTAAATACCTGATTAAGAAGGTAATTTCAGGGCAGTAAATCATGAAAAGCATTTCCAGTGTTTTCTCACTCCTCGCTTCTCATATACTCCTCAAATACTGACTGTAGGTCATGAGCGTCTTTTCTGAAGGCACTGGTAAGTCCCAGAGCATGACTAACAGGGGGTGTAGAGTTTCCTGAGTTGGTAACAGTGTTGAACTCTGTCACCATGGGAACGTGGAAAATTTCAGAGAAGCTTCCCTCAGTCATGTGTTTTTATTGTGTATTTTAACACCATTTATCATTTTTGTCCAACCTGAACCAAGTACGTTGAGTGTATAACAAAGCGATGTATCACAAGAGAATTTGAAGTTAAAGGCCAAGAAAGATTTAGGAGAAAAACAGCAGTCACAACGTTAGACTCGACCATGCTTGCTGGATGGACATCAGGTTCCCATGCTTGGGAGTCTGGTGTCTGTCTCCTCCTCCTTTCCGATCCCCTCACACAGTCTGTGTTACTTCTTGGGAGAGAGCACTGTAAAAGTTATACTGCCCATATTTACTACTGGCACAGTGGGCGAAAAACACATGGATGCTGAAGGATGTTTTAAAAACTCTTCCCTGTAGCTAAGAGCTCTCCATGTTATCCGGTCAGTCATGGCCATTCACTCCATGAAAAAGTTTCTCTCGAGAAATTGGTTTGGTAGCCCTTCTTTTCATTGGTACAGAATGTACCGAGCCAATCCCAGCGGAGCAGTTTCCTCTAGATCCGTTGGCAGTCCTAAAAATCAAAGTCAAGTCCAAAGGAGCCAAAATAATTCCTGATAATAAAGTGGAAAACCATCAGAATGACTGGCCACGCTTTCTTAATGTGGCATCACTCTGTGAAATATCTGCGATAAGAAGAACTGATCATTTAAAATGCACGTGACGCTTTACTGTGTTAACATAAATCAGTTTACTTGAATACCAACCAACCAAATACGTCAGGTATATATGACATACACATGACATACACATACGCATCATTCGCCACATGTCATCACGTGTCAGGTGATGCTTTTGTTATCCAGCTGCACTCGTGAACTTAAAGTCCTGCCTAGAGGTGAGTCAAAGAAATCTGGATGATGCATCCTTTCCAGTCACAGTTTATGTCCTTGGAATTCATTAACATCATGTCATGACTCATTAATTAACTAATGAATTGTAATAAAGTAGAGTCATTGTCATGTTAAACAAATGAAAACAATCACACAAAATTGAAATCAATAGTAAATGTAACTTTAATCCTGATTGCTTACATAACTTCTTATGTGACTGCAACGATAAGTTACTGGAATTTAAGGAATATTGTTTTTTTTCGTGAAAACCACCTTTTATTCCTCTCCGCTTCACCCAAGCTTAAGCTCTGCTCACACTGACCCCTCCTTGTACAGCTGAAATAAATCCCACTTGCCACAAATTCAGGCTCTTTGCTTAGGTTTCTACTTCCATTAACATTTACTACAAAAAGGTCACACCTTTTTAAAGACTTATAAATCTTTTCAAAGTGCTACCGACTAGCACACTGTGGTATATAAAGTGTAAATATAAAGACTGACTGATATGAGATCATTTGTTCCTGCGATGACTGAATCTTCAGCATCATTTTCAGGGTGTCTTACAGTCATTTGACGTCGCATTTGAAGAAGTTGGGTTCAGATTTGTAATGGCAGTTATTTATTAGGCTGTGGTGTGTGTGAAGCAACATCCTCTTCCAAGGCAACACAGCAGTCTCAGGCTGTTCACACTGACTTTTTTTTTTTTCTTGTATGGCTCAAAAAAAAAAAAAAAGGGGGGGGGGGGAAAGAAAAAAACTGTTTATTATTCACACGGCGACAGCTGTTGCTGCTTTGTTAAATGCGTATGAATCAATAAGCCCCTATGAATGAAGGAGCGCCTCCGTTGTAGAAATGAACACCCACCATTTGTTATAGATTTCGCATCTATTAGCAGCAACATCCATTAATTTGTCACAACCGGCCTCATATTGTATCAGCTTTCTTTATCAAGAGGAAAAAATGAAAAGCAACTGATGCAGCTCTTTCTTAAACGAAAAAAGTATACCTCAAGGCCCCCCCACAGATACATCAAATACAGGCCTGTGAAATCCCAGATCAGAACCCATGTGACTCCCACGTCAGCTGGCAGATTCAGGCGTGGGGATCAGCTGCACAGGAACCGGTCCGTGGACTAACAGTGAGACCTCATAAGTATTTGGGGTGACACTTCTGTACAAGCCAGACTAATATCATGACAGGAAGAATCGGTTTCCTATTTTACACTGTGTACTGTGACCCTTCAAAGCTTCTTCGTCGCTCTGCGCACGGTGGAGCCAGCAACTCCGACGAGAGCAACTTTGATTTCGATGCCGAGATGGGTAGAAACTACTCAACTTCACGTTACAGTTACATTTGTAGACAAAATGTGTTTTGGTGAAGGCATCAGCATTTCAGTGTCCTCACTTCTGACTCCAACCAATCCGTATCATTATTATTATTATTATTATTAGTATTATTATTATTATTATTCCGTTTCATTTGCTGCTACATGGTTAAGACTTGGCATCATTGTTGATTTGGTAACTTTTTGGCCCCTGACTCATCAGCTCTGTGACACATTGAGACATAAAACGCTTCAGTTTTAGCCACCAATCAAAGTTTTTTTAAAAAAAGGGTTAATACCAGTTCAAATATAATTTATATACACATCATTTTTTTTAAGTCTCCCTCCAAAAAAACTCCATGGTCCATAACTCTGTCCATGGCATATTTTCGTCTTTTTAAGTGTTTCAAGACAGCTCAAGCCTGAAGACTGTAACTGTGAATGTATTTAGAGCTGCAGCTAAAAGAAAGAGGGGTGAATTCGGACTCGGTGATTAAAAGTGATAGAAAGCAAATACAAGAGGTCCTTTTACATGTAATTTAATTTAGCTTCCTCTTCTTGAGAATGACGCTCTGGTTCAAAAGTGGCAGAACAGCATATTCATAGAGTCCCATTCGATTTATAAGGAAAAAGCTGTAGTATTTTTGCCATAGAATTTTTGTTTTTCTTTCAAAAATTTCAGATGTACAGTCTTGAGGAGCTTTAGGGGATCATTAACTGGTCAAGTGGGACTTTAACCCTGTTGTTTGCTGCGAGACTCCTGTGGAAAACAGGCCGTGAATTTAAGAAACTTGCTGGTTTACCGTCGCCTCATCTTTGGTGTTTGAAGCGAAAATTTCACTTCCAAAGTACGTGTTTTGAAACACAAAAGTCACATAATTACAGAAATACACGGATTGAAACAGTGATGGTTTGTAGCTTTTGTGTGATTCAATGTAATATTAGACAAAGGACAAAAGGGGCTTTTCAGAGCGGCACACAGCATTAGTTGGCCATTGGAAATGTAAAGTGGTTAAAATGATGTAAATATTAGCCTCGCCAGCCACACACATTCATTTTTACTTCAGCATCGTATTGTATTTAGAGCTTCACATAGTTGGTGTGTAGACTCTGCTGCTGTGGTTACTCATGGCATTTTCTTTTTTTTTCTTTTTTTATTTGAAATTCTCAACCATTTTGAGGCCAAACGTGCCACAGTACAACACATTTTAATCTGTTGTAGTTATTTGGATTTATGCCGGCCAATAAAGCAATAACAACCAAATTTCTGAGGCGATATCCGTGCGCCAGCACCTCATAAAACCATCCTTCCAAAATTCAGAAAAATGAGCAAAGGATTTTATTGCACATCTGCTTTTCAAAACAATCTAAAGTATTAAAAGATAGACTAGATCTTTATTTGTTCAGGAAACAAGGTTCCTGTGTATTATGTGTATTATCTTCAAGATCACTATTAAAAGTCATTTGGAGGACATCCAGCTTTACTGCAATTACCAATTGTACTGTTTTCAAGTGTGTGTGTGTGTGTGTGTGTGTGTGTGTGTGTGTGTGTGTGTGTGTGTGTGTGTGTGTGTGTGTGTGTGTGTTCGATGGGTCATTTGCACTGTTGGTTCAACTTTAACCCTCAGCTCAAAGTTCACCATGTTTGCAGTTTACATGTTCTGCCACGATGTGCACGGCAGCTCTGTGAGCTTCTTTCGTCATCGCTGGGATGTTGCATGGTACCATAAACCCAGCGAGAGCCCAGAGTTACTGTGGCTGGGTTTTTTGCAAACAGCAGAGAGGGAGACCGCAAGCTCCTAAAATTAAGCAAATATTTCTTTAAGTGAAATTTAAACTGTTATTTAAACATGGGAATATAGATTGTGATGAGTATTTTCCACAGTTTTCTGATATTCGATGTGCTAAATGTGTCCCGTATTTGGTTTTCTATTCTTGTTTTATTTTTTCTTTCATTTGGTTTACTTTTGTTTCATTTTCAGTATATTACACAGAGATGTGAGCACTAATGTCTTATAAATATTGATTAGCTGATTACATCTTCATGTTCTGCATGGATAAATAGACAAATAGAGACAGTGAACTTAAAATAGTGACACAGCTGCAATAGTTAGAAATCAATAGCCATAAAATGTAATTGAGGAGGCCGCATTATTATCAAGTTTATTGGACCTTGGTGTGAGACACCAGGAAAGATGCATCAATATTTTAGGCTGCCTTTAGCAGCGTATAAATTGGTGAGGTAATTCTAAAATTTCTCGTTTTATGGCTTAGTGTAATGAAGTTTTAGGCCTGGAAACCTAATTGCCGCCAATGTTCTCACCACTTTGGCTCAGTGTGTTTTTGTGATCGTTATTAGTCTGTGTAGCTCTTTTAAAAATCAATGAAGACAACCAAATGCATTATTCAGCGAGGCCATATCATTTTAGAGTTAGATAATAGAGTTTGATGCAAAGATTGCTCTCTACTACACAAGTTGTTTTTTTTTCGTTTTGTTTTTTTTTTTTTTTTTACATCAAGTCAACTTTAATAGATAACCGAAGACAACGATCCTTCAAACTGCTGCAGCTCCTTTTCTGCTTGTCCTCTTGAGGCTTAGTCAATATGTTGGACCTCCACGCACGTCCACAGAGATAACGCAAATGTCTCCATAAACAGGGGCTGTACTGCTGACAGTGTATATCTCAGTGTAATTTTCACGAACACTCGTTCTCGCATCCAGGATCTACTCGACTGCTCCGTGCTTCAGCATAAAGATACTTCTGAAGCAGCGTACACAAACGCTCGGGTTGCAAAGCAAACACATTTCAAAAAACGTGCAGTATGAGTCTCAAAAGAGGGATTTTGCAACAGAAAACAAATTGACGCGTCAGACGCGCCCTAAACAAACAGCGCACGGCTCAAATGGGCATTACGCTAAATAGCTTGTGTATTGAACTCTGCTAGAGCAGCTTACATATAATGTACAGACGCTATCCCGCACTGTAAAACCTTAAATCCATTTGGCACTCGTACAGCTCAGATCTGTGCATCTACTTGTAACAAGCAACGCGTATTTCCCTCCTTTGACTGATTTTCATAAAATCCACACAGAGCAGGGAGGTGGCTGCATTCTGGTTAATAATCCCCCTGTCTGCTGTATATGATCTGCTGCGGCATAATAACGCAGAGCCATCAAATTATGCAGCGTGTTCGAGCATCTAACCAAAACTCTGAAAGCATGCTGAAAGCTGAAGTAAAGACTGAAGGCATGAAGAAATAATTGAGATGACAGAGCAGAGAGGCGAGCCCCATCACTTTATCTCTGTCATCCTGTTTTGTTTTCCCTCTTTCTCTCTCTTACCTTCAAGCTCGTGATGAATGACATCAGAGAGGTTGGGCTCTTCGCCCCACCAAAAGATCCACAACTCCTTGGCGTCTGGCTTGATTTTGCGCCGCCATACGCACAGCAGGTTGGCCTGCACGCAGCGCATGAAGCTGCGCAGGACCGGGTCATCCTGAGCCGGGGCTGAGATCAAGGGCCCGAATTCCCCGCCGCTGCGGAAGCTGTAGCAGCGCCATTTAATGCCCGTCAGCTCCGCCTGGAAAAGGAAAATAACAATTAGGGCGGTGCAGCAGTAAACATTTAAGCATTCAATAACTTTGAAATTAGTTCTTGTTAAGTATTGTTATTATGAGTGCAGAGACCATTCAGAGCACGATGATGGCGGCTTGCAGCTGTGTGTGTGTGTGTGTGTGTGTGTGTGTGTGTGTGTGTGTGTGTGTGTGTGTGTGTGTGTGTGTGTGTGTGTGTGTGTGTGTGAGCGAGAGCGAGAAAGAGAGAGCGAGAGCGAGAGTGTGTTTGTGCGTGCGTCTGTGCTGCTATAATGAACAGAAAAATGCCCCAAGTGAGCCTGAGGAGCAGAGCTAACACACACACACACACACACACACACACACACACACACACACACACACGCACACACACACACACACAGACTTCTACTAAAACATTGCTATTTTGGATGCAAGAACAGAAAGAACAATTTATTAAAAAAAAAAAAAAGGAAGAAAGTGCTGCCTGTTAAGGATGTTTCATTAGTCTATTGTTGTCAAAAACAAATGTAAACACAGCCGAGTCTACAAACATGGAATGAATAACCCAGCGACAGCCAGATGTTGTCATTTGTAGATAATCCTTAATGCTTAGTTTGTGTATGTTTGCTGAGGGGCAGGATTACAACACTCGCACCATCCCCAGTTCTGCTCTTAACTGCGAGCCAGCCCCCCAGGAAAAAGCTCCAGATATGCGGCCTCCCAGTGAGGGCGCATAATGGCGTTGAACAGTTCACATCAGACCCTTTATGCCGTTGACAACTTGACACTGGGACAGCCCTGAGCCTTGAGACACAGCTGGTGGGGCCCTTTCAGGCGACTCCAGGGTATGGTAGCTAAAAGGGGCCCCACTTATGGGAGGGGCTTGCTGGTGCACTGTGTAGTGCCTTTTTGGTCATTCCAGTGGCCAGAAGGGGAACCGGGCTTTGTTGTGACTGATTCCACGAAGACTCGTGGAGAAAAATGAAGTGCACACAGTGATTCCTTCCTTTAAACGTTCGTTCATGAACATAACTGCACTACCTGCTCAGTCAAAACATTAAACAGGCAGTCCTGATTCACCGGGACGTCAATCAGCAGCCACTCAAACAGAAAAACAGACGCATATTAACTGCTTCTAGCTGGACCAAAGCTCCAGGACTGACCTTCTTGTGCCACTGAGGAATCGTAAGAGATTTGCAGAGCGAAACAGTGAAGACTTCTCTCCATTTGTTTGTGCAGAAAAGGAAAAAAAAAACATCTAATTGATTGCAATTGACTGGAAACCAAATTAGTTTAAGCGTTTTATTTCTGAGCTGAAAAAGAAATCAATAACTCTAATGTTAAATATCCGTTTACATGTAGCCATTAATAATTATTCACGATGAACCAACACTGACAGTTAGTTTTGTCTGATGAAGAGTTACCAAACGCAGCAATGATTTTTAACATATTTACTTCACAAACCGGCAGTTGAATAAAACTGTCACCGTGCACAAATCCGCTGCACATGGATATTGTGTTTGACACGAAAGAGCCCCATCAGACAATGCTGATTTAATCACTAACTGCACAGCTGCTGTCCACTTATGTTATATTTTGGCCCGCTTCCTGTTTACACAGCTATGATCCGCGTGTAAATGTTTCAAACCATTTAATGTCTCCCCGTTGTGTTGTTGGGACCTCGCGAACATAGCAACTTCACTTCTCTCGCTGTTGTCGCTGCTGGTGTGAGGATACTATAAAGCATGTGTTTGTGTGTGTGTGTGTGTGTGTGTGTAACTACCTCAGAGAGATGAGCTGCAGAGTGACAGCAAGACATAAAATATGGCCTTAAGGAAAAGAAAAAAATACGTGAATGAAGTACCACAGGAGCGCCAGCACTGAAATACACAGCGAGCCAAGAAGTGAGAGGAGCAGCGCCGGGGTCAGTGGTTGGAGCCCGGCCCAGCAAGTCAACTGATCCTCTCCATTTAATCTCATAAGATGACTCTTTAAAACGACACATTTCCTTCACACCAGAGCCAGAAAATTGATTTTTCTTTTGTTTTTTTACCATGCTTCTTGCAGGTTTCGATGTAAACAAAGCTGTCATAAAAACATCAGTGACCCTGTGGCGCTCCTGTATGCTTTTGGAAACTTTATTTCATGTTTGCTTGTGTCTTTGTGTTTGCATTTGTGCATGAATGAGTCGAGTGCACAGGGGCATTGTTGAGCAGGGAAGAGATTGTGGAGTGGGGGTTGAAGGAGAGGGTTGAGGAGATCGGACTGCCCTCCTGTTCTCCTCTGCGTCCTCACAGCTGTGAGGATCATGTTGGTCAGACTGGCACCGAGCCATCCACCGCAGAAAGAAGTGAAATACTGACCCCTTTAACACAGCGACAGGTGAAAGGAGCCGCTTAAAGGAAATTTAAACCTGCTTTGATGACTAAAGTGAGAGGCACTGCCGATGCTTGTGTTAATGCTTAGTGTGCTTGTTAAAAAATGTCACCAGAAACTTGTGTAGGAGTAAATCTGTTTGTACTCAAAGCCAATTTTTCTAATAAACAGACGCACATAATTTTTTGTCACAAACTTCAAAGCATGCAATGCAGCATCTTAAAAAGTGAGGACACGCTCAAGGTATTCGCACAGCGCCCACGAGCATCCAAACTGCAGAATGCACGCATAATTACTAGAATGTCCCTCCTGTAATGACAGCGTGTGTAATGGAAGATATAAACATTGGTGCTGTGATAAGCCAAACCCTAAAATTAGCCATGACAAGGTCAAGGATGCTGTTTTGTCCCAAAGCAAAGAGGAAGACATCTGCTCGCACTGCCTCATCACTCCCAGTCAATGTCAAAAAATCTTCCAGTGTTTGGCACAGCTGTCTGCTGCTCCTGAATACGGAGTGACGATGAGGAGAAACAAGATGTCAGAAAATATATTCACAGTGAAGGATTCCAGTTGTGTCATAAAGCCAAACATGCTCTCTCTCCTGGCCTGAATGATGAATCAGCCCCTGTAGACCCCGTTTATGACCGAAAAACAGTCAACTTGGAGATTTTACTTCCACGAAACAACAAGAGATTTTAGTGGAGAAATGTTTAAGCAAAAAAAAAAAAAAAAAAAAATGTTTAAATGCCATCTTCTCTCTTTCTCATTAAGAGAATCTGTGCACGTTCAAACAACCTTACATTTGGAGTCTTTAAGTAAAACCGTGTAAGCTTGACACTTGATCGCAATGGGCTGGCAAACTGCGTCCGACATCTCAAAATATCTCTCTTACAATACGCGCGATGCATGTTTAATGACGACAGAGATCCTTCCCCTTTGCATCACATGAATATGAAAGCAGCCTCGTGCATTATTCTGCACTGTCAAGAAGCAATGAGCTAAACACATTCTTCAACAGAAGGGGACTTTTAAGCCAAAATCCGTTCACTTTTTAGCAGCAGTTCTCAGCTTATTCCTGTTTCCTGGTCAAATCAGTGGCCAAAGGCTGTCCAAACACAGGTGCTTGTGTATTTATCGGCCATGTGGAAAGCACTATCCTAACACCCTGCTGAACTTCTGTGAAGGATTAGTTGTGGCACAGTTGCAGGAAAGTGAAACAGTTCCAGTTACATGCTCGCAGGCGGATCCAAACACATGCACTGCATGCAAACACACACACACACGCCCACACACACACAAAACTGATGCACGCCCACGCTGTATAAACGTGCAGACCAGAAGTGCTCAAATACGGTGACATGCATCAGGAAGCAGGCATATGTTCCGGCTGATGTCCGGCTGCGTTTCAGAAAAGACAGCTAAAATCTGCCCGTCTATATGCGTGTACTTCTATTGTCAGCCCTGCACGTGCGCTGTTTTCGTATTGTACGCATCGTACGAAGGTGTCACTATCAGACCTCTGAAGTCACTAATACCGCTGCTGACAACTAGCCAGCTGTCACATTATTAAAGAATAAATTATCACTTGTAACACATGAAAGAAAACATGCTGACAATGTGAATTCCACTCATACCACAGCTGAACCAAAACACACAGCTGAACGATTGCATCTGCACGGCTCAGAGGCAAATCAGAGCTGCAAGTAAGATAAATAGAAACAACTTTTAATTCACTGTCTTATTGCCACTGAAGTGCAGACTTTAATCTTGGATTAAATGGAGCAATCTGAGAGTGAATTATGGTGAACTGGCTATGTAAGTAGTATTCAGCTTGGTAAATGAGGCAAAATTGCAAAAGCAATATAATGGAGATGATAAGCTAATTTTACTCTCATTAATCTGATTTTTTTTCTTAAATAATAATAACTTGAAAGAAAAATCTTTAGGCGATATCAGCAGAGGGGATGATGCTTCCACTGTGTGTGTGTGTGTGTGTGTGTGTGTGTGTGTGTGTGTGTGTGTGTGTGTGTGTGTGTGTGTGTGTGTGTGTGTGTGTTCTTTAAGATAACAAAGATCACAGCAAACGTCTATCCAAAGCTGCAAACTCCCCATTTGTGCACAAAGAAGAAGAAAAAAATCAAATATTCTCCATGTCTTTAAAACTCTACTACGGGGGTAAAAAGGCATTAAAGAAAAAAGGAGAGTGAATTTTGTTTCTCTGTTGGTAAAGCCTGCATTCGTGCGAGCTTTGTGTTCTGCAGGTTGGCCGGTGCAGTCTCTGATTGAGTGCAGAACCAAAAACAAAAGTGTTTCCTTCAACTGCCAAGACCGACCGAGGCATTGACCTCCTCCTCACCTCTATTATCTTTCTCGTCTTCACTCTCCTTCTCATCTCTCGGCACTCTCGCTGTCACGGATGCCAACTGAACAAACCCAGGAGTATCTCATCGCTCTCTTTTAGGCTTTTTTATTTCTCTCTTTATGCCGTTTTTGTCTAGTAAACTAAAAAAACTGTTAACTACACAGTATGCACTCCGCACTTTTTTTTTTTTTTTACATAAACACAGAGGATGTACAGATTGCACAGCCTACTATAAATAGTACTCCATTAAAATCCCACAGCATGAAAATCAGCCTCTCTTTCACTGAGGTTGAGTCTTTATTATTCTGTGTTTTTCTGTTTGAAATGTGCTCTTAAACCTGAACTCCAAAGCAGAGTGTTAAAAAGCGCTTCCTGGAAATAAGGTGAGCCAAGTCCAAGCTTGGAAAACATCATCTTGTACCCCAACCGGGGGTCAACCTCAGTGCAGGAGCCATGTGCTTATAATCAAAAGTAAATATGGAGACGTGCTTTAATCTTTGGCATAGATTTGCTCCGAAGTTCTGAGGACAAAAATTAAAGCATGTGGCTCGAACAGAGAAGAGGATCCCATTTAACAATGAAAATATTTGTCATTCTGCAGCTGTAGGAGGCTGGAACATGCACAGAGTATATGTTGCACATTGTTTAAAGCCCATAAGCTGTAAAATAAAAAGGAAACCATTACTTTGACTACAAAGCTGAGGAGAAAACCACACTTGACATGCACCTTTCAGGAATTCATACTCAGACTGAAAAAGGTTTCTGCCTTCTTCCTTTTAAGTCTCTCCAATAAACTGTGCATCTCTCGAACTGAGCACTTGAATTTAAACATGAGACTAAATGTATGTTTGTGTCTAACTTCCCGGCGAGAAAACACAGGCAGAGATGCTTTTCCTGCACCTCTGACACTGCCGAGCACTTCCACTCGCTTTCATTACAAATGGCTGTCAGCGTAAGAGCCAAGTGCATAAACGTAAGAAAATATAAATTGCAAACTTTTAAAAATGCGTGCAGGACATGTGGAGAAAAATAGCTGTGTTCTGGCAATATCAACTGCTGGAAAACACATTTTAACCAGGAATGCAGCGGATGCAGTCCTTTGAGCTGGCATCTAAGTGTGTATGTGGCTAATGCAGTGATACAGCTGGTAGATAACGTGAGAGTTGTTGTCTGAGAGGCGCGCTTGTTCTTTAGAAACCCCACAACAGCATAAGAGCCCCGCAGTCTGGCAAAGAAGGCACTTTAGGCAATTGAGAGACAGCGTGTATCAGCAGTTTCACCTACTCTGGCACATGCAAAACACTCACTTTTTCATAAACGTCAAATTTGTTTAAACACTTGAGAGGCTGCCAATATTTTCTGTGTTGGGTTTCGCTTGTGAGACTTTAAATTATTGTTGTCTTTTTGTTTGTGGGGCGTTGGGCGGCGTCAGTATCCGAGGACAGCGAAATTTAATTAGCCCGAGCACATTTTCAGGAAGTACTTTTTTCATACTTGGGTTTGAAATGTTTTTCACGTGCAATCAGGCTGTTTAGATTACACTGTGTAATCTGAATCTTCATTGTTCCTGATTCCACCAGAGCATGAGTCAAATGAATTTTATCTCACTGATATGAGCCCGACTGTTGCTCTGTACATCCTCCTAGAGACGGCTCTTAATAAAGCCCTCACACAGACATAATTTAATTGTGAAGGAGACAAAAGAAAGTTAATATAGTTGTTCCACTAAAATCTATTTACATCTGTCCATCCTCAAAGCAAGATGGCAGGATAAAAATCAGGCTGCGGTTTCTCGTTGACTGTTTAATAAGACTTAGATTTTATTTAACTGTGCTGCAAACAGATGCAGGAGTCGCGTCTCCTTTTTGTTTGCCCACACAGCAGCTATACGACTAAACCAGACCGTCAGACAAAAAAAAAGTAGAACTGCCCCAATTTCCCTTTAAATGAAAAAGGGTAGAGTAAAAATATAAGCAAAGGGAGCACAAGCTGGGTGGCTATAATTCAAAGCCACCGCTGAGAAGTCACCACTTAGAAGAGCAGTGGCAGAAATCAGAGCAGGCAATAACTCCCCACTCATCAATTAACCCCCCGAAATCAAATTAACCCACAAGGAGTCGCACTCCCCTCTGGCATTTTACATCACAAATGAAGAGCGATGTACATTATTGCACTTCCGAGGTAGCAAAAGTGACACAAAAAAGCGCCACACAGGTGTAGAAAGGAAGCCTCTGGGGCGGCAGACACTAAACAGGTGCCTTTTCTCTGCTTTCTGCCACCATCTTTACAAATCCCAACAAAACAAGAGGCCGTCATTTGATCTGTGTTCTGCTGTGGCATCCAGCTCTGGGAGGTGAGCAAGCCAAGCGACCTAATTAGAGCAGCGAGACTCTCGGGGGCTGAGTGATGGATAGAGCTGCCAATCACGCGGCAGAAAGCCTCCACCCAAGCCACGACTTCTCACCTGACACAAAGAAGAGCTGGAGGTAGGAGGTGCAGCTGGGGAGGACCAAAAAGGATGGCAGGACATTGCGTGTGGTGGCGCTGCCACATCTGAGGGACGACGTCCCAGCTGTTGGCCAAATAATGCAGCACAAAGCTGCAGCGTCAGGCTGCTTTTATGGTGTCACATCACGAGCTCCGGTCCTGCTTAGCCTGAATTATGAATTATTTACATGGAAATGAAGACGTGTGAGTGTGTGTGTGTGTGTGTGTGTCTAGGGGGGGGGGGGTGATTAACAAAAGAAAAAGACAAAAACTAAGAAATACAAGGAAGGAAAACAGAGAGAAAAGTCCAAACAGTTGCTAGGCAACGAACAACATATGTAAGAATTCAGTATGTTGTTCAAGTTTAGAGATTTCTGTCTCCAGGGTTACAGGGAAAATATAAAATTCCATGCTCTTCTGTGGTCCTTATTGTAGCCTACTCTAAAAAATCACAACCAAACGCCTGTGACGTTTCTCCAGAGCAGAATTCCACCTTCATTTGTTCCCTTGCAGCTGGAATTCCCGAAGTCAAATTTGGCTGGTAATTAGCGCTTTATACAGTAGGATTAGTCACTGAGCACTGTAAGGGAATTATTCAAGTTGTAATAAAAATTATTCAGCGCCGTAATTGTACTATTAGCACTGCACAGAGGTTTCTGAAATGGTCGCAAGTAGTTTCTGGTCCGATTGTTCTTGAAATTGGGAAAATGGAGCATAAGCTGTAAGAAGGAAAAAAAAAAATCTCATTTGACTTCTATGGGGATGTTATTTCAGATAAAATGACAGGCCAGCACATTTGAGCTGGTATTTTTCCTTGCCTCATCACAAGATAAGTAAGTAAAGTCCTGAAATGGGAAATTAGAAAGCAACAAATTTCATGTGCGAGTATGTTTGTAGAGGTCATGCAGATGCAGGGGGCCAACTTATCCTGCAAGTAACACCTGAGCAGGTTTCAGCTTGCAGCTTAATCAACTGCTGCCCTAATTTTGTTGTGTTTTCTAGCAGTGAAGTAGTACAAGTCCTATACATGGCAAACGTGCATGCCCTCAAACACCTTCTTATACAGCCCAGCTGAAGCAATCGTGTCGTGTCTATTCATAACAGATAATGTTCTACATCTTCTGCACGTCTTTTACCCTCATATCTGCAGGCTCAGTCAGTCTTGCCTAGTGAACGCTCTATCAAACCCTTTTTTTCTTCATTATACTACTGCAACATCCATTTATTCTGCGAAGAGAGCCAGGACTGAAATTGAGCTGCACAAATTTTCATTAGCATCTGAAAAATCATGAGTGTCTGCCTAATTCAAGATGAGAGGGAGCGCCGTTTGGCCGAGCGAGGAGAATCAATGCACCACAAATGGCTGTGAATCAACAGTCTGCGCATAATGTGTTTGTTCTCATCAAGTATCTATCTGATTGGTCGCAGATAATCTCTCAACGGCACATGAACATAATAATAATTGGAATTTACAACGGCGCGTCAGACTGTGTTTATGTTTTTCCACCTCTCCCCCCTTGTCTTGCAGTGCCGAGAGACACCTTTTAACCTAAGTGTACTCTAACTGCTGTTGAATCTGAGCCAGCTATGATATTGGCGAAGCTGTCTGGCCTGCGGAAAATATTTGCCGAGCTACAGGCAGGGCAATATCTCCCTTTAAAGAAATTTTCTTTGTCAATATGCCTGCAGTCAGGTGAAGCGATTGCAAACAGATCTCCTCCAGACAAACCCAGCAGCTACTCCCGTGCAGTGGCACGGAGAGCCCTAAACTTTATCCGCTTCTGGAATCATCTGCGATTCTGGCTGCAGACTTTAGGAGAGGCGTTCAATCCAGAGGCAAAGTGCTGTTGATCTGAGGCAACGCAAAAGGGGGTGCCCAGTATTTTAGAAAGTCTCAAAACTCATTACAGGGGAGCATAAAGTATCTGATTATCATCTAAACATATCAGCTAAAACGTGTATGATTCGTTATACTTTATAGTTTAGTATTTTAAAAACAACAACAATAATAATAGCAGGGGTGCAGCAAGCCAGATCACATCCCAGCTATCACGGGCACATGATGGCATCCGCTCTGCCACCCATCCCTGCCAGTCCTACGTTCCCACTCAGCCTTCTGTCGCCCTGCACACATGCTACAACACCAGCGGGCGCTAAGAATAGAACACAGCTGGCACTGCGGGGCTTACATATTTCACACTCGAGCCACCGTGATCCAAAATACTCCTTCCCATCCTGTCCCGTTTCCAGCCACGGCACCAGCGGTGGTTCCCTTCCCCACCCTCCTCCTCCCCCGTCCGTCTTTGAACTGTTCTTCACCTCTGTGGCAGGTCTCTGACAAGCCTGCTGCTCAGATAAGATCCATGACTGCGCTCCGGAGAATTTACTAGAGGGGAGCTGTGCAGTAAAAACAGGAGTGAGAAGATCCCGGCCTTCCTGTTCCCAGCTTACACTCCACCCTGTTTCTGTAACTCACGCCAGCATTCGCTTGCAAGTCTTTTTTTTTTTTTTTTTTTTTTTTTACATCTGTGTTTCTGTCTCTGATGCACAGAATGGCCACACGCAGGTGAGCTGCTGTTGGGATGCGTCCTGATGTAGTGACAAGGAACTCCCAAAGCAGGGACATGGGCAGATTAGAGGGACTGCGTAGACTCCAGACGAAGCCAGGGCTACTGTTGCAATCTGGAACTGTGAGCAAACAGAGCCAAAAGCACAGGTTGGGCGTAGGGGGCGGACTGTTTAGTGAGAATCAACCAGATGGAGATGCTCCATGGGGCATGCTGCAGAAAACATAGCTGCTGCCTTGGAAACCCGTGCTCATCTTCTAGATGCAGTTTTGGCTTCAATCACAACCTTAATAAAGACCACAGCAGCTTTTGCAGCTACATTTGAATAGTGAAGTGACTGATCTTTTCAAGAGGGCTTTGTTATAACTTGATGTTTAAATACATTTAATCAAAATCAAATAGTTTACACTGATTAACAGAACTAATCCTACATGCAAAACATACAGTGTATGCCTCAAAAGAATCTCAAAGAAAGCTTCATAACAGAGTTTTTTGGGTTTATTTTGTAATGTAAAGAGATTGCAGGGACGACTGAGGTGATTTTAAAAGACACAAGTGCATTTGCAGAGTTAATAGATATATTAACTTTTTTGAAGGTGTCCTCTCTTGCTCTTAAGTGTTATAGAGTTGTTTTTAACACAGCAAACACAGGAGACGGGGCCCTCTATGCTCCCCCGAATGAGGGGCCATCATTACTGCTCCTGTCCTCGTGGAATTGTAACTGCTCCTCAACATCCTGTCCAATTAGAGAAGCAGAAAAGGCTGCAGAGATGCATTCACTCTGGGCCGCAAACTCTCAACAGGAGAGTTGGGGACGCTGTCACGGGGAAAGAATGGATCCACCCGCCCCGTCGCTGTCGCCGTGAGACGACAGCACTGTCTCCTGGTCTCGGGTGGCCTACAACCCGAGAGCAAGAATATAATAAACGAGAATGATCTCTCGGGAGGCTCCGCTGACGCTCACATTAGATGAACAAATTAACTCCACGCTCTCGACGGCGGAGTTGCTTTTTGCAACCATGTTTCTTTTCTGCAACTGTCTACTGTCCATACTGGTTTTGATGCACACAAACACAGCCTATTTGTATTGTTTTAAGAAAAACCCTCCATATTTTGGAAGCTGATGTTTCATTTGAGTTATTTCCTCAAGTAGTCCAAACAGAAAAAAACGTTATTTCTTTTGCATAACACAGCAAAATAATGTACAATGACATATATTTGCTTTAAACTAGCACTGAGCATATATACCGTAACTCCTGGTTCTCTCTGGATAAATGTGGCTCATTGACAGCTTAAGCAGTTTCACTCTTTATTACACAATTTATATATCACACAAAGAACTTTAAATATGTAAGATGCAAAGCTTGAAGACCATAAATCAAGTAAAGTAATATGAATTGCCGTTTTCTCTTCGTAACATAGAGCGGTGGCTGTTCATTTGTTACCGCTTCTTTATCCCCGACACAGACTAGCATTTCTAGACTTAAAACCTGATTTTTAAAACATAGCCGCTATCTTTACTATGCATAAAAGCCTGTAAATGTTTTAACATAAATACGGCAATTTCAGACTTTAACAACATACTGCCCGCACCATTTACAGGGCAGTTTGGTTGAGATCAGACCACTGGAACAACTTGACACCTCTTCTCATAAGGTGTAGTCATAAGTGTCCATCTGCATGTCTTATCAAGTCTCTCAAGGTGGTAAAACTGGCGCTGGAAGTGGCAAAAACTGTAGTTAAAGCTGGCTTCAGAAGACGCCTGTGATAAGAGGCTCAGATTTACAGCAGAACAAACATGCGTACAGTCTACAGAAACACATTTTCATACAAATCAAATAACAAAAGTGCTGGGCATAAATTTATCAAAAACTCATTTTGATCTCTGTGAAGATGTAAAACTATCACGCATCCCGCTGCGCCGCTGCTCTTTCCTGAAACTATAAATCATTTAGTCCTATATAACACTGGGACCGGGATTCTCACACAGCAGCAGATTTACAGTTGAAGACCAGATATTTTGACATTTCTCATAATAAGATGTAAAAAAAACAAAAAAACAAGGCACCTTTACTTTAGTTTCAACTCAGATATTGCATCAAGACCAACATAACGTTGGTCCTAATGCTTCCCAGCTCTGCATTAACTCCGGGATGATTCATTGGCTCGGCAGACCACAGCACAGACTCTGTCCAGCCGCGGCCTCTTTCTCATCCCTAAGCATCCTTTCACCATCCCCTACCATTAATAACGAGGAAATGCAAACAGGCTATATTAAAAAGGCACCACTCCTGATTACCTGCTTCTCCCTACAAGCCATGGCCCTTCACCTGCCATAAATCATAACGCTGCTGCTATCTCCCTCTGCACCATCTTTCAGCTCTTTATTTCCACAGCAGATAGTAGCATCATCGTTATACAAGCAAGATCTCTGTTCGAATACACTTTGGCTAATGAGCACCTCTTAGTTGATCACATTAGACCTCTACTTGAGGACACTTAATTACCAGTGTTGCACTCACGCGCCTCTGTCGAGGGGACGGGAGAAGTCCCTTAATTAAGGTCTCTGCTTTCTACCTATGTTTGCACAGGCCTGCATCGCTGAGACGCTGGATGTATTCACAGCCCAAATACAGGCGATAAGACACGTGGCTTGCATGTGAATCTGGGTGCAAGATAGTGTGTGTTTTCCATTTCAGATACATATGTTTGTGAGGGCATCAGGGTGTTTTCCTCTCTCAGCGTGGGTGCCTGTGTTTGTGAATGCATCTGTCTGTGTGTATAATATGATGGGTGTTTGAAGACTGTCTCCTGAGTCTGTGCGGTTTACAATGCGTTCACTACAAACACACACACACACACACACACACACACACACACACACACAGAGGCGTCATGTGTTATGAGGCCCTTAACCGTCTCCTCCTTGCCTTTCATATTCAGGCTGGGACTCGGTGTTAAAGGAAACTGCCCAGTCCACAGAAAGATGTCTGTTTTCTCTCGCTCGTTTTCACTGCCTTCTCCCGCTTTAATTTTCTCTCCAGCTCTGTCTCACTCTTTTGCTCTCAGTTTCTCTCTCAAATCGGCTGAGGCTTGCAGTCAGGAAATGCACATCAGTCATAATACTTTCCTAAAATGAAAACAGATTCTGCTGCAGTCCTTCAGCCTCTGACTCTCGGCTTTAAATCTCCCTCTGCCTCTGCTTTCGTCCTCCACCCTTTCCTCCTCTTCAGCTCACCAGCGCGGCTCTGTTCTCCCACTTACAAGGGTCTAGTTTGCTCTGCGTCACAGACGGTTGATCACCGGCACACGGGACAGTTGTTTTGTGGGCTGTGCGATCGCAGTGATCCCGAGTACCTGACGCCGGCCTCGCGAAGCACTCGGCGGTAATCTGCTCTGCCCTTTTATGAAGTCCCACACTATGAGCACTTGCGTTTTCTAGTAAGCCACTTTTTACTATTGCGGGTTGCAATAACAGCCAGGAAAATCCGTGTGAGGGACAAGGTTAATGCATGCTGGAATGCTGTTAAACAGGCTGTCAGATCAACAGTGAGCCACAATTCCTGTACACAAGAAAGCAGCCTTTATGACCTGGAGCAGAAGGTCAGAGCCCGACTTCTTTTAATTTACGGCGCTCTAACAAACAAACATCACATTTCTAGACCTGTTTCTCAACTAGTCAAAGCAAACTTCTTCTATACTGTTTTCTTTTTTTTTTTTTTTTTTTACTATGGCTCAATGTTCTTAGGACTAATCAATTCAACAACTGTAATTTACTGATGAGAACATGTCTTGAGTAAAGAATACTTCTTACATCCACTTTCAGAGGCTAATGTTTCCAATAGTGGCATAAAAGTGGAATTTTAAAGACCACGAGCTGCCAACTCGAAGCTTACATGACATCATGATGGCAGCAGCTGTTTAAGTCGATATAAAATAACAAAATTCCTGTTAGACGGTTCAATTTCCAGTATGAAACAGTTTGGATTCCTTTCAAGAAGTCAAAACTGTTTCATGCTGACACTTAGAAGGCGAAATGAAACTTAGAATTTAAACAATGATCTAAGCCTGAATCCAGACAGAAAACCAGTCAAGTCAAACGAGGTGTTTTTTTTTCTTTTTTATAATGTGTTTGCCATCATAAGAATTGGTTATGTCTTCATATGTGTTCATATTGGGGCATTGGCATTGCTTCAACCTGCACCTCTGAACCTTTCTGAGTACATCTCCCCTCGACATCAGCACGCGTTTCACATCACCGTGTCTGTCTGGGTCTCTGCCGTACCCTCTAACCAGGACACTCGGAGTGTCATTAGTGCTTTGTCCTGTCTAGGACTTCCCTGTAGGAGCCCTGCCAGTGAGTAACCGCCGAGGCACTCGCCAGTCATAAATATTCTCAACAAGCCGGCTGATGGATGGTTTCTTTCACCCTCAGTTTGAAAGGGATGTTCACGATGGCCAATAAAGCCACAGAAAGTGAATGAGAGCCTTTTCCACTAGGGAGTAGCCTCGAATGAGACGGTGACAGAGAAGCAATCACTGTTTTCTGTTGTGTCAAGCTAAGAAAATTTAGGACGCATGATGCTGGAATGCTGATGGGTGTATTTCAGCATCGCTGCACTAAAATGCAAGATGCTTTTGAAAAATATCATTCTTTCTGCTCATTCACCAAAGGATCAAGAGCTTTATTCCTCATCTCTGTCATGTTTAAGTAGCTCCAGTGTGATTTGTGAAGTGTAAAAAGGGCTGCTGCTGGTCCACAACCTGCATGATCACCTGAAAAGCCCTCAGGACCCTGATGTTGTTATGGTTCTCAGCAGCCTGCGTCTGAGCTCAGTCTACCGCATGCCTTTCCACTCGGCTGCCTGTTGTGGTAAGACAGTTAACTCGCTGATTGCAGAATGAAAACTGTGAATATGTGCTGCTGCGTGTTCCTTGCCCTAAAAAGCAGCGACTTCTGCAAAAAAAAAAAAAGAACATAACTGCGTCGGCAGTCCAAAACATCGTTCTTTTCAGCTAAAATGAAACTACAGCTTCAGTTGTTGTTTTGCTCGTGGGAAAAACCTAAAGCTTGTGAGAGTGTGTGTGTGTGTGTGTGTGTGTGTGTGTGTGTGTGTGTGTGTGTGTGTCTGCGTGTAACTTCATGTTTGCACAAAACTGTTACTAGCTGAGGATGAGAAAATGTTTTTTGCATAATTATTTTACAAAGGCACCAGTGTCTTCTTTTCCAAGTGAGTTGCTTGGCAATGCAACAGCATTCCAGCAACATTTCCAAATGAACTCTTTCTTTTAATGGGGACGGTGATTTTACTATGCAATATGACTGCAAATCTGTTGTTTCAGATGCTCAGAAATCAAACTGCATGTCAAAAATGATTGGTCAGTTAGTTCTGGGGTATCGGGTTTGGTTTGGGTTGAAATAAGACATATTAAGAGTTATTGTTGATTAGCCTACTACAATATCTCAATGTAACAGGTTTATTGTAGGAGGTGTGGTTTTTGTCTTGTTTTGGGTTTTCTTTGGGGGGGGGGGGGGGGGGCCCACTAACCCTGTGAATGATTGCCTAATAACAACATCAGCAATTGGTTCACCTTTGTACAGCAGACACACATTTAAGTGTGCCTCCCACGGTCTTGTGACTTGTCGATCGCGAGTGCCTCGCGTGTCTGTGCAGAGCATGATTTATTAAATACCGTACCAGAGAGAAGATGTTGGAGTGGCAGTCCTCAAGGCTTGCCCCGTTAGCCACCCAATTCGCCGATGCAGTCATAATCGTCCGCCTTTGGGGTCGTCAGCGCATGGCATGTCGAAATCCTACATCGGTAGCAAACACCGAGCAGGGGAGGAGGAGGAGGAGGAAAGAGGGGTGGGTGGGGGGGTGACAAATGGGTTCCCTTACGAGTCTGCCAAGACAAGCAGCCTTATATCCTCGCAAGAGGTCCGGATAATAGACTCGGGATGGTCGGCAGAGGAATGGGCGTATTCAGACAGAAGTGCAGAGCGCATCCATGAAGCCCCGAGCATGTATGTTGGAAAACCTACTGTTGGAAATCCAAGCCCGTGCTGGGGTTGGAGGCGGGGGGGGGGGGGATCACAACATTGTTACAATCCAGGTCAGGCGCTTCCAAATCTGATCACCGACAACTGCGGAGGGCGCAGATGTATCCATTTCAATCCAGACACAGACGAAGATCAGCCCGAACCAGTCTCCCCGCAGATAGTTTCATCATTAAAACACCATAATCCACGAGGAAAATAACGACTCCTCTACGCTGCGGAACAGCCCCCCTCCCAAAAAATTAAAATAAAATAAAATAAAAATAAATAAATAAAAACAAAACAACAACATAGGAGTCAAACTTCTTTGAAGCCGAGCTATTTACATGCAGGATATCTGATTCCGTCTGCTCCACAAGCTTGATGCACCACTTGTGATAGTTTTCGAGAATTGCATGAGCTATTTTTAGCCTTCTTTCTTGCCACAACCGTTCCTTTCACAATGTAAGCCAGTCTGGCTCTCTGCGAGCAGGAATGTTTATTAATCCCTCTGTTGCTCCTCAATCAAACACGCCGCAGACGATCGGAGTCGCTAAAAAAAAAAAAAAAACAATAAAAGAAAAGGAAAAAGGAAAGCCCCCAATGGTCCTCTGGGTTTTTTCTTTTCCTTTTTTAAAAAAAAAAAAAAGGTGGATAAAATCGAGCGGGTTCCCGGTGATAAACCCCGATCTTCTTAAGTCGAACCGTTCAGGCAAGAAAAACTATTCTAACACTCCGCCAGCAGGAAAACGGCAGGCGGGCGACTGAAGACGGAGGTTTGAAAAAATCCTTCCTTCCTTTCAGTTTTATATCATTACGAAACGTCCTCGCACGGCCACACGAGCGTCAGTCTTGCACAGAAATGTCACACGGGGGGGATTTTAAATGTGCACTTCACACAAAAGTGGCCATCCCCGTCTGACATAAAGGATATGTTGCATGCCGCGGATTTGTCCTTATACAGCGAATCCTCCAGTTTGTCGAGAAATGCTTGCTGATTTAAATCCTCGTACATGTGCATGATTTCCTCCGCCGCGGCTACTCCTTCCTCATTGTTTATGTCTCAGATTATAATACCGCTGGATGGGCGTGCGCGTCGCCCGTATGTGTCACCCTGCTGAGTGTATGTGTGTAAGAGAGAGTGTGTGTTTGTTTTACGCGAAGAGCTGTAGCGTTTTTTCTTTTTTTTTTTTTTTTTCGGGCACAATGGTCCAACCCACCACGCATTGTAATGTAATGGCGGTCGGAAGCGTACTACCGACACTCGCCTTTCTGTTTGGCCAAGTTTGCGCTCACGTGACCAAAGTCTGGGTTACAGTACAGTTAAGGTGTCTTTGATGAGAGGATGCGACGATGGAGACACCGTGAGAGCTGCAGGCGGTCAGCATTCACTGGGATTCCTTTATTGTTCTGTGCAAGAAGAATAGTAATGGATATGCGTTTCTGTTTTCGTTGAATCCATTAACGTGTTTGGAGAGGGATTATTGTTTTACTCTTTTTTTCTTTTTTAATCACCCCCTATTGTCATTCAGTGATGCAACGGTTATATAAGGCAGTGGTCTCACAACAAAGGGTGTGATAGAACACAAGTATCAAACACTTTTGTCAAACACACACACACATGTATATATATATATATATATATATATATATATATATATATATATATATATATATATATATATATATATATATATATATATATATATATATATATATATAAATCAGTTTTTGTGGGCCATCCAGGGCCATGGCTAGAATTTCAGGGACCCATACACCCACTACCCTTCAAGACAAGAACATGGCACCCATTTGTAGTTGAGTTGGCAGCTTTTTTTAAAATGTTTTTATGATTGTTATCTATGCAAAAATAACGGTTGGATAATTTCCTTCACTTCCAGTCTGCTTTTTGTTTAGATTTTGTTTCCAGAGGTAATAAACAGCATACAATGTAAGATGTCATTTTGTTTGTTTGTTGTTTTTTCTCAAGTGACTATAGAAGTCATGCTTCAGAGAACTGAAGTCCTGCATGAGACATTAATGATGGTGTAATTATACAGAGGGCAATACTTTACAGTGGCACAAGTGGATTTTAGCTCAGAGGGTCCCCCTGCAGGCATGGAGGTTTAATCGCTTTTATGACACTGCTCTAGGTTTACTTGGTTGGTGTCCTGCTCAGGTCAGCTCTCATTTTTCCATTCATTTCTTATGTCTCTTAGGCACTTTTGCCATGATGTCCTCTGTACTTCTGTGAGATAGTTTTACCATTATCTGTGACAAACTCTCGTAAAGTGATGTTGTCACAAGAGACGACCAGGAAAGAAACCCCAAGTTATCTTGGGTTTTTGCCAGTAGTAGAAATAGGTGAAATACAAATAATATAATCAATAATCAATAATAAAAATAATCGAATATTCCTTCAAATTAAATTCCAACTTATATTTCACCATAAAAAAAAACTCATGTGTACTACGTTCAAGACAAATTCATGGTTATGTGCACTGATTTTATTGGGATCTTCTGGTTTTTCAGTGAGGCATTTTGGCTGTGTGGAAAGTAGCAATTCGGAGTCTCTCCTAAAAACAACTGACCATATTGTTCAGATTCTCTGACTTTTGTGTAGTCCTATAATTTTGAATGGATTATTGAATCAGGCTTACGTGCACTCAGCATGGACAGTCTGCCCAACTATCAGTTTTTGAGCTGCATTTTTGCTGACAGATGAAAAATATTGTTTCACAGGATGTTATAACCATGAATTTAGCTTGAAAGTTCCCACCATAATAGCTGGCAAAAGTAGGGTACTGACATGCAGCCTATTTCCATCTCTTTGTCACTACATCCTTAATGCTCAACAACCTCCTGACCTTATCCTGCCTGCTTCCTAATTGCAGGAATTCTTAAACTCAGCATACCCTCTCATACTGTCCTGATACTAGTCCAGAAGCGCTTGAGAGTATTTTATTTTGAAAGTACATTCCCAGTGGACCCTGTCTAATCTCATTTTTCCATGCCTCCAGGAACGATAGGTCACTGTAGCAATGGTTCTCAATGTCATTAGCGGCCTCTTCAGCGAGTCTCTCATTCTGCTGAAATAGTATTAACTTCAGCAAGTTCTAACTGGTCTTTGGCTACAGAGCTAAACGAGCCGACCAGCCAGAAGGTTGGACTCATGGTTCACTTAGTTACTTTTGTTTTTAGACAAAACTGATCCCGGATTTCATTTGTTTGGTGTAACTGCGAGTTCAATCACGTCTGAGCCACAGTTACAAACTGCCACAACCAGAGGAATAAAAAATAAAAAAAAATAAAAAAATTATGTTGATGTTGAAACATCTCCACCACAGGTATCCTTCTCGTTCAACCACATGTTCCTAGAAGTTCCTGGAGATATGGCCACGTTCCTGGAGATAAGGCCACCGTTTCCTCGGTGGAGCCCATGACCGTGTTTGCATCATTCTTTAAGTATAATTCAAGCCTTTTTGCATCATATGTATATATATATTCCCATAACATATCTTGTTTATTATCCTGTCAATGTTATGCACACCAGTCACATTTACTTTACGACTGTATTGTTGCAAGTTTTGCTTCTAGAAACTATAAACAAGGACTGCTGATCCGACGTCCAACATTGTTGTTGAGTCCTGTGAAGCCAAAGAACAAAGGAGTATTAAACCAGATCATTCATGAATCAGTGCATAAAGTATTTGTGTGATCATTAATCCTTTATTAGAGCAGCTTATTAGATGCTACAATTCCCTCAATTTTCAGGGATTTGTCATGTGTTTGGATAGCAAATATAACAGGATTTGTCTATTTAGGTTTTTGCAGACAGGTGTTTGTAAATGTGTGCACTAACTCAATTTCCTTTTGAGGAAATGTATTACTGAACTTTGGGAAATGAACCTGCCGGCATTTGTTTAAGCTCTTTTAAGGTCCCGCTACATCATTTCACATGTTTGAGGTTTTATCACCTCGATTTTTCTGTTTTTCTGTCATTTGTTTTTGATCATGTTTTTTCTGTGTACTTTTTCTGTTTCACCACCCAGCTTTGGCAAAGATTTAGCTTGAAGTTTACAAAAGTAACGATAATGAATGATTTACTGAAAACCAACTTATAAAAATGACACGTTACTTTCAAAGTGGGGTTCAACAGATTCAATTAGAAAAACAAACTGAGGAAAGTGGTCTGGATACAAATGACAGAACCCTGAACTTGATCACTTGTCGCAGAACCTTTTGAGATAACCACTGCAACAAGTGATTTCTGTGATTCTCAACGACACTGCTGGACCTGCTCCAGCTGTCTCAGGTTTGAAGGGTTTCTTCTCCAGACTGCATGTTTCTGCAGATGTTCAACAAGATTTAGATCAGGGCCTTGTAGAAGACCACTCCAGAATCATCCAGTGTTTTGCTGTCAGCCATTCTTGTGTTTTTAGCTGTTATTCTGTTGGAGGATCCACTGGTGCGATCTGACATGGATCCTAAACTTCTGAATGAAATTTACAACTGTAGTTACAGGAACATCAGGCTGATTGGAGATGGTCTTCTAGCCTTCATCTGTAAGATGCTTGTCTATTATTTCCTTTCTGAGCTCCTCAGACGACTCTCTCCTTTGCGTTCCCTGGTACATGTTCAGTGTGGTGAACATGAAACCAAACAGCAGAGTGGCACATTTTTAACACTTTGAATAATCAGACTGACTGCAAGATTGAAGCCACATGTAATGTTAATTACAGGACACACTTTAGATTCAAATTAATTTTATTTTCTGTGGGTGCCGATGAATTTGTCATGGCCAGTTTCATTCATTTTTTTAAACAATACCTTTGAGCCATAATTCAAAAGCAATGTCTGATTTTTATTAGTCAGTTTCTACTAAATGATTATTAATTGTTTTATTTAGTCAGTTTCAAGTTATTTCAATGACCATTGTGGGTTTTTCTTTCTTTAATGGAAAAATACCAAAATGTTTGTCCACGTCTGGGCAGCGACAAATGCTTCTCTAAGATAAATGCTGACGCCTTTTCTCTTTGGCATTGTGTTAAAACACATCTGAAGACTCCAGACCAGCACCTGGAAAAATGTCTTCTTTAATGGTCACACTAACTAATAATCAATTGATCAAACGCATTTTATTACTACCACTTGACTGTGTTTGCTCTTTTAATTCTCATGGAAGCAGTGAAGGTTCCTCATACACACTGCTGTCCTTTTTTAATATTATTATTGTTAAAAACAAAATAATGACAATTACATCTTGAAGTTAAATAAGTGACAATGTTGTGCTGTTGCTCATCTGAACTGTATTTTATTTCATTTTAAGAATTCTTGGAATTTTTTTTTATTGCGTATTGATATATAAAATCTTACAATAAAAGTGGATGTCATTTTCTATTCATCATGTATTTATAGAAAAATACCTCAGCTTGTAGAGCCCATGAAATGGCAGTAAACTGATATACAGTCACATTTTTTTATGTACTGAGAAAACAGCTTGTGGCTGTCACAAACAGCCACATTGTTGGAGACTTTAGCTGGTGAGTCCCTTTATATCTGCAAAAAGCAGGGGACGGGGAGGAGAGGGGGTGGTGAAGGTTGTGTGAAAGATATGAATCAGATGGATGAACGACGGCTTAGCCTGGTGGTTATTGATCCCTTTGCTCCAGGAATGATCCAGAACTCATTTAGACACTTTTGTCCCCTTTTGTTCAATACATCCTAAGAGGCTTTGCAAAGACTTGTGCACAGTTTGAGACTCTTAGTCTGGAACCGATAGCGTGAGATGCTATCGGTATGAATAAATCTATTTCAATATGCTTAGTGTTTCCACTCATCACACCCCTGCTGACCTGATGTGGGAAAGGAGAAAAGATGCATTGCTGTACTGATTAAAGATATCATATTTTTCCACAGAATTCGTTTAGAGTTGTCCAAGCGTTTTTGTATGTGTGTGGCTCAGTTTCAACATTTGTCAGCCTTTAATTTAATCTATCGTCTCCTGAGACGTAGCAGTTCGTTTTGGTCCTATATGGAACATGTGAGACTGTGGACGGTTACTCCAGCAGCATTCATGAAATGTTTTTTATTGTACATAACTGTCCTTCTGTATGTTAAACAGGAAAATCTGGCTTTCAAGTGAGATCACATTTCTTGGGGCTGGAATAAATCACACCTGGATATTCTTTTCCACACTGTTGCATTTCCAGTATGTAATAATCCATATAAGTCCTCAAAATCAGCCTCAACTTTAATTCAGTGTAATTTCATCAACTAGTTTTCTCAGAATTGAAGCTGAGGAATCAGACTTAAAGCTCTACATGGATTTCTTTGTTGCTGTGAGGTTGTATTAATCACTTAAGAGTAGTTAGTCTCTTAACTGCAGGAGACCGTGGTCACAACGCTCTCAGTTTAGAGAATCAGCGAGCTGTCTTATCAAACTAAGGACTGTGCTGCCGCCCTGTATTTCATATTTGATCACAACAATAACTAAATTCTAGTAAATGATTTATTGCTGAATGTCTAGATCCTGAATCTGGCAGGTGTAACTGCCGTGGAGCCATCTAAAGTTAACTTCATCATATATTATTACCATTATAGGGTCAAGAGCAACATGGGATCAGTTGTTTTTGGGGAATAAATCGTTGTCATGTTGTTGCATGAACTGAAATTATAAAAATAATTCACCAATGGGTCAGCGCAGTGCTGTGATGGTTAACTGAAGCAGCAGTATTAATCACCAGGCAGCAAGAAACAAGAAAAGTATATTTAATTCCAGGTGAGCATATTGTAAAGGATTAAGAGCATCAAAGGGTGTTCGCCACTAATGCCCAGAGAGGAATGTGTTTCTTTTAGTAACGATCGGTAGCCTCATAGTATGTTCATTAAGGATTGATGGATTACCGTGCGTTGACTTAACACACACCTAGCAGCGTATTCTCTCCATAAACTCAAATGGGAGTCTCGCTTCTCTTTGTGGGCCCAATACCACTCTGGCATTTCCTGGAGCGCAGAGAGTCTGGCTGAGAAGAATAGATGGTGTGCATTATAATGAACATGGGCTGACACCGCCTCATCCATCATTCCAGCCCGGAAAATTATAGCAGCGCCACAGAGAGGGAACGAGAGAGACTTTAAATCACAGAATGTCTACAGGTCTAACTCCTCCTAGACTGTCATCAGCTCATTGTTGTTATTGTTTCTACCTGCTAACTCCACTTCTGGTTTTACTCTCCGGCTAGAAACCGTGCAAGTGTTTGTCTCCGTGTCAGAGTTACACACTGTAAATAACAAAGGGAACACACAAGTATTATGAAAATAATCGCTTTATCTGTACTCAAGAGCATGTATTTGGGTGTCTGGTGTCTCTACAAACTCAAAAAGGATAAAAGAAAAAAAGAAAGTTCAAACCTGTCACTTTGTCTGGGACCTTCTGGGTTTTATTAAATCTGTTGCTCGACCGTTTGGATTTTTCTGGCCATTGGCAGACCAAACTCAGGGCACAATTATTCAACTTTGCCACCTTTATTTCCAGCCAACTTCAACTTCAAATCACGTTCCCTGCACCTTACAGGTGAATCATTTTCATCTTCCTTTTGGCTTTTCTAGTAACAGTTCATTCTCAGCACCAGTTAATTTGTCCCCTTCACTGATGAAAGAAATTTGTTGACAATGCTCTACCTATTATTTATTGATATTCTACACCCTAGCCAGGAAATTTCTTATTAATGTGGGGGGGTTTTTTTCCAGTTGGAAGCTGGACTTTCCATGTCATCACTGAATAGTGCCATTAAATGTCAAACGAGGTACTCTTGGCAGACGAGAGTGGTCAAAAATAAGTTGCTATAAAACAGAGATATAAAGTCTTTGCTAATGGCTGAACATTTGATCTCTGGCGATTCGCAGACATCTTATTAGTGCCCAAGGGAATTGTGTCAGGTCCGAGAAGAACACGTCTCCTTTAAAACGAGCACAAAGGAAGCTTTTTTACTTCAGCAGGTCCTTCTTTAGGTGTGGACGTGAAGTCCCGTTTACACCAGCTGATGTGTTTAGTCTCATGGTCTGTCACTCTCTTATTTGCTCTTCCATCATTACTGTCTCGAGTCTCCATCAGCTCTGCCACGGTGTTGGCTGTAGTTCTGCGATCATGTTTCATCATTGCTGATGTGTTTAGTACCGTACAGCGAAATGAAGCTGAGAGACGATCGGGAAAGCAGTCTGAGGTTCTTTGGTTTGGTTTTGCTGATAATAGGGAAGGGAGACCACGAAAGCTACACAACGCCATCCATTATTCCTTTTTTCTATACCCGATTTATCCTTTGCAGGGTCACGGTAGTCTGCCGGAGCCTGTCCCAGCTCATTACAGGTGAGAGGCGGGGGGTCAACCTGGACAGGTTGCCAGTCCATCACAGGGGTTACACAACGCTTCAAATAAAAAAATAAAAATAAATTTAAAAAAATTACATGAAGTTGAAGCTGATATTGTAACATGAAAAAAGGTGTGATGGATGGATGGATGGATGGATGGATGGATGGATGGATGGATGGATGGATGGATGGATGGATGGATGGATGGATGGATGGATGGATGGATGGATGGATGGATGGATGGATGGATGGATGGATGGATGGATGTTGCTGTTTCTGCCTACCTTCCATCACGACTGAATTTTTCTCCTGACTGTATTTCTATTTTATTTATTATTTGGTCAAGATATTTGTTTTTGAATTTTGACCTACATTAATGGCTGATGCAGTGAAAAAAAGCGGCTTTAAATACAAAGCAGCAAACCGTGACAGGTGGCATTTCTTTAAGAAAATATCTTGAATGGAGAAGGTGTGATTTTTCAAATCGCAACTCCATCATATTTACAATTTTATGGGAGAAGATCCAAATCTAGGAGACATTTGTGAATGAAACCTGCTTTGTTTTAAATTATTGATATAGGAACAGTGACGCCCCCTCCTTGGATTCATTACATTAGATACTGATGATTATTATCAAATATTTTACATTAGCCACACTTGGGCTCTTGAATAGGTCTTAAAACGCATCAGAGGAAATAACGCCTGTGTGTGTGGGTGTGTGTGCGTGCGTGCGTGCGTGCGTGTGTGCGTGCGTGCGTGCGTGCGTGCGTGCGTGCGTGCGTGATGCTCATGATGCACCGCATTATATTGATTTCACGACAAGCAGACAACGTCTTTGTAAGATATCTCAAGAGATAAGAAATTAGATGTTATCTAAAGATGACTGGAAATTAAACACTGTGATGTCTGATTTTAGAATTATGTCAAACTTATTGATATACAGATAATGTGCGCAGGATAAGGCTCTGATGATCCTGACAAAGATGATTACCACACATAACGTGATTAGTAAATAGACTGCAAGATGGGGAAAACAATTTAGATATTAATGTGAAGAGCGAGTGTTGGTTTGGTAGGACAGCCTGCAGGTAAGCGCTGTAGGCCTGTCATCTCCAGTCGCTGCAGTAAACCTCTACTGTGGATGCTACACAAGCCGGGTTGTATCGCATGCATGCATATCACCTGTGTAGCCCAAGCCACACTGGGCACCTTGAAGTAGAAAGATTACCACAGATAGTGTGCTATAAGTGACTGGCCAGCATTTCCACTTGGCTGCTCGCTCTGATGCCACCTGAACAGAATTCAGCAGGAGGCTTCAAGGTCTTCATACATAATGTAACGCAGAAGGTCTACTCAGTTTTCATGTTCTCCTAATTTATTTCACAAAAAGGGAGAGCTCTCCCTGCACAGCGCGTACACGGCCGGTGTCACGCCCCGCATCGTCAAATCAGAAATTCTCTCTTCACATGTGACAGCTTCTGTTCGTCAAATAAGTGCTCTCATCAGGTTGCCTTCTGTGAAGCTTTAATCTTTAAAGACATATACTGTATTAAACTAACACAGATCCACGTGTCTCTTCATTCATGCATTCATCATGACTTTCAGCACGTATTCATGTGTATGCATCTTTAACTGGAATATTTGTGTCTTTATTCATCACTTCAGCATCACTTTGACTTTTGAGTCCTGTTATAAAAATAAATCACAAACAATCTGAGTATCAATAATGTGTTGATTTCAAACTTTCTTGAATAAAAGGAAAAATCCAATCAACATAACTCATCTGAATTCTTGGTGCTTTACGTCCTCTCATTTCTGAGACAGTCTTATTTATTAGTTTAATGCTCTGCGACTCTGCTCTGTCCTTGCCCTTCATTTTGTAGATCTTTCTTCCCAAGTTTTTTTTTTTTTTGTGGCATGATTTGATGTGCTGTTATTGTCTTTTGTTTCTCTTTTGCTCACAGCATGAAATCATTCATGAAAATCAATCCAACCCCCCCCCCCCTATGTTACAAAACGTAGCCTTCTGCTGACCTCAATAAATTCACCAGTGAGCGTTAAACATTTCAGTTAGTGCCCCGAAAGTGGCCTTTCCACAAACATTGTCCTTCGTTAAAGAGGGGCACTTAGAGTGCTCAGTGTGCTCGTGCGTCCGTGCGTGCTCGTCTGTGCAGAGGAAGCAGTGCGCTATCCTCTTCTTGTATCTTAATAGAATTGTGGCCCCATTGGCCATAACCAACGCTTGGGCATTTTCATTTACGTTTATGGTATTGTAAGGAGAGTGATTCTGCCCTGTTTGACCTTTTATCTGGGAATCAAATGAAAGATTTTCCCAGGAATGACAAAAGTCAGCATGTTTTTTTGTTTTTTTTTTTCAAATGGAACTTTTATGAAACCTATTAACTCCGTCACGCCTGTTTTGTTATAGTGCATGTTGTTTTAACATCGGCTCAATGAATTGGCATGAAGGATGAAAGGATTGTTTTCAGCTTCACCAGCTCTGACCAGTGACCGGGTGATTGATTTAATATCAAGAAATCAGATTGTATCTGTTGTTTTTTTTTAGGTAAATTTTTAAATTTGCACCATTTTGTACAATCTGTTATATCAGGCTCTGTTCAAGTTTGGAGAAGTTGAACCCATATTCTTCAATCCTGCTCTGATCATGAGCACCATCCGCTTCACTGTATTCTATTATAACTTCTGCTATTACTCCTTTATCTTGAATCTAAACACCTCCGCACTCACAACCCATGCATGCCTTACATCTAGTCTTCATTAGGTAGAACTGCTGCTTAAATTTAATTCACTTGCAGTTGTTTTTTTTTCACAGAACTCTCCAGCACCGTTTGCTCTCTGGGAGGAGATACTATCTGGCAACTGATTTTAATTTGTATTTCACACTTGATACAAAAGCAATGAAGAAATCGGATCTCTTTTATTCCTCCAGTGAAGAATAAAAGAAAAGCACCTGCACTTTTAGCAGGGTGGCTGCCTTTGAGGGAACAGGTGTTTAAGGAAAACAGGAGCACCTAAAGACACCTTAAAACAAGTTGTCAATCTCAAAAGAAAAGGCTGGCAAAGTGCAGCCTCCCGTATGCAATTGTTTTGTTAATGGAGAATCTTGGAGAAGCAGAATAGCAGAGCTACGTGTGAATCTGAACATAAAGGGTTAAATGAAAGATATCAGCTTTAGAAGGTCTGACAAGTAAAACGAGGCGACAAAAAATGAGTAGCAGTTAAAAGCCAAGATCCTCCGCGTGTACTTATCTGGACCTTACCACTAAAGCAAGAAAAGAGGATTGTTGAAACATTATGAAATGGATTTTTTTCATATTTTAATGGAATTAAATAATGCACTTGAGCTGAGACAGCAGGTCTCATGTACAATCACTTCAACATAACTTTGTAAGAGAAACCGCGTTAAGGATCCAGACAGTGGCATACATGCATTTCTATGAGCTTTCTTATATTTGGCTAAATGTGTCAGATGTATTTGGCTGGACCTAATGTTTTTTTTTCCTTCTGTTTCTAATAGAAAACCATGCCAAAAGGAATCTAAACCCAGATTCAGCTCTAAGGTTTTACTTATCTGGTCCTTACCAAGTCTTAAAATTAAGGAAATGCAACCTCAAATAAAATATAACATACTGTGTTATTAGTTACAAATACTAAGCCAATTAAATTAAGCCTACAATTTAATACCTACCTTTAGAACCACCTTTGGCAGCAATGAGTTGAAGTAAATGTTTTCTGCAGGATGATATCAGTACCGGAGAGGTTTTGGCCTACTCTTCTTTACAACAGTTACTTTTTTTTTTGCAGTCGAGCCGATGCCAGTCCAACTGAGGCAGAGCCATCGTCACTTCCTGGGCTTATTAGAGCCAATCCAGGTGCTCCTGCGTTGGAATGGGGAGGCGAGTTTTACAATTCAGCATCTCTCTGGTTTGTTTTATGGCTCGTCTCATTAGCTATGTTAGGGATGGGCTTATTTAGCCTAAAACTGCCGTTTACACAGATATGGCAGATTCTGGTTTATATTAACCACCGTTACCTTTGGCGTCGTCTCTTGCTCGGAGGTTTGTCAGCATAACCGACTCACCGAACACAACTGAACGGCCAGTGATTCGTCAGCTTCTACTAGTCCTGTCGCTTTGACAAACATACCAAATTACCCTTGAAAATCTTATCATAACAGTTTCCTCTCTTAATGTTGAGATAAAGTTTGTTTTGTTGACCGGTCTACAGTTTTACATTGTTCTTAGACTTGTTAAGCCTGATTCTGGTTGTTTAGGTTGCTGACTATGACTGAAGATTCGCATTCACAGTTGTTTATTAGTATGTTCAGGTTAGGCCATTGTCATATATTCAGTGAATGGAGTATTGATCCTGACGCAGCTCAGGATCAATGCACTGACACGAAATGTCTCAACAGTGTATATGTGACTTTGCAAGTGTAGTCATTGCGCATGAAATCCTGTCCTCTGGCTGCATTAGCAGTCAGCTCAGAGGACATCTGTTTGCAGATAAACAATTACGTTCTTCCAGTCTTGTGTAGTTTCTGTTCACAGCTGAGCTGTGAATGGATTTTTTTTTCCATCATTTGTGCTCCACACATTATGGATTTCGCACCTGACTAAAGAAATAGGAAGTGTTATGTTTCCATCATGATGCAATATCATGGGAAGGTCGGAGTTGCGGCACACTGGGATTGTACAGGAATGATTTTTCTGTGTGCTAATTGTATCTATTGCTCCATTTAAGCCTCAGCCCGGTTTAGCTCGATAAGCAGTAAAACAGCTAATGTGGCCTTTTATTTATCTCTAGAGCAGGGGTGTCCAAAGTCGGTCCTCAAGGGCTGGTGTCCTGCAGGTTTTACATGTTTCTATGCTTTAACACACCCTGACAGACATGGCTGTGTCATTAGAGTTATGCAGACCTTGATGAGGGGCTGACGACAACCATTAAGAGTGTGAAAACAGGGAAACATCTAAAACATGCAGGACAGTGACCCTCAAGGACCGACTTTGGACACCCATGCTCTGGAGTATTCTGGTGTACATGGGAGTTCATGGTCAGCAATGACTGCAAGGGTTCCAGCCCCAGTGGTTGCATAAAAAAACCAAATCATTGTCCCTCCACCACTGTGTTTGATAATTGGCTTGATGTGTTTTTGTATGCGACACTAGACATTGTAGCTAAACATATCCAAGTTGGTCTTATTAGTCCAAAACGAATCGTTTCAGAGGCCTTGTGGTGCATTCAAATGCAACTCTGCAAACGTAGGCTGTGCTGTCATGTCTTTGGAGAGTATCAGCAGCTTTCTCCAAACAACGCTTGTGCAGTCCTCTTGAATAGTTTAGAGATACATGCAGTGTCATTCTAATTAATTTTCCTTTTAAAGTTGAGTCATACAGCTTTTTAGTGAAAATGTTCTGGTCATGCAGTAAATGCAACTGACCTCTAACAGGACTTTGAATAAGAAATAAACACTGGAATGGCCCAATGGAACCCCTCCAACTGTATATAAACTCAGGTAATAGTGACAGGTACTAGTTTTGTTTTCCCCTCGTCACTGAAGAGTCGCTTATCTGCATCTGGCATTACGGATATTTGTGGGGGTTATGTGGTGCACAGGACCAACTGAAAGGGAGGGAGGTCCTGAAATACAAAGCAGACAGACAAGTGAGAAGGAGAAAGGGGAGGTCTTTTGGCCACTTGTGGCCTTCTCAACGCAGGCACAAATCATAGAGGGACATGGCAATTGGAGTGACAGATGAACAATGCTCCCATTTTCCAACCCCCTGTGAACAGGCCCATCCATCACAGCAGGGGAGGTTAATTCAATTCATCAGCTTTTTGTCTCCTTGGGCCCCCTAATACCACTCAAGCAGGACTTATGTTTTTGGATGTGATCTGTGCTCACTTGACGGAATTAAAAACATTATCCTCAGTATTTTACAGATTTTACCAACAGGACCATCCAGCACTTGTGCTGCAATTCTGAATGAGAGGCTTGCTGAAAAGGCAGGCAAAAACCTAAAGTTTCAAAACCATTTGCTAAAGCAGGGCTGATGGTTAACCAGACCAACAGGAGTTTCATTTGATATATTGGAGCAGTCAAATTGTGCGAAGACAGAGAAAAGTATTCAGATCAGCCTACAGGATAAATGTATGATTTTCTTTAAGTTAAACTGATTTTCATTTGGCCATCTACAAAAACAGACACTGCGTTTGGCCAAGTAGCCTCTTACCACCTTAATGTACAAGGTTGGTCTGCGACGAGTACGGAAAAGGATCCAAACGCGGAGTAACATAGGCAACATGAAAGTTGCCATTATGCTTTTGACTGTTCTGTAGGAGTGCAAATACACAGCCTGAGCAAGTGGCATGAACCGCGTTAGTGATGGCATCTAGTGGCCAAAATGCCAATTACAGGAGTCCATCAAGGAGGAGAGTTTGCATTTTCCAGGCGCAGGGCCAGTTAGGACTCACGCATGCACACGAGTCATAGCTTTTTTGGATTTAAAAGTCTTCTCATTTTGTATATGGACAAAAGATTTTAGATCTTTGAGCTAGCCTTGAAAACTGAAAGCAAATTTAAGTTTGCTTTGAAGGTATGGCTTGCCACCATCATTAAATACGCCCAAAAGTGTTGGGGAGCCCATCCGTGTAGTACACATCTCTGGGTACATTTAAACAGCGGTTTTAGAGTGATCTGTCATCAATACAAAAACAATGTCAGAGTTTCAGCATAATCACTTTATTTACATTTAAGCATAAGTCTTCTGGGGCTGATAATGAATCCTGCCTCCTCGCCAGACACACAGGTAGTAGGCTGTGCCCAGAAATCCCAGGACAGACACCAACAGAACGGCCGTTACCAGGACAATTTTCCACACTTTTGAGTTGTGCACTTCATTAGAACCTAACACACACACACACACACACACACACACACACACACACACACACACACACAAAAAGAAACACCGTCATCTCACATGAAGCTCAGATAAAATACAAGTCAACCCGTTTGTCAGCCCACCTTGTTCCAGCAGGAGACTTGACTCTGGAGTAGTCTGCAGGTTCTTGTCATCAACTGCATCAACCTGCATTCCATCCACTTCTGATGAGTTTGCATGCAATACATAGTTTTCTTCTTCTTCTTCTTCATCTAATGGAAACTCTCCGTCTGTGTCGTAGTACTGCGAATTCTCATCCATAATCCACTGGTTATTGGAGTATGACGGAACACCTACAAAAGTTGAAAAAAAAAAAAAAACCCAGAGTTTGAAGGTAAGAAGAAGAGCACAAGCACACCTCAGACAACAGAAGAGCAGCTTCTGCAATCTTATTCATACCTGTTTGACCCAATGATATGGCCAAATGTGCCAAAAACACAAAAAGAAGCACAAACATGATTGCATGCACTAGAAGCTCCCGTTCCTTTTGCTTTTTATTCGGACTCTCCATCAGCAGAAGTGGTTTCAGCTGTGCTCTGACTCAATCAAGGCAAATTTCTGCAAGTGGACTCTCAGGTCGTCTGGCGTCATTGGTTAAACTATCAGTGTGAATTACAACTCTCTTATTTACAGGTAACACGTAGTGAAGCATAAACTACGTGCACAAAGACCAAGTTCTGTGCTGCCAAATTGCACTTTAGTTTTCCTTGTTTCTTTTCTATTTTTCCTATGGCAGGTAATCCCAGCCTGTGTGGGGTTTTTTTTTTTTGTTTGCCTCTGTCCTGTTCCTGGTCTCAGATGGCCGCCCTTCCTGAAACTGGTTCTGCTGGAAACATCTTTTGTTAAGAGTTTTTTTCTTCACTGGTGTTGCCTGCCACCCCATGCACACACCCAGGACATGAGATTGAATTAAAGTGACGTTTAAATGTCAACCACTGGTTTCCTTAGCAATGCAGAGTTTTACAGACTGTTACGCTGATTTGGACTGCATTGAATTAGATTTATATGTCAGATTGAATTGCTTGGAATCGGATTTAGATTTGTTTGAACTGTATTCAATTAGACTTAAACTTGTTTACTTTCTCTTTAAGGTATCCGGAAATTACTTCTGTTGTAAACTGGTGACACAATTTAATTTAAATAATAGATAGAAATGTGATATCTGAAACGGAGATCAAAGAAGAGTAAGCAATTTCTGGGTGACATATATGTGGATATTTCAACAAAAATGAACAAAATACTGTGAACTGGCTCCAACTACTTCCTCTCGATCCCTCCAGTATTCCCTAAGAAAACCCACTCCATCCCTCCCCCTGTTACTGAATGGATGGAGCGATGTTGCTTCCAGGTTAGGGAACCAGGGTTGTGGTGAGGAGATTTTCGCTTACCCTACCTTTGAATGTTTGACAACTTCTTTTCAGCTCGTGGTCCTCCACCCATCCTTTTTATATACACTTGCTTAATCCTATAAGGGGTCACAGGAGTCTGCCCGGAGCCTATCCCAGCTCATTACAAGTAAAAGGTCAAATATGTCCTGAACGAGTTTTCTTTTACATTTAGCTCTTTTTATCTTTTGAAGAAATAAAGGTCATGTTTAATATAAAATGTGGAAAAGAAGATGATTGTAAGAAAAGTCACGCCACTGCTGGCTTTGGCTTCAGTTGAATAACATTTATGTGCCTTTACACCTTAAAGCCTTTCCTTTTCCTAATGTTAAGTTTTTTGTTTAAATAAAATAAAGTAATTCACACAGGAAATAAGTAAAATTTTTTACACACACACTGAAGACTTCAGTATGCATTTCAACGAAAGAATAAAAACAAGGGCAAAAATGATCAAATTCACAAGCTTTTTAATCAGAAATCTTTATTCATAACAAAAAGAAACGGGAGTGTGAGATGAACATATTTGTTCATGTATATATATTTATTGAGAAAAAAAAAACAAACAGATTTTTGCTAAAATAATGCCCAGGTGTGTCATAGCACAAAAAATTAACAAAACATGTATTCTGCATTTTTCTCGCTGCCTTTCAATGGAAGACCATCAGTTCTCTTTTTATTCAAATTTAAATCACGTACCCACATTCTTTACCGGAAAATAATCCCATCAAAGTTCACAATGAACAAAATATTCTTTTTTTTCTTTTGTATGACACAGCATCTTAGAACTGACTCTTATAAAATATACAGTATAATCATTCCTATTTTCTGCATAAATATTACTCTGACTGACACAAGCTTTTAAGATGTGAAACATTTATTTGGTTAAGCTGAAAAGTAAATTCAAATCTTCTGAATTAATGACAGAAACACATACAGCTTGTTGAGTTGCATGTTTTTGATGATCAGTGCGTGTTTGTGAGTGCTTAATAACCAAACTTAAACAAAAAATTGCATATTGTCTCTCAAAGTTGAGTCAAAACATTTTGACATTTGCTGCTGGAGAGACAGTTTTAGTTATAGATGTGTCACACTGGCCGGTCTCACATACTTCCATCACATCACCGTATTCACATGGTGATTCCACGCGTTGCAGAGAATCCTGGACATTAAACTATGATGTAAAAACAAAATTATGGCACTGCGTAACTGTTGTATCTTTACTACTCCGACTAACAGGAAATCTCAACTTTAAGAAGAAACAAGAGGAGTCAAAGTCAAGTTAATGACTTTGACTGAGTGAACTGGCTTTACGGCCTGATCACGGTAACACTGATTAAATCCCCAAGTGTGTGTGTGTGTGTGTGTGTGTGTGTGTGTGTGTGTGTGTGTGTGTGTGTGTGTGTGGTGTGTGTGTGTGTGTGTGTGTGTGTGTGTATATATATATATATATATATATATATATATATATATATATATATATATATATATATATATATATATATATATATATATATATATATATATATATATATATATATATATATATATATAACCATAATGTCTTGAAATGAAGCATAAACCAGAGCCCAGCTTTGGCCCCAGAGGGCAACCTTGGAGGCTTTCCGTGTCTTTAAAGTTTTATTGCTTTTAACTTGTACATTATACAGTATGGCTAAGTGATGAGTAGCAGGTTGTCCACAGTGTGGATTTGCCACTTTCAATTGAGGCTGAGCGACAAGTTATTAAAAAACAAAATTAAATTAAAGCTACTAGCAGCTTTGCTTCCCTGTTTAAAAATGGTGCTCTTTATTGGGTCATGGTGCCGATCGTGTGACAATTCCTGCCACTATTCTTCGTTAAAATCAGAGGTCCACGATATCAATGTCTGCATTTAGTTTCAGTAAAAGTCACTTGGGACCTCAACTGAGACGGTACAAAAGAGAGCCATCTGCCATATCGCACTGTACCGAAGCTACAATATGAAGGAAAATGCCACGAAACTGTAGGAATACATCAGGATACTGAAACCCTGCCAGAGGAGAAGGAATTTGTACAGTTTTTATACTGTTACGTTTCCATTTAATCTTCTTTCTGTGATGCAGCCCAAATTAAGTATCCCCAGGATGTTGCTGCACACAGCAGGATTTCACTTTTAACAACTTAATCCAATTCATCCAACCATTTTCTAAAGCGTTTTCACCCCGGTCGGGGTCACAGGGGGAATGAAGCTTGTCCTCGCTGTCACTGAGTAAGACGCAGGATACACCCCAGTCCATCACCGGGTACAACCCAGTCCATCACCGGATACACCCCAGTCCATCACCGGATACACCCCAGTCCATCACCGGATACACCCCAGTCCATCACCGGATACACCCCAGTCCATCACCGGATACAACCCAGTTCATCACCGGATACACCCCAGTCCATCACCGGATACACCCCAGTCCATCACCGGATACACCCCAGTCCATCACCGGATACACCCCAGTTCATCACCGGATACAACCCAGTCCATCACCGGATACACCCCAGTCCATCACCAGATACACCCCAGTCCATCACCGGATACACCCCAGTCCATCACCGGATACACCCCAGTTCATCACCGGATACACCCCAGTCCATCACCGGATACACCCCAGTCCATCACCGGATACACCCCAGTACACCCCAAAGTGTTTCTGCACATGTTCCTGTCTTGTAGAGAACATACAACAGAAAACAACAGAAAAGGGCCCTTTTTTCTTTTTATTGTGACATAACAATGCTAAACACCACACCACCGAGTTTCCCTGGCCCAGTATATATAAATTTCAATTCTACCTTAAAAACTATATGTTTCCCTAAGTGAGTGTGGCATTTTCCTCTGTGAAAGCCTCCTTTTACACAGCTTCATGACAATCAGTGCTGCTCTACAGACTGGTGTTGTTTGTCTGTCCCGGACCACTCCTTCCTTATTCGTGCTTCTTTCCCGCGTCGTAGACTTTCCGGAGGCTCGAGTCCAGCAAGAAATCCACTGACCTGTGGTGTGCAAAAAGTGGGAGTGTTCGATTCATAATACACTATTTCATGATCGCCAGCAGGTTCAGCTTAACTTAAAACATACCAATTGTTTTACAGAAAACCTTGATTTTAAAATACAAGTACACCCATACCAACCTGTCTATTGGAGTAATGATGAAGGGGATGGTGGAGAGGCCTATGGCTGTTGTGGTCCACTTGCGAACAGGTAGAGGCCACTTGGTGGTTCTGCCCAGCAGGTACAGTGACGCGGCACAAACGCGGTTAATCGTGAAGCCTGGGATGATCACAGAGGCCAGGGCCTGCCAAAGAAATGTGTCCACGACTGCAGCCGCTACCCGCGTTGTCCTCCCTGGGTTGTCCCCATGAGCCTTGAGGAACAGATGGAGATTCGGGAAAACGAAGACCAATTTTCAAACTTAGTGGGTGCGCAAAATGACAGAAATTTATTTTCAATCTGGTCAAACTAGAGACAAGCAGTCAAAAATAGGCACAATGATTTACAGTATATCTTAGTGGTTCCATAATAATGGAAACAAATGATAATATCTTACCACAGCTGCTTTCTTCCCTTTATCGACTGCATCAGCAGTAACATATGCAGTGGCCACCGCATAGCTGCCCCAGACCAAACTCACTGGTACCAGAGCACGAAAGGCCTCCCCGACTTCATTGGAATAGCCTATGGAAAAACATAACATATAACCAGCAAAGTCTTTAACTTCCTTTGTCTCCTCTAAATGTAGTCTTTATTAGCCACACAGCAATTAAATGCCTAGACTCAGACCTATAAAACCAACCATTAGTGCCATAATATGATTGAAATCATAGCTATGGTTTGTTGCCATTCGGAGTTTCTGCACATTAAATATTCAAAAAGCAATAATTTACAAAAGTAGACTAAAGGATGACAGCACCTGTGATGTGAAAATGAATCGTGTGCTGAATTTGCACTTTATTCCTCTGTTTCAAAAAACACAAGCAGCTGATAAACCCCAGCTCTACCTCGGACAAGACCTTAGTGGAAACAAAGCGAACACTGGCAAGATTAGAAAATAACAACCAGACTGGAAAGACTTGAACGTCCTTGATCTCTTATTAAGAAGTCCTCTGAGCCATATGCTGCGGAGCATGTACGCCAATGATAAAATTAACTCCAGTCGCACGGGGAGCCTTGTTTTTGCTTCAACAGTGACAGAACCAACAGAGCATGGTGGAGTCAAATTCTGCTGCCACCGCGTGAATCCATCACAATGAATGATGCTACTGGCAAAACTGAGGCGGCTGTTCAGACGCTGATGTTTACAGAGATAAATGTGAAAGGCAGCTGGTGACAGTTTTTTCAGCTTTTCCCCAGTAATGGCACATGTCTACATATTGAAGGTTATTCGTTTAAATGTAATACAGAATGTGTTGCACTTTGCATCATAACTCCCAAATCAAGCTTAAAGACAAGACTGATGTGGAAGGCAACGAACAGGCCAGTATATTTATATACATATATGGCTCAATAACTCATCAGCAGGTGCCTTCACTTGCCACTAATTCTGTATTCACACATGACCTTACCCAGTATGACAGGGAAACCCTGAATGAGTGAAAACAGCCACGGTTTGTCCAGCAAAGCAGCTCCAAGTCTTTTGTTTACAATGTTCTCAATGCCATCTGGAGCACATGTTGAAGAGTAAACATCACGACCAAGCAAGCTATGGTCAAAATTCAAGTGGGCATTTCATGCCAAGTTACTCTTCAATTGCTTTGTGAAACACCCTTTTCTTGCAGGATGTAAATAAAATAAACGAGAATCATCTCCAAGAGTCTAGTTTCAGGAAGCAAAGTTTATCTAAATGTTAGATGTGATGTACTGTACAATTATTTTAATCAAAAACTATAGATCTTGCTGTGAAAGAAAATAAAATCTTAATAGTAAGTTCCACTGAAAGACAGGAAAAGGTTAATATTTACAGCAGAGCAATGTCATAACAGAGAAAATTACACCCAGGCCAACTACTGGAGCTTTAGTTGTAGAGAGGTTGAGTTAATAGCAGGTTTATAAGAGCTGCGTTTGTGTAACGGTGTATGATAAAGTCAGAAAAGATAAGATTAACCATGGTGGTGTATAATGGGCCACTATTTGCTCTGTGCTCAGCAAGGCATGAAGGTGTGTTAGGGGGGAGTGTATTAAAAAGGTGATAAAGCCACGTGAAACTGATGAGAGCGGAGATAAGAAATTCAACAGTGGAAGAAAGAAGCAGGGTCTGGATGATAAAAAAAAAAAAAAAAAAAAAGATTAAAAGACTTTGCATAACTATGACTGACAGCCAACAAACAACCATGTCTGGTCGCTGATTGGCAGCTGGCTCACCTGACTATTAAAAGATTTATGTAAAAAAACATGAGAAATAAATGAAATCAAACATGATCTGAAAGCTTTTTAGAAGTATTACAAATCTGAATATACTACCAACTACTGTGTGATATTTTTCCGCAAATTACAAACCCCTAAAACATTTTAGGGTTCCAAAACATGAGGATAATGGCTTATTTGCAGATGTTTGAACTGGTCAAAATGGGAGCTTATAATATAAAACGGATACAAATAGCATTTGGTCAAGCTTCTGTTGCATAGGAATAATTCTGCTAAATATATGTGATAGTCAAATCTGAGACAAATGTTATGCAAAATAACTGAATCGTGCAATTGCAATAAAACATAGCTATCAATACATGACATTTACATAAAAGTCTATGTTTGAATTTTAATGAAAACGCATGCAAAGCAAGGTGAAGATGCTGTTAAGTTTAACAAGCTGACAAAGACAGTAAAGTAACAAAGGAAAAGTTTCATATTTCTGTTGCCAGCAAACCTGAGTGCAGAGATAAAAATAATCCTGTACAGGCAGGATTACGGCTGGAAGCAGACAGATTATGATTTTATGACGGGGATCAAGAAATGTACATGCAAGTACATAGTTACAGCTGCCCTCCGGGGGGGGGCTGCAGTGTAAACGCCCTTCAGAAAGGGTATTGCACATAGTCTCTTTCAGCTCATGGTGTGTGTTACTAATATTTACGTTAAAGACACGCTGTCAGCGGTGAAGTGCGCTAACACCACGCCGTGTCATCACCACAGTCGCGGTGGTGTATAATCTGGAGTTGGCTCATGTCTGGGCTGCGAGTTGCCGCCGCGACTCGCGTCACAGCGGCTCTTCCTGAAGTACGAACATCCGTCCCGAGCTATTCAGTATGTTCATAATCGTTGAACGAAACAAGCCGTGAGCAACATTTGTAGCCAGTCTATGACAGTCGGTGCGTCTTCTGGCAACAGATGCCCTTCAACAGACATGTTTGGCTAAAAATAGGTGTTTTTTTACGGAGTTCCCCCACTGTTCTGCGTTACCTCGGTAGCTAACGCACAGCTCCGGGGTCACACGGTGTACACTTCTGTTCTGCTACGTACTTTAAAACATTTACTGGGCCAACAGAAATTACATGAACTATGCATACCTAGAAAGCGGACCCATGTATCTCGATATATGTCAACCGCTTTGCTTGGGTTTTCTTCATTGGGATCCATGCTTCCCTCTACTCCATCCCCCGGTGATGTTCACGAAATCAGGCAACGCTTCGGGAATTCGACAGTGAGCGCGGTCAGTGAAGGGGGCGCGGTCGCGTTCTAAGGATCCGACTGGCTGCAGCTTGAACGCCCCACGACTTTTACCGTTTTTGTTAAAAACTATATGATCATTATACGGTAATCAACATGTAAGATTTGCTGTCGGAGGATGAGCGAAACGGGTCTTAATCTCAGACAAGGCAAATTAAATAGACATTTAAAATGTCAAATTATAATACATCTCCGCATGCATTCAAGCTGCCAGTGTGTCATTCATAATGTCAAATATAAATTATTTGCACATATGTTATGGAGAATTATGAACCACCGAAACATATTTTGAAATATATGCAATGCACAGCTCGTGTACTAGTTTTAAATATTGATTCAGCACCTCCAATAACACGCTTCTATTTTGATTGACAAGCACAATGACGAATAGCAGAGATTCATGCAAAAAACAATGGACCAATAGGGAAAAAGGATATGACTGTTTGCGGTGCGGTGATTTTTGACCCACGATGGTCGCCGTCAGCAGCAGCAGGAATTCTTGCGGCTCCAAACCACCGTCCGGGTTCATTTCCATGGGGTCGATAATGCCTTCTAAATTATATCTGACTTTCATTTTTCTCATTTTAACGATAAACAGGTGTTCTGCCGACGACGATCATGAAATGGAGGAGTTTCTGAAGCGGGAGTTTTCCCTTTCTAAGCCCTATCAAGGTATCTCCTCCGTACAGTGTCAGTGAGGCTGGGCGGCAGATGCTTCCAGAAGGATGCTTTTGACGATCTTAATGTGTCTGTGTTGCTTCTGTTTTAAGATTACATAAAAAAAAAATAGTGTGAATAAAAAGGACGCGGGAGGTTTTATGTTTCTGTGCTCCTGATATTAATCTGTGTCATATCGTAATTAAAACGTGAATCTGTCACATGCATTCACGTTCTTCGTGCTTGTTTCGCCATTTGTTTCTTATTTTTTTATTAATTTATATAATCAATTTTAAACCCTCGCCCACTTTGTTGCAGAGCCTATTTAACGTGAGGTTTAATGAGCTGTGATGATTTGTGAGCTTTTCTTGATGTATCATTTGTGGTCTCAGGTGTGGGATCTTCAGGCTCCTCCCACTGGGAACTGATGGGGGATGCCATGGTAACCACTGACCAGGTGCGACTCACACCTGACATGCAGAGCAGACAGGGGGCAGTATGGAGCCGTATTGTGAGTACACAATGTGAAAAACTGAATCTTGAGCATCCGTGATCTGTCGCTGAAGCTGCAACTATCAATCGTTTTAATTACTTGTTTGCGTGGTCATCATTACTTGTGTGGCACATTACAAGTGCGTTTAGATCTGACCCGGAGACAAGATGAAATATACATGCTGATCTATCTGAAATTAGATTTATTGATTTAATGTTCCTTGTGATCAATACCTGTGGACTAGTTAGTATTCTAAGCTTTCAATTAGATGCAGTATCAGTAGTGCAAAACAGACATTATTAAACAGCGCATTATATTCATAAATGTTCTGCAATGTTTTGTTTTTGTTTTGTTTTTTTAGAAGGAAGACAAAACCTATCTGCCCATAGTCAGGTCCAGGTCGTTAGTTTCTTATTGATTGACTAGTGATTTTCTGGAAAGTCCGCTTAAATCAACCCCACTGCACCAAACACAATAATTCACTTCAATTTTAACAGATTCTTCTCCATAACAGATACATTTTGCAAACACTACAAGATGTTAATTATGCAGTAAGTTATGGTTAGAAGTGTTGATTTTTTTAAGGCTGTTTAGCTGACCAATGTAATTGAATCAACATTGCACTATGGTTGAAAAGGCAAAGTTTTTATCAATATTATCAGTACGCGGTATTGCCTTAACTCTTCAGTTGACTTTTGAATTAATATTGATATGTTGGCAGTCAAAATTACATAATTCATGTAGCATTCTCAGTTAACTGTCAGCAAAGATATAATACATTGGACTAGGTGTAACCTCCTCTTAATCAGGCTGTGTTCAGTATGTTACATTGACCTGACGGTGTTAAAGGACCGCCGTCTTCATCACATGGAAAATTAAGACTTTGGGTGTAACAGGCTTTGATGACTTTTTTGTCCTGCTTCAAAAGCAGCCCCTAACTTTTGGCAAGTGCGTGATACCAATAGGGGTCAACTGAGCTATAATCAAAAAGCTCAGATCAGAGCTCATGCTCTTCTATGATTTGATAGTAACTCTTACATTTAACAGGCGTACAATAAGCTATTCCCCTATAAGATTTATCAAGGTCACCCTTCAGAAAATCTTTTAGTACTCCGAGTGTCATCTAGGTCAAAGATCCTATCATAATCTGCTGTAGATACAAACTCTAGCATTCATCAAATGTTTACCGTTTATGTTCAGAAAACTCCCCACTGGATAAAAACAATGAATAGGATTTGTTGCATTTTCATGTCAGTTCTGAAACATGGTTGAGGGGGTGTTTAATTGGTTGTAGTTTACAATTTGAACCGCTAGATGTCACTAGCTTCCAAACAGTGAAATGTTTAAAGTAGGGAACTCTTTAAAGTCATGTTGTTTTTCATTATTCTGATTTGTGTTTTTTAACTTGCCTTTTTCTAATAAGAGTAAATACTGATCAAACTTGGCACAGTCAGATAGATATAACAAAACATCTGTTGTGAGTATGTGAAATGGTGATATTTGCCATCAGTAACTGTAGAATACAGAGACAGATATTTACAGCAGTTTTTAAAAATATGTTTCAGATATGCTTTTTAACACACATTTTGACAGACGGTGATAAATGTAAGTGGCGGGCAGATACGATTAAGATCAACGTGATAACATTTTATCACTAAACGTCTGCTTTCTAACGGAGTTTGGTTCCCATTCGTCAGTTTGACTGCCTCCGTCTGTCATCTTTGCTGCAACCCTGCTAGATTTTATCTGAGACCGTCCTCATTTGATGAAAAACCTCATATTTCTCACATTTCTACAGTTGAATATTTATATTTTATTTTACCGTAAAGCACTTATTAAATACAGGATATTAAACACTAAGTGCAAATACTTAGAAGAAGTTTCTGTTTGGATGTGTGTTTCCTCTCGTCTTGACCTCGAACCTAAACCAGTCAGTTGTGTTGCATCCACCTACAACTCAAGTGTTTAATGTCTTTAGCAATGATACATGAAATGCTGCGCTAAGGAACACCAGACCACTTAAAACCTGGTCCAGTTTTTCTTCATAAATGGGTCCTACTAAAGACCTCGACCAGCAAAAAGAACAAAAAAAAAAATATTGTATCTAAGTGTTTATTTTCTCCCTCGTACTATATTTTCAAGTTTTTATTTGTTTTATTTTCCAACTTGGTTTGCATGTTCAGCCATGTCATCTAAGGGACTGGGAGATGCAGGTGCACTTTAAGATTCATGGGCAAGGAAAGAAGAACTTGAATGGTGATGGGTTGGCCATTTGGTACACTAAAGAGCGCATGCAGAAAGGTAAATGTCATAGGACATACTGTGAATTTAATCATTTTTAGTGGAACACTTTACGACAAACCTCTTTAAGTATGTTATCAGCACTATGTCCTGACATGTGCTTGCAGGTCCCGTATTCGGAAATATGGACAACTTCACTGGCTTGGGTGTTTTTGTGGACACTTATCCCAATGAGGAGAAGCACATCGAGGTATGCCACATTAGTTCTGCTAAGATACCAAAGAAAAGTGGGGTGAATGGACAACTTCCACCAACTGCTGGGTGTTCTTGCAGATTTGTGTAAAGGGGTTGTATTTGTGTTCTTTTGTGCGATCGTTTGGAGACAGGCGCAGAAGAAGAGGTACACTCCCCGCACACAGGTAACCCAGCCCTTTGTCTAACCGTCACATCCAGCCTCCGATGGCCCTTCAGCATGGTTCTCTGAACACATTCGGCATCTCTGAAACACTTTTACTATTTGTGGCATTCTTCTCCTTGCATGTTTTGCTGTCCGGTTTAGGGATTGTCGTATTCAACGTAACGCACTATACATTTAATAAACAAAATGTTAAGCATACATGTACACACTAACTGTCAGTGCACGTTTCTAAATGTGAGCCCTGAAGACCGATGAGAACAACCAAAACGTAGTTTTTATACTGGCATTTAGAAAGCAAGCACATGCCCTCTGAGAAAACTGGTGCCATAGGTGCAAAATGCCTTCCATTCTTGCTTCATAAAGGATTTCATCTGCTTAACAGTTCTGGGACTCTTTAATATCAGAGTCTTGCTGTTGTAATTTATACAGAACATCATGTGCCACTATCTTGCTGAAATAAGCAAGGCCTTCCATTGTATGAGTGGCAGCATACTTTGCTCAAAAAGCTGCTCGTCCATCCTTGAGCTTCAGTGGTGCCTTCACAAATGTACAAGTCACTCATGCCATCACAGATAATAGCTTTGAGCTGTGAACTGAATTTAATTAGTCATTTGTGCAACCATTTGACAGTTTTCTACTTCACCTCAGTTCATCTTCAATTATTATTTTTTTCTTTGCATGGTAGAGATTTTACTTGTGTGTGCAGTTATGTTAATGGGTGAGCTGTTTATTCACAAAGGTATTTTAGAAGTGTTTCTTCGTAACCCTAATAAGTTGTGAGTTGTGAGATGCTCCAACAAGTAATTTTCAGCAAGACAAACAATATATTTTTTAAAAAGAAATCTTAGTTTCAATATTTACTACAATATTGGGACTATTTTCACTTGAGGAAAGCATTGGATTCTGTTTTTGTATACATTTTCCATCCTTTGGGAAGGTGATTGTATTGTGACATCATAAATGACGCTGGCCACGAACAGTTAAGACGCTTCCATGATCTTGATCATTGTAATGACACTATCCTCCTCATCTCTCCACAAGAGGATCTTCCCCTTCGTCCTCGCCATGGTTGGAAACGGCAGCATCAGCTACGACCACGAGCGGGACGGTCGGCCCACGGAGCTGGGCGGCTGCAACGCCATGGTGCGCAACCTCAAGCACGACACGTTCCTCTTCATCCGATACGTCCGCCGCAGGCTCACGGTGAGAAACCTGCACTGTGAGCCCTATTTCAGATTACAGTGCTCAACACAAACAGACACTTACACATGTCCTCCACTCATAAACTTCAAGAATACTCCGGGTCACTTCGATCAGCCAAAACCTTTTTATTTATTGCAGATTATGCAAAAAAAAAAAAAACAACCAATGTCTAATATACGAGTGGTTTCTTGGTTTCCATCTTTTTGGCCTAGAAGTCAACATATTTTATGTTCTTTGGCCCTCTGAAAGGCAGTGCAGTCACTTAAGTCCCCCTGTCGAACAGGTAATGATAGACATCGATGGCCAGCACGAGTGGAGGGACTGCCTGGACATACCGGGGGTGAGGCTGCCGCAGGGCTTCTATTTTGGAGCTACAGCAATCACCGGAGACCTCTCAGGTAAACAACATTTAGCTTCCTGTCAATAAAGCCTGCTGCATCCCGAACACTGCCGGGACTATTTTTAGGCACGTCTCGGTGACTTCAGCACGGACTGATACGCTTATACAAGATACCAGTGCTTCACACTATTTATCTTTATTTATTCTTCGTCTCATAGGGCAAATTAACAGCGTATCTTGTTATCTAAAAACATGTAATATTCATACATAGAGATCGACTAACGGATCTTAATCTGTTTTTGTTTTGTTTTTTTCATTCTACCAAAATGGACCTTTGAATAGATTAGAAAATGTATCTGTGTGAATATAAAGAAAGTGAGATTGATGAGATAAAACGTTCTTCACCAGCTTTCTGTGACACACATGCTGCTTGTGTGTGTGTTATTTAATTTATTGGTACCTTTTCACACAAAGAGGCCCAAAGATGTACAAATTTGGTACAGCACCTTAAAAATGATTATATTTCAGATTCCGCTGCTAAAAACTGCACAGTTATGGGGGTTACATGTATTCTTAACGCTTTCTCTGAACTTGATTGAAATATTAAAACATATATTTGTTCATGAAATGTGCGGGATTATTGAGGTGTATTTATAGTGGAAATGATCCCTTCGTGCCATAAGGGCTTCAGAGTAAACCTACAGCTTCTCCTGGTTTAATATCTGCAGATCTGTGGCTAAACCGAGTAGATCTGCCTCTGCAACCACACTGACTGGCTGCAGCTGGTGTGTACATACGGATCATAATTGTCTCTTCAAAGGGATGCTTCAGATCAGCTTCGACAGACACAGCTGGTGGTAAAGTGTATGTCTGTTTAAAAAAAAAAAAAAAAGAAAATTACCGGTAAATCTTTCCAGGTTAGTTGGCAGATGAGTCTAAAAGGTTGTTGATGTTTTTTTTTTGTTTTTTTTTAGCTGTACACAATATCCGAAAGAACTTTGTGGCATGTGTCCCAGAACCAGAGCTCATAGGGAACCCCCCCAGCTGCTGGGCTCAACTGGTCAGAGCTGGTTTGGCACCATGACTGGGACCGAGACAGTTTTAGGCTGGCGGTTTTAATGCTGTGACCTCTGTCTTTGCCAAATAAAGAGCTGCAGTGTGAGACTGAAAATCACACCTGATCACTTTGGATTGCTTATGGTATGTTTTGTTGTTGTTTTTTTCTTTCCTTATTTTAATCACATTTTCTAATTCTCAATTTATAGACAACCATGATATAATTTCCCTGAAACTCTATCAACTAACGGTGTTGCGGAGTCCAAAGGAAGAGGAGGAGGAGGAAGAGGAGGAAATAACAGTACCCAGTGTAGACAACATGGACCTCCTAAGATGTAAGACACCCCCGCCCCCCAACACACACAGATGATTCAATTATTGTACTGTTTATCTTTTTTCTTCTTCTTTTCATTGGTCCAGTGGGTCAGAGTGAAGAAGGGATGAGTGGAGTAGCACTTTTCTTTACCGTGCTCTTTTCCATGCTGGGTTGCATCTTCCTCGTCGTCATCGGTCTGGTGGTCTACAGCCAGTGGACCGAGAGCCGACGCAAACGCTTCTACTGACGAACGTAAGGAAGGAGATGGTGACTGTGATCAGTGACTGCTGTCGCCCGTAGATCCAAACAGCGGCGAGACAAAACTGAGATGTCGCCATTGGTCAGCAGAGAGGCGGGCGGGCGCGTTTGACTGGTAAAGGAGTACGTTCACTTCAACCTGCTGCCACTGGCTGCATTTTACATTTTGTCTGCAAGCTGAGCCTGACATGCCAACTCAGCCTTACCATCCCCTCCTCGGTCCCCGTTACACAACAGATACACAACTTAGGAGCAGCTACGGTTCATTTTTGTTGAGGTCCACTGCATGTGAAAACTGACATTTATCAAATACTCTTTTCTGAAGCAGGATGGGTGAAGCTGGGATGTCATCCTGTGGGAGTTGTTAAATAAGAACAGATTGCAATGATCTTCAAGTCATTTAAACCCTTTATTTAATTAAAAGGTAAAGATTTATATCAAAGGGTAGGGATGGGCTTTTTTTTTGTTTTTAATTGATGGTCATTATAGATTGAAAGTCAGTTACATGTTTCAAAACAGCTGAACTGGGAGCATGTGAAAAATATGAGCCAAACTCTTGAGCAGAGTTGCTAAAAGAAGATATAACGCTACGCGGGTGTTTGTGTCATCCACTGTTTTCAGTGAGAGACGCGTCTGGACTGCAGGGAGACCTGCTTGGCACCTGGAGTCTTTACAAGTACAGAATGTTGTGTGGCATCGTTTTGCTGAAGTAAGGAAGACCTGCCGCAAAAATGTTATCTGGCTGGCAGAACATGATGCTTATTGGTATGTTTACCTTCACAGATGTGCAAGTTACCAAAGTCGTGCGCACCAGTGGATTCTTTCCCCCACAAAAAAAACAACCTACATCTACACCACCTACATGAATGCTGTTTTTTTTTTTTTCTAATAGGTCAGACAGCTCCTTGCCTCAGGCAGCATCTATCATCTCCAAACAGAATCACAGAGTTGAATTAGTCAGCGTGATCCTCCGGTGTCAGTGAAATGTCCTCAGTGGAGGACACTGTTCTGTTTTTAATGTTGTACCAATTTTTGAGGGCCTGGAGATCGCTCGTGTTTAGTTTTGCTTTTTAACCTTATCCATTGCAAAAAGAGATTTGTTTTTTTTTCCCCAATCTTCTGCATCGCAGACGGGAGGAAATCCCCAGATTCCCAGATAGATTTGAAGTTGTCGAGTGGTACATTTATTCTCCCATATTTTTACATCTGAAAGAGTCAGCATTGGATTTTCCACTACACAACTTAGTTACCTGTTATTGGCTCTGTCTCAACAATTTTAAGACGTGTCAGTGATCGGCTTGAAAAAATGAAGACGTATCGTCTTTTGAAAATGTTGTCTTTGTGCAATTTTATTTTGATCAAAAATGGGGCTTAAATGACTTGCAAATTGTTACAATCTACCAGATTTTGAATAAAGAAAACCCACTTATTTACCTGTCCTTGTTCCCTGCAGATTCATCTGCACTGTTCTGTGCATTAGAGAACTCAACTGTGTCTTCTATTCTGCCCCCTTATTTTCTAATGCTGCCGTACTAATATTGTACTTTTATTGACCATAATTCTTTAGGATACTGCTTAAGAGTATCCTTTTATCAACTATTCTTCTCACCTTTTGGAGAGACTTAAATCATGCCTACTGCAACAATTAAGTTCCCTCTAAGGATTAATAAAGTATTTTAAGCTGAATTTATGTAAAGCGTATGAGAAACTGAATGTTCATCAGTGCGTGTGCTGATGGCCAAGAATTTGGGGGTTTTCCAGGAAATATAACATTTTAATTGTTCTCTAACTTTATCATTGTTGCTCAGAGTTTTCCCAATATATCATTTCTGTTCCTCTGGGTTTTTGTGCAATATTTGAGAAACTAGTTTTAAGCAGAACTTTCCAAATGTATTTGAAATGGATAAACTTGCATGTCTGATATGCATGTTTGCACTGAAAGGAGAATCCAGATTCATACTAGCATTGTAACAGGAATCACTGACTTTATGTCCTTTTCACTCTAGAAAACTAAAATGACCTTTTTAGTCTGAGTTTCTATTGTTGCGAGTAAACACTGAAAATGTCCAGCAGTGAACAAAGCACACGCCGGTCTGACCTCTTGCTCTTCCAACATCAGGCATTGACGAGGTGTTTTTGCAGCTCAGTCTTCACACTGTATACGTCTGTTCGGGAAATGGTTGCATAGTTCCTGCCAACTCCGTGTTTTTTATTTTTTATTTAACTTAACTGCTTTGGTTGTGCAGTTTGCAAGGACTTCCTTATTTCTGTAACTTTGACAATGTACCTTATTTATATCATTTGTTGTAGCTACTGTGTGAAACCTTGTGTACTTCATGTATTCATACAGTGAGATGGAAATTACAGTTTTCACATGCAATAAATTTATCTTGTTTCTTTAAAAAAAACCACACACTACCTAGGTAATGTTGCTCACCGTGTCCATCCCTTTATCTTCTGATGGCTACTTCCAGCAGGAGGAAGCACCACGTCACAAAGGTCAGATCATCACAATCTGGTTTACTGAACATGTCGAGTTCACAGTCACCGGTTCACGTCAATCACCTTTGGGGGATGTGGCGAAGCGGGAGATTTGCATCGTGGATGCGCAGCTGACAAATCTGCAGCGACTACATACTGGTATCATGTCAGTGTGGAGGGAAAACCTCTGAGGATTGTTTTCTACACCTTATTGAATCTGCCACAAGTAATTCAAGGCAGTTCTGAAAGCAAATGTATCAAGATGTGTCTAATAATGCATCGAATGACGTGGCCGGTTAGTGTACGTACACTATATACATTTACTGACGTTTGGGATATGAGGAGAGTTTTTTTTGGTGCATCATTGTTTCATGATGCAGTTTTTCACTTTGTTTCAAATTCGTTTTGGCACAGAAATAATGATCTTCTGTAAAATCTACTCTCAACTCTCAATTATGGATGGCAGTGACGAACTGTATTCTCCTACACTGATTTCCAGAAGTGCTTCTAAGCGATGAAGTGATCTCCTTTACAGACTCGTCGTGTTTTTCATGCAGAGCCGTCTGAGGACCTAAAGATCACAGGTGCGTACAAGTGATTTTTGGCCCTGTCCTTACAAAGATTTCTCCACATTCGTTGACTTTTTTGATATTATCACGATAATATGAGATTTAGAGTCAACAAAGAAATATAAACTTTAAAATAATGAAGTTGTGGTATATTTTTCATCGTATATAGTTTAAAAATAGCAACGAACTAGTCTCATGAAGGTAATATTTGTGCATGGCTGTACAGTATTAAAAACCCCCACTATTTTTCCACAGTTTGTTAAATCTTGCCAGATCTGCCCAAACAAACAGGATGCTTTATTTGTTAGAGGTCAAGTTGAGGTCTCAAGTTCTCAATGTGCTTTCTGTTACACGGCCTCTCTTAAAAAGACTTTTCATAGTAATTTGCCTGTATTCTAAGACGCTAATCTCACTTCTTATTGCTTTTTTCTTGTTAATTTAAAATTTCAGGCAGCTGCTTAGAAGAAAGGGGCGCGGCTTTCGATTTGTGGAACAAGGTATGAGATGAGTCAAAAGATTTGGAGAAAAAATAAATGTTCTAACAGTTTTAAATCCATACATTTATGAGACATCGATAGAATAACAAAAGACATTGTTTTAAGTTAAAATTATTTATTTTTCATAAAACATGTCAAATTAAAAGGTAGGTGGATAAATTCAGGAGAATTTAAGTCAAAAAACTGCAAACTGGTCAGTAGAGTGCCAATGTTTTTCCCCCCTTTTTTATTTATTTTTTCATTATATCTTTTATTAAAAATAGAAAAATCAAATACAAATAATGGCCCAGACAACACACAGCCACAAAGACGTGTTACCAAAACCAATTTTTTTCTTTTTTTTTTCTTTTTTTATTTCATTTGTCAGTGCTCTTTTTTTTTTCTCTCTCTCGTTCCACTTTACTCATTTTAGTGTATTTTAACTCATCACGGAAAACTGGGATGTTTCTCAATTTGGAAATTAGGAACATCCACTGGTTTTATATTGTGAAGGGTTGAGTGGGAATTTTTCTTTTCTTTTTTTGTTTTGTTTTTAAGTACAATTTGCAGGTGCGGACAAAAACATCACACTTGACAGGTCAAAGTTACGGACTGATCGAAGTCGAGACACAGAGAAGTCCATCATCTCAGCATCTTCTTGTCTAATATACAGAAATGTGAAAAACAAAAGTACACCCTCTTTCAGTTCTCAGGTTTGACATATCAGAACACAAATTAATATTTAAAAAAGAAAATTCCTAAAATTTCATGAATACAACCTCAGATGAACAATAACACACACTGGACAAGATCATTATCAGCTGAACAAAACCAAGTCAAACTGCAGAAGCATTTTAGTTTGAATCTGGAATAAAAGCTGCAATCAATAGATTGATAGATCCACCTTCATTAATTTCATTGTTTCTGCATCATGTTTTTGGCATCTCATTATGTGAAAATTCTGTGCATTTCTCTGTCCTCTTGTTTACAAAACTCCACTGAGTTAACAGACATGGGCATTTGAAAAGCACAGCTTTTGTGTGGTTCTGGTCCCACCAGAGTATTTCACTTTGGATCTGAGCTCCGACTGGGCCCCTGCAGCACCTGGTTCTCTTTCTCACCCATTCTGTTCTAGATTTGCTGGTGCGTTCAGGGTTAATGTTATGCTGCGTGAACCAATTTCACTCAAGCTTTACGTATCAGAGGGCTTCACACTCGACTCAACGATTGCAAAGTACATACTGCAAAATAAACCCAAACCACCGTCCATCCTCCACCATGCTTGACCATTTGGCAGTTTGGATCACATGTCGTGTTTATCATTTGTCAAATGTGATGCCGGGCATTATTGCCAGTCATCCCCACTTTGGCAACCCTTCCCATCAAGCCATACTTTTGAAGTCTTTGTCTAACTTAACTGTCTCATAAACTTTTAAAATGAGATGCACATATTCACACCTGCAGAGTCTGAGATGTAGCCTTTGGCTCAATATTCCACGGCGGCCTTGGGGTGAACATGCTGGGATGTCCACTCCTGGGAAGATTGGATTTTTTTTCAAGACAGTTGCCACTCACTTTTGACTCTCCAAGTCTTCTTTAAGATCATTGCTGTGTCTACTACTGTCTTTTTGTAACACACCTGGAAGCAGTAGTAATAATAATTTTAATGATTTTCTGCACATTTGCTTCTGCATTTTGGCTTAGCTTTTGTTCAATAAAGCCATGCACCATTGCTCATATAGGGTTGTATTTGCCTAATTTTAAGGACTTATATAAACCAGAAAACCTTTTGTGTCATAAGTAAATCCTTGAACGAGGGTGTTCTCCATCACACAACTGTAAGTTGGCTCTGTTTAATGTGTACAATTTATAAAATGTATGCTGCTGTTGTAACTGAGGATTAAGGGCAACAGTAAAATATTCCATCTCAAAACTCCTTACGACGAAAAAAGAAGAGCTGTAATGAATGAGTGTAACAAAATCAAGGGGCAGGGAAGCTGAATACAGACCAAAGACAACACCAAAGACTTGATCCATCAAAAAGAATATATATATATAACTTTTCCCTTCAGCACACAGAGCTTGACAAGGTGGTTTATCCATTAGTTAGGAGTATAAAAAAGCCAAAAAAGTAAGGGAAAAAAAAATACATATGCTTGAATGGCTTTTTAACTCAAGCACCTCAACAGACACAAGCATACATAGTCACAATGTCATTATACTAGCATTACAAGTATATATATATAATTTTTTCCTTTTTTTTTTTTTTTTTTTTTTATACAAATTCTCTTAAACAAATACATAAACACAAACCAACCAAAGTAAATTACAGTACAGTGCAGTGCAACGAGTACTGAGAGTTATATTGCTTGTACTGGTGTCCACAGACAAATGACACAGAAAGGGTCGCAGCATATAACAGTAGGTTAATGTTTTTGCATAGCCTAGTCGAGTAAAGTTTACAGAGATGCGTGATGCACAAATAATATCCAACTATGGACTATAAAAAAAATAAAATTAAAAAAAAACATGATACAACTGCTTTGGTTTTTTTGAGACACGGGTCAAAACTGTGTTGAAGCACGGCTTACTAACGATAAACCCTGAGAGTGTGAAACCAAACAGACCATCGTCACGGCAACCACATAAACAAGGCGGCACAATCCGTGATGATCCACGGAGCATGGAAATGGCAAAGACTTTGGTAGATTTTTCAGTCAGAACCTATGCATGGGTAGACGTGCCCCTTCTGTTATCAAGGATTTGTGTGTGGAGCGATGCAGCGCAGAAAAAGCAGCCAGCTACAAGTGTTGGCAAGAGTTTGTCACCAGGCCACAGACCGCTGGAGGGTGGAGTCGTGGTCTAAAAGAGCCAATGGCGCTGAGCAGAAATCCCCTGTGACATCCACACCTGCAGGTAGCTGCACTAGTAAAAATATTTTTCAGTGTGCTCATATGTGAGAGGAGGGGGTTGGTCACATCACGCACCTCTGGTGAGGTTGACAAAACAAGAAGGCAAAGTTAAAGCCCACAAAACAATCACACATGGTCAGATACAATCGGCTATAAAATACACATGAGCTCCGATGCAACATTAAGAGACATCCGTATTCAAAGAACGACCATGTTCACATTACACATCTTTGTGTTCAGATGGAGAAGCTCAGCGACTGCGCACTCTGAACAGCACAGCGCAGATGAATCCCTCAGTGAGAATTTGTGACTGATGTAGCCCTTACTCTCAGTAAACACGTGAAAACCCAGGAGGCATAGTAGAGGTTTGACAATAGGAAAGCTATGGACCTCCAGTTCACTCATGCACCAAAAAAAAAGGAAAAAAAAAAGTCCTTTCCTGACTCTTTAAACCCCTCCCACTCTTTTATTTTTCTATATATGTACACAAAAAAAAAAAGAAGCAAAAATGCACCTTAGCAAAAAGGTTACAAATCTAGGTGGAGTTAATTTCTGTACTCCAAACCCAACCAACGAACACCATGACAAACACCAAAACCAGTTTTCTAAAAACTTTTTTTCTCATGGTTTCCAATCTGGTTCATTTCACAAGCCAACTGCAAGCAGATACAACTGAGAATAAACTCAACAACCTGTTTTACAAAAAAACTCCATCAGTGCCACAACTAACTACACACAGTATTTTAAACTCAACCCGACCACTTGTCTGATACAAACCCGGCGGTAAATACAACTGTACAGCACACGTTAGTTTCAATCCAGTGGCTTTATATGTTTATATACCACATCCTTTACTCACAAGACGAGCACACGTCCTCAGAACAAGATCAAATGCTATCTTCTACTAACTCACACCATTGCTGTCTAAATACAGGCATGCTTAGAACTACACAAATATAACCTTAGAAAAAAGAAAGAAAACAAAAACTGCGTCTACTCTAATAAGGCATTATAACATCCATTTCCACATATAGAGGTTATTTTTTATTGTGCAGCTCCATAATCAACTCTCCTCTATAGAAATTCAGGTAGGGAACTTGAGGTGTGCCGTCGAAAACAAAAACCATATATGTTAGTACTTCTGTTAATGAGTGTGCAGTCATGCTTACACCGTAACTACTCCTCTGAAAAGGTTATTGTCACGTTAGTACGGCTTCAAGTTCAAGGACATGCTCACTTGCCTGCGAACCTTTAGATGCTGCGTGTCCGGTGGAACCGTCGATTGAAGCCGTGCACTTTGTTTCACTCAGCATTAACTAATGCAGTTGCCAAAACAGCTCTTACATTGCTTTGCTAAACTTTAACCACAGCAGTAAATAATCGGCACTAGCACAACTCAATGAACACCTGCAGCTGTGGGATGTAGAAAAAAAGAAACACTTCTTTGTCACTGTGGTGAATATGCACTATTATTCATATTTGTGCACAGAACTGTCTTTCAAATTTATTTTCAGACCAGAGTTAAAGGAAAGCACTTACTCCCCACTTCAGAGAGTGGACAAAACGGTATGAAGAAGTCATGATGTATCTTTGGAGTCGGTGTGATTATAACTGGAAGTGTGTGCTTGGGCGAAGCAGTGTGACCTAAACCTTTCAACAGTTGCCATTTTAACACTAAGAAAAAGCTGATCAAACTAAATTCTGGGGAAAAAAAAGGCATACTGATGCATCTGTTACTACTTGTCCTGTGCAGGACAAGTAGTCATCTGTATTGAATTGCATTTTACAGACGCTGTCTGACCTAAGATGACTGCTGTGTCATGCTTTGTGTGCATACTGTACAAAAATAGCGTGGCATGCAAGGCCTAAACAACATGAAGTCAATCACAATAGATTCTGAGACTGTGCCAACATTGTATAAACTGCAGAGCAAAGCTTGCAAGCATCTCAATTTGCTAATGCACTGGCCCTCTGCTGCCAGTGGAAAATACCTCTGCGCATCCCTCACACTGCCAAGAGCTACACAGGCAACCAAGACTAAAGACAGAACCTTCTACATAGCTACCAGCACTACTAAACAACGTCGCAGGGCTCCCAAAGTCCTAACAAAATAATGACACATCATCCACATATGTGAACCTTTGACCTCCGTCCACATCCTGACCCCAAACACATTAGCACAGAGTAGAGTGGTCACTGTAGATCACTGCAACTGATGAGCAAAGCTGCTAGAAAATGCAAATTAAGTCAAGCAAACACCAAATCGTGCCGCATGCAAAACATAGATACCTTTTCCATCATTAACAAATGAGTGATTTAGGGCAGATGCTGCAACAAGTTACAGACGCGCACACAAACAACTCAGCCTCTCTTTACTGCACTCAAACACTCGATCAAGAGCGTAAACTCTTGCAGCCCCTGAAAGGAACTTTGTTGCAAATTGATGGTGACACCTGTTGCATACCTGGTTATGAAATGAAAGCAGAACATCCATCAATGACATACAAACTGAACGATAAGTCCATTAAATATTATACATCAAACAAAATACACTAATGTAGAGCCACCACAAGGGTTTTTTATTGACTCAAAAACTCGGTGGCATAGCCCATTTTGTTATTTCTATTAATTTACTGCAGTCGGGAACTTGTGTGAGTGAGTGAGTGAGTGAGTGAGTGAGTGCGGTGCGCACACACCCAAAAAAAACTGCAAAAACGCTGAGCACCTCTTACATCACGCTAATTAGTGGACATACAGCTGATGTGACAACATCGTGAATATCAAATTTAAGAAGGGTCAGCATGACATTTATATCCGAAAAACCAACCAGAACAGTCTGAACTGTGCTTTGCTGCAGTGTTTAGTCTCCCCCACTGGAGTCCCACAGCTTTAACGTTGGTTGCCATGACCTCAGAGCTGACATCACCATGCAGCTGTGTCCTAGATTCCACAGCACTCACACGGTGCTGCAAGCACCCCGCTTTGGAGGAAAATTAACATATTCACTTTTCAGTTCATCCAATTTCATGCTGAGTTTTCAAGTGGTTTGTTTTTTACTTGTCCGCTCAGTCACAGTGGGGACGCGGGAGAAATGTTGTTGACCGAGCTGGCATGCTTCTGGAGGACCATCCTACTGGAGGTAAAATGTCAGCTGGAAGGCTGGATGGAAATGTTCTGACCTATGAGAGTGGTGGGACAGAAAAGGAAACATGACAGCAGTGCTGAAGGAGAGGGCAAGAGAAACGGTCGATTTTGGATTCAGTCACAATCATCTGCTGTCTTCTCACCACTTAATGTTTTCATGCTCAATACTACAGGGAAAAAAAACCCCCACTCCAAACAGAGTAACGTGTAATTGCTGGTTTCCCCATTAACAAAAACGATGGTAAAGAAAGCCTGTAGTCTGCCCAAGTATTATTTATCTGTCCTAAATAGGGGTCATAATAGATTAGTTATCATCATCATCATCTTAATGTCATGTATATGTGTTAGTTCAGAAAATTAAAGCACAGACAGTCCCTGCGGTGATGATGATGGCCACAATTATCACCCTGTGAGAAGCATGAAGCTGCACTGGTAGGCTGGTTAGTTATACTGTGGGTCACACCATGTGGTCTCCTGGATTGGTGTTGGCGGTCTGGCCAGACACCTCCGAGGTGCATTCCTTCTGTCTGAAGGTTTCTTGCTGGTTACCGGAACAGCAGTCCCTGCCGGCAATGTTGCAGACCCTGTGCTCTTCATCACTTTCCTCCTCAAGCCCTGAGCCCTCGTATGTATCCAGCTGGCAAACGCAAACTTCAATCCCTGAGTCTCCGGTCACATGCCGGCGTCGAGTAACAAGCTCCTCGTCTTCCTCTGCAGCTGCCAACAGCAAAGCTTCCACGTTCTCTTCTGCCTGACGCTGTGCTTGGACTGGGAGCGACACCGCCTCCTGGTCTGCTGATGATCCTGAGGCCTGACAGTCCACCATTGGCTCTGCCTCAGGTAGGGGTTGTGACACAGAGGCCGTGTCTGGCTGGTTCAGCTGAGTAGGGAGAACTGATGTTGACTCCAGAGCGTTTTCAGAGTAAGGAGGAGGTGGAGTTGGAGGGTGGCCTACAACCTCTTCATAGTCAGGAAGTTTGCAGTCATTCCAGAACCCTGAGGGTCAACAAATGCAAATGTTTTAGCTTCTGGGGTCATATCAAATACAGAATATGAATTAAAACCTCTTATTACATACAATTCACCTTCTCAAAGCTTTTAGTTGTTAATATTTTCTATTTCCCAAAGCCTTCAACTCGAGTAAATGTCACAATTTTTGCATCGTCTACGTTTCATTCTGACAAATGTCTTAAGTTTATTATATTTTCAAACCTAAGCTACCTACTATGCAAAATAATTACAATCCTAAAATGGTGGCGACAGAAATGCAGCTCCCAAAAGCTTTTTACAGTGATATCCTGAGATGTTACCACATTAATAGAGTTTCCTCAGATATATCAGGATGAAAAGCCAACTAATTTCGACGTTGTGGAGTCACTGTCTAAGTATGCCCTTGGTGAGAGTTGTGTTCTCATTCCTGACTTGAAGTCAAGCATGTCTGATTTGAGATTCACACTTTCACAACTGTGCACCTTGTCCAGCTTCCATTTGTGATATTAGCAGACGTGATATCCTGTTCTAGGCTTCAGCCAAGATCCAGACTAACCACTAATATTAGGGTGGCATCTCTACTTTCAGTGCTGCAATTTCAATACACACAGGCAATTTGAGTATGTATGTATATATGCTAAGATCAGGACAATGATCAGTATCCAATCATTTATGAGTAACAAATCCGTCGTCTCAGTCTGCTTCATTAAAGAGGACAGGAAAACATGAGGTGCCTTGTGCGTCTGAATAATACAGTCTAAGAGGTTTACTGTGGAAATGCAAACATTGTATTGAGTCTTAGTGAGGAAGGGAGAGCACAAAGTTCTGTGTCACAGATATCCCTAATCACTTATGTACACGAGCTTTGAACTGCACAGAGAGGGTTCCCGCAGAAAACATTATCTTAGCCTTTCTGAGCCATATCTGTATTCAACACACAAATATCAATCTGAGAGTGCCCCCTCCATCTGATGGGGACCAAGCAAATGTTACAGGTATTGAGACACAGATGATGTATGCAAGATATTAAAACAAAAAACCTTGCAAGGCAATAGAAAACTGAAATAAAGAGTTTTTAGCAGAAATATTTACCCCCAAAAGTCAGAAAGGGAACAGAAAGAGTACTTACTTAAATTGAGAGGTGGAGGAGAAATAAAGGAACTGGAAGCTCCTTGGTAGGCCATGAGGCTGATCTCACGCTGCCGTTGCTCCTGCTGCAGACGCATTTTAACTCTCCGATGTCGGTAGGCACAGCAGCAACTGAGCATGATAATCAGAGTCCATACCAACCAGAACCCTGCAAATGGGAGACTCAATGTAAATGCATCATCTATATTATACAAAGCCTCCATTACCAGAGCCTCTTCTGACTCCAGAACTGAACAAAGAAAAAACTGCACTAAGGAATCTAACTCAATACAACACTGTTTTAAGCAAACTAAACAGCGGCATGTTCCTGCCATTGTGTAGGTTTAATTGAATAACAGAGTTTATCTGAAAATGAAACTAATCGAGAACAGAACTACTGCCGCAGGAATTGGATTCAAAACACCAATAATTGAAACGGCAAAGGTAAACAAGTACACTTCTAAACAAAAAGTTAGGGACAAAAGTATGCAAAATACTTACACCAGAGTTCATAGTAGTAAGTGCAGCATTCTGTCTCGCCACAGCAGTAACCCATCTCACAGCGATAATGTTCATTGTTTACCCCCAAGCACGCCCCCTTTCCCTTAAATACACACAAGAGGCACATACAGGGAATACCAAAGTCAATACTTATTCACACAAGCAAACAAGGAAATGACCAGCAAACCCAGCCTTTCTCACTGTCACTTCAATGTCAATAAATCTGTTTGCACACTTCTGCTACATATATGACCTTGTCATACACACACAAATGTATATATATATATATATATATATATATATATATATATATATATATATATATATATATATATATATATATATATATATATATATATATATATATATACACACACACATATACATACACACACACACACACATATATATGCATTCATATATATATATATACATATATATATACACAAAGTAAAGCTGCAACAAGTAAAAGCTTACGAAATAAATGTGGTTGTCAAAAGTCAAATTTAGTAAATCTTTGACTCCGATGGCACAGTTTATAAAATAAATACTTTCGTTGTCACTTTGTCAAACAATCTCCCTATATACTAAAAAATTGTATTTAAAAATACCAATAAAGGTCATCTGGTATACTAATGATACATTTTGTTATCAAATTGATTCAGCAAAATTTGAAATATCGATTTAACCAGGAAATAAACAGGACCATTTGAGCCTGTCCAGCTAACATCAACGATGAATAAATGTCGATTTACCGGGTAACCGTTAGCCACGGCTAACCTTAATCTTGAAAACCTCTGTTTAAAATGGAAACAGAGTCGATAAAACATGTATATGGAGATTTTCCAGTTATCGCTCCAACCTGTCGTTGAATTAATCGACAGAATAGAAATAAAAACTTTTCCTGGCTGACGTCACCCTCCGCGTACAGCAGCGAACCGAACCCAGCTTCCTTTGTGGAGGAGACAAAGGGCCTTCACCCAGCCCAAGAGCCGCGGCCTCGGCTGGAAGCTTGGCCCGAACCCCGCGAGCCCCAGCGCAGGCTTACCTGCGCCAGACAGGTCCCGGTACAAAGAAGACCTACAATGGATCCCAGAGTTTTCTGTGGCATCTTTCTGGGTTGTCGGCCGATAATACAACGGTAAACATATAGCAGTCGGTCGACTTGACGACTTGTTGCAGCAACGGCAGATGGTTAAGGCTTGTAACGGTTCAGGAGCCTTCAGACATGTTTTTGTTGTTTGACCGAGAAACACACTGCTGGTGCTTATATGAATCTAAGACGAGGACGAGCCTGTAGGGGGCGCTGTGTGTCCGTCTGCGGGGAGAACTTTGAGGAAAGCATGTGATTTTACATAATAGGTTGGTGTGGTTTTGTCAAGTAGTGTCAAACCAGTTTTCAAAGGCTCAAAAAAGGGGAAAAAATGCACCTGCAAGCAGCTGTTCATAAAAAGGGTGACAGCTGAGAGAAAAATAAAAGATAAAAAAAATAAAACGATTCAATACAAATGAATAAGTAAACAAGCAAATCAGTAGAGAAGTCACAAAATTATGCAAAATACGGTTTAGTTTATAGGAGAATATCATTTAGAAGTCAAACATTGCCAGGTGTGGCGGCCTTATAGGATTCTTAATGTGCTGCATAGCTTGAGATTTAAATAGTCAAACATCTGTTAATCTGCTGTGATTAATATAAAAATTACCATTGGCCTGCTTCGAGAAGGAAAAAAAATAATAATTGGAAAGGTAGTAGACAATATAAGCTGGTATGTTTTAACAGTTTGTGGCAGATGTACAGTCCAGTCTATTTTAATGCAGGTGTAAATTGCTCTTCATATGTCAACTTCACTCTATTATATGTTTAATAACATTATATGTTTAATAATAATTTGATATGAATGACAATAACACACAAAAAATATGAGAATGACAAAGTCTAAATAGTAAAAAAAAAAAAAATTAAGTAGAAAAGTAAAAGAATATTAATTTGGACCATGTCAATGTGAAACAATCGGAAAAAGTGTTTTTAAGGGTACATGTTTTGTGCATTTTGGGACCTGTTTTCCCTAGATATTCCCTGTGCCCTGTTGTTTAGACGTCATGGTTTCCTTGGCAACGACATATGACGCCTACTTGCCCAGGACGCATGGTGAGAAGGATGTTAATCCACTCAGCTGGAGCAACTTCCACCAAACCACCTGGGGAAATCATGGTGAGTTCAACAGCAAGAAAACACGGAGTTTCGACTTTTTCACCGAAAGATAAGATTTGCAAACGCCAGGGCAGGCACTTTGAATTATATAATTGGTCCAGTGTCTTTGCTTCAGTTCAAGTGTCTAATTTAGCAAATTGCATCTTTTCTTTAGCTGTCTTTTGGCTGAGCTGTTTAATTGTAGCTTTTATTTAATTTCACTATTCAAAACTAAAGATACTAGGAAGAAAAGAAAAATAAATTAAAATAAGATAGAGAGAACACTGTTTGCCAGTGCAAACTGTAGTTTTTGCTGATGTAAAACAAAAATATACTGAAATGATCGATAAATGTGTGGATTCTATTGTAACAGAATTAAAATAAGTTACACAACACAAAGAGAAAACATTTTTACCTCAACAAACTGTGCTGCAAGGTAAACAGCTTTCTTACTTTCTGAACACAGTCCAGTCTAATCTTGTCTAACCGAAGAGCGCTTCTGATCTGGTACATTTATAGCTGCCTATGGAGGCCAGCAGCTAAATCCTCCTGCACTAGAGGATTCTAGCCGTCGGCTCAGGGAGAGGGTTTTACCAGGCCTTCCTCTGACTTTAGTCAAGATTCACCCGATACGCTTGTGTGACTCTGTCAGTGAGAAAGTTCTTGCAGATTTTCTTGCAGTGTTGTGCCACCTTGCTGTTTCATTGAGGTTTTAAGTAATCCACCTGCAGGGCCTGTTGTCCATCCTCCGGAGACTCAAACAGTCTCCTGAGCAGGAGGTCCGCTTGCTGCTGTTAGGACTGGACAACGCTGGCAAGACCACTCTTTTAAAACAGCTTGCAGCCGAAGATATCAGCCACATCACCCCCACACAAGTACATGTTTGCACACTCACACATCTAGTCAGGAGGTTAGTCATTCAGTGCGGAAATATAGCCTCATTTTATTATACTAGAGTCGAAAACACATTCAAGGAACAATTAAATTCACTATGTTAACCTTTAACGGGGCTTGATTCACTGACGTTATCTTTTAACAGGGCTTCAATATAAAGAGCGTGCAGTCTTCTGGCTTCAAGCTGAATGTTTGGGATATTGGAGGGCAGCGCAAGATCCGTCCTTACTGGAGGAATTATTTTGAGAACACAGATGTACTGGTGGGTTCAGTTTGATCTTCTCAAACAGATTGTGACAATCACTCAAAGTATTCGAGCTGCACTTTTACATACAGACCCTGGCAGTTTAGTATTTTAACCGCTCTATGCTTGTTTTGTTGATCTCTGTGGGATTGTTTACAGATCTATGTGATTGACAGCTCAGACAGGAAAAGGTTTGAAGAGACAAGTTTGGTGAGATCTAGTTTCTGTTTTCATTTTTAAAAAGGCAACAGAGGTGCAAGTGTTATCAATGGATCCTGGCATTTAGATAGAGAGTATTCATTAAGCGAGCAGTGACTAAGCATAAAGGGTACAGGAACCGATCACCCTCATTTGTCCCTGCAGGAACTTGCTGAGTTATTGGAGGAGGAAAAGCTTGCTGCCGTGCCACTGCTGATCTTTGCCAACAAACAGGACCTGATGACAGCCAGCCCCGCGTCAGAGCTGGCAGAGAGTCTGAATCTGCACACTGTTCGCGATCGCATGTGGCAGGTGCAGGCCTGCTCAGCAATCACTGCTGAGGGAGTGCAGGTGAATACGGCATACACACCCGACAAACATGCACGCGCAAAAAAATGTGTATTTCACAATGTTTGAGACAGAATGGCGCTGCGGGGTCGGGTAGATGTGGTGGCAACCTCTTGACAAATGTTTTCTAATGCACCTCCACTGGTGTTAACATACAGACCTGGGGGACTCCAGTCTTACGGAAGTGACTGTACGTTGAATCAGGAAGCAGTGATTCTGTCTGCTCTCACCTGTCGAGGCTTTGCTGCTCTGCCTCTAACAGTCGTGTGAAAAACAGCTTCCTGGTGCCACTCAGTCTGCCATACATCACTGCGACGACTGTATTTTCTCACTATTTTTAGTGACTCATCATTATCAGCTTCAGAGACACTAAGTTCATACAAGACATTGTGATCCTGTTTCACCTTGTCTTTAATATAGTGTGGAAGAGTCTTAGGCACTCTTAACGCAGTGGCTTTATAAAGTTTTAATATCCATGTTTTTTTCCAGTTTCTTTAAGACACCACTCTCTTACACCTAAATAATCCTGATGAATATCACATCAAACATCTATATGGAACAGTTTTCTTGAAAAGATCTAAGCCTGTGCATGCTTTTGAGGAATGTGACAGTAAATATAGATTTGTTTTTTTTTCCTTTTTCATGCTGTAGTCTTTGGAAGTCTGGGATTCCTTTAGAGTTGTCTTTATTTCTGCACTGTCTTGCTTTCAGATGTCCACTTGAGTGCTGAAACATTGATGTTAAAGATTTGTTTAAAGAAGAGAAAAGAAAAGTCCCACGGCAATAGAAAAATAAATCTCTTTGACATGAGAGTCCTTCCAAAGATGGTAGATTAAAATGAATAAATAAAGATAAAAAAAAAAAACAAGGAAAAGTCAGTTTTCTCCCAAAAGAACATTACTGTTTGTCTCTAAATCATCTGAACTGGCCTAAGAACTAATGGCAAACTGTTATAAAGGCCCAAACAGAGCATGTGAACTTGATCCCATTTGTTAAACATGGTAATTTACTTAAATTCCTCCAAGCTGATGTGCAGCGCTGATAAACAGTTACAGGAAACATTTATTTACCAATAGACGTCACAACACTGTTCAAGTCTGAGCTTCATGTGCTTCTGACACTCACAGCTATTTAACAGTGGCTCATTTCCCTAAGATAGGAGAAAAGCACAATATAGTTTCTGTTTTAATGAACTGCATTCTCTTCATCTACATACTTTATCTATGACGTCCGTTAGAGTTTGATCATCTCATCTCTAAAGGAATCACAATCTTCTCTTCCTTTCACTTTCACTTTTTCTTTTTCTTTTTTTCAATGTAGGATGGTATGACCTGGGTTTGCAGAAATATAAAATTTCGGAAGAAATAACCTAGGAGACAAAGAAACCTTGCAGCTGCACTTAAAACCTGATCTACCACGTTGATGTTCTTGAAGAAGAGACAACGACATACTTTCTTTTGTTTTTTTTAATTTTAATTGCACTAAAAGTTTTGTTATTTTGTATTCATCTGTAGGTACAATAAATATTTTATATGTAATAACTGTCCGCATATTTTACTCTGTACATACTAACTTTATATATCTCAACATGTGTTTAGTCAGTTCATCTGGTTTGGTCAAACTGCTGTTACTGCACTAATAGTTTTTTGTTTCCTTTTCTTTTCTTTTTAATGTTCTGGTTTTATTCCAGTGGTGTCTGGACAATAATTCTCTGAATAAACCTTCAGTGTTTGAAGCGGTGGAGCCGTGACTGATGGTGTTGTCTCTGGTGAACGCTAGAGGGCGCCCTTGCGTAAGCATTGCCCATCACCACCTAACGCTCCTTCAGTGCTGTGGCGTCATGTGCCATGTTTGATTTGTTCTTCTCATAATCATCTTCCAGCAGTGTACGCTAGTCTTTATTGCCAGCCGCAGAGTGTGTTTTTGGCATTTCGTCAGACAGATTCAAGGCCGTGCACAGCGGGCGTTAATTAGCAGTGATTCGTTCAGTGATCACTCACCATTTTTCTCATTCACACGCCATCTCTACACTTCGTGTTCTGCTTCAGTAACGACCATTCAAGATCTAGAGAAAAATGACCATAAATACGATCGCCTACAAGGAAACAGACCTCAACAACTCTCTTGCATATGCAGAAACAGCTTAGCCGTCCAATTCCAGCCTTGTTCACCATGATTTACCACAAGGCAGTTGCAGTCTCTGGTTATTTCTCTCTTGTCTTTTGCAGCACATTTGCCACAAACCCGACTAATCTGAACTGGATGAACGCTCCACTGTGGTCATATAGGGCATTTACATACAAACCTTTTCCAGGACTAATAGCCCTCCAATACAATTTGCATTTATATAGACCCCTTCATACCAACATGATTTGGCACCTTTGCCCATGATAAAAATAAACCTCCTCCTTTGGCCTTGAGTTACTGCCCTGCTGCTGGTGCTGCTTGTGCACTTGTGTGTCCCCCTTCATGTGTAAGGTTGGCTGATTTTAATATGTCAGAGCTGCGTGGCCCTCTGATGGGACTGGAATAAGTTCAGAACCTCAGAATGGGTCCCGTAATGATTCAGCTGTCTCTGTTGGCTTTGCTTTCATTCTGTGCGTGCACGTTTCCTCCTGTAACATATTAGATTTTTGTTGATACAGCAGAGTCATAAGGTACATATTAAGCTACAAGAAATTGTGTACAAACTAACAAAAGGGATCCACATTGCCACTTTGCTGGCTCTGATGTATGCAACACTGGTAATGCTCTGCTACCGTTGCATCTAATGATCGGATAACGAAGAAATAAATGAAAGGCCTCACTGTGAATAAGACAACAAAAGGCCTCTTCTTCCCCTTTTGGATTGCTTAATCATTAACGTTTTATCCAAGTGATAATATCGCAGCCCTGTGAAAACACACCCAATTACACATTAAAGTAGTTTGATAAATCTTTTCCTCTTTTTTTTTTTTTTATATCTACAATAGTATGTGAATCTGATGGCAGATATGCTATGATGTGCCCTTAAATCTCAGATTAATAAAATTGGATTTGCCCAATAGAAGAGTGAATTGGAGCGGCCAGTCCTCGTTACCTCCGGCTTCATCATCAGAGAGGCAGTCAGGCCTGCAAAAGGCCATAAATCACAGGACTTTCCCAGCTACTCAGGCCAGCACACCAGCCTCCCACACAGGGGAAACGCAGGGCAGAGAGTCAGACTGACTCACGGGACAGAAGGAATCGGATAGAGATCTAGGGGTTTAATTAAACCGTTTTAATTCAGAATGACACTCCAGTGAGTTTCTCAAGATGTAGCCTAACTACAAAAAATATTAAACAGAATATGCAAAGCATGAAGTGGGCATGACACCCAATTGTATTAATACGTTACGTTTTATGACAAGTAAAATGCTCAATTAAATAAAAATGAGGACTGCAGAGCCACTTTTCTCGTATTTGTTTTTTTTTTATTTAAGAGAGAAACTCTTTTCTAAGAAGTAATGAACGCCTGCTGCAACAGTAGAGTCGTGATATGTTTGGCTCTTATACAGCATCAATAAATGCAAATATTCAAATTAGCTGAATGGGAGAAATAAAATAAAAAGGTGTTTAACAGAGACAAAGATAAAAAAATACAGACATTTGACCAACACGTATAAAACATTGCGGCCTCTACGTGGTTGATTTGGACCATTCATTTGACTTTTCTCTTTTTTGTCTCCTCCTGTACAGTGATTTCACTTCTTCATATCAGCTCCATATATTACTTTACTATACTATATTACTATTCATTTTGAGACTACTCGTGGACAAAGCTGAATGTTATTATGCCGCGCTGTCTTCCCTCTCTAAATAGCTTTGTGTTGCCACAAAAGTGGTCCTTCATCATAGTCAGGTGCAAACATAACGGAGATAGTAAATTAAACCACGTGAACCTATTTTTTGTACACTGCATTGATGCAGATTTGAATTGAGAAGTAATTTTTCATAGATCAGTATCAGTTCTGATCATTCTGAATAAAAGATATATATTCTTGATTTAAAATAACAACCAAAAGAACCGGCAGAAAATAGTACTAACAACATGCTTACATTTACAAGGAAAATGTCAATATATTTACTTTTTAGATGTCAGGGTTTCTTTTATGTAACAGTAAATTAAATTTCTTTAGGTTCTGAACAGACAGACTATTTAAAATGACAGGCTTATGAGCAAACACATCAGGGTTAGACACCCTGGAGGTAAAGTAAGAGAGGCTAGATTGAGATGATTTGGACGCGTAAGGAGGAGGGATAGTGGATATATTGATAGTCGCTTGCTGGAGATGGAGCTGCCAGGCAGGAAAACAACGGTGGTTTCATGCCATACTGTTAAACCTTAACTAGACTATCTGTTTACCCTGTTCAGAATATGATATTTCCTTATACATGCCTTTGGCATTTCAAGATATTCTTGTCAGTGTCCTGCAGCCACCCAGACTAAAGAAAGAATAAAAATGTATTTTGGTTATAAGTCATGTATAGAATTTCCACAGATTGAATGAGAGTTTGAATCTGGAAAATGTGGTAAAACAAATATATATATATATTTATATATATTTATATATATTTATATATATATATATATATATATATATATATATATATATATATGTGTGTAAAATCAGTGGAAATGGTTGTCATCAGTTTGTAGACTATAAAATGCTGACAACCTTCCAGATTAAGCGGTTGTGAATGTCCGAACATACTTAGGACGCTGCTATCGCCTCTTATGGTCTTGTTAACACATGATAATCAGTGGTCCATGCTGCATCTTATTACCTTTTGAGTCACAATTCTCACAACAACCTTAACATAAAACACACAACTAATAAATCAACAAAGAATATAACTGACAGCCAATTCAGGTCCCGATTCTTCACAGTTCTTGTGGAAACCAACAACCTTGTTACCAATATACCAACGACTCCCTGTATTTTAATAATGTTTCAGTAATGTTTTCTTAGAAAGCATGTAGAAGCCTGCCTCCTCCACCCACATTAAATTCAATAAAAGAGGAGTAAACTCGTGTAAATGGCTCACTCAGGTAGACCTTTACTCGTAGCAATACGCTATTCATCTTAAGGACTCAATGTTAAATTAAACTGTGGTGTCTTGCCTTCTGTTTTTCCTGCCCTCCATATGAAACGCCTGTGTACAAACATAATCAATCCACAGCACCCCTCCAGCACCAATTACAGAGAATAGTTTGTCAGGCCAGCACGACGTCCATCCTGCCTCATTCCCAGGCCAATCCTTTATGATTAAGCAGATAAGTGCTGGTACTGGATGATAAAACAAACAACAAATGCCCACATTCCTCTCATAGCTTCTTTGATGTGTGGTGTGTGTGCCTCTGCAGGACTCTTACCTCTCCGAGTTCCCCCCTTTGCTATAATCAAACTGCAGAGTCATAAACAGTGAGGGATGGGGACTATAAAAATGATCGGGGGGGCTCTTTTAGCCGATGGGGACAGAAGTTCACACCTTGGAGAGGATCAGTTTTAGAGCGTGGAAGGGGTGTGCTTGTGGGGGGGTGTCTGTGGAACCTGTTTGATGCTCCTCAGACAGAAAGCGGAGAGATTGTGTCGGGACAAACCCAGAGCCTACGAACAACCTGGAGAAGCTTATGTTTATGTGTCTTCACTCTTGCGTGTTTCTGTCCTTTTACACCAGTGTTGGACATCATTAGTCGACATCCCAATAATATTCCTTGGATTTGCATCTATAAAAGTTGTTTTTGACACCCTTGAGGTGAAATTTTTGCTTTGCATGATAACTGTTTATTATTTTTCATCATGTCGGAAACACAAGAAAATATCACAAGACACTAATTGATGAGAAGTGTTTTGTTCCTGGCGCTGTTAAACTCTTTTACTTTTTCTTTTTTTTTTTTTTTTTTGACAAACTCAGACATGTGGAAGGTTTTGCATGCTTTCTAGTGTTCAAACACTTTCACTGTAAGTTTCTGCCATTGGAAATCAATCATGTCTAACAAAGAGTAAGTAAAACCATGAATCAATAACAGTTTGATTGGTGTCTCACTCTCCTCTTGAGTGAGGTCACAGGTCATACTCTTGACCCCTCAGCGACCCTTGCACTGGGAGGAAATAACACTTTCCATCGTCCCAAACCTTCCCATATTAACTGATTGGCCTTATCAGTTGACTCATCTGGTTCAACTGTCCTTCACTGGCCCTCCTCCATCACACTCTCTCGTCCCTCCCTGGCTCTCGTTTTATCACCCCCTCGCTGAAACAGAGACCCAATCCCATCTGTCATTACAGCACATGATGACAGATCCTCACACATGCTTGGATTTTTACATTTGACTCATCCAAGGGCTTACTTTACTGTAACAGATTCAATATTTCTCAAATGAGCCAGCCAATCTGCATGCAGATTGGCGGCACAGTGGATGGGATGATCTATGGCGGCACTTTAATAGATTTCCCAGGCCTCTGAGCCCAGCTAGTGTTGGGGAAGGGGGCATAATCTGTGCAATAAAAACACAATTATTCATTCAAATTGCTTGATAATTTATGTTACTCACATGTTACAAAGCATTAAGATTAATTTCTGTGCATTAGTTAGTTTGAGTGTGTGAGTGTGCATGCGTGTGTGTGTGTGTGTATTTGTGTAAATTAGATGGGCGGTGCTAAACCAACAATGCAGTGTGCAGGAACTTCTTTTTAGTATAACTAATGGAAATGCACACAAGAAAGTCTTTGTTAGACTGCAAATGCCTTAAACGTATTAGCTGTTAATTTGCACAGTCATCTATGAAATCAGAAATCAAACCCTGCCCAACTGTGGGACCTTCTGAGGCTGAAAAATGACAATGCCAGACGTTCCTCCAATATTGACTGAAAGTCAGTCAAATAATCACTGAATGTAGCTCAATTGAACTGAATGATATTGATTTTACATACTTTATTTATCCCCAAAAGACATAATATGTTGTTGCAATTGAGACAAAATAAATGCAAGATAAATACAAGCTCAAGTTAAAGTAAAACTCTGATGTTGAAAAGTCCAAAAAGGTCTCCAGAGATTAGGGATGAGTGCATGGGCGTGCTGTGATTGTAGCCTGGCAACTGATCTGATGACATCACATTCAGCAGCATCAGCATGAATTCCCCCCTTAGACTAGACAGATGGAAACTCAAAGACAAGAGTTCAACACCCAGGCAGGAAAGACTGGATTACCCCGTCGGTGGTTAACAAGTACTGAAATCCCTCCTCCTTCACTCTTACTGCTCCGTCTGGTGTCTCTTTCTGCTTGTCTGAAAGACATATAAAAAAAAAAAGTGTTGGGGAACAGAATATGTGATTCTTCAGCCATGTAACGGTGTGTACTCGGCAGCGCTGAAAGTAAGTCCTCTTGGTGCCAGTGATCTCCCATTCCCCAAGATGATTCAAGAAAGAAATGGTTTAAATTTGTCCTCTCTCTCTCTGTTCTGGTTTTTCCCCAAAAGTCTTTAATGTCTCCCGTTGATGAATTTTAAGTTATTATTATTATTATTAATATATGTTGACTTCGGACTTCTCCCCGTGCTTGCGTGGGTTTCCTCCGGGTACTCCGGCTTCCTCCCACAGTCCAAAAACATGCAGTGTAGGTTAATTGATCTTTCTAAATTCTCCCTAGGTGTGAATGTGAGTGTGAATGGTTGTTTGTATGTGGCCCTGGATAGACTGGCGACCTGTCCAGGGTGTACCCCTGCCTTTCGCCTGATATGCGTCGGGATAGGCTCCGACAGACCCCCGTGACCCGGAAACGGATAAAGCGGGTATAGATAATGGATGGATGGATGGACTTCGGACTTTGGAAAGTTCAATCAGATATTCCCACATGTAAATAAGTGTCACTTGTCACTCGTCACAATTGATAAATTACCAGCAGTAGTCCAGTGAGTAGTACAACATCCGAAGAAGCATAGCAAAAAGATTAAACTCCTCCCAACTCTGCATCAGAATTGCCAGCTTTGGTTTTCATAGGTAATTTCCCCATTGATGATAGTTTCTCATTTAACTTGTTTAATTAGGCGCAAAGTTATACTTAATTAAAGGTAGAACTACTTTGAGAAGTGTTGTGGCCAATATTCAACAAACGTGGAGAGAGTTCTTTGATTCTCGCTGCCTTGAACATCACATCTGCCCCTGAAAACGCAAGGTAAATTTAAAACTTAAAAAACAAACACAGATCAGCGGGTGATGTCCCCACAGCCACATACACCTTTTATAGCAGTCTATAATCCCAAAGTAAAGAGTATTTTCAGTAAAATATGGCAAATGACAGGTTTATAGCAAAATATAATGATATAATATATAAAAAAACCAGCACATGCGGATAAGTTATCGTTAACACGTCAGATTTTGACTTTTTTTTATGTCTTTGATAGATTTTCCTGTATTTTTAAATATCAATTTTAGAAGTAAAAGCAAAAGCAAAAGAAGCCGCTACCAGATGTTCAGATGTCACGTTCTTCAGAAAAGAACCTAAAGTGATGACAGGTGACAGGTGAGAAATAAAAACTAAACAAATGCCACTAATTAAGCAAACAATTTTGGTTTTATACAATTTTACCTAAAGATGTACATAAAAGTCTACACTGTCCATGTTTGCTGCAGATTTGGATATTTTAACGTTGATGTCAAAGGCGATTAAGGCTCGGCCCCTAGTGGTGATTGAAGGAACTGCACATCACGGTTCGTTTCAAAGAAGAATAAACTGAATATTGTCAAGAAGCAGAGTAGCCTACCTATCACCCCGTAGAGGACAGAGGTGGTTCCAGGTTGGGTTTTATTTTCATTAAGAGTTAAGATAAAGTTTACTACCCCTCATCACCCCGTCACTGAGCTAACAATACTTATTTCACTTGTTACAGGGACACTGTATACTCTGTAAACATTTAAAAACAGCTCAACTCTGCGTAAGTTCTTGGTTCAGATTTACTGTAACATAAATATCCACTAAAACACAAACGTAAGCAACACATAAGTGTAGTTTAAACTTATGATGACTGTAAAGGCCAGATCTGATTCACCAAACTGAGCAAAATAAAACACAAAGGGCTTTATCAGCAGTTTTTTCCAAAGATACTTAATTTTAAAATAAATATTAACTATATTTCCTGAAGCAGACTGAAAGAAAGGTTGTTTGGTTCCTATTATAAATACATTTCAGAAAAATGCACACTAAGGACTGATTTGTGCACAAGCCTCTGTTGCACTTAACAAAGTGAGACTGTGTGCAGCAGGGAGGGAAAGGGAAATGTTTGGTTTCTATTTTGTTTTTATCTTGCATGTCTTTTATATCTTATACTGAAGCTTTGCGAGCTCCAGAGCGGGTGAAACAGGGAGAGGAGGAGAGTATTCTCAATTTCCTTTCTAAAAAGAAAATTCATTTGCAGTTGCTAATGTAATGTCATCGTTGTGTTTACTGAGCGTGGATGATGTATAGGGGATGTTGCATTGAGTGAGACTGCTTAATGATGCATAGAATTAAGTCTGTGGCTTTCAGCTGAGCTCCCTTCTCTCTCATACACTCCTCTTCCTCCCTCCTCTCTTTCATACGCACACACACACACACACAGACTGCGACTCCTTTCCTCTCTCCTTCCCTCCCTTTCACCTCTCTTTCCGTTTAATCCCCACCCTCCTCCTTCTCCTTCCCACCGCGCCAGCCTCTCTCTTTTTCCCTCTGATGCCGGCTGTCTTGGACTGTTGGCCACACGTTGCTCTGTTCTGTTGCCTAACTCCATCAATCACTCCGAACGGAGAGAAGAGAGTGTGCACATGTGTGAGGGGGGGGAAGAGAGGGGCGATAAAAAGAGTAAAAATAAGATATGGTTGGAGGAAACAAGGGAGATGAAAACAGACATTGAAAAACCTGGAGGGAAGCGAACAAATGAGTGGGAAGAACATCTCTTACATTTAATGATCCGCTGTGCGCGGTGCCAGTCCAAATAACGGCCCCAAAAACTGTGTGCATACATGCAGTTGTGTTATTTCTGGCTCTTACTGAGCTGAGACCAAGAAAAGAAAAGATAATGATGATGATTATGATGATGTGATTTTACTGCTCACTGTATGTAAATGATTATTACCTTAGTGACTACCTGAGTGGGAGGACTGCAGTTCTGGATGAGCTGCAATAAACAGAAACAAAGTCAATTTGTAAAATTCTTAACAGTTGATTTGACTCTTCTGTTGTCTTTGTCTGTTTAATAGTTAAGAATGATTAAAAACCTCTTTCTTGAAGTTGCATTAATGCATTTATATTCCAGACGTGAACCTAGTTGACTCAGCAGTTACTTGCAGTCTTTCTTTCTGGTTATGACTGTAGAAGTGAAATCTTGCATGAAGATCCTGCATACGCGTGTGACATTCAAAGCTCTGCTCTCCAGGAGCCTTTTTTATACACATAATTACAACATTTCCCTTGACAGGTGGGAAAGGTGAAAAGGAGAGAGGAGAGTTAAACACGAAAAGGATCAGAGTAGGTAAAGCTGCCTGAGATTCTGCACAAACTTTCAATTTAATTCACAAACGTTTAGACGTCATTGAATTTCAATTTGTGATGGACGGGCGACCTGTCCAGGGTGTACCTTCGCCGCTCGCCTGTAATGAGCCGGGATAGGCTCCGGCAGACCCCCGTGACCCTGCAAAGGATAAAACGGGTATAGAACATAGATGGATGGACGGATGGATGAATTTCAAAAGCAGAAATTATAATTGCAAGAACTTTGTTTGTTGTTTTTGTCTTTGAAACTTTAAACGCACATTATCTAACCATGTAGGTATTCTGGATGGCTTACCCTGCTGCTGTGAGGACTATTTACTGCTCTGACTAACTTCCTCTGTAGTGGGCCATTAAATTACAGGACGCAGTATTCCAGGTGGACTGGACAGGTGCATACTGGAAATATTTCCAGAAGCAGCATACTGTTCAGGTTTTCATTTTTTTTTTGTGCATACTGTAGATTGTGCAATTATTCACGTTTACTACGTTGCGACAAAATCAATACCAAAGTGAGATGTCAAAAGTCTGCAGTTCATACATTTGTTACGTCCAGGCTGGTCGTCATTCCTTATTATGAGGATGTCCACGTAGCTGTCTGAAAAGCCTTCAGTCACTTCAACAATGCAACGTTATAACAGGAATCAACAGGGGGCATCAAATTCATCCAGTTACATCAGTTCCTATACAATCCAAAACAAACTTTGAAATTCCTTTCCTTGCATATTAAGCTTCTTCGCATCTTTAAGAACCCAGAGCTCCATAACTCAGTTCCGTGTTCTCCCAGCAGAACGCTTCGCTCTCAGACTGCAGGTTTACTTGTGGATTTTGGAGTTTCCAAAACAGAGCCTTCAGTTATCAGCCACCTTGCTCTCAGTTTGAGCTCAGGAGCAGACACGGCCTATAACTTTAAGATCAGCTTTCAAACCTTTTTGATATCTCTTGTAGTTAGGTAAACCACTTTAGTCAAAAGCACTAAATCTGTCAGGATTTAGTGGGAAAAAAAATGCTGATCCAAAAAACAGCAAACTGTGTCTGCAGAATACCAGAATATGCCCTTATTTGGACAGTCCAATACTAAACTTTAAATAAATAAAAACTTTAAACATTGCAGCAATCTGCAAAACAAATGAGGGTTCAACATACAAACAAATGGGCGATGCCATAGTTGAATTATTGCTTTGTGGTTGAAACGCAAATTAAACATTTTAATAAAAGTTAAACTATTTAAAAAATGACTTACTGTGCTCTGAATTTGTAAGGGCTGCCATTATGTGTTAATTTAATTCATGTGCTGAAGAGAAAACAATAAAATAAGCAATAAAAACTGTTATTTTAGATGCTGTTGGATGCATAGAGCTGAAAAGGATAATTTTGATACATCACTGTGCTTCCTGCTTGGTGACAACTTTCTTAGGAATGGAAATTATGTTTGATAATGAGAAGTCAGCCTGAGACAACGCACAGAAAACCTTTTTGGCGATCTGCAAATGTTTTGTTTATGTGTTGATTTTACAGCTTCTCTTTCACGTCCCACCGCTGCATATCTCACTCCGTCACTCACTCCATTGCTCCGCTGTGATCCAGCTGTCCGCCCCATTCATCATCCCGCCGCTCTCCCCCTCACAGAATTATTATTTCTTTGATGTGTTACTAGTTGAAAACAAATCCATTTTTCTGACCATCAATTCATCATTTGGAATGGGGAGTCACACTTGAGTTGTAGGGGCGACCACATTTCCCCAACTTGCACTGTGCACTGTGTGCATGTGTGAGAGTGTGTGCATGTGTCTGCGTGCGTGCGTGCGTGTATGTGTGTGTGTATCTGCACATTAGATGCATGTATCCTGCTGAGATCCGAGCAGAATGCAGGATGAGTAAGATCTGAGGTAGATAGAAATGGTAGAAAGAAATGAGGGCAGGAGTTGTTAGGAAAAGTGAGTGAGGATGAAAGAAGTGAAAGAAGTGTGTGTGTGTGTGTGTGTGTGTGTGTGTGTGTGTGTGTGTGTGTGTGTGTGTGTGTGTGTGTGTGTGTGTGTGTGTGTGTGTGTGTGAGAGAGAGAGAAAGAGAAAGAGAAAGAGAGAGAAAGGGGGCTTCCCTGTTCCTCTAGTCGTCCTCCTTCACCTAACGTCTGTGATAATTTATCACTCCTTCTAGCTTGGCTGACAAACTATTTGCAGGAAAATGAGTTTTTCCGCCACGGATTTGTCCTCTGGGAATAGAAAGGGGAGCTGCTGTGTTTTTATTCCATCACACACACACACACACACATTCAGATGTGTGTGTTGTTCAAGTGCGCACCCACGCACGCTTGTGAGATCTCCTGCATTTATTGGGGGGAGGGGGAGGTGGTTAAGATAAATGAGGTAAATTAATAGAGTCACTGAGGGAAAAGATCTGCTTCCACACCAGCAGATCTGCAACTGACACACGAGAGATGAGCACACACACACACAAACACACACACACACACACACACACACACACACACACACACACACACACACACACACACACACACACACATTTTCTCCCTGCTCCTCCCTCCTTCACCTGCCTCCTCCCTCTCACACTTTCCTCCTGATCCCTCGTTTGCCCTCCCACAGATGACAAATGTAACACTCAGACAAACAGCGATCAGGGCCGTGCAGCATAATGTCAGCTTAGATCAACACTGGGACAAAGCAAATATCACAGCATCGACACTGCATCACAGGCGCTCAGCCTGCTTGTGCGCACATACATATGTGTGTGTGTGTGTGTCTGCTGCTGTTATGGCAGCTGGCCTGGGTCACTGGATTCCAATCTCACTTTCAACCTCATCAACCGAGATATCGACAGTGTGCTTGACGGAGAATTACGCGACAGTAAAGGCCTAATTACATTGCTATTACCCTGGGCTATCCATAATCGTCAAACACGACGCATCAGTGGGACATCACAGCAGTAAATCTGCACGCGCCCCCTCTCTGTCTCTCTTAATGCCTGTTATCATTACAGTGTTAACATTTCTTTCCACTTTATTGTCTGTCTACAACAGAGTCAGCCAAATATACTCAATCGAGTCACACTTTCATTATGCTGCCTAAATTGACTGAATGGAAATGTTTGGGTTGCAGTGGGAGCTGCTGGGTTCACTGTGGGTTGCATAACAGTGGGAGAATACGAGGGTACTGCAGGGTGAACATCCCACTAAGTCCTGATTTTACTGTCAAACTATTCTGATCCACTTACTCATCAGCAGCTGCGTGGCCAGAGGAGTCATCTCTCTCTGCATTCATACAGCCAATCCACTTCACTTTAGCGCCTTTATTCCATCTCAGCGCGTTGAGTTAAATGCACAGAGGCGGAACATTTCATTCGGCTCTGTTCGGTCTTGGGAGGTATAGTTACAGAGCCGTGTCAGAGGTGAAACAAGCACTGTGTGAAATGGTGATCCAAAAAGATGTAACAGGGGGTGCAAGGATGGCCCCAATGGGACGGTGAGAGACAGCCTCCTGTTGGGAACTTGGCAACAATACAAAATCACAAGAGAATAGCAAAGCCTGAGTGACAACGAAAGTAAAGACGCTGCCGAAAAAAATATCAACAGGTCTGCAACTATAATGGTTGAAGAGCAGAGGCCAGCTGGAATGGTCGTATGAAGAACGTCGTCACTCAGCTTGCAGCAGGAGCCTCTCAGCGAACCCAGCTCTCCTGCTCAGCCAGCTGGAGGTTTCCCTACACATTGATGTCAGCCCCTGCAGCAAACAGAAACACTAACAAACACCAGCAATGACTGCAAAACTGAGGCCATGATTGCCGTGTACTCCAGTCAAACTAACAGGTACGAACTTTCACTTATGTACTTGACTGAATAAAGCTCAGCAAACAGACATTTTTAGAAGTTTGTTGCTGCACAAAGATGCAGAAAAGGGTCCATCTTCAAACTGCAGAAGGCAATATTGGGCTTCCATGGGGTGGTTGTGAATGCGCAGCTGGAGGGTGGAGGTGGAATAAGTCAGGATGTCCAGTGTGTCCTCATAGTGATCTCTGTGTGGCCACACAGTCGAACTCATTTCACCTACTTGGCTGTACATGGCTTTCACACTGTTTGTACTCACTTCTGCTGTACTTGTGGTCATGTTTCACTTGTATGCCAAAATTCAGCTTCAACTTATAAGAGACAACAGATGACAACCCAAAATAGTAGAAAAAGTATTTTCTTCCAGACTCATTTACAGTGAGCCTATGGTAAGAAAGAAACATGTCATTTCCGTTTAACAAAATCTATTTTCTAGCCCATTCACGTTGTTCGCTTTTTTTAATTTCATTAAAAGCACCAGAAGTGACACTAATCCAGAGTCCTTGTTATTCTGCTGTTTAGATATTTTTCAACATCATCACTCCATACTGTCCTCAAACAGAGGCTCTTTTACCAACCATTTGATCAGCTCGGTCTCTTGTAAAGAAGCACCTGAGTTCCCGCATGACACTTAACTCCACACCCCTGCAAACCGATCAGCCGGTAGCCAGCTTTGTGATGCCTGTCTCTATGGCGATTGCCTCTGACTGACAGGCATGACGACAAGGTCCAGCTGCTCTGATCAAAGTCTCCTGCAATTACTAGTGTGAGTGGATCAGAGAGCACAAATGTGTGTGTTTGTGGCCGGTGTCACCCAGCCTGAGCTCACTCATGTAAATCATCAAGGTAATGACCATGTATTCTGATAAATTCCTCCACCTTGGTGGTGGTTTAAGAGAAAATAAAGAGGGATACAGGAAAGCACCAGTGACGAATCATCAGGAGGCTGAGGAACTAATAAACATGAGTGTGATAAAGTGAGAGTTCACTTCAGACCACCGGTCCAGGTCACATGTGGACTAAACCCATCTAAACGTGCTGCTCACACCAAGCCCCTCTGTTACTAATGGCTCTTACTGCCTGTATGCTATTGTAGGCCTCACAATAGCGACCATGCTGGGATTTTGTGTGGGGCTTGCTGGCAACAGTTATTAGCCCGCTAAAAGAAGTCTAAAGGGAAAGCAGTCAAGAGAAGAACAAGAAGATTTGGTGTCCCAATTGAAGGACAGGGGTGGTGGTTGGAGCAAAATGGAAAAGGAAAGTGGGGGGAAAGCCAGGGAGTGGGGTCAGAGGGTAACACCAAAGCGGAAATGTGGGGGCATGGGGGTAACAAAAGATGGAGGGGGGGACTAAGGACAGACAAAGCTCAAGGGAAGGTGGACAGTGCACAAAACACAGGAAGATGATGAGGGGACAGAATGGAGGGGAGCTGCAGCAGATGGTAAAGGCTGGTCCAACAGAGAGGGGCGGCACCGGAAGCAGGGGGCAGAGGGGCGGCTCAAAACCTGTTGATGTCACGAGCAGCCAGGTTTACACGATAAAAAGATTCTCTTGTAAACTGCTGTCTCTTAAGGAGTAAATGTGTCTTTTCCTCCTGGAAAAAATGGAAAAATCGCCATAAAGACATTGTAAAGATAGAAACAGATGCCAAAAAGAATAAACCTTAACTTTAAAATAAATACTTTGTCAGTTGAAGTGTGGAGAGTTTCAATGTCAACACAGCAAAAAAGCCTGAGAACCTGCATGTGCAAAATCATTACTGAGGTGTTTCTCCAGCTGCATGACCTGCCTGTGCGTCTCATCTGGACCGGCTGACCACAAAGAGACGTGCGCCATAATAAAAGTAGTAAGTGGAAGCATTTCACGCAGTGCGCTCCAAAGCAGCGAGCGCAGGAGCGGGAGGGAGGCGACGCATCGCTACGGGAGCGCGCACTGCCAGGCGGACAGGCGCTCATCTGCCTCCGCCAGGCCTGGAAGACGAGAGTGGCTGCAAGCGCGTATTAAAACAGAAATCGTTTGTGAGATGAGCTCATGTTTTCTTCTGATATTACACACTGCGCCGTTTCTTCGTCCAGCAGCGGTCCGAAAACCAAACACTACGGGTCCTACAGTATAAACAGGAAATGTGTTATGCATGATGTCTTATCTCTAGAGTCGGAAATGTTTGCTGCGCTGACCTTTCACCCTCATCTCTGGCTGCCACCTGTCGCCGCAGGTTACTTGGTTTTTTTGGGTTGTTTTTTTTTTTTTTTTGCAAACACACAAACTTTGCTCCAGGAAGTAAATCCGGAGATAAACACAGGCGAGAAAAAAAAAACAAAAACAGGAAAAAATGTCACATTTTTACTCCGCGTGATTATACTCCGAACTTTTCTCGTTTGTTTTGCAAATGAAAGAAAAAAAGAAAAGGAACCCAATGACTTTTCTGTCAATAAAAACAAATATAGGCTATTTTGAAGTTTTGCTGCAAGTTAGAATCCCACGAGGATTAAACTGACGTGCGTTCAAGGACAGTCTAAAATAAAAAGGTTTAGATCATATTTAGGAATACATTTAATGCGTTATTTAAAATAGAGAAAACGGAGCATCTTCTCTAAGGAGGTTCGGCCTTAAATAGTCTTAGAAACCTTTAAATATGCCAATCCATCTGCCTGCAAGCATTGTCTTTTATTCTTAGAAATTATTATTCTATTGTCACATTGTGCTTTTCATCTACCGCTTTCATCTCTTTCTAGAAATTTTAGCAATATAAAAAGGAGGATATGTACACAGACATGTTTGCTATGAGTTTCGTTCAAATTAAATTTTTAAATTAGGACACAGTAATCTATATTTATAGTTTTATTTGTGAAAAGACACGAATATAACATTTATATATTTTCAATAGAACCCGGTAAAGAATTGGGCTTAAGTGTTTTTCTCTCAATGTGTGGATGTTTCTTGGAGATTTCTCTCTCGTCTTCCAACGAAACGAGCGTTTCTGGTGCAAAGTTAAATAAACTGACAACTTGTGTCCTAAAAATAAAAATATCTGACAGTTCCTATTTTACAGCTCACGTGAAAACGGGAAAAAAAGAAACTTAAACGGAGCAAACGAAGAAACGAAGAAGCTTTGGCTCTGCATTGACAATTATACAGTGCTTGTATGAATGTTGGCCCTTGGCAAATGGACCCTTGTAATTAAGCACTATTTTAATTCGCATTCGTTATCACGGTGACAGATACCGATCAGTGAGTTTTAATCCCTCGTTCAACTCTCGGTAACCTCTGTGCGCCTCTTGTACCACCTCTCCCTGCAGGCACTTGTCATTTACGCGGAGCTCTGGTCAATTCACAGAAAACTGTTTCTGTTCCCGACTAATGTTACGATGCCCTTTAGTGTCGTGACAGTTTTATTTATTTTAAAACAGTCTCCCTTTTGTCCCTCGGAGTCTCTGATGTAGCCTAATAACAGAGTTTTACAAAGACGACCGATGGCGGATTTCAGTCACAAGCTGACGAGACAAGGTCTCCAGCTGCTTGAGGAGCATTTCGCATCCTTGTTCTGAATTTGATCGCTTATAATCACAAATCTATTGTTGCAGGGTTTGGTAAATTCATCTCTTTCCACTTCTGGTCGAGTTCTCTCGAGTCCACGTGACCTTTATTTTGGAGGCAGACGACACGGTGCCACGGATGACAGTCATTTGAGGTGTTGTGTTTGTTTTACAGGTTTGTGAGAACCGCGTTAACAACGTTTTAAATCCACTGGGATCCTGACACCCTGCTGCTGCGTCACGCACACGCGGGCCTGGGTAAGACAGGGTGCACGAGGTGAAAACAAGACAGTTCAAGTCGTTTCGCTTTCATGCATGTGTGCAATACTATTAACTTTAAATTATTTATTTGAACAACTATCAGCATAAAGATGAACTTTGCGACAAAATCAAGAAATAGAAACCCACATTTTAGATTTTGGGGTATTATTTTGTTTTCAGAGTTGTGGAAAAATTAGAAATAATAGTTAAGGTTTTAAAACGTGGGTTAGCAGAGGAACTGCTTGACAAAAAAAAAATCACCAGAGTTCGTGCGTCAGGAGAGGTTAACTTCGAAATATCGACATAATTAAAATCTGTCAAAACCTGATCCAGATGTCAGCGGTTTGTAAGTCTTCTTTTTCAACTTTCCTTTTGCAAAACTGACGTGACTAAATACGAGGATGGCGCAGCTGGTTCCTGAGTGTTCTGTAAACGTTTTGAAACGTGATTTTCTGCCAGTGTTTAACCTTCTGTGAGCCAAACCGCTGACCATGGTCCTCGGTCGATGTCGTTTATCTGTCAGAAATAAGTTGAATGCGTGTGAAACGGTGTCACACGACTGAGAAAAGGGTCTAAGCGATGGTCGGATGGAGTTAAAAGTAAATTGTGTCCGCGCATCGATCAGTGGTAATGCTACCAGGCTCACCCATCCTTAAAAAAAAAAAAAAAAAGAAATCCAGTTAAGGGAGGGTGGAAGGGGACGTCCTTCTTCTCAGTTCCCGCAAAACCACGCCTCCTCCCCACCAGCTGTCCAATGGCCGCAGCGCGCAGCCCTCCACGCAGCCCCGGTTGGATAAAACCCGACGGAGCGTCTGCTCCGCGCACACAACACAACACAACACAAAGCAACGACAGTCCAGTCCTGCCTCTTCAAACACATCCTGGAAACGCGGACAACCTCACCCAGCAAGAGTCCCAACATTTGGATAATAAACGAACAATTGTCTGGGAGCGCTTTTTTCTATTTGGAGCACCACCAAAGGTAAAGACTCATTTTAAGTCGTGTCCTAGTGGAGTGTTGCGTCCTTCAATCAGACTATGAGAAGAAGAAAGAAAAAAATAACAGTGAGCCATAATCCTGACTTCAAAGGGACAAGTAACGGAGACATAAACTCTCCAGAAATATTACGTTGCGGTGAAACAGAAAACTAACCAGTGAGAACAGCTGATTGAAATCTAAGTGTAAATCTCTGACAGCAAACGTTTGTAATAAACAGGCACAAATCAGATTTGAAGGTAAATTTTCTGGAGCCTACTGATATTTAGGAGCTGTTTTGATATATCTGCACCCAAAATGGAGCTAGAAATAAACCCACTGTGCGCTGCCATGCAATAATGTCGCTCATAGTTTTGGTGAATCACAGCCCAGAGGTAGTCTCATCTGCTGAATTTGATCTCTGCCAATTAGCTATCATGTCGAAAAAGTCTGTTCAGCCCTGCAGAAAATCTAGTTTCTAACCTTTAATTATAAGGATTCTTTTATACAAATTACATTAAAAATATTCACAGTAGGGCTGTCTGTATGTTCTTTTAAGCTCTTACTAATGAAACGTGTGCTTTTAACTCTTGTTGCAGGTCTCAGTTGTTTTTGACTTCGCAAATATCAGACCGAATACATTTCCATAAAAGGCATATAACTGAAAAAAAAACCCAGACTAATTTAGCTAAATTAAAGTAAATTTACTTAACATTTGAAAATTCTTTCAGCAACAGCAAATTTATTTTATAATTTTTACCTGTGATATTTCCCATAATTAGTTTTTTTAATTTAGAAATCTTTCAGACTGGTTTAAATTTCATTTTATTTTATTTTATTTTATTTTATTTTATTTTATTTTATTTTATTTTATTTTATTTTATTTTATTTTATTTTATTTTATTTTATTTTATTTTATTTTTTTTATTTTATTTTATTTTATTTTATTTTATTTATAATCCATATAATTTCCATAAAATAAACTTAGCAAAGGTATAACTAATAAAACTAATAAAAGTGCAAATAATGTAAATAAAAACTGACTATTGAAAATAATGCAACAACAATTAACACTATTTTTTAATTAACTGGATTAGAAAGCACATTTACAAAAATACTAGCAAATATCTGACCAGCAACTTAAAAAAAATACACAATGACATTGTAAAAATATAACAAAATAGTTGCATAAGTCTTAGTTATTTTTCTTTTTTTCTTTCTTTTAAATACATCAAAAGGTTTGACGGTTATCAATGCTGCTACTCAGGGGAACATGACATCAGTAATTTGTGCTTCAGCTAAAAATGCAACAGTGAATATAAAGGTGACTTTTTTTTTTTAATTTCTCTCCTCCTGCTTTTTAAAACCAGGAACAAATAGTCTTTACTACACTGAAAGTCATGGTTCTCATGTATTTATACAGAAAAACCCAATGCATTTTCTGCTTCTCTGTGCACAATTAAAGGCAATTGAGGTTTTCTCTAAAAGTACTCTGGGGTCCCTTTAATTCATACTTTTGCATCAAGTGAATCACTTTCCGTCTATCCATCCGTTGTCTATACCCCCTTATTCCTCTTCGGGGTACTTTGCCTGCCTTATTTTATGTAAATTTCCCACTGATTGTCCTCCTGCAGCAGCTGATCTGATGGATTCTCCAAACTAGCCTCACAAGTGCCAGCCAGCACATACAAAACAGATTTAACATCCAATTAAGACTTAAGAGCCTGAGAATTTGTCTCATCTCTTAACGCGCTCATCATTTCTTTTTTCACATGCTGATAGCTATCCACTTTAACAAACTGCAGATGAAGTCCTCTCCTAATCTTGAAGAAGTCTTGAAGTCCTGTCATTTCTGGTTGCCTGCTAACTTGTTTTGCCTTTTAGCCACGATATGTAATCAGCCAGAAAAGGCAAATAGTTTTGTAAAGATTGACACACTTTACTTTCCACTCACCTCAAAGCTTTATGTTTTGGGATTTTTAAAAAATACCGCTCAATCATTTTGGAGTTCAGGACCCAGAATAAAACAGATCCATTAGTTGTAATAATTGAATGATTAAAAGTTTATGTCAATGTCAATTATTTTATACTTTTATTTATTTGAAAACAGTCACATAAGTGTGGCTGGAAGGACAGGAAAAACTTTTTTTTTTAAAGAAAGACTAAGAAGTACATATAATATTGTTTTCAGGACTTGCAGGCTCTCTCAGCTGTTACTGTCTGCAGAAACACAAACACGTACAGATGATTCGGAGACAAAAATGCCAAGCAGCATTTCCAAGTAGGATGGTAGAACGTGATATGTGAGGACCAGCTCAGTGTGAGGCATCACAACAGTCAGTTCCACATCTTCTGTCATCCTGCAGGTTGTGATCGGTGGCGTACTCAGCAGCACACTCATGTCAGACGAGGTCAGACCCGCAGTAAAAGCACTTTAGCTGGGACAGCGGTGAAAGACATCATTGCATTTAGCTGGTGGAGCGAGGACCAGGAACTCAGGGATATGTCCAGCAACACTGGAAGAGGTAAATACCCAACATGAGCCGGTCTGCCGTCCTCCAACTTTTATCCCTGCTCCTCCTATACTGCTATACTTCTGACCAGTTCATCTGAAAAGCTGCAGCTCTTTCTGGACTGAGTCGTACTGAAGACCGCAGTCTTTCTGAAGACATGTGATCTTCAACTTCTGCACATTTCTTGTCATGAGAACTTGGACCTTGGATCTCTCCGCTTAATCAGCAAATTTTTAAGATCTTTGTTTTCACCTTTGAATTTAGAGGAAGAATAAGCTGTAATGTTGTTTTTACAATTGGCCTACATAAAGTAATTAGGCCTGTAAGTTGCACAGAAGTGCATGTTAAAGCATTTCTAAACAACGTAGATTCTCCTTTGGAGCGTTAAAATAGAGACTGCTGGATAAACAGGTGATAAAAGAAAATGCAGCAAGGTAGAGGGAATTATGCAGATTATAACTTCATAAAAAGTTGAGTTACATAACTGTGAGCCTTCATTAAATATATTTAAACATACAATTATAACCCTACTCTTGTTCACCTTCAAGCTACAATAACATGCAGTGTGTTATTAACCACTTATTAAACGTTTGTCATTTGTTTTAATGGTTAAAAGCTGGTTAAAAGATAGAGTAAATGTTTCTTTCTGTAATATAATAGTGCTTTATTCGTGCGTGTGCCGCGTGTGTGCACCGCGTACGTGCGTGCGTGCGCGCTCCCGCCCTCCGTGGGGGTGGGCTGCTCCCTTTAATATCCTGCAGGTTGATGAACCTTGGCGGGGAGATTTTTTTTTCCACACTTCGCTGCTGGCGTTAATAGAGGCTGCCCTCCTCCGTCAGGGCGCCGTTTGATGTGGAAATGAAAGCTGGGAAAAAAACCGCGACTGAGGAGGTTAAACTACAAAAATGTAAAGCGACGGCGGTGAGGACATAGTGGAGCTGTTGGCTTGGTAAAACAGTTGTTAGTCTGCTTTTTCCTGGTTGTCCTTTTGTTCGATCTGAGGACAAGTCTGCTAGTTTATTGGATTCATTATGTGAATAAAAAAATTTATCTGATTAACATTTTTATACATAGAGAATCGGATTTTTTAATTACTTTTAGTTTTTTACCATTATATATATATATATATATATATATATATATATATATATATATATATATATATATATATATATATATAGGTATTTTTTGGAATTTTTTTTCTAGAGTTCTAATTCAAAATTCTACTGATGTATTTATGAGAAACATAATAAAGCCAAATATTCAAATAAATATTCATATAAAAATTGCAGGAAGGATTTTTTTTTAATATATATATATATATATTACTGCAAAAATTCACAAGATTCAAGATGAAGTGCGATATGGTAAAGTAGAATTCATGTTTTTAATAAAGGAAGAAAATACACATAAAACGTGCAGAACGTTTGTGAAAAACTTTAATTTTAATTCACTGGATCTCGACAGTATTTTCTTTTAAATTTGAAACTATGAATTTTTGATTTTATAAACGGCCCCTTTACAATCTAGTAAAAGTAAAACAGCATCAGTTAAAAGGCGGCTGCACAAGCTTCATGTTTTCAATAGTTTCACATAAATGAGACAATAAGACAGAACCACCTAAAACGAGGTGGTCGGCTGTGAGAGCAATAACAGAACTGAGGAAATGTTCATCTCAAGACACTTTGTTGTAACCTTACGGTTGGAATTTATTTTTATTATTATCATAATTAATATTGTTATTATTTGTGTTTGTTTGTTTGTTTTCTGTGTGATTTCACGTCCAGCATTTGTTTTATCTGAACTGATATTCTTTGAAACCATTTAAATTAAAAAAAAAATGTACTAAAGCTACTTGAGGACTTATTTGTTTTGTTTTTGTTTTTTTGTTTCTTTGTCAGTTAGTTTGTTTTCTAAAAATGTTAACAAATAATTGCAAAAAAGAATATCTTAATGATTTCTGTTATTCAGCAACCTTATTTATCATGTATCATGTAGCTTATAATGGAAAACTTCAGCACTGACCCAGCTGTTATTTATGAAGAAAAACAGAATCTGCCCTTTCTCAGATAATTTGCTAAAAATGTGTCAGATTATTTTATTTTATTTTATTTTTTTTTATTTTATTTAGCTTTTTTGGAAAATTTAAGGCTAATACCTTTATGTCCCTAAAATCTTTCCAGGCCAAATCCAATGTGTGAAGCTGTCCTGTGTAACATTACAAATGTATCTCAACTTTTCTCACCTGCAGCATCACCACTTGATTTAAATTGTCATCAACATTCATTCAGTGTATTTAACACGACATGTGTATCAGTGCAACCTTCCTGTGTTCTCATGTCATTTATCCATTTGTAGCCATGTTAATGAAATCTAAAACTAGGTTGTCATAAATTTCACGTGAAGATGTAGAATTATAGTTGATGCACTGTTTTCAGAAGTATCAACCAGTACTTAGGTGTGTGCAGGTGTAAGTGGGTATAGTTACAGCGTGTTCCATGACATTTATAAGTGTTCATCCCCCCTCCTCCCCCAGGTCATGGGGGTCTTAACCAACTAGGTGGAATGTTTGTTAATGGCCGCCCGCTTCCGGAGGTGATCCGGCAACGCATCGTGGACATGGCCCACCAGGGGGTTCGGCCCTGCGACATCTCCCGGCAGCTCCGAGTCAGCCACGGCTGCGTCAGCAAGATCCTGGGGCGGTGAGTACATCAGCTTACTCAACTTCCAGTTGCTGTTAATCAACCACCCTGTGTTTTCTGACCTGTTTGCTTATCAGGGGCACTTTGGTGACGTCTAACATGACAGAGACCTCTTTCCTTTCCTTTCCTTTCCTTTCCTTTCCTTTCCTTTCCTTTCCTTTCCTTTCCTTTCCTTTCCTTTCCTTTCCTTTCCTTTCCTTTCCTTTCCTTTCTTTTCTTTTTGACATTATCATCTTGTCCCCCAGCTACTATGAGACAGGCAGCATCAAGCCCGGAGTCATTGGAGGTTCTAAGCCTAAGGTAGCGACTCCAAAGGTTGTGGAGAAGATTGCAGAGTACAAGAGACAAAATCCCACAATGTTTGCCTGGGAAATCAGGGACCGACTGCTGGCAGAGGGTGTGTGCGACAGTGACACTGTGCCCAGCGTGAGCTCCATTAACAGGTGAAAAACAGACACATGAATCAAATTATGTACAATAATTATGTGAGTTCCCCATTAGTCCCCAAATCCCCCTAATATATTTATATATATGATTATGACACTGCTTGCACCATTTAAAAAACATTCAAAGACGCTGTTAAAAGTTAAATTTTTGTTTTCATTTTAGAATAATTCGAACAAAGGTCCAGCAGCCTTTTAACCTACCCTTGGATGGAAAGGGCCTAAGTCCTGGACAAACCTTAAGTAGGTGTCTACTCTTTGCAAACACAAACAATAAAGGTTGCTTGTCATCCATATCACCCCGTATTATCCCAGCAAGCGGTACGATTTAGCCGTAGGATCTGCTGTTTCTTCCATATGACTAAGCTCATAGCCTTGTTGAACAGCATCAGTGAGGTAGTAATATTTCAGTTCCCTGTTTCAAACCCGTGTCTTTTTTGTTCTGTTTCTCAGTACCAAGCTCCGCCGTCACCCCTCCAGAGTCTCCCCAGTCAGACTCAGTGGGCTCCACGTACTCCATCAACGGCTTATTAGGTATCCCGCCACCCAACGCTGATGGCAAGAGGAGCCATGACGACAGTAAGAATTGCATCTATGATGTAATTCTGATGCAAAATCCTTAAATATAGTTGAACCAAAAACTGAGAAAACTGAGATGAAAATGGCTGAAACCTGTATTCTGAATTTCTCACGAAATGTGTTGCATAGCTATTTTGACATCCTATCTTCAGTCATTTTACTCTTAAACACTGTAATCTTTACAAACTCAATGTCTGCTCCAGAATAAGCTATAATCACTCAGATAAATCTCCGAAGTAAAAATTTAAACCTTCTAAGTCAGCATAGCCTCCTCCTTGAACCGCCACCTTATCGTGGTGGAGGGGTTTGTGTGCCCGAATGATCCTAGGAGCTATGTTGTTGAGGGAATTACGCCCCTGGTAGGGTCTCCCATGGCAAGCAAGTCCTAGGTGACAGGCCAGACTAAGAGCGGTTCACAAGCCAATCATGAATAGAACAATAACCAGGACCGTTACATCACCCAGCTTGGTGTCACCGGGGAACCACCCTGGAGCCAGGCCTGGGGTTGGGGGTTGAAGCTCGAACCCGTTTGCCTGGTCACTAGGTCTTTGTCCATGGGTCCCAGCTGAGCTCAGTCCGAAACTGCAATGTGGGTCTCCCTTTCAGTAGGCTCACCACCTGCAGGAAGGGTCATGAGGGACAAAAACTCTGGCAATAGGGACATGAAATGTCACCTCTGAGGGGGAAGGAGTCAGAGCTTGTGCGGGAGGTTGAGAGGTACTGGCTAGAGATTATCGAGGTCACAACAGCGGTGGCGAGCTGCCTTGAGCTTCCTTGCACCTTCAGGTCAGGGAAAGGTCTCTTACTGTTGTTTATTGCCTCCGGGCTGAACAGCAGTACAGAGTGCCCGGCCTTCCTGGAGTCCCTGGGAGTGGACTCATAATTTTTTAATGGACAGGATTTCTAGGCGTAGCCAGGAGCCAGAGGGGGTCCAGTTTGAGAACCACATGATTTCATCTCTACTTTTTGCAGATGATGTTATCCTGTTGGCTTTATCAGGCCAGGACCTTCAGCATGTGCTGGGGTAGTTTGCAACCTGGTGTGAAGCGGCTGGGATGAGAATCAGCACCTCCAAATCTGAGGCTATGGTTCTCGACCAGTAAAGGGGGGGCCTGCCCTCTCTGGGTAGGTGTAGAAGTCCTGCCTCAAGAAGAGGAGTTTAAGTATCTTGGGGTCTTGTTTACAGGTGAGGGTTTAGATAGAGCATGAGATTGACAGAGTGGTGCAGTGTCTACAGATATGGGGTCAGTGTACCGGACCGTCATGGTGAAGAAGGAGCCGAGTCGAAAGGCAAAGCTCCGATTTACCGGTCAATCTACACTCCCACCTTCACCTATGATCTTGAACTGTGAGTAATGACAGATTGTGGATTCAAGCGGATGAAAATAGCTTCCTCCGCAGGGTGGCTGGGCGCTCATTCACTCGGGAGGAGCTCGGTGTTCTGCTTCTTCACATCAAGAGGAGTCAGCTGAGGTGGCTTGGGCATCTGTATCGGATGCCCCATGGACGCTTCTTTAGAGAGGTGTTTCAGGCATGTCCCACCAGGGAAGACCACCAGGGAAGACCCAGGACACGCTGGAGAGACTATGTCTCTTAGCTGTCCTGGGAACACCTTGGAGTCCCCCCAGAAGAGCTGGCAGAAGTGTTTGGGGTAGAGGGACGTCTGCTCCCCCCCGCAACCCAGTCCCGGATAAGCAGATGAAAATGGATGGATGGATGGATGGATGGATGGATGGATGGATGGATGGATGGATGGATGGATGGATGGATGGATGGATGGATGGATGGATGGATGGATGGATGGATGGATGGATGGATGGATGGATGGATGGATGGATGGATGGATGGATGGCATAGACACATATTTTTATTGTTCCCATCAAAGGCAAGCTTTTTTTGTCTCATTGCTTTTGATGAAGCCAAGAGTTATGGATTATTTATTGTAGTTCTAATAAACCATGTGTTACATGTAGGCACTTCAGCGTCATACAGTTTTGGGCTATAGACCTTTCCTTAGCATTGATTCTGTAACATATCAAAGTTGTGTGACATTAAGCTTATTATAGGATTTAAAGACGTGTAAATCCAGGGCTCATGTGCTTTATTTAGGAACATTAATGTAGTTGTGTTTTAAACTACAAACTACAGAGAACTGGGCCTGAAACAAAGCTCTGAGGTACACCACCAGCTATAGGTCATTCTAATCTGAGGCCAGTTTTAAATGCCAGCTAGTTACTGCTTTATGCCAGAGAGACCAGACAAAAGTTAAAGTTTGTAGAGGTGAATATTAAGGTGGCGTGTGAAAGTCATCACTAATACTTAATACAAAAAACAACCCAAGGCTTACTTTCATCATGTTTAGTGATTATTTTAACACACTGTCATATACAAAATCCTGAGAAATTAATTTTAAAGACAAACAACAGATTATTTTCAGTTTTACATTTCTTCCTGTCCATCATGCCCAGGTGATCAGGACAGCTGTCGACACAGTGTGGACTCTCAGGGAAGCGGAAGTGCTCCGAGGAAACAGATGAGAGTGGATCACTTCCCCACAGCAACGCAACACCTGGACTGCGGATTCGATCGGCACCACTATCCACCTGATTCCTTTAGCTCCGCCTCCAGTAGTAAAACTGAACAGGTAGCAATGAAGGATGAAATATACGTTTCATGTTCATCAATAAGCTTAAAGCTACGCAGAAGGAAGATCTGGAGTGAAAACAGTCGTTTCTTTAGAAGTTTTTCACAACTACTTGGAACAGGAAACAATAGAACTGAACTTCCTTTTTGCATTTGTATATATTTGCTCACACAGGTAATATTTGGATCAATAGTTAATCCCTGTTTGTCATCCCCAGACTTTGTACCCACTGTCACTCATCAATGGCACCCTAGACGAGGCCAAGACCAGCCTCTCCACATCCAGCTCTATCATTGGGCGAAATCTGTCGGCACACCAGAGTTACACCATGGTAACAGGTGAGACTCTTAATATCATGCCCATATCAACTACAGGAGTTAACATCAACACCGGTTACACCACTCGCCTCCATCACTCAGTCTTGTCTTTATTTTTGACTTTGTTTTCATTTCCACTCATGTTCACCATTTGTTTCCATCTTCTCACCCACTTGCTGCACACTGGCTCTCGCCACCTCAGAGCCCCTACAGACACTGCCGCTCTGTCTAAAACAAGACATGTCCCCAGAAGTGACCAACGCGAGCCCATCCCCAAACTTTGCAGCGTCCAACCTGGCGTTTGTGGAGCTGCAAACTCTGCAGAAACCCGTTTCTCTCAGCAGCACCAGCTGCAACAGCAGCGGCAGCAGCTGCAGCGCCAACCATTTTCCCAACGCCTTCAACTCATTGTCCCATCATTCACCGGCGTATGGGCAGTTCAGCAGTCAGTCTATCATCTCAGGTAATCCAGACATCCATCTCATTCATGTTTGAAATCATAATATGAGAACATGTTTTTTAATGTGGCGAATATGGAAATAGAGTGGAAAAATATATATTAATGTTTACTTATTATGGTGTTTTTCTTTTGTCTGACTGCTGAAGGAGAAGATCGAAGATGCAAAGTTATTAAATAATTTAGATTTCTGTTTTATATTTTGAATTTAAATATTTTAAAGTAAAAAAAAAAAATAGAAATGAACCTACTAACTTAAATGACTCCATCTCTGTACATTTACCCCATAAAAAGAGATCAATTTCTATGTTTGCGGTGTTTTCTGTGTTTTCAGGGCGTGACATGATGAGCTCCACCCTGCCGGGTTACCCACCGCACATCCCCTCTCCTGCCCAGACAGCATACTCATCCTCGGCCATTACAGGCGTTGTAGCAGGTAAGATGCACGTTCAAAAATAAAAGTAAAAACAATGAATGAGTCAGACAGGTAAATAGAACAAGAACGTGGGGGGTGATGAAAAGCAGGAAGAGAAGAAAAAGCGGGGCTTGGATGGAGGCTTGCAGATTAACAGGGAGACAGGCTGAGTTAATCAGTATCCTTGCCAGGATAGTGAACCGTGTGTGTGTGTGTGTGTGTGGGTGTGCTCGCGGGCGCACGCAGGCCCGGGGGATGCAGGGAACAGGCCGGGGGTTCCGCCCTGCTGCCCACACCCCCCATCCAGACACCTCTGACCACATATCGCCATGGGAACCAGGGGGCCCAGGAGGGGGATGCGGGTGTGGGCGGGAAGGGATGTAAAGTCTGGATATGAACGAAGAGTAGGAGGTCTTTGTGGTGCATGTGTGTGTGTGTGTGTGCTTACTGTTGTGTGTCAAGATGCTTGCATGTGACCAGAGAGTGTGTGTTTACGTGTGTGTGTGTGTGTGATGTGCCTTTTTTATTTGAAGTCTGCCCTCCGAAGCGCGAAATGAGAGGGTCTGATTTATTATTTTTCTGGTGGGCTCGCTGTGAGGAAGCGTTGATACACAATTACTGAGTGAAGGGGTGTATGTGTGTGTGGAGTTTGGGGGGGAAGAGCAGGAGGAGGAGGAGGAGGTGGGGAGCTCAGGGATTCATTCCAGCCAACATAATTACCAATTAGATATTGGAATGTTAAAAAAAGAGAGAGAGAGAGAAAGAAGAAAGAAAAAAGAGGAGTGTTGGAGAGCAGGAAGTGCAGGACGAAGAATGGAGGAGGAAGAGGGCATTTCAAAGGGCAGAGGCTGAACGATACAAGGGGGCCGACTGCTAAAGAAAGAGGGCGTAGAGGCTGTCTGTATGCACGCACCACTGGTCTGAGGGATTTTACCCTCAGCTACCCACCTGCACCGCAGATTAATGGTTTACATGCTGCACTAACTGCTGGTGAATTATGAGCTAAGGCTGAGCAGATGCTGGCACACAGACAAACAGCCCGACTCCTCAGAGCATGTCTCTGCTTGCCTTTTAATAACAAACGTCTTGATGAATTTCATATGTGATAAACAGACATGCATCCCAACGTCCTGTATTTGCAGCAGGTGCAGACTACTCGGCTCAGTCCTACAGCCATTCGCCCTACACTTCATACGGCGAAGCCTGGAGGTTCACCAACTCCAGCATACTGGGTGAGCACAAGAACACACCGACGGCAGTAACGGCGTTTGTGCGGCGCATTTTTCTTCTATGGTTACCGCTGGCAAAACTTATGTAACCCTTCCCTATTAATATTTATCAGACGTCTAAATATGACCTCTAGAATAAAAGACGACGTATTCCGCACACAAAAACTCATAAAGCCTTTCTGAGAATTTGGAAGGACTCACTTCTGCTGACCTTGTGATTCACAAACATTTAATCGTTGCTTGAAATCAAATGAATCACTGCCAAGAAATGAAGTGTATATAGCCTCAGTCACGTGTCATGCACTCAAACGTTTTTCCTCTATAGAAGCAATTATCCATACTAATAAGTATCATTTACACAAGGCAATATTTTACACTTACAGCCACCTTAAGGCTGTCTACCAAACTAAAAAGGCAAAAGTAAGCAAATAAAAGGTACCATACTGGCAAATAAAGAATAATTAAGAATCATTCCATTACGGCATTGTTTTAAAAAAAGATTGTAATTAATCTTCCTACATCACATAGGGAGGTTAGAAACGTAATGTATGTAAATGTAATGTCAAATGTAAAAAAAATAAGTGTAATTTTCAACGACCAGCTTTATTTTCCACTTGACATTAAGTCCAAACATCCCCATACTCTGGGTCTGGTTGCCTGAGATGATAAAATGCTCTAATGTTCCTGATCAGCAGTAATAGAGGTTAAATTCAATTTATTCGGGTGCTATTATTAAAAAAAGGGTATTGTGCATGTTCATGTTAGCTCAAATAACAAGCAACCCAAGCTCCTGAGACTCTGTGAAACCTTTAATCACATGAATTCAGACAACTATAATCACCTTCCTCTTGCGATGGCTTACATCAGTGTCTCTCCTCCTCCTCCCGCAGGGTCACCCTACTATTACAGCTCGGCCTCCCGCACAGGCCCCCCATCGGCAGCAGCCTATGACCACCTCTAGTGCCCTGCTGTCGGGACGGACTCGCTGCGAGTGGACCGTGAACTATACCAACCAAGACTGGAACACTGCTGACACATAATGACGGACCGAGGTGTGAAAGTCAAAACTGGATGTGAACTTGTGACTCTCCTGACGAACCAGCGCCACGTTCTTTTTAGACCCTTCCACAGTCAACTATGTCCACTTATATGTTATTTATTTGTCAGATACCATTCTGCAGGGTGACTCATGCACGTTTACACTCTCCTCCAGGGCTTGTCTTCACAGAATCAGCCTGGCGATGTTTCACATGGTGCATTCTTTCCATTTAAATCTCTTTAATGCAGTTTTGGCCAAAGACTTTCTTTTTCTGGTACATCTTCACCCTGACTCCACTGATCGAGTTAGGGAATAGGGATATGCAACTTCTTTATACTGAACTATGCCTATTTTGTTTACACCCCCCCCCCCCCTTTTTTTTTATCATAAATATGAATCCAGTCATTACAATTTAATTCTTATTTTCTCCTTGCAAAATATGTAGGTGATAAATTTAGCTGTAAATTCAGAGTTCCTGTGGTGAACATCAACTGAAAAGGCATTGGCTCACTACAAAATACGCCCCTCAAAGATGATTAAAGTATCCGTCCAACTTTATGTACATAATGTAAATTATGAATGACTTATGGGACAGGCGAAGCAGTTTCACACAGAGAATGACAGGTGAGATGAAGGGGATTTAACAAAAAGGCTTGAAATGTTTGTTTTCTTTGTTTTTGCTTGAGATGCATTTAGTTTGTTGTCATGCTGGATGTTCTGATGTTTGGCAAAGAAAAAAAACTGTGACTATTTTTTCTTATACTGTTATTAATATTATTGCAGATGTAAATATGGAATTTCTAAAGAATTATTTTAATTAAAGCATGACAAATGGATTGTTGCCATGGGTGATTACTTTATCTGAACTAATATTATTATTATCATTATTATTATTATTATTATTATTATTATTATTACTGACATGCTGAAATGCTGCATATTTTTTGCAGCTGTCGGCATTTTAAAAGGATGAGGTCAATGATCCTGAAAACACGCATCTGTCTAAATTCTTCTTTTATTTTCTGCATCATGTAGTTTTATTTGCAATCATTTCGCCCCTCTTTGCGGCCTCATTATTGCAGCGCGTTAACGAGGCCACGGTTCGGCGGTGCCGCGGCCCACCTGGTGCCACAGCGGCGCGCGGGACGCCGCGAGGACAAAACGATGGTCGAGGCGCAGCAGCGCCCGCGGGAAGAAGCGTTGGAATTTGTACCTGAAATATTCCTTAATTTGAAATTAAACTACTTGTATAAATATAGCAGAAAAAGTAATGTAGCTGAAAAGTTGTGATCGTGCTGTAATTATTATCGGCACCAAAACATGAAGCTCTCCAAAGAGAGTTTGGACCATTTCCTTATAGGATAAAGTTGCTCATTTTGAAGTCTTTTTCCACTGATTTTTACTTACATGAATAATAAATACAATAATAAATATAAATCTTTCTATTTTTTTTCTCCTTTTCTTTCATATATATATATATATATATATATATATATATATATATATATATATATATATATATATATATATATATATATATATATATATATATATACACCATATAGCCTACTTTCATTCAATTCCTTCATGTTTTAAACAACTCAAACTTGACCTTGATTCAGTTCTCTATCTCCTGTGTGATTTAAAATAATTCTGCAACTCTTGAATTTTGGGTTATGAATTAAAGGTTATGAATGCATTTGTCTGCCCTCTGAGATAATCACCCAAAGTCTTCATCAGCTTAGTCAAGAGTTTTATAGTATCTACTGATGAAGATCAGCCCAGATGTCTTCCTGCGAGCAGAGTTTTTAATCTGCTCACATTTCACTGCTTTCTTTACATTATTCCCCCTTTCTCCCGCTGCACCACTGTACACTCAGCATACAGCCCTGTAAACTTCAAACAATGGCTGCACCTCATCCCATTGTTGTCCAAGTGGCCTGGCCCTCACCACGCAGCCCATAAATATACTGGGCCCTCATTGTTTCCAGGTCCCTGCTCAGGCATGAAGGAGCGCACACACCCATGTGAGTCCATACGTACAGAGCCACTTTCAAGTTGTCCCAAAGGGCTGAAGAAAATGCTTTAACGGAACCTGGTTTCGGATTCCTCGGGCAGCGAAACATGGGCAGCAAACGTTAGACATTAACAGTCCCACTGCCAGGAGAGTTAAAAAGAAAACATCATACTGCAACACACAAGCTGCAGTCTCTCTCTGGGCCTATTAGTGAGGAGGTTTCGGGCCACAGTGCTTCTGGTAATGAGCCTGGCAGCACAATACAGGCAACGGGCCGGAACAGCTGAGGGCAGACAAAGCTGGCAGGATGGAGCGACTGGGACTTACATTTAACACATAGACATACTAATGCTGCGCCTGTGTGTGAGGTGCAGAGACAGAGTGTCTATCTACTATACATGTGTGTTGGTGTGATAAGTCACTGCGTGTGTGTGTGTGTGTGTGTGTGTGTGTGTGTGTGTGTGTGTGTGTGTGTGTGTGTGTGTGTGTGTGTGTGTGTGTGTGTGTGGGAGGTGTACAAGCTATGTGTCCCATTATCGTTATGGGGACAAACCCAAAGACAGTAAGGGAGGCCACTGGAGAAATTCCTGCCAAAAAGGCAACAGAGGAGTGTGTGGCAATCAGTGGGATGACGGGTTGGGGTTGTCCAGCGCCAGTCATCTGGAAAGTTCTCCACTTATCTCTGGGCCGGAGTTACAGGCCAAGCAATTCAGCTCAGCAAATAAGTATTATGTAGGCTGACAGAATTTGTCCGTCCAAATGAACTGTGCTACTGTGTGTGGCAGCACTGCTGTGCCATCCCCGCCCGGTCCAGGCTTTTTTTGGCTCTCCAGAAGACACAGCTTGTGTGCATAAACTGTTTTGGACAAAACTAGCTGGTGATTCTGAATCTTGTGTGGTCTTTTTATGTGTCTGTCATTGATAATAGGCTCTGATTCTACTCTGGCTACATTTAATAACAGAGAATAATAAAATAAAAGGTTCATGTGCTTCAGTGGATGAACTCATCAGGTCGTGTACCAGCAGCTAAACCTTCGTCTCGTGACATTTTCCCACAGTTAGACTTTGGAGTATCTGTCTGAGCAAATTAGTAAAGTTTGAAGTTGGAAAATGTCATAATTACACCAGCTGAGTCAAACTTTTTAACTCCTTATTCCCTAATCTGTCTTGAAAATCACAGTCCTTTTTGCCATGAAGTGATTCTGTTAATATACTCTTCGACCTTCAGCATGTAAAGGCTGCACACGATTGCAATATCAGTGTAATGTGCTACACTTAACATTTACTAACAAACTGCAGCAGGGACTGACAGGGATCTAATCCCCGTAACGCCCCGTAGTACAACTGTTAAAACGGTCTGGAGTCATCACAACATGTATCACTCTTCCTTCACCACAGCTCCATTCTGGCAGAATTAAAGCTAGAATATCTAACTGTGACTAAAATCAGGTGGGCATGTTCCAGGACGGCTTGCACCCCCCATTTGCAGCTGCGCATTACGAGGAATAAGAGGTTTGAAAGCTTTCTTCAGGAAACCTCGGTTTGACGTCAAAGTAGGTTTGTCCAGTTCTTCTTATACGGTCTACGGATGAATCCTGGGACAGGTTTGTGACCCAAAACAGGGCAAAGTGGACGATTCAAGCTTTGCTTTTATTTTATTTTTTTTTTTTTTATTATTTTTTATTTTTTTTCTTAATCACATTGACAGAAGTAGCATTAAGCATCTTTGCGTTATTGTCTTCCCTAAATTTTGATAAAATCTTTTCAATAGTAAAATCGGGACTTAATCAGAGAAGGCTGAGATTTCAGCAAATATATGTTTATTGTCAGCTACACTTGTAAAATGATTTTTTTTTAAATGTTAAAAAAGAAGGGAGTTGTTTTCTTTTACTGGGATTTTCTAAAACTGTTCAGACAGATTTGTTAGTATCCCTAAAAATGATCTTAACTCATTAAAATCATGGTGGTTAAACACTTTTAACCTCAGCATCACAGCTTTCTTCAATGTTTGAAACAGGTATTCACACTTCAGTTGTGATGAAGTTCAGCTGAGAAGGCTGTTAGAAGACATACGACAGTCATCCTAGAGACTGGAGCTTGTCTTCTGTTCGGTCCACTGCATCTTAACACTCTTACACTTCTTTTTTTTTTTTTTTTTAGCTTTCATTTGCTGTCAGCTAAACCACCTGACTGAGTTTAGGCATTAACAGCTGTATTACTCGGTTAGGGTGAACATTAACATCATGGCAGAACTTAAAATAGAGCTGCCGTTTCATAGTGTCCACAACAAATCGAGAGTCGATTTCTGGCTGAAAGGAGAGTGAACCCTGCCATAGAAGTTGTTTGTTTGTTTTGTCGGACTTCTGTGGTGGGTTTGTCTTAATGTTTCGCTCAACGGTGCCAGTGTCATTACATCATTTCATGGGTGGCAACCGGACACAGTTTGCAGCTGCAGTCACACTGGGACATCCTAAACGTATATCTGTGAAACCTCACTCTTTTGACATCATCATTTTTTTCAAGACCAAAAAGACATCACCATTATTTTTTCTTGTCATCATCTTATCCCAGAACCCCACAAAGTAGAACGGCGTGAACTTAAAACACTGCTATCGCAGGCCAATAAAAAGACCTGAAAAACACCTGAGAGAACTTCAAATGATAGCAGGTTCCTCAAATTTCAAGAAGCTATCTAACCCCCCACGTCCCTCCTCCACCTTTGACTATAAAGCAACTGAAACAAATGTGCCAGTCAAACACAGCGAAGTGGTCAAACAGAGGGTGTTTCTGTGCTGGAACAGGCAGGTGCCCTGTGTCAGCCGACCCATTAACCAGCACACAGACCCTGAAGGCAGGAAGCTGCTATTGACTGGGAGACATCAAGAAAAACGCACCTTTCAAGGCACTCACACGCACACACACACACACACACACACATAAATACACACATCCTCCCTCACGAGGCGGATAAAATCTTCCAGGTATCAGGTGCTGCCCTGAGGGACAGAGCTGACCTGCAGCAGTCCACAGAGTCAAACACTTAGCTGACAAATACTTCATTCAACATCACATGCAGTCATGTGGAAAAGCAAATCATACCCTCTTTTAATTCCCAGGTTTCTGTATCAGGATGTAAAATGAATCATCTGGTTCTCACCAACTCCCATAACTAGGTAAACTCAAGCTCAGATAAGCACACGACACTGAGTCGGTGCTTGTTTAAGAAAAACTGAACAAATATGCAGAAGCAACGTAAGTGTTGCCCACCAGCGTTTATAGTAAAAACTTGATTGTTTTTTTTTTTTACATGATGTTGGTAGTGTCTCACATCATTGAGGGAGAACCTTTTCCCCACTCCTCTGAACAAGGATGCTTCACTTCATTCATTCATTCATTGCTGGCGAGCCAAGGAAGATCGTCTCGTGGCATAAACCCGTTTGAAGGACGCTTTGGCTGTTAGATGGTTTCACATTTAGAGGATCTTCAGTAGAAAAGCGAGTTTACACTCAGTTCAGTGACTGCAAAACAATCCCAAACCATCACTCCTCCACCGCCGTGCTTGACAGCTGGGAAGAGCTGTTTTTACTGATATGGTTAACCATTTCCTAATGTGGCACTGTGCCACGCTCTTCTGCTCTCTGGCAATCGTTCCAAACAAACCACACTTATTCAGTCCTTTTCTTATTTGTCTGTCATCTGATCTTTAACATCTAACATGCCAGTTAAGCCTTGTCGAGTAGTAGAGCTGATGTTCTTGTGTGCAGGAGATGGGGGGACAAAAAAGGCTCAGTACAAATGCACAAATGAAATGATGACATGAGATATGATGGAGGAGATAAGGAGGAGATAAGGAGGAGATAAGGAGGAGATAGGGAGGAGATAAGTCCTCGAAAGTTCTTACTGAGCTCTGAATGTCGCTTTACCCAATGAAGCCCGTCCTCTACGTTCCCGCCTGTTATGTTTGTCCTGGACCAAAAACGCCGCCGAGTCTGCGCCTGAGGACTCTTGTCAGACGTAGGAGTTTATGTATGTGTGTGTAGGTGTGTGTGTAGGTGTGTAAGTGTGTGTGCCTTGAGAGGCTAAGGGCAAAAAGAGGTCATGCATTAAAATGGCCTTAAGCAAGGCACTTGCCTTAACTCCTTCATTAAGAAGGTTCTTTGCTGCAAAAAGCAAGCATTTGTAAGAGTTACTCTTGTGTGCACTGGCAAACAAAACGAAAATGCCTGACCACAAGAGAAGCCGCACTAATGAATGCAGGAAACTTCTTGTTCATTTCTGAAGAAGGAGCAATAAAACAATGTTTCTTTAGTTACTTCAGTCAGTACTAAAATGGGAAGACCTGGTATAAGCAGACGATGGATAAAAGCAGGAGATAACGAGAAAAGGGTTCATGTCTACTAAATAGGCGAGCTGAGTCTGAGTGGAAAAACGAAAAACGCCTGAAAAGACCACAGAGACACTTCAAGGGTCCTGGACAGCAAAAGACGCATCACAACAGCAGCAGTCAAGAGAGGAGGATGATGAAAGAGAAGCAGAGAAGAAGGAGGAACTCAGAGGGGGAGAGGGTTTTTTTTTTTTTTGCTTCAATAGCTGAAGTGGGAGAAATCAAGTGTTTGCAGATAAGAGAAAAAGTAACAAGTAGAGCGTGCAAAGCGTCGGCAGCAGATGGAGAATGTGCATAGGGAGGAGACAGCTGATGATCTCGGGGGCTGATAGTACAGTTTGTGTTAGCAGGTTGTCAGATGTTTTTGGCTTCAATATGATGAGATTTTGAGACCCAATGTGAAAATTTAGAAGAAGAACAAGAAGCGACCTGATGTTTTAAGAGTCTGTTTTGGACGCCCACACAGGAAAAGCCTCTAATGATCCTACTTGAGCCCTTGCCTTTTTAATTACCCGCCCAGGCCTGACTGAGATGCACAAAGCTGGAGAATGGAGTGGTGCAGACGGAACAAAAACAAGGCCGACTCTTTGGAATGGATGCCCTCTGAACCCAACAGCTAATGCAGCCCCTGCTGCTCCAGCCGTTCATTATCGTCGCCGCGGAGGAGGAGAGGGATGGCACTCCGGGGAAACAAGGCCACCGCCACCGCCGAAGTCATGGTCTACAGGCCACGTGAGAAGAGCTTTCCCCCAGAGAGCTCCTCCATGGCGCCAGCGCCAAACGAGTGGCTTCAGGCCTCATTGTGGCCTGGGAGATGATTAAACTTTTCAGTTTGATTTAAAAAAACAAGAAGCTTAAATGGCTGCCTCTCTATGAAACATCTCGTCACAGGCCCGAGAGCATGTAGGTTAGCCAATATGGCGTCACCTTTCTGCATGCCAAGGTGCCCCTTCCCGCCTATCCCAAGGTGTTGTGATGGCCCTGGGCTCCTGTCACTCATGTGGCCAATCAGTCACCCTCATCTGAAGAATCTGACTTTATCTTAATGAGCTCCTGTTATTCCTAAGAAGGAATGGGGGATTTTTCTAACATCATGTTAGTAAGCGCAGAGTTCTTCCTGCTGTCCGTCTGTCCGTCCATCCAAGAGGGATCACTCTTTTAAAGGTGCAGGAGGAGCTTCAGAACTGACTAAACGTCCACTTGTCCAGTCTCTAGATCCAATCCAAACAGCCAGACAGGGCAGAGGGTCCCCAACTGCATACTGGCACACATAAAAATCGCTTTGGGAGGTTTTTTTGGTGTAGTTTTTTTTTTTTTTCACTTCATTAAATGACCAATGTTATAGATCAACGGATCAGGAGCACAATTTTAACCAATGTGCGAGTCCGTGACAGAGCTCTGTTGAGGTTTTCACCCAAAAAAGATAAATCTAAGGCCTGGAAATTGAAGTCTGAGAACACAAAGAGAGGTTAGGTCCTCCAAAACATTAAAACAAAAGGGAAAAAAGGTTACACATACAACATTTCAGCTCCAAAAGTCTTTTTTTATACATTTAAGGCAAAGTTCAACCCTGCTGGTTCTTCCTCATACAACTGGCCAATACGACAAAATGTGCTGAAACTCTTAAAAAAAATATTTAAATACACATTTTTGTTTTCTTAATTAATACAGAAAGCACATTTAGCGCTATTAAATTGACAAAGAAAGCATTTTATACTGTTATACCCAGTAACATAATTCCAGACAAAAAATACATATCGATGAAATATATATATATATATATATATATATATATATATATATATATATATATATATATATATATATATATATATATATATATATATATATATATATATATATATATATATATGCATATATATATATATGCATATATATAAATTAAACAATAACTGTGGCATTATAAAAAAACTTTTTCTTTTTTATAAAATGCAGCAGTTATGTTTCAATACTGATAAAAGTTAAATCCATTCTTCAATTATGTAAAATGAGGAATTCTCTGATATTTGGATTATTTTACCTCCTTTAAGAGAGCAGTGACTAACAGGAGCTGAAATATGTTATATTTCATTTTAGAAAAGAAACCTTCATTTAAACAAACTATGCAACAGAGACAGTAATGTAACTACATCATTATTTTGTACAGGTACAAGGTTAAGAATAACGAAAGTGCAATTTGAATTAAAAAACTGCTGCCGCCCGTCTTCCCTCGGAAGTCCTGTTTTACAGCGCCCTCATGTGGTTCGCTGCTGTAAGGCACATTTTAGGCCGGTAGATAGCGTTTCAAATTTAACTACAATATTTTGAAATTTAAGAAAACAAGACGTGTCTAACAAAATAAAATAAGTTGGGTCAAGACACTTCAAGGCCCTCAACAAATTATTTGAGCTCCCACCTCCATCTTTAGAGGACTGTGGATTACCTGCATGTTTTTCTTTTTTTTTTCTTGTAAAGCTGCACAAGTAAAAATTTCAGTAAAACTCACTAAGGAGGTATTCAGATAGGTCTCTTTTGGTTCAACAAATTGATAATTATTGAAAAAACGTATAACTGTTCATTTCTTACAGGCCCCAAAAGCTCATCACACCTCAGGCCTCTTTCTTTATTCGAGGAATGATGGTCTTGCGATAAGTCCGTCTCTCTGAGATATTACGTTTGACTTTGATCACTGTTGGAGGAGCTATCTCCAGTTCAAGAGACGGGCTGGAGTGAGACTTTTTCAGCCCGCCTTCCTCCTCCTCCTCCTCTCGCACTGTGTCTTCACACACAGTTTTGTCAAACAAGTTCAGGTCACTGTTGCTTAATGCACCGTTGGCTGTCTTCACGCTCTGCCAGGTATCCAGCACCTGAATGTAGATCTCATAGCGACTCACCTGTGGTTGAACAACAGACATCAAATCACCTGCATGTTCTTACACACATGTATGTAATATCTCACTGAGGACACTTTTTGTACCTCGTGATGTAGGTACTCTGTTCTGACGCGGTGTTCCTCCAGATCCCTGGCTTTAGTTTTCTTGCCCTCTGGAGGGAAGTTTTCCTGCTGGTATGACAGGTCAGCCTTGAAGGAGTTCAGCATTCCTGTGTGAGACTGCAACTGATGTTCCTGCACGGGGAACACAACAGACATAAAATATATGAACAAATATCACCAATGAACAAAGAGCAGCTGGTGGAGGCTGGAGCTCAGGTCGTGATGCAGCTGCCTTTATCATCATGCAGTTGTTATATGTAATGTTACAAAGTCTTATATTAACTTGTGACATACCCAGAAACACAGATGGCTCAAGACATGCTCAAGCACAAGGCAAAATGATGTATATTGTAGTAACAATAACTTGCACTGGTTGAAGCACTGGATCTTTAAAACTTTAGTTATTTAGGTACTTATTGACACTAAGCATGAGACACGTTTAAAGTGCACGAGGTAAGAACAACCAGGAAGAGTTTTTTGTGTATGGGGACAATTGACTTCACTGTATTCACAACTATTTGTGAAAGAATGGGTCGCTCTCAGGAGCTCAGTGAATTCCAGCGTGGAACTGTGATAGGATGCCACCTGTGCAACAAATCCAGTCGTGAAATTTCCTCTCTCCTAAATATTCCACAGTCAACTGTCAGCTGTATTAAAAGAACTTGGATGTGTTTGGGAACGACAGCAACTCAGCTACAAAGCGGGGTCAGCAGATACTGAGGCGCATAGTGTGAAGACGTCGCCAACTTTTTGCAGAGTCAGTCGCTACAGACCTCCAAACTTCATGTGGCCTTCAGATTAGCTCAAGAACAGTGCAGAGAGAGCTTCATGGAATAGGTTTCCATGGCCGAGCAGCTGCATCCAAGCCATACATCACCAAGTGCAATGCAAAACGTTGGATGCAGTGGTGTAAAGGACACCGCCACTGGACTCTAGAGCAGTGGAGACACGTTCTCTGGAGGGATAAATTGCACTTCTCCATCTGACAATCTGATGGACGTCTGGGTTTGGTGGTCTCCAGGAGAACGGTACTTGTCTCACTGCATTGTGCCAAGTGTAAAGTTTGGTGGAGGGAGGATTATGGTGTGGAGTTGTTTTTCCAGGAGCTGCTCCCTTAGTTCCAGTGAAAGGAACTCTGAATGCTTCAGCATACCAAGACATTTTGGACAATTCCATGCTCCCAACTTTGTGGGAACAGTTTGGAGCTGGTCCCTTCCTCTTCCAACATAAAGAGGAAGGGGCATATATATATATCTTCTAACTAAATAAAATTTTAAAAAGCATTAGAACTGCTACAGAAAAAAATTGTATTTAAAGCAATAAATGAGAAGGAAAAGTATGTACCACAGTGTGAGCAGACTGTGAAGCAGGGAGGATCGGTCTGAAGAACCTCCTCTGAGAGCCAACGGCAGCAGGGAACGGAGGCGACGACTGAAGAGCTGAAGCCAAGTTGATCCGGCTGATCCACGAATTCATCTCCACTTTGGATCTGAGACGGAAAACACACACGTGCTTGCACACTTTGGCATAAATGCTCATGCTGTTGCTCACGTACAAACGCGTCCATGCAACTTACGAAGCCTGAAAGAGGAAGACTCTCCAGTCAGCCGTCTGCAGGCGGAAGACGTGTGGCTTCTTGGTGTAGTCGGCTGCCTGCTCCGCCAGAGAGTGATGCACACTCACAACCTCCTCATAAGTCTGCTGATCGCTCCGGTAATTATCCTGTCAGAGGACACGGACACGTAAAATAACAACGTCAAATAAAAAAGACACAATACTATACACCAAAGACCAAACTACAAGCTTAGTCACTGACCTTCTGTAAGTAAAGGACCATTCCCCTCAGAACTCCGTAGAAGGTTTTCCAGCCTCTCTTGCCCCAAGGAGCTGCCACAGAAACATTGACATAAAGCATAATTCAGTCCATACTGCAAGTAATATGCTTCATCAGAACATGTCAAGTTCATCTCAAGCTGATGCTGCAAAATCAAAAGCATAATTGAGAGTTATTATAAATACTGATACTTGTATCCTCAAAACAACCTCCGTTAAATGTAAAGCTCATGACACCACTACATAGTCTAGTTTTTCTCAAATTATTCAAATTCAGATGAATAAAACCAACCGAGTCTTAATTAGGGGTACTTTGACAGGGGACATATAACATTTGTTCAGATTGTTATTAGTTGTCAACACCTCTGCATGGCTTTTATATTTAATCAGCTACAGGGTTTTTTTAACGTGTGAAGAAAAAGACAAATACATTTTCTGCACTTGAGAGTATACATTTAGGAGTCTGGCTCGAGTATCAACTGAAAAACTCTGACGTGGCCCAGCCATGTTCATTCTGTCATTCTGGATAGTAAAGTCTGAAAATGTGTAATTCAGTGGCAACTTCACCAAACCATCACCGTCAAAGCAGAAGATGACGTGGAGTGGAGTGCAGTTTCTCACTGTACCACCTAATTAACAGATTTGTACAGATATCATTAAGTAAAGATGCTATAGCCTACTATATTCCTGCGGTATTTTGACAAATACGTGTCACAAACATTTTATTGAGACCTTGTAATGATTCACTAGGAAATTGTGTCAACTTTTTCAAGGTCAAAGTATTCTACGTCAACATGTAATATCTGCAAAACACTCTTTATAAATCCTTCCAAACTATAAGTCATTGTTTTCAAATGAAATACATTTAATGAAACTCCCTGCACGGCCATAAGAAAGCCACTGCAAAGCTTCAGGTGTTTCCTCATCAGCACACACGTCGGCGCCTAAATCACAGGTCTTCAATAGCCGACACCCGCGTGGGTGAGTTTGCGTCACGCTCACTGCGTTTGCCGTCGATGTCGGCGTGGAGCTTCCTCTGGAGAAATCCCTCTTTCATCACAGAGGCCTTCTTGTCGATGGGAACGTCCTGGAAGGGGTTGGCTTTAACCCGCAGATTATCACCCGCATCTTCTTCCAACAACACCGAGTTTTTGAGCTCCTGCTCATCTCTTTAAGAACACAATGGAATAAGGCGGCGAGTGAGATTACGCGTGGGAATCAAGGATCAGGTTGTTGTTGTTGTTTTTAAACGTTTGTCAGTCTGTCGGGACACTTACACAGCCCACTCCAGCGGCTCACTCTTTATAGAATTGTAAAGACTCTGCAATAATTATAAGAGGAAACGTGTTTCATAATTTAAAAATAAAAAACTTCCCTCAAAGTGTTTCATGCAAGAAGAAACGTTGTCTTACTTTCAATAGGTCTTTGCTGAAGTTTTCTCCCTCATTCATCCCGTCCAGGTTGGAGACAAACTTAGAGGATGACATTGATTTTCCTACATGCTGTACACACACGCGCACACACGTCACATGTGAGTGAAGCTGCAAGACGGCGCAGAATCAAAACGATAATTTACAGCCTCGTTAATCGTTTACCTGTCCATGCAAGTCGGTGTTGAGAAGCATCAACGCGCACGTCAGCGCCAACACGGCCCCTGAGGACGTCAAAAACGCCAACAATGACACACACATCTGTTTTATGCGCGTCCTCGGCGCCGCATCCTCGAGCGTGACTTCTTTATATCCAAATATCAGACTCACCTAAAGAAGAAAAGGAGTTGGGGTTGCAGTGATGGAAGCGGGAAGAGAAGTGCTGCAGCACTCGCTCTCTCTCCTGGGTCTCTCCGATCAGGATCACCACTTTCAGAAAAGATCTAAGGAACAGGGGAGGAATAAGACGGAATCAGATCCTTTTTGAGTCTGCTAAGTAAGAGACCTCAGCACAGGTTATCTCAATTCTCCTCTTCTGCTGTCCTTACCTGAGGGCATGGTCCAGAGTTTGCCCGGTGAAGTCAAAGAATTTGAGGTATTCCTCTCCGACAGCACGACTGGAGTCGTTACTAAACAGAGAGAAACATATAAATCGAAATCTGTATCAGCGCTTCTGCAAAATGTCATATTCTAATATATTAATCATGTTAATCTGAGGACGTTTTGTTGCTGCAACAGTATATTTAGAGCTCATTAACAATTATCTAAAGTAAACCAAAAGCAAAAAAAAAAGGATGAAGTGACGTTACAAGCGGAAAATTCGTGAGCGCAATATTGGAGAAACTCGTTTAAATGAGCTCAAACTGTCAAAAAAGGAAAAGGAAAGAACAGAAAATAACAGAAATTGCAACATTTGATCAAAACTAAAGTGCAGGAATAAAAGGCACATAAACTAATATCTCCAATCTGCAGTGAATATCATCATCAATTATGAAACTATTTGGTTTATTATTTTCACCTGTAAAACAAACTTGATCTCAACAACTAATGCCAAAATGAACAGCTCTGGACTTTAAAGTCCCACTCCAGCGGTTAGTAATCCGCTAAGCTGGGAGTAGATGGAAATTCCATGTGGAAGAAATTCATTTCACTTTTCTTGGTTCGTGAAAACATTTCAGATTCTATCCAGTAAGTTGGATGCTATACTTTGCCCCTGAACTGCAGAAGTTTTGTGGATAGAAGGAGTAACATCTTTGAGAACCCGGAGAAGGAAATCCAGTTTTACCGACTCGAGCCTTTAGGAATCCCGTCAAACGCTGCATCCGTTTTGGTTGTAGCAGCACAGCGTGAACCAGTGTTACAAAATAAGCTACTGGGATACATTAAAGGAAGCACGGCATCAAGTATTTTTGGATGTCAAGAGGAAAAGTTAAAACCAACAGAGCTGAGCAAACACGAGTTTCATTAGGAGTCTAGAACTTAATGATAACTGCTAAAACATATAGGAAATCTCTGTTTTGTGGAAGATATTATTTATCATTTTCTCATGTTATGAATGTGAAAGATGGCAAGACTGAGTCGCTGCTTAAGGAACTGTCACTTATTTATATTTATCACGCACACATCACTTTTTATACACCGTTTAACCGTTTAAGGACGATTTGAAGTTCACCAATATCACAAGGTCTGCCACAACACGATTTACAATTATGTGAGACGACAACTGAACCCAATCAATTCCATTTGCAGGAAATAGCAACTAAATATCATTTAATACTCGTATTTCTCACGACATGTGAGCTTACTCTTTGTCTATGTGCTTGACCACCTCTGCGCGCTGTATCCCATCCAACTTGAAGAGCCGCTCGGCGAGGCGGCGGGCCTCCTCCGCGTCCACCTGTCCGTTCATGTAGGGCGCCGCTGTGTCCGGGGCTTTGCGTTGCTCCCCATTTGCCACAACTCTCTCTGCAACTCCATCGCCAGTAACTCCAAAATCCTCAGCAGGATCCAACGTGTCAGCCCGTTTATCCGCCTGCAGTAAGTCGGCCTCCTCTGTCTGCTGCCTCCCCTCAGTCTCAGAGGACAGCTGTTCTGGGATTTCTGACTCATCTGGTCTCTCACTTTGCTCGAGCTGCTCTGGGAGTGTCTGCTGAGGTGAGTCCGTCATCTGCGGTGACTCCTCATTGGGCTCTGATGGATCCATCTGCTCTCGCTGCGATGTGACTGCAGAGTCTTCGGGTTCAGCACAAACTACAGCGGAGTCTTCTGGATGCTCAGCGTGGTGAGGTCGGGTGGACTGGTCTCCCATTTCCATCTCTGAAGACTGGTCTAGGTGCAGCGACTGTCCTAACTGGTCCCCCGTGTCATGCGACACCTCCGCTGGCTTCTGTTCTGGTTTTTCAATCATGTCAGGCTTCTCAGTCTCAGGGTGTTCGTCTTGCAGTGAAACCACTCTGTCCTGTGAGGCCGTTTGATCACACTCTTGTTGCTCTAAGCAAACAATCTCTTCCAGATGTTCAGTAACTTCTAGTCCCTCTGGTGAGTTTTCTATCTTCTCTGCATTTCCCCCCTCCTGTATCAATGCTTCTTCGTTGTTGTTGTCCGCAGCCTCTGGCTGCTCGTGGGCCACATTATGATCTTCATCTTTACACATTCCCGATTCGGGTTTTTCAACTGCGAGATTTTCATGCAACTGTTCCAGGGTCTCTGCGTCCTCCTCAGCTCCTGAGTGCTCACTGTCCTCCAAAAGCTCTGGCTGCTGCAGATCAGTCAGCTTGTCCTCCAAAAGCTCTGGCTGCTGCAGATCAGTCAGCTTGTCCTCCAAAAGCTCTGGCTGCTGCAGATCAGTCAGCTTGTCCTCCAAAAGCTCTGGCTGCTGCAGATCAGTCAGCTTGTCCTCCAAAAGCTCTGGCTGCTGCAAATCAGTCAGCCTGTCCTCCAAAAGCTCTGGCTGCTGCAGATCAGTCAGCTTGTCTTCCAAAAGCTCTGGCTGCTGCAAATCAGTCAGCCTGTCCTCCAAAAGCTCTGGCTGCTGCAGATCAGTCAGCTTGTCCTCCAAAAGCTCTGGCTGCTGCAGATCAGTCAGCTTGTCTTCCAAAAGCTCTGGCTGCTGCAGATCAGTCAGCTTGTCTTCCAAAAGCTCTGGCTGCTGCAAATCAGTCAGCCTGTCCTCCAAAAGCTCTGGCTGCTGCAGATCAGTCAGCTTGTCCTCCAAAAGCTCTGGCTGCTGCAGATCAGTCAGCCTGTCTGTAGTTGTAGCGAGTCCAGTATCGTCAGTTTGCAGTGGCTCTGCAGAGACGTCTCTACAGGTGGACAATGAAATATAGAAAGTTATTGTTTGGAAAAAGGAAAAAAAATTACATAACACCAGGACAGTAGTGGTAAAATAAAAATAATTATATTATACAGTCCATAAATTAAGTAATTTCTTTGCAGTAAAAGACATAGAAATATCAACTATACTTTAACTAAAATAGATTGTTTTGTTTATCTCTGGATTCCCCCCCAAGATGGGTATTATAAGAAAAATTGGCTGGTTTTGCAGCTGGTTCCTTTGTTTATCAACTAAATAAATTGTTGCAGTTTAATCAGCTGGTTTGTTGTTTGTTTATGGATCAGCTGATTGTTTGGTTAGTTGGTTGGTTTGGTAGGTAGATCATTTAATTGGTTGGTCATTTAATTGGTTGGTTGGTTGGTTGGTTGGTTGGTTGGTTGGTTGGTTGGTTGGTTGGTTGGTTGGTTGGTTGGTTGGTTGGTCGGTCAGTCAGTCCTTTAATCAGTTTGTTGGTTGTTTAATCTGCTGGTTGGTTGGATTCTTTAATCGATTGGTTGGTAGATCGTTCAGTTGGTTCTTCTTCAGTTCAGTTAGTTTGTTGTTTAGCTTACAAACTGCTGTTAGTTGATTGGTTGTTTAATCGGTTGGTCATTTAACTGATTGAAGAACTCTTTTATTGTGACATTTGTCACAGCAACAGGTGTTTCTAACAATCTTTAAAAACAAAAGCTTTTATCATTGTCAACTTTATTGAGACACACACATTTTATATATATATATATATATATATATATATATATATATATATATATATATATATATATATATATATATATATATATATATATATATATATATATATATATATATATATATATATATATATATATATATATATATATATATATATATATATATGCATGCCTCAATAAAGTTGTTACTGGTCCTAAACAACAGCCTGTAAGATTTTTCTTTTTAAATGAGCATCTAGTACCAATACTTCTCACCCACTAACTACACTTTTGACACACAAGTACATGCACAGCCCACTTTGTTAGACACATCTGTTTAACTGCTTGTGAATGCAAATATGTTATCACCCAATCACGTGGCAGAAGCTCTATGGATTAGTACAAAACAACCCACTGAAGTTTAAAACTGAGTGTTAGAACAGGGGGAAGACAGATGATTAAATGACTTTAATAACGACATGTCTGTTACTGCCAGACAGGCTACAACGGCTGGTCTAAAATTCTGATATACTGTGCTTGAAAATCACAACCAACTCTGAAGTATAATGAAAGTGGCTCTCAAAAAGGTAAGGTAGACACTAAATCAATAAATCAATCAATTAGTTAAGTGAGCAACAATTCTATCTGTAAATGTTTTGTTAAGGCCAGATGTTAGAGGAAGAAAGTTAGACTGGTTTGACGTGATAGACGAACAGCTAAAATATGATATGCAGAAGACGATCTCTTAATGCACAACAGAAAACCACATCAGGTTCCCCTCTCAGCTATAAACAGGAAACGGAGGCTACAATTTGCATGGACTCTCCAAAACTGAACAAAAGAAGATTGGCAAAACATTGCCTGGCCTGACGACTCTTGATTTCTGCTGCAACAGGCATCTGGTCGGGTAAAAAAAAAAAAAAGTGAAGTGTATCCACCATGGCTGGCATCAACAGTCAAGTTCTCTGGTGGTGGTTTAGTGATAACAGGGATATTTCCTTTTTTTTTTTACTGCTGCATTTCACAATTCCACCACAATGCACTGCAGCCTCTATTTCTTGCATCTAATTTGTTTAATTCTTATTAAATTATGTCTGTCTGTCTTACATTTCTGGTTTTTAATTTTTTTACTTGTTAATGCATTTTTTAAAAAAATCTTTTTGTGTAAAGCACTTTGAATAGTCTTGTACATGAAATGAGCTATTCAAATACCCTTGCCTTGTAAAAACCGAGCATTGTTCTGGTTATTGTACCCATCTCGCGATGGCTACTCCCAGCAAGGTCACGCATCATGTCACAAAGTTCATTACACTTCAAACTGGTTTTCTAACATGACAACGAAAGCACGGTATTCTAGCTCCTTAAGAATTAATTAAGTGTAAAACGGGGTCCCACTCAGTACTAGTACGTGTCCGGTGAGAGAACGTCTGTCAAAGCTACTAGGCCACTTCAGTCAAAAAGATTTCATGCTTATTAAGGCTTATTCTTATTCAACCTATAGAAGGCCAAACTGTCTACAGACAAGACCAAAATAGCTTTTTTATACTAGATAACGTGGGAGTTTTTTAGTCTATCAAGCTCCTTATTAAAAGGATCAACTAAACTGTCTTGTCTTGAAAACACCTTTTTAAAACAAATTCATTGTAAAAAAAAAACAGAAGTTTACAGACCTGGTTTCTTGTAATTTATGCAATAAGTGTTACAATGTTTTAAAACCAACTGGAAGCCAGAAATAAGCTCTTTTTTTTAGTAAACAGGTTAGTCAACGCTGAGTCACTATTAGTTGTCAACAAAGACATAACTAACTTTAGCTCTATGCATCATAAAAAAGGGTTTGTTTTCAGTATTTGTGGTTGGCAGTATTTCCCCATTAATTCAGTCATATTATTCTTGTAATTAAATCAACTTTCCTATTCCCCTTTTCTTAGTTACTTACATATCTGTCAAACTGCTGACACATTCCTCGCTTTCTTCATCACTGGACACGCCAGTCACACCCTGCTCTTCTTCAGCCTTGCCCTCCTCGCTCTCCTCTTCAATTTCAACACCATTAACCGAAGTTGGTTCTCCGTGTGAGTCTTCCGGTCCTGTCAGCAGAACATCCTGTTCCTTTTCTGGTTTTACATCCACAAAAGTGTCCACCTCACATTCTAAGTCTCCAATGTCCTCGAAGGCATCAACAGGATCGGATGTTACTGAGCGTTCGTCTCCTTCCTCTGAGTCTGCCCTTGGTGAGATCTCTGAAATTTGTTGAACAGAAATATTGTGAGGAACACAGAAACCAAAAAGGATGAATGCGTCCTCTTAAACCGAACAGGCAAATGACATGAGTACTGAGTACTACATACCCGTATTACTGTGTAACAGTTCATGTGCAGAGTCTTCCTTTTCCTGTGTCTTCAGCTCTTTCACATCTGCAGAATCACATGGCTGGAAATTGCAACACAGGCCATTGAACATAAGTTGTGAGAGAAAAAGCTTGTGATTGCCAGTGGGTTCACAAGTAGACTCTAAGCCTCATCTGACCAACATTTTATCTGCTCTATTCCTCCCACATGTTCATCCTACGACACTGATCCAAACGAGTAACACAAAAAGACGATTACTGAGATGATGCCGAGTACAGTCAGGAAATAATGGGTTTATGACACTACACTGTATCTAAGCATGTGTATTCTCACTCAGAAATAGATCAAAGTACACAACAACATCACAGTTCTTTATATAATCCTCACGTACCTCGGAGTCTTCTCCAGTCCATTCAGTGTCTGAGATAAGAAGCCATGAATCAGGCCCATCTTGTTCCTCTTCGTCGCCTTGCTCAAATAGCTCAGCATTAATATCTTGAGACCGGTGAATTGATGGGGAAACGCTGCCTAGACTCATCACACCACCTGGGAGCAGCTCATTGGCCAAGCTGCCGTCAGTCACGAGTTGAGGCGTTTCTGCAGAGGGATCTGGCATGTCCCACTCCACCGTAGCAAAGGAGAACGGAGGACTGGTGCAAGACACGGGGCGCATCTCCCAAACACTTTGCTCCCACTCTTCTGCTTCCTCAGGCATCATGAAATCTGTGTTTGAAGGGAGACGATCTTGATCTGCCTTATTTGTCTGGTCTGTCTGCATCTCTGTCTCATCCAACATACTGCACTCCTGTTCTCCATTGATGTATTTGTGATCTGCTGAGTCTTGACAAGGCTGATGAAGCACGGATTCTTCATCATCAGGCTGAGGAGTGCACAAGTTTTCCTCCTCCATTACTGCCTCTCAGTCACTGCAGCTGCAGCTCTCGCTGGGTTTTGGTGAAAGGATGTTGAAGCTGTGAATGTTCTCACAAAAGGTCCTTCTCTGCTGCGTCAGGGGTGATCATCTTGTAAGGTGCTTTGCCGACAGACCTTGGGGCACGTCACAGCATCTGATGTGACCATTCAGGGATCCGGTTCCAAAAGAGAAAAAAAAATATATATGTCATTGTTCAAAAATAAACTTAACCACACCCCCATCCAAAGAAAAAAATAAAAATAAAAGTTCAGGATCATATGTGTGGCCTGAAGAGTCTCATGTACAAAAACAAAAACAAAGTTGTTTTTTAAACTGATCTTTGTCGTTTTCTAGGGGGAAACTCCCAGAGGAATATATGAACAGCTGACAGACAAAAAAAGGCATTCATAAGACTTTGTAGTAAAATCGGCATTTGAAACTCTATTCTCACCACTCGCAGAGAAATATAATCCAGCCATTGTTTGTTTTTCAGCCCATTCGTCTTAACAATCAGCTGGCTTTACTCCTCAGTATGTCATTGCAGATGTGCACGCAACACACTTTAAGTAAAATGACAGAAAAGTACTTCCTGATCGCTGAAAAATCAGCAGAGCGAGTGAGCAAGAGAGACACAAAGATACAGAGGCCTGTTCTGTAAAACAGATTACGAATCATGCAGAGGGTGGGGTTAAAGGGCCGTTTCTGGTGAACAGTTTAACTGCATTTGTCCTGAATTTATCATTTTATCACCATGCTCCACTGTGACTGCAGCTGATGGATAAAACCGGCTTAAACATGACTCTGAACTTGGTTTTGCTGAATGTTGTCAACACAAACAAAGGACATCCCTCCCACAACACCAGGGCCAGCAGCAAACCCTCAACAAGACACATCACCTGTGTTTTTACTCTTACAGGAGACAATGTCAACTCAAATGTCACATTTAACAATTTATTGTGACGTTTCGTTTGATCGCACCATCATCTAGCTCTTCCTCTTACTGGCACACTCTTTTTCTAACTCTACATCTTCATTATACCATTCGCGTCATGTAACCCAACATCCGGGATAAACTTTGACCACATTTCCTGTGTGGGTGCTCTCTTTTCAGTTCCTGTCAGGGTGCAAAAAGTGCTTCAGCAACAAGGTTCACAAAAATGAACACAGACAATCTATAAATTACTGCTTGACAGATTAAAAAAAAAAAAGAAACAAGGCCTAATGCAGTTCTTCAAAGAGTAATACCTCTGGATGTCATAGACAAATGAGGGAAAAAAGAGAAAATTCAACAAATAAGAACAAAGAGGTTTTCATTGTTATTCAGACTATTTGAATATCATATTGCTCTGATTTAAAACCCTTGCTTATCCATGATAAAAACATATTTTTCTATTGCAAAACTGGTTTTCTGCTGCAGGCAAAGTCATCTTTGGCAGCATTTTGATCCTTTAAACTCAAAAAGAAATTTTTATTTGGAAGCTTTCAAAAGCGACATTTTTCTCAATACTATAAAAGACAATACAAGAATATAAAAAGGACGGGCCAAGCACTGTAAAATAAACAAAAAAAAACAATATTTCAAATAAAACTGTTCAGTTGAAAAACGAAAGAATTTATTTACACAGGAAGTTTTGATAAGGTACCACAGGATTAGGAAGTAAAAATTTAAGAATCATATTTGAAAGTAAAAAAATGCAAAAAAGAGGAACAAGACATAATTGTAAAATTAACAGATGTGATCATAACATGTAATAGTTACATGACAGTGTTAGAATCTGGTAGAAAATCTGCCACGTCTGATTCATCACCAGCAGTGACCACGACACAGACAGAACTTTCAGAAAGGACAGAAAGAGGTGTCTCATTAGAAATAATCTGTCTTGACTGTTAAGCATGACTTACCCCCTCCAGGCGCTTAAAAGCAACATCATATGATCAGCCAGCTTGTGAGGCTTTAAGTCAAGACTCGTGGGAGGGAAAAACACCTTTGTGTTACAATGAGTTCCTGCTGCTGTCAAAGATCCATGCACCTACAGACACATTCAACACTCACAGAAGCACACCGGCAACACCAAGCTGATTGTGTTTGAATCTGCTTCGCTCAACAAACAAGCCCACGTCCACTCTCCTAAAGTCTCTTGTGCAGCATAAAAGCACATGCAAGTCCTAGTCCTACTCTGGTCTGGGTTTTTAATCTTTCTTCTTTGAGCTTCTTGTCCCTGTCAGGGTCACTGCCTCCCTCTCTGTTCTGAGCCTTGCAGCCGTAAACTACCGGAGGCCAAAGAGAATGCTGCTGAGTGGCAACAAAGAGAAAAAAAAGCTCATTCCTGATTGGCAGATGAATCTGGAACTCTAAAGACACCTGGGAGGCCACAGCCCATGCCCACGCCCCTTAAGGCATGCGAGCACACAAATGCAGGCCAAGTTAGGGGAGTGGTTGAGCCTCATTCCTGCAGACACACCAGAGCAGATGTGGTAAAACCTGAAAGCAGCCTCGGTCAATTTACACAAGTCTTTAGCTATGCAGAGCTTCTTTTCTATTGATTCTCTGGCTTTGTCTAAGCTTATGTCAGAAAAGCCACTTTTAACACGTATACTACACATTCCTCAGGGTTTGCAGAGTTAAGTTAAAAAGAAATTAATCTACATCCTCTTTCAGTTATACGTTTTTACAAAGCAGGAACTTAACATTAACTATTTAACTGATCCTTGGCAGGTCTGAAAATTAGGTAAATACAAGCTCAAATGAACAATAACATGTGACACATAATACTGTGTCATTACTTTTAGAGAAGAAAATATTCCAAAATGTGGAAGTAATTTTTGAAAAGCTCAATAAACATGTTGTACCTCTGTGGAAATGAAGAGGGTAAACAGCAAATAATGAAATTCACTGAACTAGTCTGACCAGCTCTTTGAAACCTGGTTTTGCCAGGTCTGCAGCATGAAGGTGTCTAATAACACAATACCAAGCAGGAAAGAAATCAGCAATAATTTTGAGAAGCCTTTTTCTAAGGAGTGGACATCCCATTAAATGTATCAGAATTTCCAACAATGCCATGCTCAAAGACACTGCAAAAACCCAAGAGGTATTTCTCAGAATGTTCACATCAAGCTTGGCATGTAATGTTAGAGACAAAACAATCAGGAAACATATCTTCAGTGGAAGGGTTGCCAGGAATGCACTTGTCTGTTAGGTTTGCAAAGGTGTATTAGAACAAACCACAAGATGTATATCATTTAGACAGAAAAGTACATAATGGATATGATATGAGCATAATACACAGGTGGAGCTCTTTGTACACCAAAGTATTTTAGAGTCAAATGTGAGGCCATCGGATTATTTCAGATTATTATTCCCAAAGGTTGTTCTATAAACCTGTAAATCAAGTAATGTACTTTCTTTACAAAATACATTTACTTTACTTTTACTTTTTTTTCTTACACAATACATATTTTGGTTTAGCTGGATGCTGGCTTCAAAAGTAAGTAATTCTCACCTCCACGTTAAAACGTTCAACTTTACAGCAACACACATATTTACAGTCTGGTTCGTAAATTAGTTGAAAGCATTCAGCTCCTTAACTCCTCCAGTGTGAATCTGCTGAAGGAGCGTATAGCCATAACTAACGTAGATTGATCTAAGGTGGGCATGTTCAAGCCAGGTTCCTGGGGCTTTGTGTCTTCTTTGTGTCTTCTGCCCAAGAGCAAATCATCTAACTTCTGGATTGAGGCTTATTGAGAACTAAGATTCCTTGCAGTTCCGCTCGAGGCTGGCTACAAAAGCGAGTCAAACCCCATTGACCTCCACGTTGAAATGTCCAACTTTAGAGCAGAAATAAACATATTTACAGCCTGGTTCAAAAAGCCATTTTGGTCTCAATCATTTGATTTCATAGCTATGACAACTTAGAGGGGTTTTATTTTTATTTTTTTTTGTACCACACGAGGAGCGTTTATATAAAGTAATTAATTTATCTCTAATATGATTTTCTTCAGATATTTTATTAAGATCCAGCTGCAGTTAGCTGGTGATGGGTGCACTAGTGTGTGTGTATGTGTGGAAGCAGTTCAAGCATTAACTTCTTTGTCTAACTTTGACATTTGTTTTTTTATTGTTTGAATAGTTTGCTGGCGTTAAGAGTAACGGAGCTCCAGGTCAGCAGGGGGAGCCCTGGGTAAGAACTCAAACCAGCAAAACCTCGTGACGCCATCCTCTTGCGCCTGTTTCTGTTTTTGTTTGTCCCGTATCTTCCGCACACGGCAGCAGCATAGCGGTGCCCGCACTTGCACATCTGCACATCTGGACATCTGCACGTCCGCACGTCCATCCATCTCCCTGCCTCTCCAACGGAGGTCAGACTGCATCCAGGTGAGGCGTCTGCCGTGTGGGAGCGGCTCGGTTCGACATGGCCAAACCGACTGAGCTGAAAATCTTCCTCGAGTCTTCTCTGAATGAGATCTTTAAAGCGACCGTGAACGACATCCTGGACTCGGTGGATCGGACCCTGTCCGAGTACCAGGGCGCGATACGTAGGTTCGAGTCCGAAAACGAGGGCCTGAAGAGGCTGCTGTTTGCGCGGCAGAGCTCGGAGTCTGCCTCGAGAGGTACGTACCGGACTCTCTGGACCTTGACCCGGAGCAGTACACGAGACACAATAACATAAAAAACACATGCCAGAGTGGTGCAGAAGGTGACGATCATTCATTGTGGCTTGTTTATGAAGATCATTACAAGATCTAATGATTGAAATGGTTGATTACACATAAATCAAATCGCAGACTAAAGTGTGTATAAGGTCGTAAATAGGCACGGGGATCGCTGTAAGTAGTAAAATTATTATAAATTGAAGTATACGTACACGTTTTAATGCCAATAAAATTGGAAATTCTTTATAAAACTACAAATCTTTCCCGAAACATGTTTATAAAGCAGTTTCATAATAACTTTGGCTCCCAACGATGGCAAAAACAAAACTAATGGGTTAAAATAGTTATTTTTGCCTCATATTTTGTGTTGAAGTCTGAAAGAGTTATAGGGAGGGACTTCACTAGTCTATTTGTAAGAAAATAGTTTTGCTTTTTTGTGTAAAACAAAGATTTTCTTTGAAGCAATAAGGAGATCGCGGTGGTGTTTCTGCTCAAATATGTGACTATTTGGCAGTTCCAGTTTATATATATATATATGTCTTGATTTTAAAGTTAGACTAAAATCATTCTAATTCTGATTTTATAACACCATAATTTACATGATTTTCATCAGGCAAGTGTCAGAGAAAAGCAGGCATTTTATGTTTCCAAATACTCCAGAACCACCACACAAATCTAAACTCTGATGTAAAAGTAATAAAAAAAAAATTTAAGATCAATAGAATAACAAACTCCAAACTTAATACCTTTTTCTTGCACGTTTATAAATTAAGACTACCGAGTGGGGATCCATATCACTTAGTAAGAGGTAAAAACAATCTAAAATAAGAAAACAATGTTATGGTCTTAGTCAGTATTGTGTTTAGTGCTTTTCCACACGCAGGGCAGTTACATATTTGCATGATAATGTACCAAGGACACTATTATAGATTAAGCAAAACTTTTAGTTGCAATAAGTGTAATAAATGTAAATCACGGTCTGACTCCTGTTCTTTATTCTGTTTGTGAATTTTCAGATTCACTGGAACAAGATGTTGCTGAGCAGTTTTGTGTTTCAGAATGGAATAACCAGCCCATCAGCTCCAACCAGGGTACGTTCAAGGTGTCCATATGCAGCAGCGACAAGAAGAGCTTCAGACAGAAAGGTCAAAGCAAGACGAGGAAGAACATCTCCTCTGCTTCCGTTTTTCTGCAGACAGATCAAATAGGAGAACAACCAGTTGTGAATGAGTCTGACGGACCACAGATTTCTGTAAAAGTAGAGCCTGACATGGATGAGAGCAGTGCTATTGACCTCTCCCAGACATCACTGCTTCACAACCTGGCGATGAAGCCGATCAAAATAGAGTGCTCCGAGGTCGGTGACAATGCTTACACACATGCATCTCCAGCTCCATGTCCTGAACAAGACTGTGGAGGCAGTGACGGTGATGTTAAAGTCACCATTGTTCCTGACAGCTACATGCAGGATGGACATTTTATCAAGACAGAGGACGAGGAGGAGAATAAGCTGCTGATGTATAGAGAAGGTGATAGTCTGTACACATTGAGATGTAATGAAGAATCTGAAATAGATACAGGTGGCCCAAGCAGAGGAGACATGGAGCCAGAGGGAGTGAACACAACAGAAAATGAGTCTCCTTCTCTTGCCGCAGCTGAGTTTGTAGAAAATCACGAGAACTTTCTTCAATGTCCTTCCTGTCCCAAGATATTTACACAAGAAACCTCCCTAAACGCCCACATCAGGAGTCACAGAACTGAGAAATCTCACATGTGCAGCACTTGCGGAAAGCGCTTCAGCCGGGCTGACCTCCTCAAATCCCACAAGCGCACGCACACAGGTGAAAGACCCTACAGCTGCAACATGTGCAGTAAAAATTACGCCCATCCCAGTCAGCTCAGGATACATAAACGGCTCCACACGGGAGAGAAGCCGTATTCCTGCTCGTACTGCGGGAAACGCTTCAATGAGCACAACCAGCTCAAAGTCCACTTGCGGACTCACACCGGCGAGAGACCGTACAGCTGCCAGCAGTGCGGCAAGACCTTCAGCAACGCGGGAAACCTGCGCATACACGAGAGGATCCACACGGGCGAGAGGCCGTATTGCTGCGCCCAATGCGGCAAAAGATTCAACGGCTTGGGGGACTTGAAAACACATTACAGGATCCACACCGGAGAGAGGCCGTACAGCTGTGAGCTATGTAAGAAGACCTTCAGCCAGGCGGGCCATCTCACCATACACATGCGGATGCACACAGGAGAGAGGCCGTACAGCTGCAACGAGTGCGGCAAGAAGTTTACAGTGGCGAGCAGCCTTAAACTGCACCAGAGGACTCACACAGGAGAGAAGGAGTACACCTGCTCACACTGCAGCAAGAGCTTCAGCAGGTCTGGTCACCTGAAGAGACACGAGCTGGTCCACACCAAAGAAAAGGTCTTCCTCTGTAGCCAGTGTGGGAAGACCTACACCGATCAGTCCTCCCTTCAAAAACATCTCAAGATGCACGCTGCAAAGGAGCAGAAAGCACAGAGTGAAGGACGTGTGAGTGAAACTGATGCAAACCCAGCACAAGCCTCTTCATCTGAAACACTTTCTAACATAACGGAGATTAAGACCAAATAGTTGGAGATGAGTTATTATGGGTTGGAGAATGGCTGGTGCTGTTATATAATGTTATTATGTCGAAATCCATTTCATTTATCAGGCTCTTAAACATACATTAAATTACATTAGGAGTTATACTGTGTGGCTTGTTTAAAAGATCTGATAAGGTAATAAAAGCACTCTAATTTAGTATTTTGTGTGTGGCAAAGTGGAAAACATTGTTGTCATTTTGTAATGTGCACCATGGGTAATCATTTTATTATAAATGAATTCCTTTGAACTGAGGGTCTTGAACGCAACCTTCAGGGTTGCGTCTGTTGTTTTGTCATGTGTTTTTCTTCAAGACGCCGGTCCAGTTAGATGCGTCATAGAAGCTCCCGACTCATTTTACTGAGAGATTATAAAACAAATTACCAGTAGGGGTCAGTATGGAGCCTTAAATCCTTGATTGTTCTTTGGTTCATGTGAAGTAGAACTGTTATAAATAAAGATCATAGTCACATTTTAAGATAACTGATCATATCTACATAAGTGTAATAATTGTTAAGAGTCATTTAAATGAAAACAGCTGAGGAGCACTAACAGGAGTGTTATATATCCACATTGTTGATTAACCAATAGAGCTGCTCCTTTCAGTTATGTTATTTTTAAAAGTTTGCACCTTTCATTTATTTCGGACAAATCCCATGTGCAATTTTTGTTGAAAAAAACCTCTGTTAAAGCTTATCTGGCATTTTTCATTTTTTATTGTTTTGTATTAATTTCCAAAACATGGCTGTTATTCTTTGTGATGGTTGTGTGAATTATTACATAATTACCAGCTTCATAATAGTTTAATGGCATTATAACTCGGCAAAGAAAATCTATTAAACCGATAGTTGCAATTATTTGTATGTATATTGATCGTAGAAAGTACTTTCATGTTAACGACAGCCCTACTGCTGCTCACAAGATAATTTTCTTGAGCTTACAAGATAACAAATAACTAATCAGCATACATGTAATTAATATAATGCTGTATATAAGTAATTTTTAAGGTCAGAAGTCTGATCTGTCAACTGACAACAATCTATTAGTGTAAAAATGTATGTGTGTATTAATAAGAAATTGACCTGCCTTCGGATTACCGTCTGTTTTCGGCTAACGTGGATCTTCTAGAGGATGTTTTTGTTTGTGCACTCAAAAACCAGCAAATATTTCTCTTCCACCTCGAATGTCCTATCACATGTAGCAATGGATATGATATACTGCGTTTTTTTACTACTGGACTTATAATGTGAAGATGTCTTCTGTCTAAATTAAAAATATACACCAACTATAATATGTATTAATTTCCGGTGTATACCGTGTACTTTAAACGTTACAAGCTTCCTGAAAAGACACTGCATGACGCGATGGGCCGTGCTCCCATACTGTCTTTAAATCCTTTCACGTATTGCACCAATGAGTAATTTTTTTTAAACTTTTTTTTTAAGTTAATCAATGAAATTATATGTTACTCGGGAGTCACTTGGGATAGAATCCAGAGAGACCCTTTTGGAGCATTAAAGTAACTGAAGGATCAATAGAAATGCTGATATTACCCATCAGTCATTAAAAACTGTCCTTTAAGAACTCAGCAGTCTTGTCACAAGTTTTCTTCCAAATCAGACATTTTATTCAGACATATGAAAGAATATATATATTGATCATTATTTAAAGAAAATACATCTACTGTGTATGCAACTAGTGCGAGTGCTTTTGTTTATGCTTAGGATAAACATAAAGAGATGATACTTACATTTTCTGAAATATTTACATGATTCAGTATGATTTATTCGATATATAATGACAAGAACAAGATAACATGGTTGTTATACATGTTCGTTAAACAACAAAGTCACGTCAAAGTTCAGTCTCCTGTCTGAGCTGAGATTTCAGCAAAGATGTGTCATATACTTGATTGTACTTCAGAGAATTTCAGAACAGACTTGATTATGACACAGCTGAGATCTTATACCATCTGTTTCAACAGCTGGTGCCACACAATGTCTGTTTTGTTGTTTTCTTTTTCCTTCTGAGAGGCCATTCCGACTTGTTTTTCTTGCCCTCTGGAAACACATGTGAAATGCAAATTATCCTGCCCGTGTTTGATGGACGGAGGTATGGATCTAAGCAGATTGCTCAGTGCTTGAACCCCTGCTGGAGACTGACAAGGAAGAGTATTTGTACCCTTTGGAGTTTCACTAAAACAATTAATTTTTTAAAGTAGCCTGCGAGCTATTAGGTTTTCCAATGCCAGCTAGTTATCCACACGTCATCTCCAAAATCCACAACGCAAGTTCAAATAATGACTTGTTTCTTCACACTCGTCTGAGAGTGTGCAGAAGCAATGAGTCTGCAATGAGTCTGAAAGTCAACATGCTCCTACAGGAACCTCCGTCATCAATGACATTATTTGTGAAACTCCTTTTCCCAGTGTTTGTCGGAGCCTTATGTGACTCCAATCTGCTGGAAAAGTTCAACTCATCCAGTTTGATTTTGGAGAAACCGATGCGCTGTGCTGGGATAGCACGAGTAGCTCCCAAGCTTCGGAAAAACGTACTTCACAACAATGAGTTGGCATTAGTAAGGTTCAACCACCCAGCCATAAAGAGCTGCGCTGCCGTGCACTGAAGACCAGGGGCATGATCCATATTTCACATGGATTGACAGAAGGGAAGTGGAAATGAGTAATTCCTATGCACGCAAGGGAAAATTGTGTTCCCAAAAAACACTAGGAGAAATTTCTAAAATACCCCAGAGAATACAGAGGTTCCCATAGAAAATAATATACTTCTGGACATATTCTCCAAGGGTTACGCCTTATTTTGATTTCTGAAGATGCAAGACTGTATTTGTTGCATTGCCAAAATCCTTCACTCGGCATGCAATGAAAACTACATGTATAATGATATTTCATGCATTGTAGGAGACTAGATGCTGAAAACAAGTGCAAAATGTTTTAATATAATATGCCTTTTTAATATATAATGCAAGAACATAATTTATTCTCTTGTAGTTGTAGCTGCTGAAACGTCGTTTTACATTTCCATAAAATAAAATTTGCACTTGTTCCTACTGACTAGGCATCTCGCCAGTCTGGCAACAGGTAGGTTTCCATTTTAGGTTTTCTTTGGACAGGTAGAGTAATGGCTGTATGGTGCTGCTGAAGTCCATCAAGCCAAAGGCAAAATAGTGAATGTAGCAGTGAAACACGTCAAAAGTAAAGTAGGTTTGGAAGGGGAACAGTGCGACTGGTGGGAAGTAGTTGAAAACAATGATGGCCAGGATAATGAGGACCATTTTAAAGGCTCTCTTCTTCACAGGGTGCATGTCGTCTCTGCCAGGCCCAGACTGCCACAGCGCCCAGAGAATCATTATGTTGCAGAACACCATGAAGGAAAATGCCACGAGGATCATTGCTGTAAAGACTTTCTCAAAGTTGTTAATGTTACCAACACATTTAGCAGCAGCGTAGGCTAGAATAACAACCCAGACCACAAAGGCCAGGACTGTCCTGTGATGACGGTCCTTGAGCTTAGTGAAGGTGACGGGGTGGATCACAGCCACGTAGCGGTCCAGGCAGATGCAAGAAAGAAAGAGCGGTGAGAAGTCCTTGATGCCGTAGAAGAAGCGCAGGACGTACCAGGTGGTGCTGGTGGTGAGGAAAACTATGTTGGCCAGCTCTAACGGAGGGGTGAGACAGAACAACAAATCTAGAACTGCCAGATGCATGATGAAGATGTCGGAGGTGGAGGAGTCGCTCCTGTTCTTGTTGATCAGCCACAACACCATGAAGTTGGCCGGGATGCCCAGGAACATGTTCATGAACTGCAGACTGAGATACCAGATAAGAACAGCTGGCATGTGTTTGCAATCCTCATAGATCGTCTTCTCGACACTTGTGAAGTTCGGGGGTCTGTGAGAGACGTAGAGCACAGTGGAGTTGAAGTATGAAACTCCCATGGCAGCTGGTCCGACCCGTCACAGTGCAAAGATCTGTTCAGTAAACAAACAAGACAGGAACATGTTCAGATCAGCGGTTAGATAATACGACTAATACAAATGTTGTCCAGAGTTGATTTTCTGTATTAGGACAAAAATCAACTTTTTTCTTTAGGTCTTAAATTGGGCAAATGCAACCTCACTACAGTGGAAGAAGGCAATGAAGGCAACACGTGACATATTACACCATGTCATGATTTCTTTTGTATAAACTAAACCAGAGTGCAGAAGCAACCTGCTTACTGTCCCCATAGGAATTTAAAGAGTAATTATCAGCCACTTGCTGCTATGACATGCTTTTAATTTACTGATCACCAGCAAGCGTGAAGACCTCGATACAAAGGTTTTGGCAGTGGGATATTCAGGTGTGTTAACACACTGCCAAAAAGGAAAGACAGCAACAATGATTTTAGATAAACAACTGCTGCTGCCCATCTGAGAAGGGGCATTTGGCTATGTACAAAAATGTAGACAGACAAGAGTGAAACAGAGATATTTGAGTGCAATGTACAATGACACACATAACATCATTGCAAAAAAGCTAATATCAGCTATGAAGTACAGTGGTGGAGGTGTCTGATCTGTGTTTATGAAAATATCAAACACATGAAAATATTTCAGTGTCAAGTATTAGATGATAAGTCCAGAAGCTAACTGGAGTATCCGGGATAATGATCTCAAGAACACCAGCAAATCTGCAACAGAATGGCTGAATATGAAAAAATAATCAGATTTTGACAAAACACTTAAAGTCCAGAATTTAGGCAGACTGTGTTGCTGTGTGGATTCCCCCGGTGATGTGGAAAACTGTGACACTATGCTGAAAGTGATTACTTCTTGTTTTTGGTAGTAAAGGTGGTTGTACCACAGTGTGTAACTGAAAACAGTGGTGAGATCTTCAACCAGGTCTTCTCTGTAACACCTGCCCTGTACGGGGCTTCAGCCAATGAGCTCGTCAGTAGCTTCAGTGCTAAAATGTTAAATGTTATGGATATAATATACAACTGAGGAATGCAAGGAAGTCCGACTTTTCTGACATCATCAAAAACAGTTGGCAGTCTTAGGCCTTATTTTCCACAGTTGACAGGCTAAGAAACCCTCCTGTGTGTATCAATAGGTAACTTTACATCTGAGCAGACAAGAATCACATGTGGAGTTCCCCAAGGTTTCATCCTGGGACCTCTTCTGTTTAACATCTAGGGTCATAGGTTTGATTATTGTAACGGCATCTTTACAGGTCTACCTAAAAAAATCAATCAGTTGCAATTCATTCAGAACTCTGCTGCTCGAGTCATCACTGAGACCAAAAAATTGGGCCACATCAGTCCAGCTCTGTGGTCTTTACACTGGCTGCCTGTCCGTCAGAGGATAGACTTTAAAGTTCTGATGCTGGTCTATAAAGCTTTGAATGGTCTAGGACCAAAATACATCAGTGTCACCCTGACCCAGTATGAACCTTCCAGACCCCCTCAGGTCATCTAGATCCTTTTTTTTTTTTTTTTACCAGTTGCCAGAGTCAGAACCAGACATGGAGAAGCTTCCTTCATCTTCTATGCTCCACATGTCTGTTAAAACTCCCAGAAAGCCTCAGATCAGCTGAAACACCCAGTTTATTTAAATCCAGGTTGAAGACTCGCCTGTTCTCAGCTCCACTTGAATAAAGACACAAATCCACACTGTTTTACTTTTAAGCTTCAGTTTCAAAGCTTGATTACATTTTAACCAGTGATTTTATCTATTGCTCATTTTTTCTTTCTTCTTTTGCTTCTCTGTAAAGCATTTTGAATCACCTTGTTGTTGAATTGTGCCATACAAATATACTTGCCTTTCCGTACCAGCCATTTAAACATAACTGCAGAGTTCTGCCTTTTCCACACATCAATGGGCTACATCAGTACAAAAAAAACATGTTGTTAAGACATAAGCTCAGCCATGCCACCGCACCCTCACACCAAACACAACCAGACAAAAATCCAGCCCTGCAATTTCTTTTTTTTGGCTTAGTTAGGGTCATATCAGTGATGCATCAACTTTATCTCCCCATTTGTCCGTGTGCTTGCACAGAGGAGAATGATGAGCAACACAGTCGCATCACACCTGCCATGAACAGGTTGGCTGGTTTACACTTATAAAAAATAAACGGTGCATATGTGAAACATAATTTTGGCACTAGTAAAACTGGACAGGGAACAGGTGCGGCTTAACAAGAACTTTGTTTGCACCAATATGAAGTGATTACTGATGGGGAGAGGTCATCACTTTGTGGGAAAAAAACAGTTCGGGAATTTAGGAAACAGGTATGGGAAATGGAGATAAATGTTAATGCTGTATTTTAATGTGCAATATTATGGCAAAGCTGGATAATAATATAGTACATATACTGTTTAAAGATATTGATATATATTTGTATATAAAATACCTTTTGAGCTACATTCTTGATATAACCTGGTACCTTTTATCTGTATCCACTGCTGCTGTGACGATGCAATTTTGTCCTTTCAGGAAAACACGATAAAAACAATTAATTTCTAATTTTAACGCTTCAACATCTTGGTCTCAAATATCTATCTGCAAATTTAAGTTTTCTTTTTTTGTTTTTTTTTTAGGGGTTTTCCCGTTTGTGGAACCATGTCAATTTTATCTTACCGTAAGATTTGTGTTGTTTCGTGATAAAAATCAAAGTGCCTTTACAGCTTACGTGTTTATTTTAATCAAATGTAACACTTTTTTTTTTTTATACCGTAACATCACACGAATCCTTAAATGGCAAACAAACTTCTTCAGCCCCCTCATGCAAATATATTTCTCATGCAAATATACTTCATTTGCAAAAATACTTTTTGGAAACACCCTAAGTGATAAAATAACATTAATAAACACTAATAAATACTAAATGAAAAACGACTTTATTCTAGACCAGTGCTGGGCACTTCTGGACCTCAAGGGTCGCGGTCCTGCATGTTTTAAACATTTCATCGCATCTACACAACTGATTCAAGTTAATGAGTCATCATCAGCTTGTCATCCAGATCTGCACAAGTCTATTAATGTCAGTGGTCGTTTGTATCAGGGTGTGTTGAAGCAGGGACGTCTCTAAACCACGCAGCAAAACTAAAACTGTTACTGAGCAAATAAGCAATGAAGGAATAATAATACATTTCAACAATATGTCCAACTCTGATGTTTTAGGAGTGGAGCAACGTTGCAACATAAAAACTAAAAAAATGCGTGAACATTTTTTCCATTACAACTAAATGATCATCCACGCCACCCAAATTAGGGATTAAAACACAAACTTTTTTTTTAATTTAAGTGCACAGCTTTGAATTTTCAAGAAGTCTCTTACCTCTCACTGGGTATCAGTCTTGCGTGAACGGATCTCTTTTGTGTTTTGCAGTCCAACTATCACTCTCACGCTGGTATTACAGGCACTTTGTCATTTCCTCATGTGTTAAAGGATCTCTTTGCGTTTTGCAGTCCAACTATCACTCTCACGCTGGTATTACAGGCACTTTGTCATTTACTCGTGTCCTTCTGCAACACACATTCAAAGCCTGCTGTCAAACAAAATCAGCTGTACGTTAGATTTGGGTTTATGAAAATGCCAGGCAAAGTTATTTGCATGTGCTCTCATTTGTCATGAACACATCACACTGATACCACGAAACCCATGTATCTACAAGAGACAGCATAACTGTGAACTGAGCCTTTTCTGCAGGAGAGCAAAGTTTGAGATTGAGTGAGATTGTTGCAACAATAAAAAGACACACCTGCATGACTGATCAACTCTTCTTAAGACAGACATTTAATTATTAAAAAAAAAAAGAACAAAAGCTTTAAAGTCTCTGGAAGGCAGAAGACTTGATTGTCCATGTTAAACAAAATAAGACTCACCTGTTCCATGAGATACGGCAGCCGACTGCATCCCAATCTCCGCTCTTAATTAAATGCTCTTAGTATTCCACAAATATTGAGCCCCCACCTCAAAATGAACAGATATGATCTTTTGGAGTCTGAGCCAACACTTCAGGGATCAGTCTGATCATGCAATCACAGCGTGAAGAAGAGGGTGTGGAGGCTGATGATCTCCCCCTGGATTCTCTTATGTCTTTTGTTTGGCCCCTTTTTAAACCATTAAACACATGAAATAACTATAGGTTATAACCTGAATGCATTGAACATGGGAAAGTAAATTAGCGGTGAAATATGAGATTAAAGGACAGTTACTGTTGTCGGTCAGAAATACAGAGCAGAATGGAGTAACGTGGAGGACGTGTTGTGGCAAGCCGTCATCCAGTCACACTGATTGGCAATGATGCAACAAACCTATGGAGCCAGATGGAAAATCATCAGTAAACAACTGATGCAACAGTCCTGAAAATCATATCTGATTAGATTCGCTGTAATAGTGTGTAATATGTTACACAAGGCCGACGCGGCTGAAGGTGTTCTGTCTGTGCGGGATCACCTGTACGTCGGGATTCAGATTCACACACTGGACTTCGTAGGTGACCCCTGACCTTCTGTTTGACACTCGCTGTGTACAGAGAACTGAACAAATCAACAGGAAACACTCAAGTTACAAATACAAACAGGTGACAACAAAAGCCTGTTTATTATTCTGGCATCCATCACTTCTACTCCTTTACCATCCTGTTAGTCGGGGTTTGTTTGCCATGTTTTAGTCTGAAGCTCTGAGGGGTGTTTGAACAGCTTTACTGCCCACCCACCCAGGTGTTTTGGGTTTTTTTTGTTTTTTTTTGTCCCCATACCTTTATGTGGCTGTGTCTAAACCAATTTGCACTAGTGTCACATCTACAGGAGAAATGTCTCCATCTTAGTACAAGATTTTCACACGGACCTACTTTTTAGCGCAAAGACTTTTTGAAAAAAACCCCCAAAACAAACAAAAGAAAAGAAAAGAAAAGAAAAGACCTTATTACACTGGCTTTTTCAGATCATCACTGTCTGGAGACGTTTCCCTATTTTGGCTCTGGCAACTGTAATACAGCTCAGACAGATCCTCAGAAATCACCGACTTATTTACAGAGATGAGTTTTTAGTTTTTATGATAGCTCAGATATTTCACTACGTTATCGTTTAAAGTTTCAAACAGACTGACATCAAAAAGAGGAAGTACAAAAAGAGAAGCTACACAATGTCATCGTTAAAAAGTTCTGCTTAAATTTAGAGAATTATTAGATCTTTTAATCTGCGTAACATCTATTACTTCTATCACTTTTTTAAACACCTTTTCTCTCTGCTGTGGTTTTAATCTAATTAACCTGATTCGTACTGAACCACAGTAGAGAAAACACACACATACAGAACCAGTTTCTACTGTCGTTTTATTTTTAAACTTCACTTAACATTTTTGTTCTTTCTGTTGAAAGCAGAAGGAAAAGAGCTTCACACATAATGTAGCAAGAAAAAGTTACAATCAAACAAGTGGGAAATAGACATGTGCAGACATCCCAGCGGTACCACAACGTTTTACAAAACCACTAACACTTCTTTTCTAGCACCCCGCCAACTAAATACTTCTGTAAACTTGTGGATGGCTTATTTCTTTCAAAAGTCTAAAACCATCCGTTTCCAGCCTGATGCTGGTTAAACGAAATCCGAACAAGGAGAATAAAGGTTTTAATATTGGTGCTAATGTTTAATCTCCAGGTTCTAAATCTCTTCAGTGGACAAATATTTTGAGTTTAAAACATGATGCTATCCGTAAAGACATGCAAAGGTTTTTTTTTTTCCTCACTACTGGCTAGTAAAAGTAAAACATTAACTGTTGCTGTATCTGATGTAAAATCTGAATCATCTCCCAAATACATTCGCCATCTACCAAACCTGTCCTCCTCAGCTTTCTTCAACGTGCAAACTTCCAGATTCCTCTTATCCATATATACGTGTCAGTCTTTTTTTTTTTTCTTTTTGTTCATACAAGCCTTTAAAGTTCCCTCCCAAATCTGCGGAAGTGGCTCCATGTGGGAATTCAGATATCCAAATCCGTCTGACCACACACCGTGGGTTGAGTGAAAAACTTGGAATTACCTTTAAAATTACTCTTTTCTGCTTGTCACATCCAGATAATAAAGTAATGATATCCATCCTTCCGTCATCTACACCCAGGGGAACTGCTGGAGCAGATTCCTGCTCTCTTTGGGTGAAGGGCAGGGGATAAGTACTGATGTCAATGCAACAATAATCATAATTACAGAAAAGCAGAAAGTACCTTCACCCTGTTGGCCTCAGTGTGAAAAGAAAACGGGACTTCCACGGCCTAGTTGTTGCTCATCACCATCCAGCGTTCCTGATCCAGAAGTCATTCTGGAGTATTTGCTTTTGTAAAACACATCTTACACCGACGTTGTGTAGGACATGTGTGAAAGGGGCCGACCTTAATCTCTGGATGCGGTCAACAGTTCATAAGTGAAAGAAAAACTTAGCAAATGTCTCAAGCAGTTATATACTGGTGATAAAAAATACAAACTGGTCCTCGGACACATCCTCTCACACGCTAAAACTTGGAGAAAACACTGGGCGAACAACTTACTGATTACCGTTCACATGGAAAAGAGGGAAATACTAAAACATGGGGGCAAGCTGTCTCTTATGAGGATTAAAGCAATGTACCAAACTTTTAAAAAAGTCACCGGTCACAGCAAGCAGGTGCAGCTAATGTGATTTTTACTTGCAGGAGTATGGCCTTTATTTCCAATAGAAGCGCACACACACCCCCCTCACAAACTTGCAGTGAATTTCAAGTTTCTCTATTCGCTGTGCAGCTGAGCAGCAGAAGTACAATTAACAGTCTTTTGGGAGTTTGGAGGGGAGATGCCGCAGATGATGCAATCTGCAAGAAATGGATGATTGGGATCATGAGACCCATCCAGTCCATGCGTGTTCAAGTCCTTTCAGCCTAGCGGGAGTGTTTCTGCAGGAAACCTGAAGGTAACCAGTAGAAGAGCTTTCACCTGGAGTCCCTCGGGTCCCGTCAGGTCATACGGGAAGTGCATGCTTTGATTTGGGGTGGAGTGACTGTAGTCGAGGGCAAATGGCGCGTTAATGCCATAAATGTGTAAACTGGAGTTATTTTCTGGATTCCTCCAGACCAGCATAGTTACTGGGACATGACATCGTGGCGATTCCTCGCTGGATGTGGAGTTTAAAGATGGATTCGGGTGGAGTGGAGCCGTTTTCAAATAAAAGTGGAATCCATGGTGCTCGTGTCTTGCGCACTGCGAGCTCGAGCCTCGAAAAGCTGTTTTATCAGCGCCGACTTCTCCTGCTCCAGCTGTGTGATCCGCTCGCTTTTCTCCGTCACCTCCTTGGAGATTAAAAAAAAAAGGAAAAAATACTTAAGTGGAAGTGGAGGAAAAACAAAAGAGCGGTACCTTGGATGATACAATGGATGACTAAGCCGAACCTGAGTGAGAAGTCGATTCTGGTCCTTCAGTCTCTGGGTGGCTTGAGGAGGAGCGGAGGCCGGAGGCTGGGAATTAACAGAGGGCGCTCCTGAATGAGCGCCGCTGGGTGAAAATGTCTGATGGGAAACGAGGAGGCGTCAGTAAACAGAACCACCGTTACATACCGGCTCCGTCACAAGTTGCTTTGACATGAAATTTCACAGTTTGCATGTCTAAATTTGATCACCAGGATTCTTAAAACAACTTTGTGAATTTGACGGTAAATGTGTATTTTTCTTCCAAATGCTATTTTAAGGGAAAAAAATTAAATAATTAAAGCTTATGCAGGTTCCAGTGTTTAAAAGGAATTTTAAAAAAGCATTTATTTATAGTCCTCTCAAAATAAATAGTATTGAACATCAACTGTCATCAACTGGATCAATTATAAGCACACTTTTACCCATTTTCAAGCGGTTTTCTTTGAATTTGTAACATGTAGAGATACCTAAACAAGAAATCAGTCAACGGCTGGGTAGCGCTCTACAAACCTAACCTCAGAGCACATGAAATCAATCAAAAGAGATTCTTGACCCAAATACACTCAGCTGTGCAGCAAATACTTAGATCCTGTGATCCTGACACTTTTTTTCCTGACAGTCTTAGTTTCTGTTAAAACTTAAACAAAATGGAGCAATGCTAAAGATGCTGTTGGAGAGCCAACTTTGACTGCCGTTACCAACAAAGACGGCTCTTTTGGTGGGAAAATGAAGTGAGTGAACTTTCTTCTGAGAGGTGTGATGAAGTGATGTTTTTTCTCGTTAGTGAGATAAAGTATAAATGCAGAACACCCAAACTATGGCCACAATGTTTGCACTAAAATGCACACGTGCTCCAGCTGTCGACACAACCCAGACAGTTTACTTCAACTTGTGGCAACAAAACAGGACACAGACTTTCAGCAACTCCAGCAGAAAAACTGTCATGAAGACAAGAACACATTTGACCATACATACGTTTACCTTGTTTTGGTTTTTTTTTTCTAGGCTCTGGTCATGTTTAAAATGATAATAGGTAATAACAATGCACAGAAAAGTCCACATAAGTCTCTGGGTTCCCCGAAGTGGTCTATGCTCTATACTTTGTTAATAGAGCTCCAATCACAGAAAAACGATGGCGTATGGGAGTTAAAGGAAACGAGAGCAGTTCTGCAGGAGCCAACAACAACCCCGTTAAGCAGTGTTTTAGATCAAGGCAAAAACCATCTGTAGGCATTTAACACTTACTACTCCAGTGCAGGAAATCAGGTCATTAAGGCAGCGGTTGACGTCTTGTAATTTAGGGATGAGAACATTCATGCGACTCTGACTGGCTTCAGTGAAGAAATCCTGTTAGAGAATAATAAACAAATAAAACTATAATTAGTGTGAAACTCAAGAAATTTGTAAAAGGTGTGAAATCAGAGCAAAGAGCGCTTTTCTTCCTGCAGAAGGTTTTCTTTTGTATTTTGTAAGTAAAGAAAATTTTGAAATCATTGCAGCATTTATGTTGAATTTTTTAATCATAATTCAAAAGGAGTTGTTTCTTAAATGCATCGCTGCTTCAGTGCAGTGTTTCAACTGACCGTGCAGTGGGAACTTTGTCCGACCTGTCGCTGTCTCTCTGTAACATTGTGAATTTGGCCCTGGTACCAATCGCGAGCCCGCTCCACCACCTCCAGGCCCGCCAGCAGGGAATCCTTCTCTTGCTCTAGCTCCTTCATTTGCTTCAACTGTGTTAGGTGAAAGTAAAAAGGAGGATATGTTGTGACAAAAGGGAAAAAAGACTGGACAGGAAAAGGGTAAATTAAAATAAATAATAACAAGAGAACAACTTTCACTTTGTGACATCCTGTGGAAAGAGAACAGTTAATTTCCATGCCATCACTAGAAGAGTTTTCCAACTGCTGCCAAGACTGGATCTGATCCTGATGTGGCCTGCCAGCAGTCTGCATGCTAGACAAACGCTCATCTTTTCACAAGGGCATCTGCAGCGCGCTCTTTTGTGCTGGCTGGGACAATGGCGCCACACCAATCGCAGCGACCTCACTCTCATCCTGAACAATGTTTAGAAGAGCAATGAGTCCAGCGTCATGGCAACCGCACAGCAACCTAAGAATGGGGGTAAACAGTGGGTCCACTTTAACTGCAGCTACCCCAGTGCATGTGTGTGTTTGTGAAAGAGCGAGGTAGAGAGCTGTGAGAGAAACTGCATGTGTGTGTGTGTGTGTGTGTCTGCAGCCCAGCAAGGCTGTTTGGAGTTGTGCTGACCAGGCTGTCCATGCGGCTCGCTGCCACAGTCCAGGCCTCATTGCTGGCATTCAGCCACCTTGTGTGTGATCTTTCTATCCACCCATCGCTCCATCCCTCTGGCCCTGTCCTACTCACTACATCCCCTGATCATTGCTCATTCATCAAGAGAGATGCTGCAAATACAGACTGACAAGAGATCAAAATAAGAGCCAGTTGCATTTTTTTTTAATTATTATTATTCTTCCCCAAAAGCCCGAAGAGAGTGTACACACATGGGAAGGGAAAGAATCATGGGGATTTGTGTCTAGAATGAAGCATGGCCCGGTGTCAGGCTGTGTGAATGTGGGCCAGAGGCAGGAAAAGTCACTGTTTCAAATGACAGAAAGGCCGCAAAGAAGAACAAAACAGAGCGTGGAAGCAGAACAGTGAAGTGATGAATGGTTATGGAAAACTGTACATGTGTCTGTGCTTTCTGCTCTGGTTGAATGGGCTGGCGTGAATACACGAGAGGCTCGTACAATAACATGACACCGATTGCACAAGCTATTTGGGTGAAAAAACAAAAAAAAAAAAACAACCAAACCCACAAAGAACACAACAGCCTTTCGATCCTGGTCTACAAAGAACCGTGGGGTTAAAAGCATGATGCAATAAACAAGACAAAACTCTCCAAAATAAGTGAAGTTAAGGGAAACAACACAAAAGGCAAGTTGGTGAATAATTTGAAATGGTTACGTTGTGAACCTAATCCCAGTCACTCTAATATCTCAGATGGTTTCTGATGAACATTATGAACATGAAGATTCAACTTAGAGAAAACAAAAACGATAACTACCGAGTCGCTTCAGCTGATAAATATTTTGAAACTTTGTCGATGAAATTTGGAGAAGAAAGATGTGAATTTAGGGGCTCAGCAAACTGCTGCTGAACATGTTCAAGTGTCTGATGAACGAACGTGTCTTAAGCAATGCCGGTAAAAGTAAGAGCGTTTACGAGCATGTGTTTAGGAAGATACAACAGTGCAACCTACATGTGAAAAACTACTCAAAAAATGCCCTCAACAGCAACCCTCAGTGATCACCTCTCCTGTTCCTGACACATCCATCTCTCCCTCTCGTCCTACTCACCCAGAGAAAAAAGTGCAGGGCCTTGCTGCTGTAGAGGCTACTGCTGAGGGGGATGAAGACAGTGGTGTAGGCAGCCCACACAGCCGTCCAGGTTGGGCTGGGCGGGCCGAACGAGTCCTCTACCCCTACCAGGCCCCTAGGCCCGACCCGGCTCACTACCATCAGGGCAGCAGCGGGCCGAGTCGGCCTGGGTGGGAGGGACACAAGGAAGGGGGAGGAGGAGAGGGGCAGGGATGAAAGGAAAAGGTGGGGAGTCGGTCAGTCAGCCTCTCAAGACACAAAGGCCAAGGGGAGAAGAGACAGACGGCGACAAACACGAAGAGAAAGGGAGAGGAGGTGAGCAGGAAAGAGTGAGAAATGATGAGGAAGGGGGAGAAACGGAAAGTGAGAGGAGGCATGAGCGCCGGACTGGATGGTGGGAGGGACATAGTGTGAGGGGAGGCAGGGGGCAGACTGATGGGAGGAGAATGTGCGGGCCAATTGGAGATGAAATAACCTAAACTGGAAGTTCTTTTAGTGCAACTCCCTCGTGTGTTTTCACCTCTTTTACAAAGTTTCAGACAAATACATCTTCTCCTCTTAAGCTTTAATCTTTATTGTAGCCAATCAACATTAAAATTAGTCGTCTGTGTCTTTCTGAGTCTTTTAACCTCTGAGCTTCACCGGAAATGTCTCTTTAATGCCATGCCTTTTGTTTAGTTTACATTTTTTTTTAGTTTAAAGTAAAAGAAAAATGCCCCCAACATCCTTTACAGGAGAAATTTTAGAAGAAACATAGTATGCCCTTTATATTTGTATAAAATAATCCAAAATTATGAAAAGGCATTTATGAAATATCTGTGGCAGCGTTGGTCAAAACACCACAAAGATACAATATAAAAGCACTCTTTTCGACCATCTTTTAAATCTCTCTTCATAGCAGTTGGTTTTAGGTGCGTGGACAAATGACACACTCCTAAAACTCTTTTTTTTAGAGTGTGCCTCTTTTGAATCAGGTGTTACAGACCCTACACAAAGGTACAATACATTTATTGCACAGAGGTAAAATAAATGCTGTATAATGTGGTATATTGGGTGCAGATAGAAATGTGGAAGATGCATAATTGACCTCTCTGCTGGGTCTGTGATGCGACTGCTCCCATATCACTATATGACACAATTTCAGACTAAGTTGCCCTCAAACATGAACAGAATAACTAACTTGAATAATCAGACTTTCGGCAAAATAATTAAGAACAATAACTCTGGTATGTCACAGAATCATTCATTTTAATACATAGCAAATAAACCGTCATGTCAAAACAAACACATTTTAAAAATACTGATTTATTTTTTATCAAATCTTGAAAAACTAATTGTCAAATTTTGCACTTTTGTTTCACTTTAAGGTGCTTCAAAGATGTTGAAATTCTGATATTCGCCACTGTCTGAGTGTCAGCTTGTTACACGTCTTCTGATGCGACGCTTATATGGAGAGAAACGGCCTAGAATGAGCTTTTATGAAGTGATAATATTAGGTCACAGGGACAAATATTTTAACAATAAAAAGCAACATAGTTCTTTCACAGATGTAGTATGGAAATATTCTAGATCTCGTATGTATTATTTAAAACAGATTATACCAAGAAACTATGAGAAAACTTAAGTTTATGTTAAGTTACTGTTTATGGATCAAGTTGGAGCTAATCTGTGCACAATCAAGAGATGCCAGTACAATGGTTGAACGATAGCAGCAGTGAGAACCTATAAGAGTGTCTGTTTCTCCACTAACCATTCCATAGTCAACTCCATTGGAAATGGTGTGCCTCCTCTGCTCTTCCCGACTCCGCCCATGTCGCCTGGAACCACCTGAAAATCCTGAAGCTGATTCACTCTGAGACCTCGGCAGACCGGATTTCATAACGCCTGGACACAATGTGAAGAAGACCGTTTCAGCAAAACAGTGAGGAATGCAGTCTGTAATTCCTGCTGTACCAGCCTGGAAAACTCTAATGCCAAACAAAAAAAAAAAAAAAAAAAAACAAACATCAAAAATTAAAACAACATCTGAAATTCGGTTTCACTCTAATCCTTGTGGAGGTTTCGTTGGAAAACAATATACTTCTTACCAGATTGTACAACTTTATACGTGGTTGAAGAAAGTTGTAAATATTGTTTTAGATTTAGACTTTAAGGTTACATTAAAACTTTGTGTCGCACATCTGCATAACATGTTGAATTGTGCTGTTGTCAAACTGCCTTAACGACATGAAAGCAGTTTCAAAAAGAAAAATTAATTTACAATTCTAAATCATGAATATAATTTACTGTATTTAAATATCAGATGAGCATTTATAGCTTCAGCTGATTTTGTAGCAGCAGGAAACGTGCTGCTTTATACCACAGGAGGGAGCTGCACTCTGTGACTGTGTCCTGTATCTCCAAAGCAGGATGATTTTAATTACAGTGACGCAAATCAGTTCTGATAAGAGTTTCCCAGTAAGATGAGTTCTGTGAAGACGAGGAAACTATATTTAGTTAATGCACTCGAGGCTCTCAACCCCACTGCTGATAATATTTCCGACATTTCTCTGACTCACAATAATGAGCTCAAAATCTTATTTTAAAAGTCTGTGTATGAATTTCTGAATATTTCCTCTGTTTTTCTGAGACTGTTCTGTCCCAGTTGAAAGATAGTGATCTGATGAAGGGCATGTCTTCTCCAAGAGATCCAAATGAGACAAGTAAAGTTGTAGGTGATATTTCAGGATGTCTGCTGTGTTCAGGTCTGTTACCACTGTCAGGTCTTTTGATTTAGGTGCCCAGCACCAGCACTCTCCTTAGACCATGACATGGTGAAAGAGAGAGAATGTGAACGCTTGGAGTGTGTGATGAAGTTGGGGATGTTGGGGAGGATTTCACTGCTGCAATGATTCAGTGAGCTCTGCTCTGTCTGCTTTAATCTGGACTAATCCAACAGGGTTTAACGCCACGTGAGAGATTGTATCATAGACACTAGTGTCCATCGTGGTCAGCATCTAATATGCTCATAAATATCTAGACACCTAAACTTTAACTTCTGGGTGGACAACACCTGACAAAAGGGATGACTTTACTATTTGAATCAGATCAGATGCCATGACAGATAAAACTTTCCTTAGGAAAGCTGTGGGTAAAATCTTGAGACAGCAGGAGGATGCGTTGAGCTGATCCATAATAGGGTTTTTGTAGTTGATTGGGTAAAATTGTGTCATTCTGTCCAAAATAGTTTTGATTGGACGCAGCACTGTTCCTGCACTTCCAGATATTGATGCACTGACTGCTTTCCTAAACTTCAGGATTTTCTCAGTAAAGAAGTAGGCAAATTCATTGCAGGACTTTGCAGAGTTGAGTTCAGATGCTACTGACATGGGATGGTTTGTTAACCTGTCCACAGTAGCAAACAAGGCACGACTGTTATTGAGGTTTTTGTTGCTGATTTCAGAAAACGTTGCATTTCATGTTGAGTCAAACAAAAACTTTTTAGCACATCACTTAGTTCTTTAGCCCCTCTTGTCTTGGGGGTTGTCAACATAGATGTTAAAATCTCCCACAATGATTAAACAGTCGTAATCAACACATATTACAGACACCAAGTCATTGAAATAATTGAAAATGTTTGCATTGTGTTTTGGAGGCCTGCAGACATGAATAAACATGCCTCATGAAGAACCCTTTTGCTGAACAGCCAGATATCCCAAAGAGTCAAATCTTCCTAAGACCCCATATGTGATCCACAACAATGAGCAGGAAGATACAACTAAAACAAGCCACAATCTTCTGTGAAAGCTTTCAGTGGAAATGTGAAATCTGCCTGCTGATGTTTGCATCCATGCAGCCACACGAATATTAATGAGGCAAGGCACGCATGCTGTGAGGAAGGTCCCACTCAGGCTTATCCCACATGTGCTCCCACAAACCTCACAACTGGCTGGACTTTTCCTTTTTTTAAATAGCAGAGACTTGGTACCGGAAGTCTGGGCTACCCTGCTTAGGCTACTGCCACTGTGACCCAACTTTGGATATGCGGAGGAAAATGGATGGATGGATGGATAATTTGAGAGACTTTGTTAAAAAAAACATATAGCTGTTTACCAAAACTAGACTTTGTGCTTGTCAGGAGTGTTTAAGATACAAGTAAACATCTGGCACACGAAGAATAGAAATATGCAACCTGTTGAGTTCAGGACTGGGGATTGTGCTGCTTATCCTGCCAATGAGGGATGACTTCTCTACAGATGAGATAAAACTAACAAATTTACAATGCTGATAATGGATGAAGTATAAATGGGGGGTTGGGGTGCATGCTGTCTGAAAAATCTTGTCAAGACTACTACAAAAAAAAACAACAAAAAAAAAAAAAAAAAAACAACACTCCATCCGTTATTGCAAAGATTTAAACTGTAGCAGGTCAGCTGGTCGTTTCTTCTTAAAAGATGGCAAACTTTATATATATATATATTATCACGTTTATATGTTCAGGGACAGAACCATTTCTTCTTATCTACATATATCACATAGACGCATTGGGCCTCTGCAGACAAAATGGACCCAATGCTGCAAGCTTAGCTTCAAAATACAGTATTTGGGGTGAATTAAAATAATCTTTATTTGCCTCCAGCTAAGCCTCTTTAGTGATACATGTAAATAAATGCATTTAAGTGAATAACTTTTATGCTTAAAATTTTACATTTTTGAGTACCTTTTTCTACATTTGTGCTGCTGTCTAGGTCATACAGTCTAAGCTAAAATGTATAAGTCAATCTGTTTTAATTTTGCAATCTCACCTTAAAAACCTTCATTTGAATCTTAGCTTCACAAATCTGGCTTGTTTTCTTCTTTAAAAAAGTGCAACAGATTGATGCATCTCTATGAATCATCTTCAAAGAGTTAAAAAAGGATTTGAATTTCCCTCATCATACTGCTATTTTTTAATATAGTGGTCCCCTAACAGAATCTTGCATAAAGCTCCCAACTAGCCAGAAACAGTCCCAGGTATTGGTGGAATGAAACGTATGGCAGATTCTTAATTTAACCGAGTATTGTGTCCATCTGAGCGTAAACCACCACTGTCCTCAGTACCAGCGGTTTAAAGATTAAAGGCCCAGAGAGTTTGACAGAGATAGTGAGACTGTGTCTATTATTGTAGCTGCAGAAAACCCTGACTGTGTAGAGATGAAGCAAAGTCAAACAGACTCCCACTGAGTGTTTTGATGTGTGCAAGTATGAGCCAGAAAGACAGAGACTGTGTGACTGCTCTGCGAGTGCAAAATAGAGCTCCAGTGGGCCTGTGTGAAGGTCCAAACATATAAATGATATTATTAAGCAAACAAAATGGAAATTTGTAAGCGGCAGGTCCCCCAAGGTACATCCAACACGCCCATGCAGGGGTAATTCGACCATCTCCTGTCCATGGCAAGGAAGACTCTGCAAACTCTCCTAAAGAAAATCCATCAACATGAATAAATCTGAGAAGTCTGACATGATCTGGCCTTGCCTGGGGTTAACAACAGCAAATGGTTAAGCTGGAGACTAAAAGACTGGAACAAGCCCTGTTTAAGCTGTGACATAATACTGACACTCGAGAAGTGTGTCGTCAAAATCCAACTGTCACTTTTATTGACCCTCACTGAAGTTCAGTTGAGGGCTACCTCCACTGTTACTATTCTTAACCACCAGAGAGGTCCAGCTGACTTGACTAATGCTGACATGTAAATCTTGGCAGATATTATTCTCTTCTTTGCAGATGACGCTTCAGCGAATCCAATTATGTTATAATAGGGACATGAAGTTGGTAAGGGCACAATTAACTTATCAGCTCAATTATCCAAGCAATCAAATTACTTGCTGCGAAAGTTCTCTGTCAAGTATTGTCCTTGGTGAACCGGCAACCTGTCCAAGGTCTTCTCACCCAATGACAGTTGGGATTGACTGCAGCCCTGAAATGACCCTGAGTAGAATGAAGTGGCAATGGAAATGGTTGGATGGATGGATTCTATAAGTTGTTTTGACAGATGCTGAATAATCCACAGCCACATTTTTGGATTGGAAACCTTATTGGATTTTAGGAATAATGAGTAACATTTTAGCCATATTATCAATATTCTACAGGAGAGAGTTACTGAAGCAAGATTTTAAAGCTCCTAAATGCAGCCCCAACGGAAATAGAGATCTATAATTTAGTGTACATAGGTTTCAGTTTCATGCATAATGTATAACAGCCGTCTTGGGAATAAACAATGCCAATATCATGTTTGCATGAGTTTACCATAGTGTATATAATTTCTCTGGATACTGATATGAGTTTGGGGTTTTTTTTTTGTAATATTAAAAAGGAGTTAGTACAGATTTATTATTATTTTTTTTTTTACGTTGTAACTATTTTTTCCAGTAAACATGGTTAGCAGAGCCACTCACGTGGTTCGGGGAGCTGAGATGACTCCAGCGCCAGCGCTTCAGCCGACCTGCCCGCGCGCTGCTGAGGCTGCGTTAGTTTAGGAACGTGGCCAGGGTCGGTCCGGTAACACCCACCCTCCGAAGCGGCGGGAATGCGCTCCAAACTCCGTCCGGATCTTTCCAAGCCTGCGCCGTATCTCGCCTGTCCACAAGCGGGGTACCCGGACCCTTCCTCCGGCCTGGCCCGGCTCTGCAGGGAGGACGCCCGATGGGTGTTCGTCACGTTGCTTGGTCCCAGCGGACGGACCTGGCTCTCGACCCGTGTTCCGACGCCGCATACGGACAGCGGGGGGGGTTTCTGGGGCTGCTTCTGAGCCTGCTGCGGGTGCACAGCAGCCTGGGCCTTAATGAGGGCGCTGTTCTCCGGGTTGAGCATGGAGAACCGCAGACCCGCCACGAACCGTTCAAAAGTGAGGCAGCCGTGCGGCGGTGTGACCTTCCTGAGGCAGCCCAGCACTCCTCCCGGGAGGGCTCGGGTGTCTGCGCCTTGCCAGCGGCTTTCGATCTCCGAGATGTGTACATAACCCCGTCCACTGTCATCCAAGATGTCAAACAGGGTCCGCAGACTGTGCAGAAAGGCTTTGGGGAGCCCGTCTGTGGAGTACTCGGTCTCTTTGACCTGCATGGTGGTGGTTTTGAAGCTGTCCGCCGGGCCTTGGATCATCTCTTTCCTTGGCCCAACTCCGGCATGAATCCCCGACGTCCCGTTCAGTTTGCAGCTCAGGTCAGTTGCTATCAACGCCATGGAGGTATTGATAACTTCCACACGCTGGTCATTCAAAAACAACAAGTTCACTACTTGGGTGTTACTGCGCAGTACAGCAAACTAATAAATAAAACGACTTTTCGCCTACTGAGTAAAATACAAAAACGTATCCATATCAAGTGTTTTGCTTCCAAATGTTCTCGATAATTCACGTTTAAATCACTTTCCCGTGAAGCTCTCCTCGCCGCTGCGGTCCGCACTTTTCCTTTTTTTTCTGCCAAGGACCGCCCTTTAAACGACTGTGCGCGAGCGTCCCGGGACCAACCATTGGCTGCGGCGCGCGCGAGCTCGCGTCTCATTGGCTCCGACCTGAGGTAGGCTCCAGTTTGAGTTGGGCTTTTGTTATTTACTAATGCCGCAGAGACGTTATTCATAAAGCCTGGATTTTATTATACTCGACTCCAGAAAGCTTTCACCTTATAGCCTCAAAGCCTTGTCAAAAATCCCTTTGTTTAATATCTCTGAGTTACACTCAACTCTGACTTCTATAATGAGCTGGAATAGATTCAACTATTAGATATAAAACACTAATTTGAACCATTACCTTTCATTCTGATGACTTATCCTGACAATATTGAATGATATTTCTGCCTTACAGGAAATAGGATCTAGCTGAAAGTATTACATGGTTATAAAACGATTACATGGCTTTAATAGTGTAATTGAATTCCAGAGTAAAATGCATATCAACTTGTTTTATTTGATAATTATGTGTAAATAAATCACAAACTTGTTCTCACCATTCTAAACATCCTTTCAGCTTTGTTGCATAAGGTTTAGATTTTCCCTAATTCACAGCGACGACTTTGTGAGTCACATCTCTGCACAGACACATTTTCATCTCTGACCTGCCAAGACATGAACAACCATCCCAGCGTCAAAGATTGCACTGGTCTGGATATACAGTGCTGTCACGAAGAACTTGCTCTAATTATTGTGTATTCAGACTTTTCTGCTAGTTTTCCTGTCAGACCAGATTTACAGTGACGTTTCTTCTCTGCTGTTTGTGCATGTGCAGTACACTTGACTCTGTGGGAGGAAAAATCAATATCAGTTGTTGTGAACACAGTAATTTACTATAGATGATTATGACTTTTTTTAACATTTAAAACACTTTGCAAACTTCAAGGTTATTTTGGGTTTAATACACAGAAGCATACTTTTTTTTGTTTTTTTACTCCAAAGAAAGTGAAACAATGATGGAAAATGGCTCATATTATGCACACACACACACACACACACACACATTGTCCGGTTGCAGCTCAACTCAGTGTGATCATTCAGGGTCAGATAACGGTGCTCACTCCTGCTCGCCCTTGTTCATGTTATCTTGCACGTGTATGGCTGTTGTTGCTGCACAAAAAAGGCAAACACCCACACACACAGACTCACATTTTGTAGGCTTATTAAGCCATGTCAGTATTTATCATGCATGCCAAAAGGCGAGTCCATCCTGCCATTTGGTTCATGCATGCACACTGATCCTCCACTCAGCTGTCCAGTCTGTCTCTCTCTCTCTCTCACTCACACACACACACACACACACACACACACACACACACACACACACACACACACACACACACACACGGCTTCTTCCCTCATTATGTCTAGTTTGCAGTCTGTTTCGTACATCTTCCTCTTCAGATGTATCAGTGTGCATCTGACAAAGGATTTGAGAGCTCATTCGGTTTATGCGGCCTATTTTCTTTTTACTTTAGGAGGAATTTAAAAGCTATGTATAAACCATGGAATCTTAGAGGTGTTAAATCAGATTTGAATTACAGTGGGAGGATGACAGCAAAAGGAATTAAGGACGGGGGTGGATTCAGACTGAACAGAGATGGAGAGGAGAAAGGAAAAGAAAAGCAAAGCCAAATCCATTTTCTCCTTTTCTGTTCCATTTCCAATGAAACGGCACAAGCCGGTATTGTCAGCTCTTTAGCTTGTTCTCCTCAAACCGAAGGCTTGGACTTTGGCTGTTGCATTCACTCAAGATTTTTAAGCATGCTTGAAAGACGCTATTGTTTCAGCGGCTTGCACTGCATGGTGCAGACTTTACATTAATAATACATTGTTGTTCAAAAAATTCAGCTACAAAAAAGAAACTCGAGTGCAGTTTAAAAAAGCCGAATGTGGTCAATCACATTTTCTTTCCTGGACATGACTGTATCCCTTCACAATAAAACAAAAACCTTACTTGCATTTATCTCCTACTGTTTTTGTTTTGTTTTCCTGTGTATCTCAATGCATAAAAATCCTCTCCAGTTCTTCCAAATTCCGGAGATTTTTAGCTTCAAGTCAACAAGTTGAAACCAGAAAAGTTGAAAACATATTTAGATATTTGAATGTGTATATGGTCATGCATTTTTTTTATGTAGATTTCTGTGAATCCTGGTAATGCATATGTTATAAATGTAGCTCTATTTTGTATAAATGTGATGGCATTATTGATATTTGTTTTTTGTAAAGAAAAGTTCCAGTTCTGGCATTCAGCGTAAAGGGGCAAAGTTTCTAAACTGTAACAAAACACTGAAAGAAAGTTGGGATTGTAGCAAAGTGCTCCAAACCCAAATGCAAATTTTACGTTATATTAAGTTTGATACTGAGGATTCAGGCTGGAGCACCATTCTGGGAGCACTTCACTGTCTTTTGGCATTATGTTTGCCATATTTTTTTCTTTGTTTTGTCAAAAACAGCGACGTGTAGGTGCCTTTGTGTGCATAGTGGAGACAGGCTGAATCTGTGCCTTTGCATTTTGTCTTCATCATTGGACACTGCATTTATATAACACACTCTTCAGCAGACAATTTAGTTATGTATATAAACATAAACATGAAGATTTTGCACACAACCTCCAGAATAAAAAGATAATTATAGATTTTATAATCTATGCTGAAATGGAAACTGTTGATTCACTTCTGTCTTCTACAAGCAGTGAATCAAAAATGTTGTATTGCTGCTTGTTGCACTTCCCGACACTCAAGTGTACTTAAAGGTGTTTTAGGGTACAACTATCACGAAATACTGACTATAAATATCCCTCTGTGTTTGATGTAAACTGTAGCTAGGGCTTTTGTGGGTGCCAAAAGAAAGGATTTGTTCAACAAGAAAAAATATGACCAGGTCTTCAAACAAACTCAGTTTCTTGAATTAGAAATTATTTTGACGATTTGATAAATAAAACGTAATTCTGGCATGAACCAGGATCCAGTAGGAAGAGTATAAATCCATCATTAATGTAGGCTAAAACTGAGCAGTCCTACATGAGTTTATTTTATAACCTGCACAACTCCAACCAGACATGTAGTGATGAAATGAATGAACTGAAGCAATGTTGTTTAAATGAATTACACCTTTTTGTAGCAATTACACTTTTTTTCCTCTTGTAACTCTCTTGTATGATTATTTATAAACTCTAAAAAAACAGCATATCAGTGATGTTAAAACTTAAATGGCCTCTGGAAAACACATTTGAATTGACATAGGCATCTGCTGCTTCCTTTTATTAGTACTTCTATAAATGCTGGAATTTTCTTAATGTTAAAATACTCAAAAACTAAGAAGCTGCGACTGCTCTTGTGTTCATGCGGGCTTCGTTGCAGTTCCACATAAATGATCACAACAGATTAAGCCTGTAGTGGCTGAAAGCAGCACTGGTGAAATAGTTCCAAAAATTTGCTCAACAAGGATTTACTCTATGTAGTCCTTAAGGTTCAGCTTGTACTTTAGATCACCGAGTTAAAAAAAAAAAAAAAGAAACTGGTAGTTAACTGGTTTGACCCCACAGTGATCCTCAGTGGTTTTGGCAGTGCAGGGTTAATTCTGTTGCATGACAGACAAACACATCCAAATGATAATAATACCAGATCACAAGCTTAGCATCAGATTCCCACTAAACACCCAAACTAATGCCCAAGCTGCCATTTAAGGAACCCATATTTTAATCCACATGTTAAAGCTGTTGTACAATTAGAAAGAGAACAAACCAAAACATAAAAAACACACTCATGTGGCGCATAAAGAAAGATGGAAAGCACTTAATTTAGAAATTATAATATGCTTTTCACAGCAAGTTCTAACTTTATATATTTTACGGGAAAAAAAAGATAAATAGTTGAATATGTTTACTCCATTACGTCGCCATATTTCGTCTTCTGAGGTCCTTCTGATTCCTCTGGTTGAGGTGCTGAAAGACAAATGCAAAAGAAAGGAAAATTTACATCATAAAAGTCTAGAGAATCTTAATTTAACCTGTCAGGACCAAATAATTAATGTGTACCAAGACTGAAGAGCCCAGTACGTAAAATATAATTACCTCACTGCTGCATTACATGTTTTAACCTGATCATTATTAAAACAAACAAAAACAAAACTAAAATTTTTCAGAGGAAAACAAAATGTTCCAACCTGCTGGTGGCAATCTGTCTGGGACTTTGCCAGTCTCTAGCAACAACCAAAGATCTGTGCATTTCTGCGTTTCCCAGCGAGTCACTGCATAACTGGCCACTGATGATGCCACTGAGAGGGGACAGAGGTTAAATGAGGTAAGCAGAGGCCGCAGAGATGGAGCTGATGTAAATCCTGTTTTTCATTTGAGTGGGTTTCATAAAGTACCGTTTTACCTATTGAAATGAGCAGATTCCATTGTAGAGGGTAAGGCAGCTTCTTCTGTAGAGCCTTCTGAACGCCAAAAAAACCTGCAACACCTGTAACAGCGGAGCAGGAGACAACCTTAGATCTGGCAGTAAAGAAGACTTTAAACTCTTTATTCGTGTTCACGAAACTGCTCTCATGTGTTAAGCTGTTAAGTGGCTTTTAGTAGCTCCTCATTGTTGCTGATGCTCTGTCTTCCATTAAAGTGCAGTAGTCAACATTGAAAGTTAATCAAACACACGCGTACATTTTATGGCAGAATTTTAAATATCTGCTTTTGTCTTAGAACAGCTTTGATTAAATGTTTTTATCCACATCAAATGCTGGCTATTATACATCACAGAGTAACTGGCAAAAACAATGAAACAAGTAGTTTGTGGAGAACCTGGAGAACGGGACATTTTGATCTGCTGATGTGTAACATCTGGACATAATGTGGTCTTTTCAAAAGCCAACACGGCTTTCTGTGATCTTGATTCACTTTCAGTGACTTGTTTTGATCAAAATATTTGATACTCATCAGAGTAGATATTCATTTTTCAAACAGTTGAGTGAAAAAGATGCTTCAGCTGACGACCGTCCGCCGTGTTTGACGGTGGACAACAATCGTACCCAGTACAAAGGTCCCAGTCCCCTTCATGAAGGCGTGAGACTGGCAGGCCGCGAAGGTCTCCAGCCCCTGAGAGACGAGCAGAGGAGGTGGGCGGTTAGACAGTTCATGTCCTCACAGACCGTAAAATGGAGAGGAAATGCGACCTCACCGGGTGTTTCGCCACTAACTCGTCGTCTACTTTCGTCAGGCCGAGGTTGACCATGTTGTCAGACGTTGTAAAGCTCCGGTTGAAGCGTTTTCCGAGAAGTAACTTCGGCTTTGTTTACATGCATTACTGTTCTGTTATGAAACTTCCGCGTGGAAGACCAACGACTGTAGAGGAGGGGAAAAAAACATCTGTACAAAACACTAGCGACATCTACAGGGACAACAGTGGTACTGCGGCAAAAAGCCGCCGGGAAATCAGACCTGAAATAATAAAGATTTTTTTCCCTTAACCAAAGTTACTGTGAAACAGTAATACGTAGTATACTCGAAAGATATATGTTAATATTCATACCATGGAAAATGTGTACATGAAGACAACACCTACAGGCTGACCCCTTCTGTTGAACTCTGACACCACAGTAACATGAAAGGACCAAAGGGCTCTGCTGGAGAGAATCCAACCGCTGCTGAGACAAGTAACAACACACAGGATAAAGTTACCAGATGGCCTGCACATCTGTATCTTGTTAGACAAGAGAAAGAGCAGAATTTGTCAAAGGAGCACTGTATGTTTCCAGCTGGGGACACAAATCAAAATGAGAGATTTCTCTCTTATCCAAGCCTATAAAAACATGTACTTGAGCAATAGAAAGCCGGAAAGTTAGTGTATAGTTTGGTAGTAGTTTTACTTAACGTAACAATTTTGATTTATCACTTTGTTCCAGTATGTTTCATGGGGAAATATTTTATTATGGTAAATGTGTGCTGGATTTTCTCCGATGTGTGAGATCAAATATTACATCACAGGATGGAGATACATTGATGAAGCCTTAAAACCATTTTAACATGTGTAACAATTATAAAGCCTAACTATGAAATTTGCATGTAAAAACTTAAGATAGAAAAAAGGTTTATACTATTTACTTTCCATTATATTCTTTTTAATTCAATAAAAAGTTTGAATGGATTGCAAATCATTGCATTGTGCATTTATTTAGTTTTTAAAGAAAACTAAAATCTTCTGGAAATGGCATTATGACTTATTACATTTGACAGTATGAGCCTCTATGGCTGCACAAACCTTTTACCTTCATTCACTCATTTATTTTTCAGACCCGTCCTAATCAGAGCTGCAGGTTTTACTGACCCAGCTGGCAAGGCGGGATACACCCTGGACAGGTCTCCGGTCTGTCATAGATCTTTACAATTGTTATTTTAATGATATTTTATCAGATAAAACTGATCCCGATTCATTCTTCATCAATAAACTAAATTATTTCAGATTCTTTGAATGCACCATGAAGATTTTCCAAAAATATCTAGTAATTTCAGGAGCTGGGGTATAAAAAGAGTAAAAAGAACTAAATAAAACCCTCAGAGTCTGTTATAAATGTCTTTTAAATGAGATCAAACCATTGAGCATCAGTGTCCATGCTCTTCAGTTTGCATAAAAGCACTACAGGAAGAGCACCAACACCGCTCTTCCTTAATTCAAAACAATGCAATGATTTTCTTTGCGTCCTCAGTCATATGGAAAAATGAAGCCACCCCATTAAATATCTATTTTCTTACAAAGAGACCTCTGCACATCAATATTCCAACTTCTTTCACACTATGTTTACAGACAATTATGATCTAAAAGCACCAGCTTTACCAGAAAGGAAATAATATTAATAATAAACACGCTTAGCTGAAACTACCAGCTGGCAGAAAGTTTTCCCCAACTCCTCAAAGACTTTTCTCTCCGGCTACATGGCCTTTAAAAGCATTCTTGTGTGTACAAGCCATTTTAAATCACCCCACAGCATCTCAACAGGATTAAAATCTGAGCTTTGACTGGGTCACCGCTGAACTCCGTGTCCTCCTTGCGAAGCATTCCTTGGTGGATTTACCGCTATGTTTTAGCTCATTGTCATGTTATGCGATTCAACCTGGTTGCAGCTTAAACTTTTCCTCCTCAAATATCTTTTTGAAAATGAAAACATTAATCACGGATTTACATTTGAGACCCTTCAGCTCAAACCTCTTCTTTCAAGAAGTCGTGGTCCAACTCTTATCTGGCCCACATCAGTCCTGCTCTGAAGTTCCTTCTCGACAGCAACGGTTTCCTCCTTTCAGATCAAACTTGTGCCAGCGCCGTTTGATGTTTGATGCATTGCTTGGTGTTTTGATGTCAACTATGTCAAGTTTCCTGCAAGTCCTGTGATGATCCTAGGACATTTGGACACAGATTGGTGCGTCAATAACATTCTTCCCGAGGGCCCTGTTGAGATCTTTGCTTATGCTACAATTAAATACAGTATACTAAACTAACTTCTTAAAAACGTAGACAAGAACTTACAAAAAACAAAATCTGCAACAAGTGTTTTATGTAGTGCTTCTGCCCCTAATTCTGCAATAAAGACACATCTAAATATTTTCCTCACATTTTGCAAATACTTTTGAAACTACCTTTTTTCCCAGTTTTAAAAATATTATAGAGGTTAATTGGTCAATATGAAATGTCTGCATTTTGAGCCGTTTAAAAGGAAAAAGAAAAATGACAAAATTTGTGTCGTGGCGGTGTTTAGATGTTGTGATTCCACTTTACTAGAAAATACTATGAATTAAAAAAAAATCTGCTCACAGTAAACAAACTACAACAAATGAGGTTCGTTTTATTTTATTAATCATTTAAACAATGGAAAAGCAGCTGTCAGTTATCCCCAACTGGACTTCCATTCACATATTGTAGCTCTTTGTTTCTAAGTGATTAATGCTTATAATTCTTAGAAAAACAAGATTTCAGACAATCTGTACACTTTCAAAAAAAAAAAAAAAAAAAAAAAAAAAAAAAAAAAAAAAAGAGAAAAAAAATAAAATAAGTACACACACCCTTCCCTTCCACCCATCTGACAATATGCTGACATGGGAGCCAAATTTTAGTGCAGTGTCATAAACCTCTCTCTCTCTCACACACACACACACACACACACACACACACACACACACACACACACACACACACACACACACACACACACACACACACACACACACAACAACAATCAAACTGCATGTACATGTGTGAAATACATGCTGCTCAAGTGTACAGACTCATCTAAGACACAAAAGGACACATTATATAGGTGTGCATTGTTGGTTATTTAAGGAAGCCAGGCAACTGAGGATAAAGTTCAACAACAACTTCACTTTTGTCATGGTTTAAAAAACAGAAATGGTTCAAGTTGACAGAACTCTCCAAACTAAAGCAGACCAACGCTCAATGCTTCGGGGATTCAAGTTTTGCACTCAAAAGAAACCCTTCATGTGGAAGATATTAGTGACAATGGTGGTCTGCAGTGTTATTGTGGAATAACTCAAAGGATAACTATGAGGACTCGCTCATCTGATCAGGATCAAGGAGAAAAATAAAAAATTAAGCAACATGGAAGAAATGTTCAATGTTCACGGTTCAGTCCCCTGCTCCATCAATACAAAAGGTCCCACAATGACCACTTCTTATAATCCTCGCCTTCAAATATCACCAAGAACACAGCTCACAATTGAATGGTTTAAATAAATATAACTCCACTGATAAAAAAAAAAAAACTCTTAAAAATAAAGAAAGAAAAGGAGCTACCCACACCTTCACAGACCAATGCACACAGATCATACACCTACAGATGTAAAAGAACAAAACTGAAGACAGGACTTTGTTACAAACCTGCAAACACTGTCTGGAGGAATTTAAACCAGCTGACAGCAGAACCGAGCAGCAGAAAGCAAAAGCAGGGTTTGGTAAAGATAAATCATACATCTTGTTTGCATGTGATCACTCGCGAACTTTATTGTGCCAACATGAAAACCATTTGTGATCACAATAACACAGTTTGTTCTGTCAGTAGGAACATGAAAAGGCCCGTCAACATCCGGAGCATCTTTTAATAAAAAGAGTACCCAGACAATTCTGAAAATGTAAATAATTAAATATGAAGAGGTAAACAAACCAATTGAGGAAAAAAAAAAGAAAACAAAAAAAGATTTTTTATTATATATATATATATATATATATATATATATATATATATATATATATATATATATATATATATATATATATATATATATATATATATATATATATATATATATATATCTATATATATATATATATATATATATCTATATATATATATATATATATATATATATATATATATATATATATATATATCTCTGGAGATCATCTAGTACAAAATTAGGCCTTTGTTTGGCAGCTACTTCAATTTTAGAACAGTGACAACGTTTTTAAACCACTAATTTCTGATTAAATAGGACATTTAAAACTGGGTAATTATGGCCCCTTTAACAAGAGCAGTGATGAACATCGACCACCTCAATGTCTTTCAGAACATACACTTACATCCACAAGCAATCACACATGCAAACGCTCAATACTGGTAGTGTGACGCAGTCGGTGAAAACTATCTGATGGAGGTCCTGCTTGGCCGTGTGGGGGACACGAAATGACAGGAAGATGACCGTGAATGCAGCAGCCGTGTGTATGAGCGAGGTCAGAGAGGGAGTGATACAGTGAAAAGGTCCATGTCCTGTTGTACCAGCTGAGCAACAGATATTGTGGCCCCACCCCCACCCCGCCCCCGCCCCACCCTCCTTAGCGCAGACATTGTGATACCCAGCAGCTGGGTGGAGGAACAAAAGTGGATGACGACAACGGTCTGTTTGACTCTGGTCCAAAGAAGCTTGTCCAGTTTTTCAACGAGACAGCTTCTCCCCTCAAATAAGGAAACCATAGCAGCAGGTTGAGCTCGAGGTTGTCCCTCCTCAAGAACAATAAAGACCAAAACAACAACAAAAAAACAAACAAAAAACTTCCCCATCATCCACATGAAAAGCAAACCATGGAGAATTTCAAGTTCTGGGAAGTGTCAGATGTCTTTGCTTTACTCTCCTTCCCCTCCATCTTCTAACCCCCTGAATTGTCGATCAACATTGTCCTCCGTCATTAGTCTCTTGTCAGCAAAACCGCCCGATTCTCCACATCGTCCCGCTCCCCCTCCCGCACGTGTGACCCTGTCCCACTGTTCGCCCTCCTCCTCTCCCAGTCGAGGAGGGCAGATCATCGTTCGGGCTCCGACTCCAGGGCCAGCACCCGCTTACGCTCGCGGCACTGCTTCTTGTGGGCGGGCCAGTCCCTCTGCTGGCACTGGGAGCCACAGTAGCGCGCCACCTGGCAGCGACCACAGATGTTAAACTCCCGCAGCTGCACAAAGACAGGAAGCCACATCATTTCTTTTTTCTCCCTCTGATTTTTTACCAATTACATTATACTTTAATATTTAAAAACACATGGATGGAATATACAACACATGGATGGAATATACAACTCTTAACTGAACCAATTAAAGCTTTTACAAAAGAGAAAGTTACGGCACGTACCCTCCTCTCAATGAGCGAGCACGGAGGGTAATGACACTCGTAGTAGGTACAGGAGCACTCCTCTTCCTCCACCAGCTCCCCATTAGCATTATAGTAGCGTGTGCGGCTCAACTCCAGATACTGCTCCTCCACGGGGTCGGCCGGGACCTGCTGGATGGCCAGCCAGTACAGAGACTGCTCTCTGGACAAAACAATCAGACACAAATCACATGTTAACACTGTATTCTGGCATGAAGCAAAAAAAAGGAAAGGAAAATAAAAGTTGACCTCTGCATAAAAAGTCACACAAATACTCAAATTATCCAGGCCAGTTTGTACCGCTGACAGCTGGGACATAATTCACACTTAGTTTTTAAAATTCACAGAATCCTGAATCTTACTCCAGCTGATACAGATATAATCTTACCTCTGCTTGCTGGAAATCTCCTCTGGCTTGGGACTCCAGCCCACCGGCACCAGTCTGAGGTTGTCTAACCGGTTGTCTACCGTCACAGAGTTAATGTGGATTACTTGAAAACTAGGAGCAATGCCTCCTCTGTGCTTCTCCCTGGACAGAAACGGACAAAGCAACCAACATGAACTAGTACCACCACAAAAAAAAAAAAAAGTTGTCACTGAAAGAGTTAATTGCAAGTCCTAACGATAACATTATTAAGCTCTGAACAATTTTACCAAAACAAGGATTTAATGCAGCTTCCAGTAAAAAAGAAAAAAAAGTGTACATGAAAGAAAATGGCTTAAATCCTAACAAACATGATTAATATATTACAAGTAATTGGTAAAACAAAGCTTGTTAACACTAGTCACTGAACTGAGTTCCTACAGACACAGAAGCCATCGGACGTTTTCCAAACACCGGGAGGGGAATCATCTCAGAAAGCCGAGGGAGCGACAGAGCACCAACGAAACTCAACATCTACATACTACAAGCATCAAAGTGGCTGCCACGATAAGAACCATCCATATTTGTACACGCTAAAACACAGGAGCTTCGGGAAAATGTTCATTCTTCCTTTACTGTCTCCTTCAGCACAGGATACAACTGACTTATGGAAAAGAAACGATGCTGCTCCACAAACCTTTATGGCCTTTCACTTTGTCAGCTTTCGTCTTACCGTTTGAAATGTCAAAACTTGATAATGATGTAATATTTTCAGAGATATCTGTGTTTATGTTGCTGGAATGAAAAATGATCAGGGCGAAGGATCTGATGCACTTTCTGTGGTCCATTATGGAGGCAGTTATGGTTTAATCAATGCCGAGCTGCACAGCAGCTGAGTCTACATGGAAGAAGACTCCCTGAGCTTTTCTCTTCTTCAAAGTCTTAACACATTCGGGGCTTTCTTTCTCCTCTCTTGATCCCACAATGTCTTCCAGGAAGTAGAAGATAAAAATGTTGTTTTTTTTTTTTTTACTATTTTTGTTCACCAACGTATTCTCACTTGTATACAAGCCAAATTACTCACCAAAGAAGCTCATGTAGTGGCCTTCCTGCCCAGCGGCCTTTGCCGATGTCAAAAGCATAAGCAAAGATCTTTGCACCATTTCCATCTGCATCTACTTCCATCCGCGCCTGGAAATTGAGTAAATGCAATTGTTTAATTGACCCAAGCGCCATCAAAATATAATTACAAAAAGGTAAAATGAAGTCAGGTCGATTTACCTCGAAGGCATAGTTTTCCACCAGTGGTATGTCCTGCTCATCAATCAGAGTGTATTTTGTCTAAATGTGAGAAAAGTGGAGAGAACATTTTAGATTGACATAAGATCTAACGTTTTCACCTTTTTCCCTCCCTAGGACAGAAGAACGTGCAGTTGTAACTATTCTAGGAAGTTTTCTACTGGACCCAAGGAAGGAAAAAACCAACAAACATTCAAATATTGACAGGAAGCAGCTTGAGTAGTTAACATGTCTACAAAAAAATAATGCAAAACCAAAGCATGTAACGTATACCTGCCATTGAGGGTGAAGGAAAATAATGAGCCAACTGCTTCCCCTGAAAAGTTAGTATCTAGATAAAAGCTTGTGTGTATCAATGCAGACATGAGCATGTCTGTACGACGTCAAAACGTTCAACCCATGGGCACAAAGTGTGTGTAAAATATTTGGGGATTTGTATTGCAGGTGAAGTTTACAAAATAAACAGAGGGAGTATCCATAACAGGGAGACGTTTTCTTGTGAGGAAAATGAGATAAGACATTATGAAGGCAGGAAGGTTCCTGGTTCGACTCCCAGCAGGGTGTTTACAGTGTGGAGTTTGCATGAGTGCTCTGGCTTCCTCCCACAGCCCAAAAACATGAACATCAGGTTCATTTGTGGTTCTAGTTTGGCAGACCCCCCTTTTCGGCCACGGATAGATGGATGAAAACTAGGATGCTTGAGCTCTGGATTCCAGGATAAATGAAGGCAGTGATCACATTCAAGAGATAATAATACAATACTTGCATTTTTTCTTTTAAGTGAACTGCAATAACCGACAAATGCACGTGACAGCTTTACACTACCGCGGGCATGGCACGAAACAACACGCACACATTTAAAGTCAATGACGGGATGTTGTAATGGACTTTATACAAAAAAATAAAAATAACAAAAATAAAAAAAATCCAGCACGTGTGTCATGGGTATGCCGCCTGTACCCCATAAGCTCCGTCACCCGCCAGGTGCTGAGTTCAGGTCAACAAAACCCGAAACTGTTCGCGAGGCTTATCCGGAGTGTCTTGTGACACTGGCAGCCGGGAGGGATCCCAGATCCCGGTTCCCGGGGATTCTGCCCCGGTTTAACGTCACCTCACCGTGGAGAACATAAGCAGGCTTATTAGGCCAAGAAAAAAAGAATCGGTGTTCAGTTCTGGGACGAAAAGTAACTGTCAATTAAATCGCAGGTCTGCCGGCGCCTTGTGACACCGCGCAGGAGAGTCGCTAGGAAAACCGGGACAAGTTTCCTCGGTGGCGACACCTGAGTGAAACCGAAACACCGCGGCGACCCTCAGCGTGCGTTACTGGGATGAGCGGTGTCCGTGCAGCACTCCAACCACAAAGCCGACACGCGTTGGTTCTGGGAAGGGCGTTTGTCGGCGCCGGACGTCGCGGCGCGGCTTTATTGTTGGACGTTACACATCCACGGCGCTAGCGCGCTAGCCGCCGTTAGCTCGAGCCGAGGCGGCGCGGTAGCGGCGGAGCTCCGAGGAGCAGCCTGGCTCGGTCTGGCTCGACGCGGCTGGCTTCTCTAATCCGCTCGATTGTGTCTAAAGCGGCGAGGCTAAACTACACCCGCGCGCCAGGGGCTTCGCAGTTATCGGCGCGGTTGAGTCTCGTCGACTAATCAACAGCAACTGTGTTTTTCCGGGCCCTTTTTGTAGTCCCCGCGGGCCCTCCCCCGGCCGCACATGGCAGCCCTGGGATCCAGCTCACCTTCCCGGCCACACGGCCGAGCCGCACGATCCCGAGCTTGAAATCCGACATCGGGAGGACGGGCTTTGGTGACACGCAGAGACAATACTCGGGCGTAAAACCGCTGGTCCAGCCCCTCAGCCCCGCTGCGATGCCACTTCTGGGGTCAAGCGAACAGTAACCGTCCCGTGTCCGGGTCTCTCCGGCCGCAGCCCAGCCTCGGTGACACACCACCACCTCCACCACCTCCGCTGGCGCAGGAAACCCAGGCGAGGAGCTGCTGCGGGGGGCGGGCTTCTGGAAGGAGCGAGCTACGACCACCGCAACGACCAATCAAATCGTGTTTTAGTGCAACGAGTCCGGTCGTGATGTCCAATAGAAAATTAAGATTCTAAAAGACCGCCCATTTCAGTTATTACGCTACTATACTCTCGTGATCACGTCCGGCCATTTTCGCGCGAAATGCTTGATGGCTGAGTGGCACATGGGTGGGAAAAGTCAGAGGCGTTTAACTTCACTTTATTCCCAAATTAGGCTTCATAGAGAACTTCAAGTGTGTCATGTCTGTTAATATATATATACTTTTACTATGTAGCAGTAAGTAGCAGCAATGAATGTTTCAATATTTTCAGAAACAGAATCCAAAGGAGTTTTAAATCTTTTTTCTGGTAGTACAAGAGGACCACATACTGCTTTAAACGTTTTAGCTGAGTAAATCGGCTTGTTGTATTGGGTGATGGCGTTAGTCTTCCCCCGATAGCTGATATTAATCCAACAGTATTACTCCAAAAATGCTGTAGTAATTTAAGAGAGTTGCACTATAGCTGCCCAAACCATCACAGGAACACCTCCATGATTCATGGTTTTGATTCAGGTAGTCCGTATAAAAGCCTTATTTCAGCTCAGTACATAAAGTTTACATAGACTGGTTAAAAGTCTAAAGGGAAGTTCATCTGAGAAGTCGATTTTTTTTCACATCTTTGCATCGATTTGCAAGATATCAGTTTGCCTCTGCAAGAATTTTAGTAGCTGTGAATGTGAGTCCTCAGCAATGCATGTGGTGTCTGCCGCTCCGTTTTGCCTTCCATCCAGGTTTCTGTTTCTCGGAGTTAGCTTCTGTTGATCTTTTTTTTTTTTGCAGACCAGCATGACTTTAGACACAGTTCCTCATAAATCAGGAGTTTTTATTGCTGATGCTCCAGTCATAAATGCCTCAGCAATTTGCACTCTTCTGGAGTTGGCAAGGTCAAGCAGTTGAACGCATACTAATGCACCCACCTCTGATAAAGCTCTGTGCAGAAGGTGTTTGTACATCAAAGCTGCATAGATGAATGACACGCAATACACAGCAGATTATTCTTACTTTTTCTTTTTTTTTTTGCTTAACAGATGTGCAGTTTTCACAGAAACTTTCATGGGTGATCTTGTCTTGACTTGCACTGTTGTGTTCAACAGCCTTTTCTTTCTTTCTCTCCATTTCAGAGACAAAGTTTTCAGCAGTGGTGGTTAAATGGTTTGGTAACCATCGCTTTACATTTAGAGAGATGACCGTGTTCTGTAGCTGCTTGGGGTTGTAATGACTCGTATCTGGAATCCCTAGTTGGCATCTAACACCTTTACACATTAATGTTGATGCTGCAGAACAACGGCAGACGTATCCAAACGGCTGAGTCCAAGTTCAGTGAGTTTTACTATTAGACCTAAGATTTGAGCAATGTTATAATATTGAGCAGTTATAAATAAACTCCTTGGTTTTAAAAAGAAATGTGCAAAGAGATGTAAGTGGAAAGTAAAGAGAGTTCAGGAAAGTAAACAAAGGTGATTAAAGATTGAGGATGAGTAATTGTGTAATTAGCCGTTTTCAGCATGTCATCTATATTTTTCACACATGATCTGTCATTTTCATCTTCATATCCACATCGCAGCACATCTGTCCAGTGGGATGTATGAATTCCTGTTCGGTTAAAGTAGTGAGCCAGCACACCCTGCAGATCAGGAGCTGTATTACAGATGCTTCTGACCCAACACGCATCTTCTTTTTTGGTTGTTGCTGTTGTTTTGTGCGTGTGCGTGTGTGTGTGTGTGTGTGTGTGTGTGTGTGTGTGTGTGTGTGTGTGTGTGTGTGTGTGTGTGTGTGTGTGTGTGTGTAGCCCTAATACTCTTCTGTATGTACAAAATCATTATGACCTTTAAAAAAATCTTCAGTTACAACTTAAGTCACTGAGTAAATAACCTTTATTGTTTTGCTGTCAAGAGAATTTTTTTTTGTTCTAGTTTGATTAAATCTAATCACTGTTAACTTTAAGCAAATCTGTTAAAAAAGTAAATTCTGGGTCTGTTTGGAGGAGGCTTGGATATCAGTTTTTTAAATAATGACTTCAACTTTAAGTAAGTAAGTAAGTAAGTAAAGTCAGATAACAGTGGTAGCCCTGTTTCTCTGCTGTTCTTCTTTCTAAGTGCGATGGTGGAAGCCCACCTCGACTGAGCTGGAAAGCATGACGCTCTTCTGTCAGTCACTCATATCCAGTTACACAACAGCCTGGAGAGCTGGGAGGCGCATTGTTCCTTGTGCTGGTTGGAACCCCTCAACTGTGTGTTTCACCTGAGTTTTTCTTTTGACTATTCATCCATTCATTCATGTTTGATGCCTGCTTCAGCTCTGTTCAGGCTCACAGGAGCCTATCCCAGCTTTCAGCGGGTGAGGTGTATCGCTAGGCAGAGACAAAGGAGACAAACAGTCACGCAAGGTTACGCCTGTATTTTTGGAGGAACCTGGAATACCAGGGAATACCAGGAGAAAACCCAGACCTGCTGCCCTTCAGCTTGTACATGTTCAAAAAATTAAAACATGATTTTAGAAATGCCAAATGTAACAACATCATTGCTGCTAGATTTTTTTCTTAATTGTCTGTTTAGACTATCTTTGTAATGCCTAATTAATTTCCTTTGAAGCTACTTGCCTTTCCAGACTGGGTGTTCCTCAGTATTGCTACATGGAGTTGTTTTTAAGGAGTGGCTCCATCGCTGATCCCTGGTAATATATTTACAGCATATGATTTAAGGGCATATTAATCACACCCATACATCCTCAAGAAAAAAAATAGGTATTTGATTTATATTATTGCACAACGGTGGTTCAAATCCTGTCTCAGAAGTGATGGTTTAACATCTAATTAACCATTTAAATCAGAAAATCCTTTTTTTTTCCAAAGTGTCTACAAAAATAATTTTTGTATCATTGGATGTTTTTGTTTTTACTTTTAATATTTATAGCAGTTTCTTTTATTTTTTTAATCTTTTTCCTAATTTATTTATTTGATGATGGGTGAAGTGCAGATTTCAGCTATTAATGTATCAAATTATATATAGAGAGAAAGAGAGATGAATAGGTAAAGTTATCAAAAACTGGTATTGTAATTTGTTTTAAGATCCAGTAGACACATAAAGAAAAAAGTTTAATTTATGTTTCTAAGGAAAAAGATGAGGTTCCTTTTTTTATTATTTCTAAAAGTCAGGTATGGGAAAACGCTGAGAAAGTAAAGGATAGAGATGCAGCTCTCTGTCTTCAGGTCTACACCTGCTTTGCATCATGTCCTGAACATTAAAGCTGCTTCTCGGCTGACGCCCAGGTGACTGGACTGGAAACCGGCGGGGCAGAAACTTTCCTCCACCTGGCTCTGACCTCTCCCGACGCTGCCACTTCCGTGTTCCGCTCACCTGTTACACCTGTGTAACAGCGCCGTGTCCTACTGTGACGGCGCGACTCCAGCTCCGTTGCACCTGCCGCGTTATCGTGCCATGACCGAGGAGTTCACGACGTGCGCCCTGGCGTGCTCGTCTACGCCGGGCCAGACTTTAAATTCCGTGAGTGGCAAAAGTATGGAGTGGGAGCAGCCTATTTTCTCAGTGTTGGCTGGAGGTATGAAGGCTGAGCAGGCGGGGGACACCTCGGTGTCTCCGAGCACCTGCGGCGCCGGCGCGGGAGCCACCCCGCCGACAACCATCACCTCCGACTCAGAGTCCGGGATCTTCTCCGTGGAGAGTGAGGTTTGCCTGGAGCACGAGTCTGAGCTGGACTGGTACTGCGGCACCGAGCGGAAGCCCGTCTGTTCCCTCTGCGCCACCGTGGGCTCTTGCCACGGACACATCGTGACCCCTCTGGCCAGCAGAGTCACCGCAGTCAGGGTGAGGGCCCCACCGTGGTCACACGGGAAACGGCTTCAATTAATGGGCTTCTTTAACCGAATACAATTTATTTACAGGCCTGTTCTTACTATGTTTCCGAAAACGAAAATTCGTAGTCACTGCCATTGTGTGGGACACACATATTTTCCAGGTTAATATTTTATAATTCTCTCATCGGTGCGTCATGAGAGGCTTTCTTTGCTGATTTGTCTGTATGGTATTTCAGAAGACAGGCTTTTCTTGTTGTCTTAGCAGCTGATGATGTTCAGAGGTTGTGTGCTGCATATACTATACCACAACGTGTGTGTGCGTGTGTTCCTGCAGAACCAGCTGGTGGACGTGTGTGAGAAAATGCAGCTGCAGGCACTGAGGATTGAGAGGTTCATCGAGCAGACTCTGACAGCCAAAGAGCAAAAGCTGCTGGTGAGAAATGCTGCCCCCACTCAAGCAAACAGAAATGATCACACAGACACTGACTCATTGACGCTGCTGTGACTTTCACAAGTAGGTTACTTTGTGTTCATTTGAGCTGAGTGGCTTTTTCTAAGAAACCTTAACCTTTCATGGAAACATGTTGGGCACTTGGTTGGAACTAGTCTGGATCAACCTGTTGAGTGTAAACGCTTACTAAATAGTTTATTGTACATAATAGTAAAAAAAATAAATAGGCAAAATAAAACTTCTCTGATGATACCCCCCCCCCCCTCCATTTCCAATTAATTAATACAGAGACATTATCTTTTCAGCACTTTATGCACATGAAGCAAATATTTCTTCATAGCCAATCAGAATTAAGAAGTTATCCCTGTAAAATCAAATTTTAAAAAAATCTAAAATTTGACAGTTTTTCAGTCCCAGTTTGAGATTTCTCATGCAAATTTGTGAGTTTATAAAGTTTTTTTTCTCAAAACACGTTGAAGCAAAAGTATTTATTGACTATTTGGCAATAAATGGGAGTCTGAGAGGGCTGGACTCTCGTCATGCTTAATTAGTTTTACAGGTGACAAGTTACTGCAGAGAAACTCAAACCTTAAGCAGTAGAGAAGAAAAAAATAAAAATAAAAAAGTTTGTTGGAACCTGTGTGCGTTCCTGCGTGCCAGGTTTTGTTTGTTTGTTTGTTTTCTGGCTGTTAATAACCATGATAAGACTGTTTGTCTTTTCTCTATCAATAGAAAGAATTATTATTGAATAACTGCAGAGAGAGAATTTCTGTACAGTGAACTTGAATCCACACGTTGGTCAGTCTGTGATTTAAAAACTAATTGAGCTTACTCAAATACCGACTCTTTCCTAAAAGTGTTTTTTTTTTGTGTAGAGGTGAAGCTAATTATAGTTTCTCTTTTATACAGAGATTTTACATTAACATGTGAGAGATGTATCATCAATCTCAGAGGCTGTGACTTCAATACAACCCGTCAGTCATGTTATAATAAGACCTGAATAAGAGTTGAAGGATGGATGAAAGAAAAAAATGCGTTAAACATACCTGGAAAAAATTAGGTAAATGTCTTTCCAAGACAAGACATGACTTAAGACAAAGTCTTGTCAAATATAATAGGTTCATAATTATTAGATAAACTTCATTCCTCAGAGCTAACTTTATTGTTGTTTAAATTAAACAGACTCTGTAGATCATAAAGGGTTTTAACCTTAAACTCTTGATGCCTAATATGAGATTAGATACAGAACATTATATATATTTTTTTTATTCAAACATGTTTATTATATATTGAAATTCAAAACAGTCCCAATTCTGTATTTAGCAGTTCCCTAATTATTATTTCTTTTGTATCTCTATAGATACATTGGGAAGTCTTTCTAATTATCGTATTAATGTTTTTAAGAAAAGTATGTATCATATGCTTCAGTTTCCTGGTGAAATGTTTCTGATGCGCTTTGGTCAAAATACAACAGAGATGGAGTCTAACAACTAACACTTTATACATTTAGACCTGACAGAGGTCACACCAGGTTTTAAGAGGTTAAAGCAAATGTGGCATGATTTAAAAGTAAAGACGGATGGTAGATAAATGTGTGCGTGCTGGATAAATCTAGTTTAAGCTGGTTTGGTGATGCGGCTGTGCTCTTAAGCAATTGAACAATTTACTAAATTAAACATTTTCAGACCATAGTAGCCCCCCCAAGAAAGTCAAAGGGTTATGTTTTATGTATTAAGTTAATTGTGACTTCTAGAAATAGTTATTTTCATCATATGTCTCCTTCAAGCTTTAATTATTAACTAAATATATTTTAAGTAAGACAAGACGGAGTGTAAAACCATTAAAAGACAACAGAATTAAAGTGTTTGCCAACATGAAAGAGAGTTTCTTATTTATTATTCACTTTACAGCGTTAAGGCAACAAAAAATACCACGAAACTTCACTGACTATATATTTGTAACTGTTGTCCAAACGTTTGTGTCTAAGATGAGGACTGCTTCGTGTATTGATCATGAACTGTCCCTTCACGTTGTCTGTTACGGCCGTCTTTTTTGGGTGAAACGGGATGTGAAATGCTGTTCAAAGAAGCGCATTTCCCTCCTTCACGATTCGTTTCAAATTGACAAGCGTCCACCGGTGTTCAGTGGGACTGAAGTCAGGCGAGGAAGTGAAACAGCGCAGTGCCCGATGTCTAGTTCTGCAAAAGGATCGCGGCTGTTTGCGAAACTGTTCAAAAGCAAGTCTAGGTTGATTTTCAGTCCATCTTTACATTGATTGGGTCCAGCAAGGTCGTCCGTCACGACAGCAGCCAGTATTTCCTTTTCTTTCTTCTCTTTGGTTTTGTTTTATAGATGAGACGTGTGGATCCCAGAAATGTTTTTCTTTTCACGCTTGTGTCTGTGCACAGGCAGCGGCGAGCGGGGCGAGGGAGCAGGTGCTGGCTCAGGTCAGCGCTGCGCGTGAAGCCCTGGAGGAGGAAGAGCAGCGCCTGCTGGAGGAGGTGCAGAGGGAGGAGGAGCGGGTGGAGCAGTGCCTCCTCACGCAGAGAGCCCACTGGAGCCAGGCCTTGACGAATCTGTCGCAGACACGCTCCCACTTGGTGCACACGCTGACGCACACGCCGGACGCACAGTTGGTGGTGAGTGACGGAGGGGAAGCTTGGATGGGACGGGCGGGAAGATTTCAGATGTAGAGGAGCTTGTAATCAAATAAAGATCTGACTCCTGTCTTACCTTTCAGACCAGCGTCCAGGAGATAGATGAGAGGTACTTTTCTTTTTCCATATTTTAGACAGATTTTTGCTTTGAGAGTGGAAAGTCGTTATCACACCTCATTCCTCCTTGTGTTGGCGTCAGGGTGGAGGAAGCGGAGGGAGTTGGGGAGCCCTGTGACACGGACAAGCTGAATTTGAATGTGGCCTGCAGTGACAGCAAGCTCCTGAGAGGACTGTGGGCTACAGCGCTGCTGCTGGGGCCAAACGGTGAGGAGGCTGAACAGAGTTCACAGGTTCACGGGACTACACAGTTATTAGATGCAAGGACTTCTCCAGGGGTTTTCTCAGAAACACCTTTTTAATTATTTAAAGTACTTGTAAAAGGATAACAACTGGTGCTTGTTCACAATTCAGCTTGTAGAAAAACATTTATCCTTATTCCAACACACTATATTTTATAAACAGAACACTATAATCTGTGTTTTTATTACTTTTTTAGAATAAAATGTAAATATGAAGATTAACCAGTTTATTTATTGGAGTATAACATAATTATAGGGGAGCAAAAAGTGCCTAAATGTCCTCCTTGTAAATTAGACATCCAAAAATTCATCCTTTTCCTTCCACTTATCAGCGCTCTGAGTCTCAAATAAGGAATAATTTCACAGAATTATCTCGAGCACTTCAACATTGTTATAAAAGTTATATAACCCTCAAGGTCACATATTGTGCGGCTTTAATCCCTATTCATATGTATCAAGCAGCAGAATAGTTTTCCTGCTTTGATGGCCTTGCCTCGGTTCTCACTGGTTATCCTCCTGAATCGATCGGACGGGTTACTGCCAGTAACTTACAGCAATAGAGACGTTTGGAGGATATTTCTTTTTGAACTGAAAAAGGAGGGCGGCCCTGACCCGTGTGGGGATGGATGCATTGGCTGGGTTGATCTAACCTTGCAGATTAGAGGATCAGTCTGCAGATGGAATTAATGCTTGCTTAAGCAGAAAGTAGATCTAAGAAAATAAAATTCTCTGAAAATTCCCACTACGTCATTTATTGCTTAATCAATCATGCTTCTCGTAGAATGACATCTAGACAGTTTGAAAAGTGGGACACTTTACGACAAATTTGAGCCTTTGAAAGTCAGGAAAGTCACGAGTGTTTGAAGATTAGTTAGAAAACAGCAACATAAAAGGTACAAGTGGCCCACAGCTGTTGGGTTTTGTGAGTATTTAAAAAAAAAACAAAAAAAGTACCGGTAATGTCCAGTTTTTTAATTTGCCTCCATGTGATAGATGACAGAGAAAAACAAAAAACAAACAAAAAAAAACCCGCTGCTGAGTGAAGTCCAATAGTTTGGGTTGATGTCTGTGCAAGAGGATAAGTACTTAATTATGAGCTGGTAATTGCCATTCTTATGGTGTCATTGCTAAGGAGAAATTAAATTCTTGTGGCTCGGGTTGTCTGTTTTTGGCAGCTTGTCAATCCAACTATAATACTGTCAACTTAACTAATAATAATCCACAATATTTAAAGCTAAGAAGTATTGTGCTCACCTCGTCAGGCTGTAAAACTCTCATAGACAGCTATGACAGTAACTCATACCTTTCCTTCTTCCTACAGCTTACGGGTCATCTAACCTGAAGTTTGATGAGCGAACAGTGAGCCCTCTCCTCTCCCTCTCCGATGACTTGTGCACTTTGACTTTCCTCCACAAAAAATCCCGCCAGGCTCCACCTTTTGACGCGGCACGCTTCGACTGTTGGCCCAATGCCCTGGGTTTGTTGTCCATGTCCTCCGGCATCCACAGCTGGGTGGTGGACGTCGGACAGAGCGGTGCCTTTAAGGTCGGGGTCTGCTACGCCTCTCTGGAGCGCAAAGGCTCTGGGAACGAGGCACGACTGGGCTACAACAGTAAGTCCTGGGTGCTGTCCCACTATGACGGAGACTACTCCTACTGCCATGCAGGGATCAAAGTGCCGCTGCAGGTGGTGAAGAGACCCCAGAAGATCGGGGTGCTTCTGGACTGGTCGAGCAAGACGCTGCTGTTTTATGAGCCGGACTCCTGCGCTGTGCTGCACTCGACCACACAACACTTCAGTGCCCCGCTGCTGCCGGCTTGTGCCGTGACCGACCAGAACATCACTATACTACACTGATTAAAAAAAACAAAAAAAAACAAAAAATTAAACGCACTTTTTACATGAAGAAGCAACAGGAGATAACTCTGTTTATATAACAAGCAGTTAGAGAGGACTACAATAAGTCAACAATGCCTCAGTTCCTATTTATATTTGATGTTTAATGATTTTTTTATATACTGAAATATCTTTAAATGTTGATGATATTACATTGAATATTTTGACTGAACATTTTTTCATTATGATTTGTAAAGATTGTGTAGTAGTGAAATGAAACTTCCAAGCTTCATAGAAAACACTAATGACACCGACTGATCAAGGTTTTGTGAATGTTATGTGCAAAAGGAGGGCACCATAAAAAACTGAATGTAATTATTTTGTATTAATATGATTGTCTGAGTAAACTGCTTATTAGAAACTGCAACATTTCTGATTTTGTTCACCGAGTTATTTACCCTAAGCTAAAAAAAAGCTGTGATTTCAGGCACAACGAGGTTTTCTTTCATGTGCAGGTTCTTTTTTGGGTGACGGTCACTGAATTCAGTTCAGAAGGTAATATTTGTGTGCTTCCATTACAGGCAAGATTTATTCGACACATTTTTTGTTGCAAACATTGAAACATCCTGTGAAAGGCCAGGCCAAGGTGATGAGACTGTCCAGACAGAAATATAGAAGTAAAGTAGTTAAATATGAACAAAAAAGTCATGTTGCATATGTGCAGCACAAAACGATGAAGCTACCCTAAAATACTGTATATGTATTAAAAAAAACAAAAAAACAACAAAAGCGCTCTCTCTCTCCTCATTGGGTGGTTGCCCTTCTTGCTCGGGTTCTCTACCAGATGTTGAGGGTTCTGCTCAGTGTTTATGCTTTTGCTGCTCTCTTCTGGACCTGAGATCTCCGATGTTGCTCCTGGGATCTGCTGGAACCACTCTCCCAGCTTGGAGGACGCAGCTCCAAGTACTCCAACTACTATTGGCACACCCACTGTCTTCACCTTGCAGATCTTCTCCATCTCTTCCTTTAACCCTTACTTCTCACGTTCCTTCTTCTTGAGATTCCCACGTCAATCACCACTGCTCCCTTCTGGAGTTTGTCAACCACCACTATGTCTGGTTGGTTATTCATCACCAGCTTAGTGGTCTGGATCTGGTCCCACAGGGTCTTTACTTCTTCATTTTCCACCACCCATGAAGACATTTCCCACCTTGAATTTGGATTGTCTAACCCATACTCAGTGCAGATGTTTCTGTACACTATAACAACCACCTGGTTCCATGTATTCTTTCTTTCTTTCTTTCTATCTAAAAATGTGTCATATGTTACATAATGTTCAGATTTGCTGCATCAGGAATGTCAAAGTCATTTATATAACACAACAATTAGTACCAGCCACATCAGCAAAATTCTGTTAAAAAGAGAACTGAAAGTTACCAAAAAAAAAAAAACAACTTAAAAAAAAACTATCATTGTTTGCTGAAAGCAAGTGGGAGTGAGGGCAGACTGACCTGGGGTCATCCAGATATGAATAAGTAAGTTGGAAAGACCCTGAATGAGTAGTAGTTCTTTATAAATCTGACAGAGACAGATTGGGAAGGCTATAAAAAATAAAGTTAGTGGATGTTCCTACTCGGCTGCATCGCAGGTGCCACCACAAGGGGGCAGTGGTGGCACATTTCGCCTTACAACTAACGTCACAAACGCAATAAAGGGCATTATTTATTTTTCTGTAACAGAGGCAACTACTCACTGTCTATCGGGGAAGAAAAAAAATAAAAAACCCTTAAAGCAAGTTAATGTGGTAGTGAATTTAAATTTCTGTATAACATTGTTTTATAACAAATTAAACAAAATCACAGATAGTTGATGTACTTGTTTAATTTGACGCTAGAGCTATAAACGAACTATAAAGAAAATCAAACCGATACTAAAACGTGTAAAGTGCGCTAAATGTAATGTTTCTCTCAGAACAGACGAGAACATGTGAACCAAGGGAGTAAAAAGAATAAAAGTAATAAAAGTAATTGTGCCTCCCGTTAAGTTGAATGACGAGTTCAATGTCCTCTAAATACTGTCGTTTATTTACATTTGCACGCCAACACGTCATACCGCGAGAACTAGAAAATGCATACAAACATTCTCACAGAGAACAGTCGAATATGTATATTTCCAATAAAACAATCGATCTTTTGAACTTATAATTTTATAAGATGCAATGTATGAAAAGTCACGTTTTTATCATCTAAATTAAACTAACGCGCGAGCCCGCATAATCGAGACAAAATTAAGACTCGAAAAAATAAACTGCAAACCTCATTGGCCGCACAAACTCGTGGGAAGATAAAATGGGTCTTTCAGCTCCATCTGTAGTCATTAAATTAAGTCCTAAAAAACAAAAATCTGAAATTATCTTTACTGTTCGTCTTCTTCATTGCGTTACTTGTGTGTGAAGATAATAACGGTCCAACCCCCACCAAAAACAATAAACATTAGTTCCGCTTACATAATAAACAGGTCCTCATAGACACAAATTTTGTGTCGATAACGAAAACAAATAAAGGTAACTTTTAATTAAAAAACAGCAAAACATTTTTTTTAACTCAAAATAATTTTGCAGTGACATCAATTAACCTGACTGCGGTGACAGCTACAGTAATATTACAATAACATTACTACTGAGTAGAGACCACTTTGACCCACTCAGGGCTGGACTGGGACAAAAAAATCGGCTCGGCATTGAGCTGAAACTGGCCCACCAGGTGTTGATGGAAAGAGGATGAATGACAGCAAACTTTCTTTTGATAGTGGTTGTCAGGAGCCCCCAAAGCTAACTTTGACATTTGGTGGGTGAGTTCCCATCAGCTTCGGAAACCACATGGCTGCGCGCCGTACGGCCTTCACAACTAATTTTTTAGAAACCAGTGTGTCACGTGATCCTATGCCTCTTGAAACAGTTTTAAACGGTCTTTATGCGTCACAGGAGCTGACACATGAACTTCCTGATATTCTGCCCCCAGGTGTTATAAAATAGATTCCCTTTAAAAATCTATTCAGCATCAATTATTGGAAACCCACTGCGAAGCATCTTCTTTTTTTAATCAACTCCCTGAAAACATCTGGGAAGTGAGGAGACCAGTTGCTGGGGTTTTAGGAGAGGAATGTCACTTTTTCTCCTGGGAAGCCATGCTGAAGGATACAGGATGTGGTTCAGAATGATCTTGCTGAAATATGCAAGACCTTCCCTGAAAGGGATGTCTGAATGGGAATATACGTTGCTATGAATTCTCTATGTATCTTCCAGCACTGATGTTGCCTTTTAAGATGTATAAGCTGCTCACACCATAGGCACTAATGCAGCCCCACATCATCAAAGAGGCAGACTTATGAACATAATACTAATAAGCTGGAAGGTTATTTTAATTCATCCGACCACAGAACAGTTTTCTATTATGCTTCAGACAATTTTAAAGGACCTTTGGCCCAAAGGGACAGTGGATTTTCTGGATCATATTCACATGTGGCTTCTTCTTTTCATGACAGAGCCACAAGCTGCATTTGTGGATCATATGACGAACTGTGTTCAGCGATTTCTGGAAGTGGACCCCGTGCAGTAGTTTCCAGTAGAGAATCATATTCGTTTTTAATGCAGTGGACATTTGAACTTCTCTCTTGTTCCTGGCACACAGATTCCTCCTGATTTTTTGATGATATTATACATTGTAGATGGTAGGATCTTCAAAGTCGTCCTAATTTTACGTTGAGGATGATTATTTCCAAAATTGTTCCACAGTTCACCTTGTCACATATTGGTGAACCTGCGCCCATCTTTACAACCAAGAGGCTCTGCCTCTCTGAAATGCTGTTATTGACATGCTGCCAAAAAAACTATTTCATTATCAATTACTTCTTTAGCTGCTCTTGGTTTAAGCCAATTATTTTCCCAGTTTTGCCATCCTGCTCCAACTTTATTGAGATGTGTTGCTGCTATCAAATTCAAAATGGGTTAATATTATTCATGAAATGGCAGTGATTCAGTTTTAACGTCTGATACACTGTTCTATTGGAAATAAAACATAGGGTTTATTAGATTTGTATGTTTTTAAATTAAATTTGTGCAGCATTCCAACTATTTTTGAATTTAGATTGTAAAACACCCAGACAGTGCTTGTAGGTAATCGAAACAAATGTAGATATTTATTATTTTACAAATTTAAGCATTCTGATTTTTTAAAAATAATTAAAAAAAAAACAACTTTGTACAGAAAATGAGAAACGAAATCAGACTAATGTATGTGCTCAGTGAGGACAGATCCATAACACAAGTCAAATGCTACCAAACTTAAGATACAAATTAAATAAAAAACAAAATATTCATGGTGACGTTTGTTTTTTTGTTGTTTTTTTTTTTACTCAACAATGTGCAGTTTTTTTTTAAATATACAGTTTATCCATTTGTACAAGTCTTTTATGCAAAAACCATTGATGAGAATGGTTATGTACAAAAAAAAAATTGAAATGTATTTTGTCATTAATAAATATAAACATAATGTTCTTTACCAAAGACCGAAATAAAATCAGTTTCACTCGAGAAAGAAAAAAATCACGAGCTATCTCTGAGTCAGAAAATAAATGATGGCCACAAGGTGGGACATAAACTTTGTCAAGAACAAAAATTCCCCATTTCCTCCACAGTTAATTACATCCTTCCTGTAAGAATTTCCAGTCACACACTTCAAATTTCTGTTTATCTGTAATTGCATCTTTTCCAAAAGATTCCTGAATCATTCATAATTCCTGGGTCTTTTTCACATCCTCCTCTTGTTTGTAGAACTGAGCTGGACAGGTGGAGGTTCGATATTGAGCTCCTGCCTGAGGTCTTCCAGGCTCTGCTCCCATCGCCTCTCGTAGAAGATGCTGAGGACGCAGCGGGCGCGCCTGCCATTCCACAAAGCCCAAGGGCCCAAAGACGTGAACAGCGACTGTAAACGGCTGCGAGAGGCCAACAAGAAGGAATACAAGTGAGCGTAACATGGCAAAGAGGAAAGCCCATCTGTTGTATTTCTGCTTAATCAACTACAATCAAAATTTCCAAATATGGGAAGTTCACAGTTGATAAATGAGGAAGGTTTAATAATTGACAGGTAAATAAATTGTCTATGGAGATTTGTTTAATATACAGTTAACAGAGTGTTTCCTCTTTGTCCCACAGGTAACAGTTAAAAAGTGGTGCGATTAGAAATTCAACAATTGTAACATTTCACTTGATGTCAACATCCAAATCCAACAACTTCCTTCCAATAGTACCTGTCTAAAACATACGTTTTCTTTTCTCATATTGCCACATATGGCGATTTTGAAACCTGATTTCTAACACAATCCAGCAGCGTGTCATACAACTAGCTCTAGTTGGACATAACAGATGAAGGACAGTCTTGATTGAACCTCTCAAACAACCTGCTCTAGAGCTTCAGAGTTTGCTAAACATCTTTGTAAAGTGCCACATGTTAAAGATACTAATATTGCACCTTGCATTCAATCGAAGTGGCCCCAACATAGCACCAAGCGCACACATGGGGAGCCCCGTCTGAGTGGCCTCAAACCACTTTACTGCCACTTCCCCTAAAAACAAGACGGAGATTCAGATAAAGAAACACCTGAAGAGACACAAAAAAAGATGACCACAAATATATGGCAGATATATGATAGTCTCTCAAAAAGCCATTTCCCCTCTTTGATCTGAAAGTCATTTTCTGAATCTGTAATTAGCATAACTTAAAAAAGATATGATCAACAATTTACAGGAAATGGTTTTGAACTGCATGAAGTTTGCAAAGTTGAGATGGGGATATGTGCAATGCCGCGAGAAAGGTGCAATACTGTCGCCACTCAATATGATAGTTCTTATGAAGACGTGGCTTTTCTGTTAAAGTTTAAAGCTCGGTTTTGAAGTTCCTACAAGAAAGACTGTGAACGCCAAAATTTCACCAATCAAGCCTAAGACATGTTCAGTGTAAAGTTTGACTTACCCAGCATGTTAGTGGGCATGCCCAGTAAGGTGTGCAACAAGTCGTGGACTTCTCTGTATCTCAGCATGACATAAGCGAGCTCCTCATTGTCCACAAACTTCACCTCCGCCCTTGAGTCAGGGGTCACATTCTGTCAGGAAGAATAATGGCCAGGAGGTGTAATGGGTGGAGGTGTGTTTTTATAGATTAATTTAGGATTCAGAAATTTGAGACATGAAGCAAATCAGAGAACACTCACATTGTCCTCCAGAAAGCGGAGGTACTCTCTACCAAAAGTGCCATCGGGTAGGGAGGCCATCGAGCTCAGATCCAGCGTAGACAGACGGATCCTTGGCCTTTCTCTGCAATCAGTTCATGGTAAAGCCAATGTAAATCCACATCTTTATTTATTTATTTTTTTTATAAAGTCATTAAACAGTACTAGAGACTCACATTAGGACAGCATAGCCTTCAGGGTCATTTCTCATCCTGTCCCTGAGATTTATGAGAGCTAGTTGTCCTGTGGTCTCTGCAAGGACTGCAACCATGTCTGAATAATACACAAAGGGTTTTGTGGGATTCATAAGACACTAATGAATTTAATGAGAACTTACTTTTACTTTTTATCGTCATTGTTTGCAGTTTTTCTTTCTTTCTGTCATATGTAGTGTTATGTTCTTGTTTGTATACAATACTTTTGTTTAGTGAGCTTCGAGTATGTTAATTGAAATAAATCCAAGAGGCTTCCAATAAAAGAACAGTCTGTTTTCTGTGACTCACCTCCAACACTCATGCCGATAAACTCTATTCATACTGTAAAACATCTGGGGTTTTTTTTTTTAGGGAGTTAATCTGTCAAATAAGGATGTCATCAGTCATTTAACCTGGGCTAACAAATGTTAAAATACAACTAAAAGCTAAAACTTTGGTTGTTAACCATTACAGCAGATATCTGGTTAAAATAAAACATTAGACAATGATGTAAGGTTATTTTTGATCCTGTGGCTGAAAGCTTTGACTAATTAGCAGCTGACCGGTGTTAATGCTCTCTTCCTCTGTGAGTTTTAAACTGTTGTTTGAACTCTCATTTCTGTTTTCTGAAGCAAATGAAACTGTGCCCACAGAAAAAGAGCTTGAGAATAACTTGTATTTGATCAGTGTCTGAGAAATGAAACACATGTAATCCTAGAGATATGGTGCAATTTGTAGAATAAAAAAAATATTTCCAATTAACCATTCTGAGTTTAATTAGTGTTCCTGATCAAATTCTGGTGATATGCAATTATTATTTTAATACAATGTAGAAGCTATGATAATGTTGCAGAGGACTCACCATGTCTGTAGGGGTCCTGAAGGGCCGCCACACCTGACCCGATGGCCAACAGGGCTTTCTGGAAGTGAGTAGTGTGGATGTGTCCAGGGTAAAGCCCATCATAGTAGCCATATGAAAGGTCAGCGTGACCAGTGTGCAGTCGGTGGATATACACTGGTGAGATAAAGGTAAAACTGGACCATGACATGTTTGTTCTACTACCCATCCTAACAGCTCAATTGCACTTTAATTCTAAAATGCATTAAATGCAAAAGCTTTTAACTCCAGATTAAAGCATTTATAACAGACATTTGTGGTAGTGAACATGTCACTGGCTCTAAACCAAAGTGCAATAGCAGCACTTACTAATGTTTCTTGGCCACAGGCCCATCATACACAGACTGAATGTTATTTTGATGTGTGAGACAATGTGTTGGGTTTTTTTTTTTAACATGTAGGGTAACTTGCTTTAAGAAGGGAGTGTACTTTAGAGAACTAAGCAGGACTAGTACGAGAGACGTACTGAAGTACTGTATCAATAACAACACTAATAAAGCCACCTATTCATCAATTAACAACTTCTTATCACTGTTCAAATAGTGGGTACAGAACATATACTGACAGAACCAAACCTCCCTCTCTCTAGTCACCTCTTCCAGGTCTTTCAGGGAAATAGAGGTTTTTTTCCAAGTCAGGCAATAGATCTCAGCATATCCTCTGAAGCCTCTGCACAGTTGGACATGCCTTGAACAACAACTGCTTTTGAGGTCCCTTCTCTTTTTTGTAGTTGTCTCCTTTTATGTGCACCTTAATGAAAGAGGAACTGTACGAAAGAAATCCCTCTGAAGAATCTGTATCAAGCTGCAGCAAAAGGTGAAGACAGATGACAGATTCAGAAAGACTCTTCTCCATAACGGTGCAGGTAGATCCCTGTCTACCCATATCCATAGACTATAGACTTCTTGCTGATTTGATATTTCCACCTGGATTTTAAGAGGATAAACTGTGTTTGCTGAAATTGTTCTAATAAATGTGTTGACATGCAAATGTGAATTTGTATAAGCTCTGTTTATTCTTTTTCCATATATGTGAGATTATGTTTATTTGAAAATACAGAAATCACCCATAAATGACAAGTGTCCTATATTTTTTAAAGGTTTGTTAAATTATAATAATGATTTGACTATTAGCACACATCACACATTAGCAAGCACACATATTGTTTGATTTATTAACTTACGTGGTGACTTATGTGACCTTCATTCGTATTTTAGTCAGCTATTACATGAGTCCTGTCGTTAAAATGATGCTAACTTCGACAATGCTCCTCATCAACATTAAAAAAAAACCAAACATATATACATTATTCAGCACATGACATGCGTGTAAACTCGTACCTTTTGAGGCTAAAGCGCGGTGTCGCTGGTTTAGTTGGAAAAATTTCCAATAGCGTAGCCACATGTCTGAAGCTAAGAGGGACTTGCCATTGATCACGTGTCCGCTTTCATCCCACGCCTCTCTGTGTCGTAACAACAAAGAGAACCCTGGCGAACGCGTGGGAACGCGCATTTGGGAACGCCACGTTAACGTAACACGACCTTTTATATTAGCTACGGAATTGAACACCAACAAAGAACGATGGGACACAAGTTTATCAGCACCCTTAAAGCACAATAATTTACGAAAAACAAACCATTACAAATGCCCTGAGATACATTAATAACTATTTTTGTACTTTTTGGACTATGCCAAATAGGCTTTTTACATGTTTATTAGCATATTTATTTATTATATATATTTTTTGAAGATGATCGCTTTATGATCTTTCAGTACTTATTTTTGCTTATACTTGTTTATACGAAGCACGAACGGCGTATGCGCGCTCACGCTTCGGCGCTGCCTTTTACGGCAGGGGCAGTCTTCGTCCTCTCGTCTCGCTTTTTACGGTAGTAATTGTAAAAGTACGGGGCGACTCGTCCTCCGTTTTAAGTTTAATTTTCTGTTGTTGAGACGCCAAAACACCAAGGTTGGTAGGGCAGACTTTTTTTTGTTTAGTTTTGTTTTCACTTGCAAACGAGTATTTTCACAGTTAGCTAACAACATTCTATCGCGTAAACAACTAAATACGTTTAGCCAAGTTGTGTAACTCCTCGTAAAAAAAAAAACCAAAACAAATACAGAGCACGTAACTACGTAGTTGGCGTTGTCACTAGTCGATATGTAAACTGTAGAAATGATGGAAGTTATCACGGTGTTAAAAAAAAAAAAGAACACGGTATTTGTGGTATGTTTGACTGTGCGCTGACGTTGGGAGGTGCCTATATTAGTGGGGTTAGGAGGTGGAGGCTATAAGACGACGTCCACCTCCGGTTGTTCGGTGAGTAACATTCAGTAGTTTGGCAGCAGTCTGCTGTGACGCCGTGACGCACATGTTAGATAACATAGAATAAAGGAGCAGTGTGGAGCACATCTGGAGAGACAGCTGGATTACAGCAGCTCAATAGTCAGATCTCCGTTTGCTTGTAGGCAGAAGTTGAGGAAATGTTTTAATAAGGATCGTTGTTTTTGTCTCTCGGAGCATGCTTGACTTAACCACGAAGGTAGTTTGTTTTGCTGCGTAGGTCTTAAATTGTAAGAGGTGTGTTATTAATTATTAATTGATTTCGGACTACATAACAAAACTTTTTTTTTTCTTTAAACAGTGTTTATAATTACCGCCCTGTTGGAGTTTATTCGACACAAGTAAAGGTCTCAGGGTTAGGGCTTGTGTTGAGTTTCAGACTTAGTGTTGTTGCTTGTGTTTAGTTTGTGGCAGGTATCAAATGTCAACTTGTCAAACCGGCTTCTGAAATGACTGAAACTACAAGATGTTGTCACAGCTAGTGTTGTAACTGTAGATATTTGTCATCATGTCATCCAGTGAGAAAAGAAAAGCTCTGGGTTTTTTGCCCTAAACTGTTTTCTGCTAGAAATTGATAAGACATTATCTAGTAAGTTAGCTGAACTGTTATTAAATTCACAGAAAATTCAACTAATTACAGTGTACAAAAAAAATGAAAGTATTGACATTTGTTTATTCATGTCAGAAAAAATTATATATATGGATAAATTGTTGAAATCTAAGAATTGCATTGAGAAAATTACTTGAAAGGCAGTTGAAATGCATTATGTTATCTAATAAGTTGGGCTTTCATCACGTATTTTGTTTTGTTCCAGTTATTGAATACATATTCATTAACTTGAATGGGAAAGAAACAAGTATGAATGTCACTTGAAAGAAAATATATTTGTAGCTTAAACTTTTTATGTTATTGACAGCTGAAGAGTCTTGTGATGGGTTAAATTTAAGTGCTCTAGTTAGAACTCTTGATCATGAGATGTGGTTTAACTTTCTGTTATCTTTAGTGTTTCCCTAGTGTCTGAAATGAAAGTGGACGCAAACTTTTTTTTGTTTTTTATTACTTTTCTTTCCTTTTTTTAGCTTTAGTTTAGTTTAAGTTTTATTCCCTTCCAAAACCTTTTAGAGGTCTAATAAGAAAAGAAGAAGAAAAAAATCCAGCCAGTACTTCTGGAAGCAAAACAAAATCTGTGTATTTTTTTTCCTCCAAGCTTTTCAAGCTTTTATTATTCCGGTCAGTATATATCTCACGATACACACCAAAATTCGGCCTCTACTTTTAACCCGTCACTAGTTTCACTATCCCAGCGCCCAATTGGGAGTTAAGAGCCTTTGCTCAGGGGCCCACAGTGATTCAACATTCACCAGCCCAGGGACTTGAACCTGGGTCCTCCAGGCCCAAGCCCTTGAACCCAACCTATTCAAACCTATTTGAATCAGTTCACTGATTCACTTTGATTTCCACAGTTTCCACAGTCAATCATCATCCTCCCACTTCAGAAAAACCTGAGATGAAATTAATTTTGTGATCAACTTCACAGGACTTTTTTTTTTTTTTAGTTGACAACTAAAATTATACCATCAATAGGTAAACACTAATTATAGTTTCATGACTCATTCGCACCCACAAAAGTGACATCCATGCAGATATAACTAGACTTGCCTATATCTCTCTCTTTATTTTCTGTTCTCTTTACTTTCTGTTCTATCTTGCTGGCCTTCGGCAGGAGGGTCCTCCTTTATGAGCCAGGCCCTGCTCAAGGTTTCTTCTCTCTTAAAGGGGAGTTTTTCCTGCCACTGTTTGGCTTAAGGTTTTTCTCCCACTAGGGGAGTTATTACCTGCCATTGTTTATGTAATAATTGCTTGGGTGTCATGTTCTGGGTCTCTGGAAAGTGCCTAGAGACAACTTGTGTTGTAATAGATGCTATATAAATAAAATTGAATTGAATTGAATATCTGTGGTAATGAAACCTTTTGTAGGCATGCTGTGGGTGTCCTGGTTAAAACTCCTACAAGGGGTTTTATTTTGATACAGACATGTTTTGAAAACAATGAAACATGCAGAGGGACTTTTGCATAGCATTGCATTTTTTAGATAATATCAGGGCTCATTTGTTCCTAGTTATAATAAGTTGGAAAGTTATGACACATAATATGTATGTCAGCTAGTGAGGGAACCCAAGTGGGAGGAAGATAGTCTTACTGTCATCACCAAGATGCCACATTTAAGGTGGAGTAATCCGGCTTCCTCCCACAGTCCAAAAACATGCATACCATGTTGACTTATACTTGTAAATTGCCCGTAGGTGCATGGATGTATGTCTCTGTACGTGTGGGTGTACCCTTGCCTAAAAATAAATAAAATTAAAATAAAATAATAAATAAAATAAATAAATTCTGCAGGATGTTATTCATATATTAACCACACCTACTGACACATGGATAAAACGTACTACATTATGCATTTGTTAATTCTTTTAAAATAGAAAATTCAAAAGCATGCAGCGTTCAAGGCCCACCCAATGTCTTGGGAACTGAACTCCAAACGTTACCCCTCCCCCCTCCTACTGCTGTCGAGGAGTGCCCCATGCTGGCCAGAGTTGTGAATGCAAGTAAGTTACGTTATTGTGGAAAACCAAGGTTTACGAGAACCGATACCTGAGAATAAATCAATAATGTAACAAATAGAGATAAATAATTTTTATTAATAATGAGCGTTGTAGAATAGTTTCACATTCAGTTTTCATTAAACGGTGGCGTGCTACTGTTTCCTTGAAGCGTGGAGCTGGAGGCGAAGGGATGGGGCATTACATGGAGCGTTCGCTGGACTGTGATTGACATTTTGTAACCACACCCACACTTTGACTGGAGGCGCTGCAATTGGAGCAGTGGGAACTTGTAAATTGCTTTGCCAGCTGTAGGTGGTGCCAAAGGAGCGGATTTGTTTCTCAAATTACCTAGTTTATGTAATATCTGACAATATTCGCACGTTCAGCAAAAATGACAAAGATACACTTACCAACTCCAATTTTAATTTATCACGACATTCTCTAATATTCCACTAGAGGGCACTAACAGAAGTAAACAAATTACTCTCATAGCTGCGTCAAAGCCCCACTGTGTAGGCTAATACTACGTTTAGAACCAGCGTTTGCCTGTTTGGTATCTGAAAAGGCGTACTAAGGCAAAGCGGACCTGTGCTATTGACCAAAACGGCTCATGCACAAAAAGATTGAAACTTTTCTTTTTTTCTGCACATGATTAACAAAAATGTAGCCTAAAATCCTAAATAACAGAAATTTCTTTAGAAAAACAATAGTGCAGCCAGCACACAGATGAGTTATAGATATCAGAACCTCGCCCAATTGTGATCAATTTTGTACAGGAGGGTTGCCCAATTCTGGTCGGCGAGAGCCACTGCTTTGCATGCTTTAGTCGTTTCTGTTTCAACACACCTTATTCTATTGAATGTGTCATGCACAGACTTGTACAGGCCTTGATGACAAGCTGATAATTATCGAATTATCTGAATAAGGCACGTTGAAGCAGGAAAACAACTAGAATATATATATATATATATATATATATATATATGCAATGACCAATAGATAGCCTCATATTCACAATTATTAGCTGTGTTACTTGAATTATTAATTTTAATTGACAGATGTTACACATGAGCAAATTGAGTACATATGCAGGAATTATGTGCAGCCTTTTTACACTGTGGAACACTAAGAATAATGCAGAAATGCTTTAGATGGCAACTGGATGCCATGAAACTGGAGCCACGTGGCTTCCATTGTAGGTTGGGTGATTTTAAAATAAATAGATTTCACACTAAACTATTTTCACAATTAGCATTCTGAAGAATGATTGACAAGCCTATATCCGGCATCTGTTTCAAAATCAATCAATCATGTGTTACAACAGGCTCAGAGTTTTGTAATGACAGTTTATCCTCAATGAGCAGTTATTTGCTTTAGGATTCAGACTGCTCACCTTGATCAAGCACCCAATATATTTATTTAGTGACTTGCACATAAATAGTAAAGTGATGTCTGGCTGTTTTAACAGCTGTTTTGTTTTGCTTTCATTCGTAGGATCTAGCACCATATTCATGGAGGAGAATGGCCCACATCTCAATGGACTGTGCAAGCTCTTTACCAGGGATTCCTCTCAGTGTCCTATCAGTGCCCATGGAGAATAAATACAAATGTCAGCAATGTCTCCAGGTGTTAAGAAAACCTGTCCAGGCACAGTGTGGACACCGTTTCTGCGTACACTGCTACAAACAGCTCACCAGGTACAGCAGTCTTCATTTGACCACCCGCAAGCATGTGAAATGCAACCCTCTTCCACACTATAGTGCCGCTTTTCTCACTGGATATGCCTCAGCACATTCTCTGTTCTTATTCCTGCTCACAGCATTATAACGACTTACCTCAAGACTATTTAATTAATGCTGCCTCATCTCTTATTGGCTGGACTCAACATTCCGATATCCAGGAATCACAAGGATCTGCCTATGCTGAGTCAGTCTAACTAGCATCGCTGACTCTTTCTAAGGTGTTCATTGATCTATTTTCCAAACCTTTTACCTCATCAACAGTGCTCCACTAGTTCAGTAATGCATCATTATTAAATAATTATACATTATTCAGTAATAATACTTTTAACATGGAGTATTACTTTATATTTAGTGAGAGTTAATTAAAATAAACTATGTATTTTGTTAATTCTCCAACAGCTGCATAATAGCAAAAAATATAAAAAAAAAAAAAAAAAAAAAAAAATATATATATATATATATATATATATATATATATATATATATATATATATATATATAATTAAAAATTCACTTGCAAATTGTTTGTGTTTGTTTTTAGGAAAGCATTTCATGTGACCCATTTGAAAATCACCACTTGCTTTTGCTCGTGATTTTCCACATGACAGATGCATGTGTGCTTTTTGTTTACTTTTTCTTGTATTTGTCTCCAGCTGTGCAATAACAGACTTTGTTTGCACTCCTGTCGCTAGGCTACAAGCTTCTTTGTCTTTCCTTGCATTAGTAAATGATTTATCCTCATGAGCTGTGATCCAGATCGGGGAGCGGTTGTTCCAAACATTTGATAAACACACAGCACAAGCAGCAGTTTAACTGTCAAACTACAAACCTGTTTTTTTTGTTGTTTTTTTTTCCCCTTTCCTCTTCCTCTCTCATAGTGCTGGCCCAAAGCCTTGTGAAGCTTGCCGCCAAGAAGACATTTATGAGGAACCTATTTCGATTCTAAATATCAATGAGGTGAGCTACACAATAATGTAGTCTTCAACCAGCATTTGTATTTTAGTAACAGCTGATTTAAAAAAAAAATATATAAAGGAAATACAGTCTTCCTGTTGTCTGACCACATACTGATGGGGGGTTTCCATCGCCACACAATCCACCACACTGTCTGCCTGCTAGTACAAATAGCAGATTAATGTTTATCAGATGTTTTGTTCTTGGCACCCGCACCAGGCATTCCCAGACAATGCAGCAGGTCGAGAAATAGCAAGCCTTCCTGCCAGATGTTTGAACCAAGGCTGCACCTGGTCTGGATCTATTAAGGAGTATGAGGTAAGGGATTTTATTCAAGCTCTCCTTTCATATCTTCATGACTGGTTTCTCTTTGAACCATTTGTCTCATGCAAGTGTCAGTTTACTCCATTTTCAAGAGTGGTTGGCAGGACAGGGTTTTGTGGCAGTATCACCTGACAGACAAACATTCTGCACCACATTTTCAGGTAATGCTTTGGCTGGAGGCATGCAGCTCATATTATAGCAGAACAATCTGCTGTGTGACACGAATACCTGCAGTATCACCGTCAGAGAAACAGGAAGTGAAACACCATGTGGCTTGGAAAGTCCCAAATGTTCTTGCGTGGTAGTCAGCATAGATTGCTGTGGAAAGTACCAGCATATATATAAATGATAGGGGCAGATTGTTGAAGGGCGAGTCAAGAATTACAGAGTCAACTATGTTAGAGTGCAGCTAAAACAGAAAAGCAGCAGTATAATCATGTGTTCTGTTTTAAGCTGTAGGGTTTATGTCGTTAAATCATTCATCTACACTAGTTTTTCTACGGTAAATGGCTTTAAGGCAGTGACAAAGGTTGTTTAAAGAGATGGCTTTCTCATACTTATTTCTTGTTTTGGGTTGTTATTAACTTTACTATATGATCTATATATATATATATATATATATATATATATATATATATATATATATATATATATATATATATATATATATATATATGTAATTCTGTTTTGCCTATAAAATGTACTAGTTGTGTGTTGGCAAGACATTTGTTCAAATGGGCACGCTTGGCTGATCTCGGAGATAATTTTCCCCTCAAATTCAAATCTGCCTTGTTGGCGTGGTGATGAAATCGTGGTGATGAAACCATGGTGATGAAATCGTGGTGATGAAATCATGGTGATGAAATCGTCATTCTTAAGGGCTGTGTTGGCTTGCGATTAGGCAATGAGTGAAAGATATAAAAGTGTTGTTTAAGAGATGGTTGCTATATTGTGTGAGACGCCCAAATGTTTGTCTGAATATTTGAGGTGTGCTGTTTGAGACCGAATTATTTCTAAAGAACTACGCTGTAGCGCACTGCTAGCGCTACATGCCCAAAGCATGGTCTTACAAAACTGGAAATGACAGCTAAACGTGGTTTTGGGGTGGGAGAGGGGACCGGGCCGGGTAAAAACTTTAGAAGGAAATCATATTTAACTTTTCTATTCGATGCAGGTTCTGTGGTGTAGCAAGTTTGAAAAGAAAGCACTCAAATCGAAAAACAGGCCAACATACCTGAACTTCTCGCTCTGTGGTTCCCGCCGCATGGTCTATCCAGTCATTGTAAAAGTTCCGCTTCCGGCTCAATTCGCTCCGCCTCTCCACGAGGCACTGCTTCGTCACTTTCCCGGCATTTTCAAAATGGATAAAACTAATATTTTTATAATTTCTTTCCATTAGATCACCAAATTCTTGAGACTTTGGAATAAAAACAGCATTTTTTTACTTCTCTTAATTTTTTTTAATGCTGCACTTCCACTTATATGGCACTGTACTTCAGTGTGGTTATTTCCACATCTTTCCAGTTCTCTCAACTTGGATTCATTAATTATTGTTTAACTAACATTTACATTAATGTTTGCAAAGTCACACATCTTATTTACTCTTTGTTTAAACAGCCATTTAGTACAAAAAATAAACATTTTAGTTAATTTAATTTATCATATTTATTGCAGCAAAAACAAAGCGAGAAAAAAAAAGTAAACTTGGGTGACTAAAAACAAACAACCTGTTTTTCCACATTGCAGATTTTGCTACACCCTGATCCACACTTTATTTTAGTTTCATCTTGTGTCAAAAGATTCGTTTGCGTGTGCACACAATCATCAAATGTGCAGTTGCAAGAACCGTAACGCCCTAAAGGATAAATGCTCAATTATCTTTTAACTATCCTGCATAACAGACATTGTTGGTTTGCTTGATAATGGCAGATGGTGTGATAATAAAAGTTTGTTGTTTTTTTTTTTGTTTTGTTTTGGGGTTTTTTAAGGCTCAACACGAAGGACGCTGTGAGTATGAACGGATACAATGCGCGGCGTGCCAAAGCCTTATCCTGTCCAAGGATAAGGACAAACATAATGAGAGAGAATGTGAGGCAAGAACTCTCAACTGTAAATACTGCAAAATTACATTCAACTTTAAGGACATCAAGGTGAGAAATTAGGATTTTATGGTATTACACAACTTGCTGGTTACTTTTTGAATAGACAAAATAATATTCTGCTTTACTGAATATTTCAGGCCCATGACGAGATCTGTCTCAAGTTTCCTTTACAATGCAAAGATTGTGGCAAGAAGAAGATACCAAGAGAAAAGGTTCGAACATTTTTTTAAACTGTCATTTTAATCTTTTGGAAGAAGCTTCTTTGATTTTAATTAGTTTAAAATATTTTGGATGGTAGTAATTGACAAATATTTAACAAGTAGCATTACTTTTTTTTTTAAATTATACAGGCAAATATTGGATAGAAATAGAAACTAGAATTGGGGGGGGTGGGTTGTAAAAGGTGTTAAGTTCACAGTCTTCTCATAACCATTTAAGTTTCTTTCTGACCAAACATCCTGTCATCTACTTCTCACTTTCATTTTTACGGAGATGGTTTTTTAAAAATATCTCGCTTAACTTTTTTTTGTTCACTCTACTTCAGTTCAATGACCACATCAAGTCCTGCGCCAAGTCCAAGAGCGCCTGTCCATTCAGTGAAGTGGGCTGTAAATCTATGGTATGTACAGGAAGCAGTTCCCATACTACTGAGCTATTATTTGTATTTCAAATTGTTGGTAACCAATTGTCTGCATTTTGTAGAAGAAAACGAGGATGGCTTTTTGATGCTTATAAATCAAGAACAGTTCATTAACTTTTTGACATATCCAGCTCAACTCAGTCATCTTCTATCTGATGAGAAATATAACCAATCAGGGATTTTAGAGGGGCTCTAAGTCAGATTTCCAGTAAAGCCAGACAAGTAGTTTCTACTTCCACAGTACACAATAATCGTATGTACCAAACACAAAATCCACTTCAATATGTCTTTTAAGATAAGTATGGCTGGTCTTGACAGATTATTTTAATTTAGACGTGTAGGTGTCTACATTGATGTTTTGCCTCATTAATCCGCATATAGTTCATACTTGAAAGCACTGAAAAGTTACATTTTAGGTTTAAAATTACACATTTTGGTGTACAGTATTTGAGAAATGAAATTAGGCATTGAAAATAAACAATTTTATCCCACACATTACATTACATTTCACACATTTTCAATTATTTTTACATAAACCTTCAACTTCCAACTTTAACTTCTAGACTAGTTTTCTGACACGCTCAAAGTGGGCGGGGATACGTTTGTAAAATGCCATATATACCAGGAAACCAATCAGTTTTGTAACGCATATAAAAAAAATAAAATAAAAAAAAAGTCCTGCTCAGATTAGATAAGACAGTAGCGAGAATTTTGATTGTTGCAAAGAATTTCCTGCTTCAGCCTGTTTTCATGGCTGTTGAATCTGTGGTATTTATTGAGGAAGAGGAATAGTTTAGTTTTCAAACAGGTTCCTTCTGAACGTTATGGTTTAATGTAAAGATATAAAAGTTAGCTAAAGGGTAGCTTATAAACATTAATTGTTGGTTAGATAATGTTACTGTATCTCCAAAGGCTCTTCTGATCGTCTCTATTTAGTGGACAGAAAAAGAAAAATAAATAAATCTACCAGTTGAGTGGAAAATAAGATTTATTTTTTTAAACCTTGTGGAGTACCAAGTCACAATTTAGGGAAACAGTATTTTATATACTTGACATGTATATGTCGATATCCAGTTATAAAATACTTGTATAAGTGAAGTGTCTTACATGGCCGGAACAACCGTTTTTAGAGGTTTTAGTTAAAGTCTGTTGCGTTTGCTCTGCGCCCTCTCAGATAGAAAACGGGAAGATCAGCGACCATGAGCACAGCAGCACCATGGAGCACTTGCGTCTGCTGCTGCCCATGGTGCTGTCGATGGCCCGGACACGTGTGGAGGCAAGTGGACCAGGAGAGTGGCAGGAGGACTCTGGTCTGGGCCTCTACAGGGCTCCAGATGAGGGATGTGGAGTTGTAACCTCCCCCCACACAGTGGACTTGGAGAAAAAAGTGAGCTCCAACAAATTAAGAGCCATTAGTCAGTTATCACTTTTTTTCTCGTATAATAACAGGACCGTAACTAAAATTGTTCTGGTTTTCCCGCAGGTTAGTGCCCTAGAAAACATTGTGTGTGTCCTGAACCGCGAAGTGGAACGCAGTTCATATACACTGGAGGCTTTTGCACATCAAAATCGTTTAGACCAAGATAAGATTGAAAATTTGTCCAACAAAGTACAACAGCTTGAGAGAACGCTGAATGGGAGAGACTTGCAGCTGTCTGAAACCATGCAGATGGTTCGAGAACTTCAGTTCTGCACCTACGATGGGATATTTGTCTGGAAAATTACTGATTTCTCAACCCGAAGGCAGGAAGCCGTGGTTGGTCGAGCACATGCAATGTTTTCACCAGGTAAAAAGATTTGATTATGATAGATCTTCTGTTTCAAAGTTCTCACGAGCTCACTGAAACATTATTCGTGAATGTGGGTGACGTCAAAGATCATATATGATTATACTTGGCGGAAGACGACGGAACTTCCAGTCTTCACACACTTGTTTGTCTTCATGTCACTCCTAGTTTCTTGTAACTTTTTTAATAAAATTTTTTAATTCCTCTTTTTCCTCTCTCTTTGCAGCATTTTATTCCAGCAAGTATGGCTATAAAATGTGTCTCAGGCTGTATTTGAACGGTGACGGGACTGGTCGGGGCACACACCTCTCACTGTTCTTTGTTGTCATGAGGGGCAAGTACGACGCGCTGCTCAAATGGCCTTTCAGTCAGAAGGTAATAAAATGTCTCAATTTCAGTGTTAATCCTCAACCAACGCAATGTGGTCTACAAATCAGAGTCCTGTCTTACCTCAGGTGACCCTAATGCTCCTGGATCAGAACAACAGGGAGCATATCATCGATGCTTTCCGCCCTGATGTCACCTCCACCTCCTTCCAGCGGCCGGTGGGTGAGATGAACATCGCCAGCGGCTGCCCGCTCTTCTGTCCACTGGCTAAACTGGCTGGAAAGGGTCCCTATCTAAGAGATGACACCATTTTCATCAAAGCCATTGTGGACCTTACAGGCTTGTAGAGTGCAGACTGTGGAAGTTGCACCAAAACTTGTATGAGAACTGATAAGATAAAATAATAATAGTAATAAAATAATAGTAATAAAATCTATAAACGTAGACCTTACTATATATACACATTTTAAATATGAGATATCTTAAAAGGCATAAAAAAACCAACCTATATCTTAATAGTAACAACTAAGTTTACATAATATATTATGGAAACATCTATAAACTTAGCACTGAAAACAGATGCTAATATTTTAAACTAAATAATTATTATAATAATATATAGCATATAATATAATATTAGTAGTTAATATACATTTTATTCTTATGGTTTTTCACATCTATATCATAAATAAGGTGCTTTCTTAAAACTATTAACTGGTGTTATTGGCACAAGTTAATGACAAAAACAATATTATTGTATTGGGAAAATAACCACGCTTTACAAAATATTGTAAAATAGCTTCTTTTTGTTTGAACTAAAATACTTTGGGACACCACATCAAAAAAATGCATCATTTCTTTTATTTGTCCTGTTTGTAATTGTAATTCTTTTTATTCCGTTAAAGCTGACTAATTGTGACTCATTACTGATTCATCGCATGAGCCATCGGGCATCATATCCTGTTTGCCATATTCATTTCTCTGTTACATGTTTATTTCCACAGTTTGAATATATAAATTCAGATTTGATGTCAGTGTGTGAAACACAGAACTAACAAAGTAATTATAACTGTTGATTGTATTGGTCTAATTAAATGGCATGAAATACATTAAAAGTATCTGTTATTTAAGCCTATTCAGGAAACTTTCTTGAAACTGGAACTTTTGTCACCTTTAGTTTCAGTGCAGTAAAATACCAACATGACTTTTGACATATTGAGTCTAAATCAGAACACAAATGATGTCTTGTTCATTTTAGATTATAGGTTTACTGATTTGATAGCCCAAATAATTCATCAGTTTAACAAGAAAGTAATCAAACTCGTTATTGATGTTTAACTTGATCCGTTTGATTCAAACTGAACTTATTGTAAAACCTCCACTGTGATGCACACAGTCACAGCAGAGACTGATCAAAAGCTTTGCACGAGTGTTTTACAAAAGTTCTTAGCATTCATTCATTTCTTTAGATGTGATACGTGTCCCTCACTGGTGTTTAAAGGTAGTCCCAGTGGCTCTCTGACTTGGTTTTAGTGCGTTTTTTGCTCAGTGTTTTATCGTACGTTTCCCTGCAGGTGATTTCCATAGTTGGTGCAGAGTTTGCATGTTCTTTTTGTCTGGGTTTTGGACTGGTTATCTACTTTCCTCCCTCAGTCTTAACACAGCACGTTACATAATGTCTGTAATGGACTAGTCCAGAAACAACAGGAATGACTAGGATGATAGATGGGTGGGTCTCAAAAAGAGAAAAACACAACCTCAGATGAACAGAAGCCCATGTGTCAACTTAAAACTTATTTCCTGCATAAAAACTCTCCCAAAGTGTCAAAAAATGAAAGGCATCAGCAAATATTTTAGAGAAGCAACCTGGAAAGGGTTACAAGACCATTTCACAACAAAGATGAAAACATAACAAGGTCCGATCATGCAATGCAAGGAGCAATTGTGTAGAAGAGGTCACTGAGTTGACGGTGATCCCATTTACAAACCAACAGCATGTAAGTAGAAAGAATTGAAGTGTTGCAGATCCAGTAAACGCCAACACCGCAGAGCTGCCAATACATGGATTCAACTAACTTCAAAGAACCAAAGTAAGTTCGGAAATAAAAGCGGGTCAGAATTCCTCCAAAATGATACGAGACTGATAACAAGCAGAAAATGATTACATCATGTCACTGCTGCTGAAGGGGACATTTCAGGCTATTGAATCATGAAGGTACCTTGTTCTTTTCCCAACAAACTGCTTCTGTATGCTGGCATTTTGTTAGATAAACCATGACGCAGTGTAACCTGCTGTATCGTTTGTTCTGGGTCATACCTTATTTAAAGACATGCTAAACAACATATGATAAAGAAACACATTAGTGTCAGTATGTTTTTCTTGGCTCATTGCTGGGGTTGACCCGGATATTTTATCTGAGGCCGTTTTGACGTGGACAGGATGTATTCTATTGTTTTATGTAGGTATATGCTTATCTTAGGGAACTTCCATCTTTTTCCACACAAAAGGTCAACTTTGTTTACCAAGAAGTAAAACTTTCTAAAACTTCTTGTCACATGTGACTAATATGAATCTCCCCAATAGATGTGGACCTGTCAGAGTTTGGATGAAAACCTGATGTTTGTTATGTCTGTATTTAGATACGACTGCAGATAAGTGTCTTAACTGTGATTCATGTGGTAGGCATAAATAAAACCCGTATCTGGTTCCTTGTGGGACTTTCTACTGACTTTCATGGAAATGCCTCAAAAGGTTCCTTGTTTCAGTGTGAAAGTGTCTCGTGACGCAATTCAAACTCCGTCCACAACTGGACAGAACACAGAGCCAACAGTTTTCAGATGCTTCACATTCTGAGACATGCTTTTTATGTGGAGAAATGAAAATAACAGCACAGAACAGAAAATATAATTGTAAAGATGAAAGGCAGTGGAGGGGTTGGGGTAGATGAAGCTGTCTGAAGGCACCAGACAACTTTCTACACTACAACTCGCTACACACATTTTAAAACGTAGAAGGTACGGTTCATTTGGTAAGAACGCTGCTGATTCAGTATTGATTCTCAAAAGTTTCCGAAGATAAATTGATAGAATTAAAAGTAATGTTCATAACCAGTCATGTTTTCTCTCAGCATGGAGCCCACGTGGAAATGTCAGTAACTAGCAGGTAAAGTACCTGCTAGTTACTGACAGTCATCAAGCTGGAAAGTCTCGGTTTCTTTGTAATGGGTTTGATTCGGTTTTATTTTTGAGTGGCATTGAGCATTTTCAGTAAAAGGTGTGTGACAAGTGTAATGTGAACAAAAGTACGCCCAAAACATTTACAGATAAGTGTGTTAACCAGGCTTTTAACGCCTGTGGCTGGGGCTTTTATTCCTTCAGTCAAGTATTTCTAACCTAACTTGTGTTACGTGTTCTTTAAAATGATCAACAGTAAATTTAGACATGACATGTCATGGTGCTTGTATAGGGTGCGAGAGACAAACATTCGTGCAACTGTCAAATTCTCTTTATTTTCACTGCTCAATTTAAGCACAGCTTTGTGAACAAATTGAAACAACATTGTATAATATGTTCATTTTACAGAATTACACTTCAAACAGCCAATATACTGCTTTTTGTAATATGACAGTAAATCAATATTTTAATAAAACTTATTTATGCCGCATTAAAATAATGATTGGATTGTTAGTGAACCATCCATTCGGGGTTTATAAATAAGAAATTTCTTGTTCAGCAGTGTGTTTGATGTGCACATTATTTAAGGGAAAAAAAAAAATAATTAAACATCTCTGGACAAAGTGTGTGGACAGGTGGGTGGAGTGGGCGGCAGTGAACTAAAAGTGACAAGATGGTTCAAGGTTGTCCACATATCTGAGTAGCAAAAGGTCTCCGTATCAGGAGTTCAAGTGAGGAGGTTTTCTGTCGCCTGTAAGTATGTGAGGGGTCTGTTTAAAAAAAAAAAAACAACAAAAAGTCCAGAAGGTTTCTGAGAAATTTCTGAGATTCCCGTCACAATGAGTTGAAGGATGAGGTTTGTCCTGCTAATAAAGAGGGTTTACATATGTCCCTAAATCACAAAGATGCAATAACAATTAGCTACATAAAGAACTTTTTTCTTTTGTTCACAGTCATGCTTCACGCCAACTGCTCCTCAACTCTTTTACATTAAATTACTCAGTAATTCTACATGTTATAGAATAATGGTGGTTAATTTGAGGGCACAAAAACAACAGGATGTGACATCAATTAAACCAAGGAAGACTACATTAAATACACCTCAAAGTCTTTTTTTTTTTTTGTCCCTTTTGCTTTTGAGCTGTCTTATAATTCTCTGAAAATAGGGTTTAAAAAACAATTTTAGGAGACTCCAATTAGATATGAATGAGAACAAAAACAAAAAAAAATTTTTTTTTTCTTTTCTTTTCTTATTTTCTTGCACTTGGACCCCTATGGAAAAGACATAACCATAAATCTCTACAATACATTTACACCTCAGGGCCAGAAGACTGGTCCGTTCAGACACAACATTACTGAAAACAACAAACAAACAAAAACCATCTCTTAGGGAACACTTTAGCACATCTGCCGTTGCGCATACAGGTGTCAGCTCTAAGATGTCTGCATTTGTGGGAACTTTGCATATCCTTTCTCCTCATTGCTGTTGCAACATCGCCCTCTTGTGTCCAACCCTGAGTCACATCTTGTCTCTTGAAAGCTGAGGGCGTCTCAGCACTGTTTTAGTTCACAACACCATGAGCTCAAGCAAAACCATTTACTGTCACCACACTGGACATATACATGGAGTGTATATATAGTCATACCACAGAGGAAAGAGACAAATCTCCCTCACCTCCCTCCCACTTTAAGACATATGCTGACCTGACTCATGGTTTTCCATTTACGCTGCCGACAGGAGTGGAGTTCTTGTGGCGACTCAGCCAGGATGGCAGGAGGCTGCGGGGCCTCATCTGTCGGGCAGAGGCTTGTGATAGACGGACCATTCGCGGTGAACGCCATACCTTAATGGTAGAGTCATCACTGGCGGATAACAGCAGCTCCTGATCAGCGGGGCTGAACGCCACCGAGTTCACCACATCGTCGTGCGCCAGACGTGCCAGACAGATGTTGTAGTGACGGTCCCAGATGTAGCCGTGCTTGTCCTCTGCTCCACTACATTTAGGATTAGGAGTGATGGAGTAAGTCAGTAAAGCAAATCTGTCAAACTTCAGGACACTGCAAGTTCCCAGGGTTCAGACAAACTTTTTTTTTTTTTTTTTGACTCACAGCCTGGCATGTAAGTATAATGCGTATAAAAAGAAGAACAGGTCGCTGTAGTGCTCAGGTGGATACTGAAAAACATTTTAAGTTTGACTTTGACGGGTAACCACCACCGGAATAGGCTCAAAGGCATTTCCTGTTTCTTTTCCTTAACCCGTGTGTAGTTCTGTCACGATGCACATCATACAGATGGTGGCAAAACTACACACGCTCATCTGGAACCGTTTCTTTGGTGGAGGACATTTTCACCGAGACACAAAAGCCATGCTCATGTCATTAGAGATCACAGGTCCTTAAATATCATTTCTAATTCATTTTCAAATTCCATAAACTAGAACGAAATAACCTTACTTTCTAGGTGTATGTATTTACAATTTCACAAGAAGCAACATGTGCACCTTCATGTTTTAAGTGTCACGGTCAAATCCCTGCCGGCAGCTGTGCTGCTCCTAGTTGTCTCTGCCCACTGAAGACGCAGTTATTCAAGAGTATTGCAAAATCTACAGGGAAATGTCAATTCTCATATATCTGGAGCTCAGTTATGCATTTATTATTTAGGCAGTCTCCACTGGAACAGGCAGTATGAAGTTTTTTTGTTTTTTTATTGCTAGATAAGGAGCTTGTTTTTTAAGAACCTAACAGATCTAACAAAGCACTCAACACTGAGATAGTGCGTCTCTGCATTAACGGGGGTGGGACTGATGTAACATGGATGTGGGTGTGTTTGTGACAGAGAAAGGTGGGCTAAATGTTGAATTTAATTCAATATATCTGGACAGCCCATGGATGGGTTAGGAATTGAGTGCATACACATAGCAACAGTGTCAAGGAGATTTTACTTTTGTTATTGTCAAATCTAAAGTTGCAAGGCTAAAATGACTCAAAACAAAAACAAAAAAAACCAACAAATCACTCAAGTTACCAACACCACTTAAAGCAAACACACACACACACACACACACACACACACACACACACACACACACATATATATATATATATATATATATGTATGTGTGTGTGTGTACATAAAAATATACATACATACATACATACATGATAATATAAAAAAGGTAAATTAATCATGAATTAATATATAAAAGTAGCATCTACAATATAAAATATTTTGGTTACTAACCTGGCAACAAAGTCTCTGCTGACATCGAGGAAGATGAAGAAGCATTCGTTGTTCGGTGTGAAGGCTCGATGAGCGCGCAGACTCCTCCTCTCTTCCCTCAAACTCTTCAAATCGATTACATGCAGGTCTATCTCCTCTGCGATAGGAGGCGGCGACATGGGGTCTGTGATCAAGCAGCCTGTTGGCCAAGCCCGACTGTTCACATACAGGTATCTGATGAAGAACAGAAAATAAAAAACTGTTTCAGGCTCAAAATTCTAATGTACAAAAGATGATTCTTCAACAGCAGCACACAAACAGGTGTTTGCTGGTGGAGGTGGAGCAGATGGAGTAGGTGATCAGGTCAAGAAGTATTTTTCATTTAGGTGGTTACAATCATTTTCAGATTCTGGGACTAAAAATATAAGATTAAAACTAAAATGTTCTGTCATTTGTGGGTTTTTGTGTCGCACAAGGCTTTTATCAATACATGACTTGTCCTTCCAGATTTAACAAAACACCGGACCTGTGTTATGGTTTGATCCAAGGTACAAATAAAGCTTTCCCTCTTCCTCCACTTGGAGGGGCTGACTGCAACTGGATTTAAAGGGAAACCCCTCATCAAACAGGTTCAAGTCTGGACTGAGAATCCATACAGGATACTTGTAATCTCAGAGCAGTTGCCTTGACCTCATTGGTTATTAAATGTTTTAAGAGAAACTTCTGAAAAGGATGCTCCTAATTAGAACAGAGTATAGTTGAACCATTACAGTTTACGTATACGGCAAAGTGAGGGGTAGAGGAAGCTGCTGCCACTCTATATTCGATATATAAGCACCTTGATGGCAGTAATACACACAGGGTCCAAAACTAAAACCCGCCCAAGCACCAATGGCAGGTAAAATTTATGTTTGGCAAGTAAATTGAGGAGGTTATCCGCCACATTGGTGGGTAAATGTTTCTAACCATTAGACATTTTTAGATTGGACCCCGCTATCATCGCTGGATGATGAACATCGGTTCTGGAGGTGTGGCTTTTGATGCAGGTTAGGAGGAAAAGTCTTATAAACTATCCAGGCATCTCCAACCTAACAAGATAATTTATGCTCTGAAAACATATTAGAAAAACAAAACGGTACGCTGCACTGCCACACGTGTATGGAAAGACGGATGCATGGGTCAGTGGTAGTATTTACCTGTGATCTGGAGAAAGGCCCATGCCAATGATATGTCCATGAATATCAATGACATGGTCCAGGGAGTCGAAAAACTCATCTGAGCTCCGCTCTTCCCCAAGAACAGGACCGGATGTGGTCATCTGGTCAGGCTTTATTCGTTTAATACCTGAAAATAAAGATCACCAGCTTCATGAGAGAAGAATCTCTGGCAACAATTTGCCTCATCCCTCTGGTGCGTTGCTGTATACTTCAATCACAAGCTTTGCTTTTGCTGCAGAGCATCTGAGACCATCTTACCTATCTGGTGAGGAGAGTATGTAAGGCTGCCGGTGGTGAAAAGTAAATATGTTTTATCCTCTCCCTCTCCGGACTCAGAGTGCTCAATGAGGCTGGAGTCAGGGGCTTTTGTGTGGGCTCTGCCCATTAGCTGAGCCACCTGGGTCTCAATCTCGAGCTCCCTGGCTCCCACATTTTTACGACTCTACGCAGAAGTGATGACAAACACAAAAACAAGCTAAGAAAAAGAAAGAATTACAACAGCCAAACAAAACAGGCGAGTATAACCCCCATCTTACATGAAGAACATGCTCCAGGCTTGAAACAGTAGATTGAGGGAAGCAGGTAGACGAGAAACTATGACCTTTTGCTGCCCTCTGATGTTCTTCCTCCTCCTCTTCCTCCTCCTCTTCCTCACTGCCAGAAGTTCCCAGGTCAAAGAGAAGAGGTTGGTGCCTGGACTGCTGCTCCCCCTTCTGCCTCCTCGCCTGAGACTGAGCCTCGTAGTCCAGCAACAAGTCTGGGTTGTCGTGACGGCGACAGTGGGCCACCATGACTGTACGAATGGTGCTGGCGTTCATGTTTTGGATCTTGAAAAGGCGTTTAACCACGTTGACATTCTCTGATTCAATATCCTGGAATAAACAAAAAAGCAGATGAGGATGAGACATGTAACTGTTGGAGACTTGGAACATCTTTTATTTTACATTTATCTTCTGCTGATCATGTGGCATTGCTCAGTTCACCAAAAAAGGCATTTTATTTTAGCACAACTCCAACGTCCACAGAAAATCTTCCTGTCGGTGCTGCCAAGAGTTTAAAAGACAAGTCCCACAGCAGCACTAGGTCTCACCTGGAAAGCTTTGTTGAGCCAGAGAACAGAGCAGGATGTCATGTTGCCGATCCAGTGCAAGTTCCCAGAGATCAAGTGTGTCTCATTGAGCCAGCAACCAAACACATCATACGGCTTGTTCCTAACCCTGGACAGCAGCGTGTAATTCTCTGTATCAGTTTGTCAAAAGGGGACAGTGAGAGTCAGGGGGAAAAAAACAAAAAAAAAAAAAAATGCACATTAACAAACACCTCTCTTGGACATTAAGACATTGTCATGCACAAAGAAAGGCTTGTACATCGAATTAAGAAAATTGCAGATTTTGGTTTTTAATCCTTCCTACCCAGACTAATGACTGCAATTTCCCCAGATGACGAGTGATGTGGGCCGAGGTAGACCCCAGAAACAAGCAGCAGGCTATCATCTGCATTGAACTGGGAGAACTGGGTGTAGCCCCAGTTAAACTGCCGCATGCTTGAGCTGTGCACCAGTGAGATGTGTCCATCTGGCCGCTCTGTGTCCCACAGCTGTGCACGAGAAGAGAAACGGCGAGTCAAGACATTACTGTGTGGCTCATAAGAGAGATGACAGCAGATGGTGGCGTGACATATAGAAAATCAACAACAGTTTGTGATATTTATCTAAAAACAACAAATTAGGGCTCAGAAGACTGAATGAATCAAGATAGTCATCTTGTTGACTGAAATTTGATTCCAATAGCAAACTATACTATATATATCCATAAAAGATAAATTAATGAAAAGAAACTTTAGCTCCGCAAAGCCTACTTAAATAAAAACTACTGAATTTGTTGTTTTTTTTAAATTTGATCAACATGTTAAGTTAGACATTTCATCCTGTTGCTTAATGTGTCATATCTGGTTGTAATGAAATGCTGAGCAACTAATCAAATACTGAAGTTGACTAATCACACTGGAAAAAAGGAAGAAATTGAGACAACAGATGAAAGTAACCTCAAGAAATCTTTGAATCTTTACCTTTACTGTGCAATCTTTGGAACAGGAGGAGAACCGGTGACCCTTGTGAGAAAAGGCCAAATGAAGAACTTGGTCACTGTGTTCTCTCAACGTCTGAACCTCCACACACGGGATACAGTCAAACAAGCGCTTGAATTCCCTGTACCATGACACGGCCGCTGCATGCAGATAAAAATCTGAGTTATTTACCAAAGCACATTTTTCTTAGAAGCGTTTATGGAATTGGAATTTAATGCTTCCGTGAAACTAATTATTTACATGGGTGCCGAGGTACGGCGCGTGGTATGCGGTAGTAGCTATAGAAGAGCTCCTTCCACAGGAACTCGTCTCTGGAGACGGCCAGCCACTGTCTGCAGGTCAGACCAGCTCTTAGCACAGCATCATAGGGCAGACAGAGGAAGATCTCCAAAACCAAGCTGTCCGGAAGAAGTGGACCACACTCCATCCTAACATCCTGAGGAACAAAGACACATCACAAGTGCAGTACTGAAATTTAAAGTTTATGTTACTTACTGTATGTTTTTGGGGTGACACTACAGGATAAATGTAATTAATTGAACAAACAAAAAAAACACATTGCAAAACATTGTTCCCTGTAAGAAATGAATGAAAACCAGCCTATACCAAGTACAAAAGTCACTCAGATATTATTTTAATCTGTATATATATATATATATATATATATATAAAAAATTCTACCTCATTTTAGCTTTTGTTAATACCAATGCACACTACAGTGCAAAAGACAGACGCAGGTGTGAATTAAAGGTAAGTAATGTAAGTGTAATTTAAAAACATGCTATTGTTTATTGTTATCAATTAAAAAAAAAAAAAAAGTAAAGTGAGTGAACATTAGAAAAATAGCTGATTTTAGTTTATTAGGCAGTCCCTGAATCCCACCCTTTGTTCAGACTACAAAGAGAATGTGCACACAAGTGTCCAAGACCACCTCAAAGAACCCTGTATGGTCAGATCTGAATCAGCCTTGTCAGTGTTCAGACCATGCATGACCACTGGCCACAGGAAACACTTTAATGTGGTCGTAACGGTTATTTCAATAGAATAAAGAACTACAATAATGTACATGTATCATATTAAACACTAATTTTAATAAAGAAGACCCTATATTTTATTTATACCAATAAAAATAATGTCCAGAATTTTCCTTTTTTAACCTTTATCAGCTGTTGCAAACACCTGCCTCCCACTGCTGAAGCAAGGCAAGTTTATTTGATTTATCTGATCTGAGGCTTTCTGGGAGTTTATTCCAAACATGTGGAGCGTAGAAGTTGAATGCAGATGCTCCATGTCTGGTTTTGACTCTGAGAACTGATAAAAAACCGGATCCAGATACCCTGGGGGGGTCTGGAAGCTGCAGTTGTCCAACTGATATTTTAGGTAGACCTGTAAAGATGCTGTTACAATAATCAAGTCTACTAAAAATGAATGCGTGGACTAGTTTTTCCAGGTCCTGCTGAGATATCAGATCTTTTATCCTTGATATATTTTTGAGGTGATAGTAGGCTGACTTTGTTAGTGCCTTAATGTTTTTTTTCCAAATTTAGGTCTGAGTTCATCACCACACCCAGATTTCTGGCCTGGGTGTTTTGCTGAGGTTTGAAAATCCTCATCACGATTCCTCAGAGGCCAAAGTTTGCTTTCACAAATCTTATTTTAACCCTTAAATCATTACATTTTAGCAACTGATATTTTTGGATGGGATTCTTGGAAAAGAAACGACGGTAAATAACTAAACTATCCAAGGAAACATTTTCGGCATACTGTTCATCCTAGCTCCATAATACAGTAAGGCATGATATTTTACAGCTATTAGAATAGCTGTAAAACAACTATTACATTTTTATAATAGCTATTATATTTTAACCGCTTACAAATCACTCGAGGCTCCATTTCTCATAGTGCTAATTTAAGTTGGTTATAATTTCATGTTTTTTGCCATTTGATGACAGTCACCCCACATCAAAGACTGTGATTACACTAACAAGGGTTACTTTTAACTTCTTAACGCCTCTTCAAAATCTGCCAATGCAAGCTTCAAACAAACAGATTTAGCAAATTTGTCAGTTTTTAAATTATTAATGCTTGTTCCTGCCCCCAAACTCAGAAAAGCAGAATTAAGCAGGATAAATATGCAGTACTTTTAAAAATAAATTAAAGTAAGATGCTTCAGCTGGGCTGACAGTTTTGTTAATAACAGCTTCACTTTAAATGAAAATATAAACATTTAAATTAAGGGCTAATTTTGCAGTACAAGAGCACCAACAAAACAGTATCACTAAATAAAACTAAATAACTAAATAAATACAATAAAAATGCCGAGATGCCTAAAGAGAAAGGAACAAATACTTAACTGCGTTCATATCTTTAGAATAACCTTGTCAAAGTTAACCAGACCGGGCTCTATCTTCTGGTGACACATTCTTATAGTCATACTAATAACTCAAGATGTCCATCGCTATAATCCAGATGTAATATCCTGCACAGTGAAGCCATTCTGGTTTACCTCAGCCAGCTGCAGCTTCACAGCTGTTTGGTTTCACCGATTTATTTTTTCCAGACATCCATAAAATGTTCAACTGAAAATTCACAGCAGCGTCGCGTGAACGCGGACGTGTCCCAGACGCAAGTCAAAATACTACCACATTCACACAATTTAACGCGAACAGCGTTAAAGAGAAACGAAGCAATTAGGAAACTCGTGAGCGGCTTTTCTTGGAGGCGCAGCTCGTCCAGTGAAGATGACCGAACATGGACATGTTTTTGACGACCGGGTCGTTTACAATTTACTGTTTACGCTCAACGCAAACAAACAACAGACGAGACGTTAGGTAGCTGAGGATGTGGGCGAGTTTCTGAGCCCTTAACCTGCATCACTAACTTATTCCAGCGCTCGAAGAAAACATGTATGTTTCCGTGAAGCTACAACGGGCTCGCTAGCTGTTAGCTGACGTTGGGTCTCAACTTTTAGCTGAAGAGATTTAAATGTGACAACACGTCCTTATTCTCGAGATCCACTGCTCTCGGTCAGAGAGACAGTCAAGCGAGGTTTTATGTAAAGTTGCTGACATAAAAGGTGGCCCACCTGCTGAGTCAAAGTATGTGGGAGAGAAGGAAAAAAAAAAAAAGATGCGACGCCGAGGCAGCGCTAACGGCTAGCGCCGAGAAATGACAACAAGCCGTAGCGGTGAATGAGGGAGACTCGACTAAATGAACCCAGCGTCATCGCGCAGCCAAGACCAAGTCAATCTACTCCCGATTGGTGGTCCGTGCTCACGAGATGCAGATGTTTTCATTTTCGGGTTTGTTAGAAAAACCTGCCAATTGTCGAATAAACCTTTTTTTTGGATTTTCAATAATCCACTTATTTGCGAAAGTAAATGCTTTTTTTGCGAATTTCCACGTCTGGCAGTGATGTAGCCGATCTATCTGAAGTCATTAAAATCTAGTTTCCAGCTGTTTTTCACGTGATTAATTTTTGCTGTAACGCTACTTAAACATTATGCATTACTGCATCACATGAGATTTACTTTTAAATAATAATTTGTCAAAGACTAAAAATGTCTTCTGTGCCATCTTATTTAAAGTTGAGATTTTCTCTTTTGTTGTTTTGAAGCATGGCAACGTTAACACCAGTATGAATCTATAAATAAATATGTATATACACACGTGCATACACACACAATTGAACATATAGAACCTATTGAAAGTAAATCTATATAAATAAATGAATCTGTTATCAATTTATGTACACACATCTATAAAATAAATCCATACCCAGTGTGCACACACCTGTCTATATATACATGCACACACCTGTCTATATATACATGCACACACCTGTCTATATATACATACCTGTACACATGCACACACCTGTCTATATATACATGCACACACCTGTCTATATATATACATGCACACACCTGTCTATATATATACATGCACACACCTGTCTATATATACATACCTGTACACATGCACACACCTGTCTATATATACATGCACACACCTGTCTATATATACATGCACACACCTGTCTATATATATACATGCACACACCTGTCTATATATACATACCTGTACACATGCACACACCTGTCTATATATACATGCACACACCTGTCTATATATACATGCACACACCTGTCTATATATACATGCACACACCTGTCTATATATACATGCACACACCTGTCTATATATACATAACTGTACACATGCACACACCTGTCTATATATATACATACCTGTACACATGCACACACCTGTCTATATATACATGCACACACCTGTCTATATATACACACACCTATATACATGCACACACCTGTCTATATATACATACCTGTACACATGCACACACCTGTCTATATATACATGCACACACCTGTCTATATATACACATACCTATATACATGCACACACCTGTCTATTTATACATACCTGTACACATGCACACACATAGCAATACACATAACGCACATATCCTGTTTAACATGTCTGAAACGGGGTAGAAAGAAGTAAACTTATTTAATGCTACCCTGTCTACAATATACAGTTTTCATAATGTTATGAATTTATGAAGAGAAATAAAACAACCAAATAAACCCCACATATACATAGATAGATAGATAGATAGATAGATAGATAGATAGATAGATAGATAGATAGATAGATAGATAGATAGATAGATAGATAGATAGATAGATAGATAGATAGATAGATAGATAGATAGATAGATAGATAGATAGATAGATAGATAGATAGATAGATAGATAGATAGATAGATAGATAGATAGATAGATAGATAGATAGATAGATAGATAGATAGATAGATAGATAGATAGATAGATAGATAGATAGATAGATAGATAGATAGAAAGTAATGCAGAAAGTAATTAAATATTATTTTAAGGCTAAATTTTAGAGTTGTAAATTCACATCCAACTACACACTCACACTCACACACACATACTACATATACTACATATACTACACTATATACTACATATACTACACACTACATATTCAAACCCACACACACCGTGCACCCCGAGAGCACACAAACCTTCACCCAATCCATGTCCAATCTATGCTGCATTCCAACACCAAAACCACCCAAGTCCAGTCCCCCACACCAGACCTCACCCAGCACCCCACAATGAGAGTGCAGAGCAGAAACAGGAGGTCCCCCAACCTGGTTGGCCTGCACAAGACACCACATCAACATAAGCACCCAGACCCCTGACAGCGACACCCACAAGCCAGTCCAAGCACCACCCACCAGCCCCCAAAACCCCCCAACGGAAGCACCACTGCTGGGGTGGGTAGGGGGGCCGACCCCCACCACGCTACCAAGGTAAATATATGTATACATGCGTTTGTATGTATGTAGTCAAAGAACACTTGCAGTGTAGACTGTTGTGATCAATCATAACTTTCTATTCAATAAAATGATCATTTGTGTTTAGTTTAAGATAATCATTTTACAGGTTTTCATATATAAATTAATGCACTCATGATGTAACTATTATTGTTATTATGGCTTTTTTTAAAAATCATTATTACTTTGATCTTAAACACACTAAGTGGCCACATTTCATTTTGTTTCCAAAATGTAACTGAAGAAAACACATTAAGTAAAAGAAATGAAAAATATGTTATCAGTAATAATAAACTTTCCATGTGTGTGGTAGGTCTAGGTTCAGTGATTACTTTAACCATCACGTAGAGGACTGCAGGAGCCTCCGTCACTAAGAAACTGCTGCGTCACCAGCTTCCAGCGTCAGTAAACAGATAACTACAGCGTGGGCGCACGTGAGTTACGCTTCGAGACGGACCCACAAAGAAGCATTTACAGAGGGGACCCATGCTGTGACTGATATTCTCTGGTAACATTCTAAAACACTGAATATTTGTCCTGTGCCTTTCAAAACGCTAAAGGTCACCTTACAAAGTTATGACATAATGAGTGTAATTGTTAACATTTCCTTTTTTACCAACCATCATTTGTAAACAGTGAAAAATGTGACTTTTGTTGCCATTTTATGATGCAAAGACTTAAAACATGTGAAATTGCTTATAGATAGAACAGGCTGTAAAACCGGAGTGTGTTTAACCTGATAGGGGTGGGATCAGGTTACCTGCCACATCACCTCATTATAAAAGGCTTGAAGTCAGCAGCCAGAAACCACAAATAATTCCTGTCCTCCTTTAGCACTGCGGCATGCGGCTAACTGGATAGTTTCTTGCTGTGGTGCCTCTGATGGGGACAAATCATCCACTGGATACCAATGTAAAGGTGCTCCTCGTCAAATGAAATTGCACCAGCTAGGTTTTTAAGATCCTACAAGTTTCTTACGACTGCATTCTATTGTTCTCCTTGATGTACAGGACAGACAGTGTGGACAGTCTCCAGTGATGCAAAACCATCCAGTCAGAATCTTCCATGATGCCTCGCGGCAAGCTGGACAGAAAACGTTTGTTCGTCTGCAGCATATAAACATCAACTTTAAGCTGTGTTGTACCTGTTACAATGACGACATGTCTGAAAAACTCCTTGATTGGAAGTAGGATCATGTCTGACAACTTACAGGTACACCAACAACTGTTGTATGGAAAAATGAGATGTAACCAGCACAATATATTAACCAAATTAATGTATTATGTAATTATATAATCATATCATGAGCACGTGATTAGATATTATAAAAGGCTCCTGATCATATTTTTCACATCTTTAAGCAATAAAATAATGTTAACTCCTAGTTTTTCCACATCACACATTACATCACCAGTTTACAAAGCAAACATTACAGCAAAAAAAACAACCAAAAAACATTTTTCTCTGCAGTTATAAAAGCAAGAATAGATAATCTTATAGTGGTGTCACGGCGATTTTCATTTTTGGGCCACAAAAGCCTTCTATGATATTGCACGTTTATACAAAAGTTAGGTACTTTTGGTACCTTTGAAAGCTTCTCTAACTTGTAATACCACGTTTGACCACCGGAGGGAAGCATATTACAAGAAAGCACGAGTGCACCTGGAATAAGGCACAACAAGTGCCGCTCCAGTGGGACAAAGTTGAATTACAAGGTGCGCCAACCATCCCACTCATTAGTACAGTATTGTCAGACCCTTGTGGTTGGAAGTGGTATTACTACATAGTCCGGCTTTAACCCAGCAAACAAGTCCACATGTGGAGATTAAAGGGGAATGAGTTCTGGTACATCAGTTCATGAAGCTTTGTTCAAGAGTCCCAGGTTTAACCACAACTTAAATAGTTTTCCAGTTTCATGTGAGTCTCACATTAGACTTTTTGTAACTGCTCATTTCATTCATTATTAAGTTTCATTTAGGCATTAACATTTTACTTGGTTATGGGTTTGGTAAACATCTTCATGTAAAAACGTCAGTCTTTCAAAAACCTCTCTCAAAACGCTTTTGACAGAGAAACCTTGAAGACAAATGTTTCAGTAGATTCTAAATATGTAAAATATCAGTGATTATTCATTTGGGTTTTTTTTTTGAAGCAACTGTGGGCTTCTTGCCCGTCCTGACATCCCTTCCTCTGTATGGTTGGGTGAGAAAACATGAAGCTATGCATATTCTGGACAGTTTGTTCTGGCCTTTGACAAAGTAACTCAACGTGGAAAAAAATACAAGTTATCTTGTGGAGAAGAAATCCACAAAAAAGGAGTTCAAATTAAATAAAGAAATCAGTTTCTCATCTATACATTAGATGTGCATCAGATTCTCTTTATTTCTGTTATATGCAGCATCACTAATTTGCTTTAAAAATGTGGTAAAATCCTGTATTGCACTAAAATTAGAAAAACAAAAATGCATTAATATGGTTGTCACCATGTAGTTATAAGTATTGCCAGAATTTTAGAATATCTATTTATTGATAATATTTTCAAATGTTTAAAATACTACTGATCTTTTTATATTAATGTTTTCATTTCATGTTCACACAAAATAGATGTATTGCTTTGCATTATATGAATAATCAATTTGGGTGATATTTGCTTACAAAAGTATTTACATCAACACATAAAATGGAGGATGAATTCAGTCCAACATATTTAAATATACACTTTATGGCCAAAAGTATTCACTCACCTGCCTTGACTCGCATATGAACTTAAATGACATCACATTCCTGCTGAAGCATTCAGAGTTCCTTTCACTGGAACTAAGGGGCCAAGCCCAGCTCCTGAAAAACAAGCCCCACACCATAATCCTCCCTCCACCAAACTTTACACTTGGCACAATGCAGTCAGACAAGTACCGTTCTCCTGGAGACCACCAAACCCAGACTTGTCCATCAGATTGTCAGATGGAGAAGTGCGATTTGTCACTCCAGAGAACGAGTCTCCACTGCTCTAGCTTGGATGCAACTGCTCGGCCATGGAAACCGATTCATGAAGCTCTCTGTCCACTGTTCTTGAGCTAATCTGAAGGACACATGAAGTTTGAAAGTCTGTAACGACTGACTCTGCAAAAAGTTTGCAACCTCCTTGCACTATCCACCTCAGCATCCGCTGACCCCGTTCCATCAGTTTACGTGGCTTACCACTTTGTGGCTGAGTTACTGTCGTTCCCAAACACTTCCATGTTGTTTTAATACAGCTGACAGTTGAATATTTAGGAGCGAGGAAATTTCACAACTGGATTTGTTGCACAGGTGGCATCTTATCACAGTTCCACACTGGAACTCACTGAGCTCCTGAAGGTGACCCATTCTTTCACAAATAGTTGTAAATACAGTCTGCATGCAGAGGTGCTTGATTTTATACACCTGTGGAAGTGATTGGAACACCTGATTCCAATTATTTGGATGTGTGAGACAATACTTTTGGCAATATACTGTATAGTTAACTCAAAATATACTTGACTCTTCTAGAAATATCTGACCATTTGTTTGGTTGTGGATCTTTTTTTCTCCCTTAATCTGGACTTGACACCCAAGTCATAGTTTTTTTTCCCTACAGTTAAGAGTCATTGTTATCCTGCATGTGACGGTATTGTGCTGTCAAATCATATATATAAGCATGACTGACATGACACCAAAATCTTATAATATCATATGATTTATTTAAAATAGAGGACTGCACAAATGTATTTACATTCACATGTACCCACTCTGTACAGTTTTAAAGTGACACTTCCAATTTACAGAGCTAATGGCAACTGGAAAATGTGGTCACTTCCCTTATGTGTACTTACTATACAAATCTTTGACTGAGGATACTTTCCATCTGAGCTGGTGAGGATGTGGATGTAAAACGAACATGATTCACGGGATTGAAAATATTCCACTAATCTCATATCAGTTCAAAGTCATATCATAAAATAAACACTGACAGTAAATGGATTTAAAAATCTGGAAAGGTTTTTTTTCCCCTGTATTTTTTAAACTTCCAAAATACAAACATTAATACATCTTTATGCTGCCGTTTTGACCACATGAAAGTCAAAGGAACAAGCAATACAAATAAGGCAAGAAATGAAAAAGAAGTCTTTGTCAGATGCTTCACTGTCACATCGACTCCTGTCTGTCTTTAATGAGGACTTCTTGGAGAGCATCCTTCACCCCTCCTCAGCTCTACATCTAAAGTGCAACGTCGTCCCGCGCGGCTTTTCCCTGCACGTGACCGCCATCATAGCACCACGGTGGGAATGTGGTGCACCAGGGGCATCTGGTGGGGCATGGCTGTCATCTGCGGGGGGTGAGGCGGAGGCGGGGACACTTGGGGGGGCGCATCGGCGCCTGGCGACGCTGGCTTGTGCCGTGCGCTCTTCTGGTGCGCCCTCAGGCCCGCCAGCTGGGAGTAGGCGCTCTGGCAGACGTGGCACTTGTAGGGCCGCTCGCCAGTGTGCAGGCGCACGTGATTGCGCAGCGTGGACGACTGACTGAAGCGGCGATTGCAGAAGCGGCACACGAAGGGCTTGTCCAGGGTGTGGATGCGCATATGGGAGCGCAGGTTGCTGCGGGAATTGAAGCCGCGGTGGCAAATGACGCAGCGCATCCGGCCAGTGGGGGCGGAGGAGGAGGATGAGGAGGAGGAAGAGGAAGAGGAGGGGGAACACGAGGAGGGTCCGTCACTGGCGTGGGAGTCATCTGGAAGAAGAGACAAGAATGTGTTAAACCCCGTTTAGTTTAAGCTTGTTTGTCAAGTTTGTGAAGACTTGAATTTACCATTCCTGCCTTTCTTTTGGTGTTCCTCGTCGATTCCAGGAACTCCAGGGATGCCAAGAAACGTGTTGTGTGTGTTTCCATACCAGACAAGAAGTTCCTGGTCTGGTGGGATGGTCTGAGGGGAAAGATAAGGGGGAAATGCTTAACAAAATATTTAAATCGATTATCCTGTGTATTTTATTTTATTTATTTATTGGAGGGGGTGGTGGTAATAATAATAATAATAATAATAATAATAATAATAATAATAATAATAATAATAATAATAATAATAATAATAATAATAATAATAATAATAATAATAATAAAAGAGGACATAAATCCATCTAGATACATTTTGCTGCTGGTGTGTGAATATATGCATTAAATAAGATTTCTATTTAAATAAAAACAACCAAAAAGACATATATATATATAGAGAGAGAGAGAGAACACGTTCCCAACTAAAACGTTAATAAGGTTGTTGAACTCTTGCTTGCTCTCTAGGACATTTACACTCTTAAATGCCCAATAAAGTTATAGATTTTGTCTTATTTGTCACGTGCATCCTTACCTCCACAGCCTTATAGAAGATACTGCTGCCGATCTGCACCACCTCCAGGTTCTGCTCCTGCTCGTTCCGGGCGCATTTGATGTAGGTCATCCAGCTGCGCTGGTCTTCCTGACTGGCATCGATGAAGTAACGCACTGTGCCATCTTCATTGAACACCTGAGTGTGCAGAGCAGGATAAATGCTATGAACACATAAGGGGGGGAAGGCAAGAAACAAGACAGAAAGTCGGATTTATTGTACGAACCGCTTACCTCCCACATGAGATTGTTGTTCTTGAACAGGTCCACGTGTTCAGGGGACAGGAGTCTCCCAGTAAAGGGACCCATCTCGGTTCCAGCTTTGATCCAGGTCTTTGAAAAGATGCCCAGACCTTCTCCTGGAATCGAGCTTTGGGCGATGATCACCTCACTGGGCAGAACCAGGCTGGACAGTTTCTGAACCTCTGTAAATACACGGGAAACGGGCATTAAGAATGATAAAAGTGACTGAAAAATAACAAAATATGAACTTTTTTTTGTGTGTCACGTGAAAAAGAAAAAGAAATGTAGTGACGCTTAAAAACCCTGAAAGTAGCAAATGAACTGGATCTTATTTTAGTCACGAAATATCAAACGACACTTTATCCTCCGTTTAATTCGATTATCTGGTTGAATTGAAAGTTTTTGTTGCGCAAACCCCCCCTCGGTAAGCACTTTCAATCGCAGCAGAAAGTGGGGAAAGAAAAGAAGGTGCTACTTTAATGTCAAAATCAAAGATTTTTTTTTCCAAGATTCATCCTGCAAAAAAAAAAAAAAAAAAAAGAAAGAAAGAAAACACCACTGAATAGGGGTTAAATGGCCCTCTATTGCTTAGAGTCCAGAAATTTGTCACGCTTCAGATGTGATATTCATTAAAGTTTACTGGAAAAGGAACGGCTAATTCCAAATTCATTATCCTTTTAAGAACTTTGTAGCAATAAATTTGCGCTGAATGCAAGGAGGACTTGTTTAAAAGGCTGAGGAATTTCTGCAACAAAAAAATGGAAAGGCGATTAGATGCTTGACATGCAATGAATAGCATTAGATTTAGCCTTCACGGTGCATTATGCGAGGAACAGCAAATCTTTTAAGGAGAGAGAAAGAGAAAAGCTCCGCAGCCCCGTAGCTGACAAGAGAGGAAAAGAGACTGTCCGGAGATTGATGAATGCGGGATAAAAAAAACCCAGGACATCTCAAAGAAAGGAAACCTTTCTCTCCGCGAGGTTTAAGTGGAAACTTTCCCAGGTCAAGCACAAAGTTAACCAAATGAATTTAATGCTCCGCGTCTTTCAATCGGCGGCGGTTGCGCGCAACAAGCCTCGAAACGCGAGGTCTCGGTGCTGTGAAAGGGTTCATGCGTTAAATGGATCGAAATAAAAGAAGCAAAAGAGAGGGAAACGCGGAGAAAACTGCAACTGATGTGTGAGGAAAAACTTGAGGAAACCTGTGAAGTTTTAGTCTTTCTGTTGTAGCTGCTGTTGTACAATGACGTCGGTCTTACATGCGAAATGTTGTGATTAATAATTTCGTAGATCTACTCAGTTCGATATGAGTGCGTTCTTGACAAAAAACAAAAAAAAACAAAAAAACTTTTATTAAACCGGTTCAATGAACGTGGTTGTTGTAACCTAAGGGGCATTTTATTGTCTTAAAAAGAATAACCACATACAACATTTCATCTAAACGTTGTTACTTGAAATAAACGGTTCCAGACACGCACGAACAGTGCGGAGCAGCAGGTCAGCCTACCTCCGGCAAAGGACTGGGCCAGAACCTCGGCCGTGAAGGCGGTTTTGGGGCTCCCGACGCCGCCGCCCTGTCGCTCCTCCGCCAGGTGTTCTCCCAGCACGTTCCTCCACCTGCCGTACAGGAAACTGTGCAGGATGTCCGAGGTGATCACGTCCGACAGCGGGCGGCTGGGACACTTAAATCCAGGCTTGAGAGCCAGCGCGTCGGCGGGTAACACTGAGCCCATGATGCGCGAAACGGACCGGGATACGCTACTGCACTAAATCGGAGGAGCAGAAGTGGACAAACGCATGTAAACAGACACAAAAATGCACTCGGGAGCAGCTCCTTCGTCCGTCCTCCCGCCCCAAACTGCGTGTGTAAAGCTGCCCTGCCTTGCTGTGAGGACCTCTTTATATATAAGTGGCTGGTGTGACCCCTGTCTAATTACTTATTAACGACACACCCCTCACCGTGTGAACCTGCCTGCGCTGCAACACACCAGCACAGACGTTGAAACACACTGGGCTGGTGCGGGAGGTGGGGGGAGCAAACTTTACTTTAAGAACCATCTCCAATTAAAACGGAACGTTACACTGTTATTTATGCGGAACGTTGCAAAAATGCATCAAATCATATATAACTTTGAACTATTTTCTGAAAAAAGAAAACATCCAATTTGAAATTGAAAGTTCAAAAAAAGTCTAAAAAGTTTACGCACATGATTAATAGGCAGTGTGCTTTGGTTTATAGATCTATAATTAAAATGTATTTGAAAATAATGACAGACGGTGAAGAAATGTTTATTTTTTAAATCTATTTATTTAAAAAAAGAGAGGGAGAGACAAGAAAAGAAATCCTGACCGTAAGTTTTTAGTGATAATTTGCGCAGAAGTGGGTCAGCGAGTCTGGGAGTTGCTCGCCCATTTTTTTCTCAGGCATTTCGTATTCATGCGCTGGTAATATTAATTTTTTGTGAGGAGTTAGCGCGGGAATAACAAGAATGGAAACAAGCTTTTTTGTCCAGCATTGTTCGCATGCAAAAAATGCAAAGCTGCTTTGACGTGGTCCACTTTTTCAAGCCCTTGTCGAGGTAAGCGGTTTAATATTCATGGATGTTCGGAGCCCCCTCGGTATTGTGGCGACGTTTAGATGAGTATATATGGGCCCCTTTCTTCTCTATAGCCGCGCTCCTCTGTGTTTTTTCCTCTCTTGCCTATTTTTCGGGCTTGATGGACTGGGGCTAAATAGGCAGTTTTCCTTCTTTTTCCAGCAGAGAGGACATCTTTATTCCATCCCCGGCTCACAGGTTTCCCATTCAGCTCCCCTCCAAGTAATGTCAGGGCCCTGAAAAGTGCTGCAAATCAATCTTTCATGGTGTTTTGAGGGCAATTTGACATCCATGCACTCCTCTTTTCACTCCAACAACTACAAGGGGGATTGTCCGAAAGAAAAAGAGAGAAAAAATGGGCAAGTTGTGCTTTCTCTGTCTTTCTCCGCACGAATATGGACTGTGTCAAAGTAATGGGAAAGAAGATATGGCAAGTAAATACAATGGCGGAGAGTTTTTCTGAGCTGCAGAGATAGTGAAAAGGCAAGGTGAGTGACAGGGCACGAAAAAAGATTACTGTGAAACAGCTGCTTTTTATGAGCGGGCCCCTCCTACGTTTGTCTCCTTTTCCCAGATGAAATTTCTCTGCTCTTTCAATGGGATTCTTTCTCATCTAGATTGATTTACATTTATAGCATTCATCGGCACAAATCCGAGGTAAATGGCGGGGACAGGGGGGTGGGCCGCTTCTTTATTAAAGAGGAATTAAATGAATTGAATTGGGGTAACGCATGGATTTGATTTGCTTATTTATGCATTAACCTATGGCATTATTTGGACCTGGTAAAGCCGCGGGCATGTCAGCAATAGCAAATCATCCTGCTTAGCTGTGCCATTGTAGGACAATTTAAGCTATTATTCTGTCCATTTAAAGCTTATCAATTAAATGTGGATGATTGACAATTATTGCACAAAGAGTGCGGTAATTGTTAGATTTCAAAGAGCCGGTGGGAAACCTATTAGAGAAAAAGCATTTGTTTGTGGACAAATGCAAGAGTTTTATGCGTATGGGGAGGGGGAAGGGGGTGGGGGGGGGGGGGGGGGGGGGGGCACTTGATGATAATTTAAACACTTAAAGGTACAGACAGAATCAGCGAAATTAAAGAGGCCTACATGGAAAGAGAAAAACAAAATGTTTTATGTAAAGCTGCTTATGGATACGAATTTGTCTGGAAAACGATACATTCCATAAATGAGAATAACTGATACTCCCAGACCTGCTGCAGGGAAACACACACACACACACACACACACACACACCTACAGCGGCCGTCCACGCAGCGGGGGAGGAAAGAGCGCGCAGACTCACGGGATGCTCCGTGGTGTCATTAAAAACAGATTAAGGTAGCTGCCACAGTGTGCAGGATACTCAGGATCGGCTTATCTGTAGCAAAGGTGAGAGAAATGTGGTCCCTCCTCCCCTCTCCCCCTCTGTTGATGGACGGGACGGAACGGGGCGGGTGGGTTGGGGGGAGTCAGGGCACCTGCTGGATGAGGATGAGGAAGAGGTGGCGTGCGCCTTCATTTACGGAGTGATGCAACCCGGCGGCTCGCTCCAATCCTTGGTGGATCAAATATCCCATCAGTTTCACGTCTAAAAAGAAAATCTGAACATTTAAAAATATTTTTAATGCAAGAGTTCAGAGGCATTTGGAATGTTTTAATTGTATGTTGTTAATCTTTATGCCCAGTTTAGAAGTGGGCCCTATTAAACCTGAGTGCTTGGGTTTTAAGATTTCTCAAAAACTGGATTTCTCTTCTTTTTTATTTTGCTTTACGTTTTTATTTTTAGATAGAGCTCATAATCACAATGACCACGCATGTGACGAGACACATGCACGAGTCTCCCTGAGGAAGTTATTTATTCCTGCAAAGAGGAACCGCAGTGTATGAGTTCCAGAGGTGGAGGAGCTCCTCAGATCTCTGTCAGGACATCTGGGGACGTCAAAGTAAAACACTCAGACACAAGTCAAAGAAAGGACTGCTTAAGTTAATTTAAAAAAAATCTTTAAGCAATGCCAGATAAAAGAGAGAAGAGTTTTTTTTTCCAGATGGATTTTTTTCCCGTCCAGGCTCTGCAACAGATTCTTCCTAAACCAAGCATGTTTTATAAAATAATCTAATAATTTGGAGATCTGATTGCAAGTGAGGGAGGAAAAAGACAAAAAAAAAAAACAAACAAACACTGGCATCTGAAACAACGAAGCACCAAATATTATTGAAATATATAAATGTAAAATACCAGACCAGTATACGTCAGTGCAAAAACCCCAAAGACGTACAGAAACTGCATAACATTTTAAATATTCTAAATTCCAATAGTTTATAAACTTTTATAGTCTTTTTGTGCAGCCTGTGATAATGGCTGTCCTTTTTGAGCCTCTGACAAGAGATAATCTAATGTCTATTGTGATTAAGTGCCTTATGTTAATCTCAAACCAACCCACAACAAAAATAAAAAAAAATAACCGAACTGTTTGAATGCATATAATTAACCTTTACGGATTCATAAAATATTACTAAATATAAAATTGGCTTACACGGATGTCTGATGGCAGACAGATTTGCTTTGTGAATGTTTGCTCTAAGAAATACACGTCATTAATTGATCTCTCGGATTGATTGATGCATTTCTCTGTAGCTGGGTTCACTACACTTCCAGGGTTTATACCGCCTCTGTGCTTTCAGCAGACTGCATTGAGGATGCGGGGTAAAACGCTGCAGTGCATCGCACGTTAAAGTGTGCGCGTGTCTCTCACGATGTTCTGCACCGACTGAACATCACACTCAACTAAAAAAAAAAAAAACTAAAACATAAAGAAACACGAATCAGCAGCAGGCCTGACGTGTCCGCAGGGACGTCAAATTTAAGAGGAGCGGGATCAAAATCAAGGATTGGATTTGGAAACAGCTGCACAGCTTCAAAGCAGGGGCCCGTCTGGGGCCACGCAGGAGCCTCCCTGCTGAGAGCAAAGATGTGCAGTGACAAAGCTGGAAGGGATCCGGAGGCGGGGAATCGGAGGGGAACATCTCAGTGGACAACAGCCGCAGGACGACACGCTGCTGGCTCCACGCAGCAGAAAGAGAGGATGGAGGAGCTGCTACACGAGGAGAAGGAAGTTCATTACAGAGGCGTGATAGTCAGGAAAATCTAGATGTCACGTGATTGATTTTAACACTAACCGGTTCTAAACTTGAAGACATGGACCTTGATGCCACGCGGATTGTACTCACAAATCCAGGCCTTTTATTTTTATTTTTTTATATTTACTTTTTAAGCTGAGGCATACAACGGACAGTTCTCTAAAGATAACGCAAATTATACTGCACTTTAGGATTTTGCTTACAGCTCTTCAAGATCTCAACTTACTCGCATCTAAAACAATATTTGAACTTTTTTTGTGCTCAACAAAAAGCCAAAGTTGCTGTTTTTAAAACTGGCAGCTATGTGGTGACAGGACGAAGCTAAAATGTGCAGTTACAACTTAAAACTACAACGAGACAGGTGTGCAGCAGTGTATTGCAGTTACCATGGTAGTCAGTATAACAACCACAAGAGAGGCTTGCGGAAAATTTATTTGAATTTGAGAACTGGCAGTAGACTATAGAAAATATAGATTTTCTGCTTATAAAACATGAAAACATACATTTGGCCTATGTATCGTCTGTTTCATCTGTTAGTACATACAATAGAGCTCTCAGTTTCAACACTTAAGTAGCAGAATACAACAAAAGACATCCAAATGTTTATAATATTTATCCACAGAAAAATCAGCTTAACAGTACACATAAAGGTAGTCTGGATGTTTTTAATACACCGTTAACTGTACACACAAAGAAAAAAAAAACAAAAGAAAAGAAAAACACCATAATCAGACATTTTGAAATTATATCCCTTTTCATTAAGAAATGACATTAATACCAGAATCATTCTCCACAATAATGCATCATTTATATTAGATCACACAAAGAAATAAAAAATTAATTAAAAAGTTATTAGCATTGGACTGAGTCAAGCTCCTCACCGGGTCCACAGCGAGGACTCGGTGAGGTGTTGGTGAACTGGGAGGTACCAAATAAGACGTTGTTTTTGATCTTAATACTTAAAACATAAAAATACTACATTATTACACAGGTACGAATTGCAGAAGCTTAGCAGTCTTGAATAGTTCAGGTACAAAGTATACACCAAAAAAAAAAAAAAAAAACAAAGAAAATCTACCACTTCTTGTTTTTCTTCATAACAAGATGCAACATCAAATTTCAAATCACACATTCACAATCTTTGAACATTTTCAGTATGAAAAAAAGAACAGAAAATGAGGGACAAGTTTCCTGCAACTCTTATCACAGGAAAAAAATAATTATATAAGTTTATTTTTATATATATATATATGAAACGTATATATCTTAAATTAACAGTCAAATACGAGCATATATACATAGTTTTACAAGGTAGTAAAGGCAAAAAGCTATTTGCAACATCCCCCTAAATCCTATCAGATCACTGTAATAAATTATCCATGACATTTCCATCTGAAAAAAGGAAAAAAAAAAATCTTAAAACTACAAGTTAAAAGTTTGTCAAAATATTAGAGAACCCATCTTTGTTTCAAAAGTGAAATAAGATATTGCACCTTTCTTTAAACCAGAGTACAATAAAATGACAATGAAAAACAGGATACAATGCACAAGAGGAATTAAATTAGAACTTTTGCCACTGACTGACACTTTTTTTAAACCTTGTAACAAAAAAAAAAAGAAAAACATTTCCTGTAACAAAACATCACAGTTTCATTTTACTGAATCATGTAAAAGGAAAAACAGTTTAACACACTAAACATTTGACATATGACAAAATTGTATTCAAGACTGCTAAGCACAAAAAAAAAAATAAAAAAAATGTTTTCATTTCCAAATAACTAGAAAAAAATAGATCATATTGCCTTTTGAAATGTTACAACTCTTGGGTTCATTTTGGCAGTTACAATCCAAGTCAAGACAGGAAAGTATAGAAAAACAAAAACAGCTCTCTCAAGTCCATAAAGGGATCCCAGATACTGTCTATCCAAAATAACAGTGTGCATTAGCATTTAGTAACAAATAAATGTTCCTGATTTTAGAAATATTACTTTATCATACAAGTCATTCTACAGCTAGTGTTTCTCGCTAAGAAAAAGTCTTCAAGGCGTTGTAAATCTAGAGCCCCTCTGTTAAAAGAAGGGATGTTTGCAGCCTCTCAGTGATTCAAGTCTAACCAGGGCGTCCTCTCTAGTGATCCTGCAGAACACAAACACACCATCAGCATTTCATGTGCGACTGAGAATTGACAGCTCTAAGATTCAAAGAGGCACAGACATCTCTGCAGAGGAGAACGTGTTGCGTTATCACAATGATTTCCTGGTGTAATTACAGAGGGACGATGATGAAGGGGAGATTACAAACGGCACTAACGTAACCCCATTCAGACCCCGCATCAACAGGAATCCTGAAAAGTCTGATCACTAGTGGCCCGTGCTTAGCGCTGGCATTTAAATGTGGGAGGTGCACATTTTAATACCAGGTGTATCCTGACCAATCCTGTCCTGCGTGCAGTGTCACAAAAGGTGCAGATTTTAGTTCATCTTTACACCAGCTAATGTATAAAACGTGCTCAAGGCGACCCTGCAATTAAACTGGACAACACAAAAGGTTGTGCACTAATAACGCATCCTCAAAAGAATGAGTAAAGTTGAATTAAAACATCTCTAAAAAGAAACTGGGCCACGAGGCTGCCAGATCTGAAAAGTTGTACCCCATCCTCCAGTCATGAAAGTTTACTGCACGAGAGCTCTGTTTGTTTTAGTAAGGTGGCCCTTAAACTGCAGTCTTTATTCTAACATGATCAGGATTAAAGTTGAACATTTTGGATTTGTCATGAGGATAATGGGCATCAGTATCCACAACCCCCACCCCAGTCCACCCCACCCCCAATCCTCTCACCTGAAGGCCTGGGGCTTGTGTCTGCTGAGTGCCCTGGTTGAAGAAGGCCATTGGCTGTCTGTAGAAGTCAACCCAGGCGCTGTAGTCGGGATTAGAGGTCTGCTGACTTCCAGCTGTCTGACCTGAACGGGTGTGAATACAAAAAACAGCAGATCAGACACTAGAATGGAGGAGCAAGATCTGTTTGCAGTTTGCTGATAATAAAATTCTTCCACGAGCACTTACCCCAAACTTTGTTGTATTCAGGAGCACTGCTCTGGGGTTGGTTTTGCTGACCTACTTAAAGGAAATGGATGGTTATCATATTTCTTTTTAATAAAATAAAAATCCTAGAAACCCTGAATCAACAACCTCACATGTGAAGTAAACACGTCTATACAGAAACACATTGAATACCATGTAGTGATCTAAAGTTAATCTTGATTGATGAAGCAGAGTGAAATAAAGCTCGAGCTGAACAATAAATATTCTTTTGTTCCAGAGTGGCACTTGCCTAGCTTTTTATAATACTGCTCCCAGTCCATCTGGCCCGTCTGGGATCCATTGTGACCTGAAACCAGACACAGACACCCGACTTACTGAGATCGAGTTCTGCTTTTCGCCTACTGCTCTTGTCCACAGCTCTACATCCTGATGATTTCCATCAACAGCACATGTAAAATTTGTCTGTTCAGGAAACATTTTACGCGCACAGATTTTGTCCGTCTCACTGCAGGCCGTGGATCCCTATGACTACAAGACCACTTAAGATTTATAACTTTGGTGTGCATGATCTTCTATGTATCGTGAACCAATAATAGATAAATCTGTTATTTTCCTAAATCAGGCTCCAAATACATTTTATTTGTTTAGCACAGTCCTGGCTGTGTTTGCAAAACTCACTGTGGTCCTGTTGGCCTTGAGGTTGCCAGATCTGAAAGGTTGTACCCCATCCTCCAGTCATGAAAGTCTGAGGTCCACTTCAAACAAGATAGTTGGAGTAGATGTGTCAGTCAAATTTTCTTGCAAACATTAATGTGCCACTATCAGCAGGCTTTGAGCAAGTTTACACAGGAAAATACTTGAAAGTGAGATTTGTGAGGATGGAAGGAAGTGGGACTTACTGTTGAGGTGGAGTAGTTGGTCCTTGGTTGTAAGGATTCATATTGAAGCTGCTGTTAGCCCCAATCCCTGGACCCTGGAGAAGAGAAGGGGAAGAGGAGGTGAGTGAAAGACCACACTTGTGTTTAAAGGGAGCCAACAGGCAAGGTCAGAGGGCAGGGCCAAGCGCTGATGCACTCCATTAAGTCCATTTGATGGATTCTTCATGTTTAACCTCTGGTGACATCCTGCTGGCCACCAGGACTACAGCAGCCCAACTCACCCCAACAGCTCCCCACACTGACATGTGCGCTCATGAATATCAGGCCAAACAATAGCATTTTGGGGGAGTACTGCGGGGGCCGGGGACAGACCACCTACCCCAATTCTCTCATCGATTAGCTGACGGGCTTTTTCCAACTGCTGTGGGGTTCCTCGGATGGAAAAGATGCGCACGTTGGGGTCAGTGTTGGGCGGCGGGTTTCTCTGTAGCTCCACATGGGCACGAGACTGCTCTTTGATGTTCTTTATGGTTTCTCCACCTGAAGCAGCAATGACAACGAGGTTTTTTAAAAAACATTTATTAAGCTTTTGCGCGACGCTTGTGTAAAGGCTTCACTACAGAAACTAGTCTTTTTTTTTTTTTTTTAAAGATAGTCCTTTTTCTTTCCTTAAATTTACTGCCTACTTTACCCACGATGCATTTCCGCTTCTTTTCATTCATCACCAGATCTGCTGCTGGCGAGCAGCAACGTGCAGTCTTTAAAACAAACTGAACAGAATGAACCAGGTTTTCTACTGGAGCCACAAAGTCTCCAAGACGAGTCCCCGTTCGTCCTCATCTTCGCAAAAAACAGTAAGTAAGAAGATGTGTAATGTCTGTGGGATTCCAGTTGTGTAGTTTCAGTACATTTATGATTAGTAGCACCTTAAACGTCGTTTCCTAACACCTGAGATCCAGGTGTTATATCGTCCATCCATTCCTTAAGGCACAAACACGGCAACAGACCATTCTCATCTTAATCATGTTGACTTACCCCGTTAAATTCATGCATTACTTCTACCTTTTCAAAAACCTGGCATGTGCGTCTTACCACTCAACCATTCTCTTGTAACATCCATGCAAATAAGGAAACAAAAGAAGACATCTCCTGCTTACTACCCCCTGCTCTGCACCAAATGCCAGCTTCCCGACGTGTGGGGAGAGCAATTACACCAGCAGGGAGAGATGAAACATTACTGGCAGGAGAAAAGAGACAAAATTGAAGCGTATCCTCCTTCTGGGATATCATTTGTCTCTTACTCTTTTCACTCTTGACTCTGTGTTGTCCACTGTTATGAGAGGGGGAAGAGAGGAAGGCGAAGCCCCCCCCCCCCCCCTTTCCCCTCCAGGGGTGGGGACAGGACACTGGGGCTGTCCCAACATCAATTACACATTTGTTCACTTGTGGCTGACACTCTGAAGACCCCGGCCGACCCCCAAATGAAAACGCTCATCAGAAACCTCTCCTCCTCCAGTAGCCTTTTCCTTGCTGCCAACAGACTGCACATGGACCATTAACCCATTGTCAACCCAATGAAACTTCTGCCTTAATGAAGCCATTATGATCTCCTCTGGTCAGACGGCAGAGAGCAATGAAGACCCCAACTATTCATTTCATGGACTGGGCTGTCGTGAGGACAGATAATACGCGCTTTAATAATGAGACTGGTTTAGTGAGCTGCAGAAAAGGAGGTGACGCAAAAGTGCAACTGGTGACAGCATTCAGGGCAAAGCCAAGGGACTGACTAGCTGCTGGTCCATAAACACATAAGTAAAAAAATAAAAGAAGAAAAATAACCATGACACAGTAAGAATCACCAGAACGTCTAACATGACATCTCCAATGCAACTTTATATGGAACTATGCAAATACTTTCTAATGTCCATATGCAATGTTTTAACTTTTTTTTTTTAAATTCCTTTTACTATGTTGTAATGTCTTAATGTTTCTATAAGGTGACCTACGTTATAAAAAGGTGCCAACAAATAAAATGTATCATATACGAATGAAATGAAAACGACCAAAAAAAACAAACAAAAATAAAACAATGTAGTACTGTCTACCTTCACCTTTTGCATGTAATATATACATTTTGTGGCCGAGGCCGGAAATCAAAAGATAAAAATTACTGCATTCATTTAGTCAATATTTAAATAAAATGTCCAGCCATGCAAGGATCCAGAGTTGGACAAGAAGGACAAAAATAATTATTTAGGCTGCATATATAGGCTGGTATAAAGATTATAAATCTGAATTTTCTGCCAATTGGGTTATATGGTAAACTATAACTTTGTGCCACATATGCGTTACAAGGACTTAAGCCTTTATATAGTATTTACCAATGTAACAGAAAAGGCATGCTTAAATACATTTGAAAGTAATTGGCCTATATTATAAACACATTTTACAGACAGAATTGTGCTTTGCTACTGAATAATATTATAAATTCTCACTTTAGAAGATATTTAATTTCAATTCAATTTTTTTAGGGGGGGGGGGGGGGGGGGGGGGGGGGGGGGGGGGGGGGGGGGGGGGGGGGGGGGGGGGGGTGTGGGGGGTGGGGGGGGGGGGTTTAACCCAAAAACCAAATCAATTTCATTTCCTCAACTGTCTCTAATATGGCATCACATCTGGCAGAAAAAGATTGAAATGATTCTTTATATAGGCTTGGAAACAAAAGGAGAGAAAAACAAACTATTTAAAACAAAATTAAGTGCATATTCAGATCACTATCGATCTATCTATCTATCTATCTATCTATCTATCTATCTATCTATATCTATATATCTATATCTATATATATATATATATACACATACATACATACATACATACACACACTCAGTCTGAAAACATATATACTATCGGTGTACCACCAAGCAGCAGTAGAGTCTCCAATTCTCCTATTTTCGTGTGCGTCTGAGACAGCAAACTGAGTACGTGCGAACAAGTAACTAAGCTTTAATGAATTGTGAAGTGTCTATGACAGATTCATCAGTATATTAAAAAAAAAAAAAAAAAATCCTGAAAGGAACTCAGATGATGTGCTGATGAGTTCATCTGAAAAAACTAAAATAAAGAAAAAAAATCCCTCAAAACACACTTCAATATACATTTAATTTTTTTAAGTTTAAAGTTCCTGCATTTATTAAAAAAAAGAAAAAAAAAGGTTGAGTGAAGAGCTTACATTTTTATCTCTAATAACAGGATATGCATTTAAATGCATTTTATTCAAAAAAAATAATTTGTCACCATAGTTTTGCAAATCAATCCCATTATTAAATGTCACCAGCTCTGACAGGTTACTCAGCATGAACTCCATTCATATTGTCCTTTATTGTCTGTGGAATAATGACGATTCAACTGAAATGCATTTAATTAAGTTCAGGGATCTTTTTCTACCCTAACAACAAAGCAAATTTTAACTTCTAGCTGGGGAAACAAACTGCTCCGCTACAAAATGTAAATTATATGGAAAACCTTGGACCTCAGGTTTAGACGTTTCAGGTCAAATGTAGGTGTGTAACGGCCAGCTGCTTGTTATGCTTCGTACAATTAATTCATGCTTGTTAGAAAGTCTGCAGGTTGGTGGGTGGCTTGATTCATCAAGCTCTGTGTGACTCGAGTGTGTGTAAGGGGTCAAAACAGAGGGCCAACGGGCTGCATATGGCATCGTAAAGATATTAATCACTACATCCTTGAAGGGACGGCTGACAGGACCCAGACCCACCGCCATCTCCACCATATTGGTCCACTTCATATGCTAATGTGGTGAGAGGGGGATGTAACGCCCAGGTTTATTTGTTTCCCTCGGCCCACTACATGCACAAAAGCCACTTGACATTTCTATTGCCATGTTTTTATCTTAGGTAAAGAGGCCCCCTTCGATCCGCCTACAGCAGCATACAAACTAAGACAACATGCATGCCACCACACACACACACACACACACACACACACACACACACACACACACACACACACACACACACACACACACACACACACACACACACACACACACACACACACACACACACACACACACACACACACACACACACACACCTCCTTCCAATGCAATGGTCAATGACTTTTAAATAGCTGCCAATGGAGTGGACATGAATAGCCAATAAGCTAATTCTTCCTATTCATTCCCTCGCTGCACTCTATTGGACTGAAAGGCCCCCATTAAATGCCAGGCAGCCTTCCACATGATTGAGGGCTGTTATTATGCACCTTTAACAATTAATGTCACATTACACGCATTATCCCCATCATTAAGCCCTTAGTGAAGCCAATGAATGCCACTTGTGCTGTATACATGAGCCCTAGAGGGAGAAAGGGAGGGTGGTCACAACCCTCCCACCCCACCATCATCATCATCATCATCATCAGCTTCACGTTGTGGCAGAAGACAAACTGTGATCTGATGAGTTGAATTTGCTTTTATTTACACTGTCCATTTTGATTAACCTTGCATCATTTCTGTAAAATGCCAAATGGTGTCAGTGTGCAGCACAAACTGGGAAAATGCTCCACAGTAAGAGGCTTTTAATCCAATTAATGATTAACTTTACATTTAAATCTAGATCAAAGTTGCCCACCAATGTCGTAGCCACATCAAAATATATTTAAACCAGTTAAGATGGTAAGTGAAAGCATGCCCCTTACCTTTGCCAATCACAAGGCCACACTTATCAGCAGGTACTGCATATGTCACTTCCTGCAGACCTCCATGCCCTCCCATGGTGGAGTCACCTCGTCCTCGACGTCCCATTACACCTCCAAATCCATCTCTCTCCTACAGAGGGTGGTGGGTGGTTATGATAACAGCTCATCAGGGCTTCATTTTCAGCCAAACAAAGTACAGAAAAACCTACTTGAGCTGTCTGAACCAGTTCGTTGATGAGGTGAACTGCATGGTGGCAGTGGTCAGGCTGGCCCATCACCTGAGCAACACGGTCGGGGCTGACTCCATCATCTAAACAACAAATAGATTAGATACCTAGATACCTTTTCACCAACAGGTGAGCAAACGGCAAAAAGCAAAGCAACATGTTTGAAGCTCACCAAGAGTATTGATTAACTAGGCTAACTGCTGAACAAATGCCACAATGAAAACGGATTCAGAAACATTTTTAACCAGTTCTTCCACAAAAATAACTACTACCACTACTACTACTGCAAACATATTTTGTTTCTTAAGTCTGAGAACTTCTATGTGGATTACACACCAAGTAAAGAAGCAAACTGAAGACTAAACTGTATTTATGATACAAAAACAGATGGGTTTGATACTTGAGCCAGTTTTTAACGCTGCTTTATTTACCTTGTTTGAACTGGATTCTGACACCGGCATCATTTTGTATCTTCTTGATCATCTCTCCATTCCTGCCAATGATAATGCCGACTGCAAATCTAGGCACTACCACCTGGACAACAAGAACAAATATTCAGCAAGGATTTTATTTTCATATATCAATGTGGATAAACTTGTCTATGCAGCTTTGGGAGGCAAAGAAACTGGGTCTCACATCCAGACTGCTTCCACCCATTTTGGATCCAAAGTCAGCCCTGCCGGTTCTGAAGTCTCCCTGGTCTTTGTCTCGAATGAGCTTCACCACAAGTTCACGGGCTTGCTACAGAGAAAATTGATGGAAACACAGAGTTTATAAAAAAAAACAAAAAAAAAAAAACAACAAACAACTCCTCTAAATAAACTAAAGATGGACTCCCAATTGAAGACAAAAAATATATATAATTTTTTAGATATATTGCAAGAGAAAACGATATAGAAAATAAAAGGGTGGGTGGGAGAATAAACAGGACAAATGTTGCCACACTAAGCTCTTTGAGACTTACCTGCACTTTGTGGGGATCCCCAGTGATTCTCAGGGGCTTGTCTGCTCCAGTGGGCATGGGGTCATCCTGAATCATCATCATTTGCACTCCAGTTCTTTCCTGCAGGCAAAAAAATAAAAAATAAAAAAAAATCACAAATCATCACTGTTACTTGGGGTCAAATCAAAATTCACTGTGAAAGGTAGGAATTCTGCAACGTCTCTAACAACTGGCTTCAGTTGCCATACTAGTCACACACAGAGATTTGCACACAATGTTGCATGATGGTTCAATTACATGCGGGCTTGTTTTAATAAGCTGCAGAGTTGAATGAGATCTGGAGTGTGCCACCTAGATTTGATGAATACTACAATTTATATCAGCAAATTAAACAGGATTTTATGCTCTTCATCTGTTCTCAAAACGGCTGGAATAACAGTGCTGCTGTCACAAGGAGACATCCTCCACTTTAGACCAAAACAGAGCAAATTCATTTACTTGAATGCGTTTCAGAATAATGTATTTAACTGTTGGGTAACTTGCTTTTGGCTGCATTACACAGAGTTACTTTTAGGCCTTTATTAATCTTAAATAGGCCTCAATTCAGGTCAATAATACTTCATTTATCCATGACAGGAAACGGCCTTATTAATAATTAATAGCAGAGATTTTTCAATATATTTTAGTACCAAGCTTCCCCGTTTCATTTCGCTGCTATAAATATGATTCATACGATACAATAAAGACAGTCACAGACATGGCCAACAACACAGATTCTGTTTTATGTAGTTTGTTTGTTTTCTGCATGTGTTTGTAGAGTAGACAGACTTCTCCATAACCTGCATAGTTCACCTTCCGCAGACGTTTGAGGCCTAGAGTTGTCCTCCTGACTCGTATTGCAGCTAATTATCAGTTATGGGTGTTATTGAATATTGGTGAACCTTGTCCATGTGTTATCGCTAATTAAATATATCCGTTTCCTATGATGTTCAAAAGAGTACGTTGTACCAAGCAGCTATGTGCTTCATGGCCTGTAATTCTCATACATTAATGTTCATCAGAATACAGCAAATTATGCATCTCATCAAAGGACACCAAGGGTCCCAGGTGAAATGGTCTGACTGGGGTTATTACGTTTTATTCCCCAGCCTGAATTACTGTCCCGTTCTGCTGCGCTTCCCTGAGAAAATACTGCATGGGAGATTGTGCATGTAAAAGTACTGAGTGACTGTCTAGTCAAGCTACGGCTATAGCTTAACAAGGGATTCAGTTGGACTTTGTCCCAAAATACATGTATGTATAAAGACTTGATCCACCAACCAAAGTATGTTAGACTCCTACTGCATTATGTGGTCATGTTGATTCGACCAGTTCAGTTGGACAAGTGCAATTTTTTTTTTTTTTGGTTGTTAACGTAATGCCTTCTATCCACTAGGCTAGACCTAGAACGAGCGTAAAACCAGGACGGGGTGGCTCATTTAATTTCAATTGCAATGACCACAGTGTACGTTTAAAAAAAAGCAAACATAGATAGCATATCTGGCCTTTCTTCTTCTCTTCCTTCTTTTTCCTGTGTGGTTTTTATGGCCAGCCTTTATAGTGGCCAATCTAGGAACTGCAAAAAAAATCTTAGCTCTGCATGAGCTTAAATGCATATTTAGATGGTTGGCGCTTGATATAGACAAACCATCTACGCTCACACTCGCACCTATAGGCAACTTAGAATCACCAACTGATCCAACATGCACACTTTCCAGGATTCAAACCAGGAACCTTCTTGCTAGCTCAGTGGCAGTTAATTCACCAAAATAAATTTAGCTTTTAATGTGCTAACATATTTATATTAGGTTAAACAAAAGAGAAAAACATGCACACATCCTCTTGTTTTCTGAAGTCTGCAACACTTAACGAGTGACGCAGTCAAGTATCTCAGCAGACCGCAAAAATGATTTTTAGTGTACTTCAAAGTGTTGTGCTTTGAGCAGACCTGCAGTTGTTTAATGGTCTCTCCTCCCTTGCCGATGACGAGGCCGACTTTGTTGGCTGGGATGAGGATCTGCTGGATGGAGCTATTCCCGTCCATGTCACTGTGGAAACCTGGACCATACCGACACTGCTCCACGATCTCATTAAGCAGTCTCTTTGCCTGCCTGTGGAGCAAAGACAAACTCAGCAAGTATTTACGTAAGGCCTGTTGAGTCAAATTTACCAAGTAGCAGTACAAAAACTCTTATTTGTTTCAATGATCAGTGAAGATTCAGTTAGTCTGTCAGTGATGAGACTTACTCAATGTTTTCTGGGCTCCCAGTCAGTGTACAGGGTCTGTCCAACAAGCCTCCACTGTCTGTGACAAAACAGATTATTAAAAAAAACAAAAAACCTGCTAATTCTTTTCTACTACTATATGCAATAGTATTTTATTTTCAAATCTGAAGAATCTCAAACTGAATGAACCTCAAGACTGACAAACAAAAAGTGGTGATGATGAAGCTCTCATGTGACGGTAAAATGTCTCCGCCATGAACCATCCAACGACAGACCCTCACTTTTCATTAATAATAACGCCCCCAAAGCCCCTCTAACCAGGAGATGGAACAAACATCAGGGAGCAAATTTATTTCTAAACAATCTTCTGGAAAAGATGCAAGACACCAAATGAGACAATTTAGTGTCTTCTAATCTTTAAAAGTAAAAGGGTCCATGGGAATATTACATATGATTTCAATTTCCAGATGCAACATGGTGGGTGTTAAGAAGTCAGTTTTATTTTACAATCTAAATCCATTCTGAGCTTTTATCTTTATAATACTGTGCACAAAATTAGACAATCAATGCATGAGGATACAACCTTCCTGGTGTAATGACCAAAACTAGTTTTACTCAACTGCCTGTGTGCTCCAGTGATTTTTTGAAGTAGTGAGCACTAAACACTGTTTACTTAAGCTGAAATTAATTGATTTAAAAAGGCTGACGACACAAGCCTAAAAAGAGCAACGACCTATGATTGCTTACAAGTTTTAGTATGCAGTTTAATATAGAACATATTTTATACAATCCTTAAAAATCACTCCTATTATTGGACCATTCACTGAACAAAATCTTGTGATTGGAAAAAAAAAAAAAAAAAAAGTTGCTTAAAAGTGACAGTTGCCATCAACATTCAAATGGGCTTGATAATGCACTGCATGAATCATAGTGATGTTTTTTCAGCTTCATGCTCAAGACTCCTTTAAATTTGTAACGAGTGGCTTGAACTTACCTGAAGCAATCTGGATCTTACAACCCGATTCCACCTGAATTCTTGAAATCTGCTCTCCTCCTTTTCCAATGACTGTGAGGAAGAGGAGACATTTAAGCTTTTAGAATTGAACCAAAAGGCCTCGGTCAGTGAAATAAAACAGAGTAATACGTCAATACAGATGATTCCATGTTAATGCTGAATATAATGAACAAAAAGGACTACTTACTGAATCCCACCATTTTATCAGGCACTTTGAATTCTTCTGTTGTAAAAGCCCTAAAAGAGTTAAATACAGGCCAGAGATGATTAAAAAACAGCCACTTGTGACAATTTATATTCATTGATCAAGATTATGAATCATTTCCCAAAAAAAAGCATTACATGTTACAAAGCTGTGAAAAGCAATCCCACTACACTTGTCAATGACCTGAAATTCCCAGTTTGTCTACCTTTGGGTTTTAGACTATTAAGTTTGACCTTGGTGGCAATGTTAGTAAAAGGTGTTCAAGATGAGGACAAATCACAGCGAGTTTTAGCACAACCACTCTCTCACATGAAAGGTTGTAATCTGCAGTGAAGCTAAATTAAAAATTATGAAGAAGCTGCAGCAGCAGCAGCTCGTGGTACTAGGGCTAAAGCAAGAAACGGAGCGTTGATATTCCCATTCAGCAGGTGTTTGATAACTGAAAAGTTTTCTAAAGACAGTGAAACTACTAAATGTATAAATGACAGGGCTGAACTTCAGAGCGCTTGATCGCATCCTTTTTAACCCATTACAGAAATCTCTACTATGTCTATGCAGTTCAAGCAATCTTAATTCTGTTAACACCTTTTGGGGATGAACATTTTTGTTTTTTGTAGATAAAAGTTGACAAATGACTACATTTGATTTATTACAAATTTGAAAAAAAAAAAAAAAAAAAAAAAAAAATTAAAAAAAACTATAACAATACCTCATCCTAACTAAGGTTGAATAATTTCAAATAGTTTCTTTGTTATGCATAATATGATTACAATTTCTATTAATTGCATATAAACCACTTATTTCTGTTAAAAAGTTTTGTTTCACTTCTGTATGTTTTTATCATAAATTGTGCAAAATTGACATATAATTTACATATGGGAAATGCCAGTCAGCCCCAAAATTAACATCACACAATAGTCCTGCCTCATCAAATGTTTCAGTTACCCCAGAGCTACAAATATTAGTTATTCATCACTGCATCTTTGACTTGGGTGTTATTAGCATGGACTTTATAGGACAAAACTTAAGACACTGGTTTTGATTGTGTAGACTCAGGGGAAAATGCACTTGTGATCAGGTTCACTAAAAATATAAACAAAAATTTAATACAAAGAGAAAACAGTGTTTTTTTTTTTTTTGCTCACCTTTGATGAACCATAGTACCGAGATGATTCCCTACTGAGAACAAAAAACAAGAGGAGAAAGCAAACCAATTGAAAAGTGAAAATGATCTTTGATCATTTTACAGATAGATAATATTTTAAACCTTCACTAAGGCAATAACCCAGCGAAGCAGCAAAATGAAAGAGTGAGTCAGTGCTGGAAGCAAATCGGAGCAGATGGACACGAAGCTGCCAATCGTTCATGTCGGTGTCTGACCCACAGCAGGGAGCTTTCACCTGCATGGAAATCAGGCCTTGGAGTGCATGAGTGAGCGTTTCAATCAGAGCTGCACAGACAGAGGGGCGGCTGGGTTGGTGACTCCTGGTCCTGAATTGAATTTTGACAGGCTGCGACATGCATGGGTCCTGCAAGGTCACTGGAGGATGTGCTGCCATGGACGTGAACACCCGAGTTGATATCTCACAGGTTCAATCAATTTTATGGTTGTTTGCACTGATTTCACTTCTCCTGGAAAAGCAATGGGGTTAAAGCTTGAGAATGGAACCACTATGAATACAAAAAAAAGGGAGGCGTACTGATTTCATACAAGGACAAGACTGCTTGACAAAGTATTCTTGTACTTGTCTAATATTCAAATTCTGCAATGCTACAAAGACACAATTTGTCATTTTTCTAAAACTGTGTGACAACCTTGACTTACAACCGAGGACAAACTGTTGCAAACAATGTGACTGCATCAAAGAAACCTTAACTGGAATTGCATACAATTTTCTTATCCATGCATTCAAGGCTGAGCTATCATACAAACAACTGTGACAAGATAAGAGGAGGACAGGGTAAATGACTAGTGTTTCCACTCTGTGGATAAGAAATGGATCAAATCTTTGTTGTCGTAGTGCAAGGCACAGCAAGATGAGACATTTCTTCCACAACACTGCAGAGTCGAATGCTTAATACTCTGCACAGACAACAAGGCCTTCACACTTTACAGTCTAGCTCAAGCTTGCACTCAAGGGGTACCCCCCCCTCCCTCCCCCTTAGAAATTGTAAAATGCCAACTTCAACACCCCTCTCTGCCTCTGGCAACAGCCTACAGAGGCATGCCTTGAGATACCCCATACTGAAGTTTTCAGGGAGTGATAAGTACGAGCTACTAGATTTTTCAATGTTTATGGTTTCTTAAAACTCGACAAAGTTACACTGAAGTTCAAATGCAGATTTTGTGCTCCCACCCACCTACCTACCGACTATAGGGACATTTCTCTCTCTGCCCCCCCCGCCCATCCCCCATCTCCTCAATTAAGCTTTTATGGAGGATGTACAAGAATCTTTTACATCAGGTGTTTCCCATACATGTACAGAAAACAAAAAAAAAAAAAAAAAAAAAAAAAAAAAAAAAAAGGTATACTGAAGGCTCACCTCCATTGTCTAGAGAGCGTTTCTGGCTTCCAAAGCCATAGAGGGAGGGATCTATGACTGGAGACGAACTGGTCATGTTGGGCATCTGGTCTCCTCCCATTTTGGCTGCCATCTGTAGAGGCAACAAAGTAAGACAGATGGAAGAAAGGTTAAAAGTGTATAAGTGATTAGGGTCTGAACACACACTTCCTTATCCAGACAATTTTTCATAATGCCTCGTGATTTGTGTAAAACCCTCTCTCCTCTTGCGTAATGGCATCAAGTTTGTTGTAAAGTTTGACCTCAACAAAGCCATCTGGTGTCTCCAGACTTTATCTTTTTGACAATAGTGGAAATCAGGACTCTGTACAATAATACAACATCTTGAAGCACTCTGGTACAATTCTTCAAACATCTGCGCTGCCAGTTTAATGTTTCCAGATCAGAGTATATGGCAATATAAACGGTGTTGACTGGAGGAAAGAGGAAGAAAGAAAAAAAAAAATACATACATATATAGCTACAAAACAATTCTATACATTTCACCCTCTCTAATTGGCTGACATTAATATCTTCTTGGTAATTAACATTTTCTTGATTATAATAAGAGCTCAGTAAACTAATTCTGAAATTCCACCTTTTCAAGCTTATCACTTTAATACACTTCACTTAAAAGTTTGCTTAATTGTTTGTCACCGATCTTACAAATGCAACACTTGACTTGTCTCCCAAACATTTCTGCACTTTGATTTTGAATGCTTTTACATTACAAAATATACTAAATTATCAGTAACTACTTCTAATTCAAGTTTAGAAGGCTTCATGCCATTTGTTGCAACACAGACATTTCAATGCAATACAAAAAAGGCATCTAAATGCATTTTAGAAAAATCTATAGATGCACATAGCATCAGCACACTTGAACTGAAACATCACGGTTCTGCAAAGGCCAGGGGGGGTGTAATTGTATAAATTATACTAAGACTACAATTTTGAAGAAGCTGCAAACTGATAATTATGTCCCATCACTGCACTGATGTGAAATCTTAAAACATTTTGAAGTTTCCACACCATGACTCTCTAGTTTGTCAGTTTTGCTGGAATGCAAATTAATACCGTATGATATATATTTAAACATTTGCCTACCAAGGACAAAACACAAGTTAAGCAATGGTGTGTCTATGATCTTTGCAATGCAGTACATAAAAACTGCAAAAACAAGTTACTCAAGACTTCCCAAAAAAAAAAAAACTAATTCCAATGCTCCTTTTTAGAGCTTTACCATCTAATAGTTTATTTTAAACGAGAATTTATAAAAAAAAAAAAAAAAAAACAGCCATTCACAGTGATAACAAGGTAGTTAAAGATTTAAAAAAATCCTTGTTTTTAAAAGATAAAAGTGGCTAAACCACAGACTGATTACCCCATGTAGATCTTAGACCACCTCAAAAACACATTTCTGTCCATGTCTTTGCTTTCAGTGATGTGAAAGTGTTCAACCCCCCACATAAAACTACGACAAGAGTGCAGTTATTTGGATAACAACTTAGCTGAAAACACATCTACTTTCGAAACGAAACACTCGCTAATCTCAAGTAGATTTTTGCCTTCTGCAATTATGGACATTTAAGTCTTCTATGCGAGAACCGCAACAGCATTTTCTATTCAGCCTTAATATGCCACCTCTCCTTCCATACAAAAGTATAGCATTTCAGAAAATTACACTAAATTGGTGTGTGCTGGACTGGATTTTTTTCTTCTTCACAATATGAAAATATGCTCATGGAAATCAGTCTCCCATCACCTTCAGGGATGATTATCAACTTCAGACTCTGTTGGTGGAAGCAAGAGGGCTGCAATGGAAATAAGGAGGCATAAAAGGAAGCAGGTGTGGGGCTGCTGTTACCAAGTCATCTCAGCAGCAACGTGCATGGGAACCTAAAGTAGAAAATTGTACATCAACTCATAACTTGTGGTTGAGCATCGGTCAATCCTAGATTTCATTTGAATCTGTCCAATCACCTGGGAGTTTTACTATTTGTGTACTTAACAGTGTTACTTTGGATGTTGTTTGATTATATAAATAAAAAAAATACTTTAATGTATCAGCCAATTTTGAGGGAACAGTGACTTATATGCACAAGCACATCATTTTGATTAATTTCACAAGCCTTTATTTCACCCATTCAAATTCTCCATCATCACTAAGTTGAAAATTCACCCAGAAGTCAAGTTTTCCTCCAAAAAGGGAATTAAAAATGTTGTTTTTTTTAGGTTAAAAAGAAACAAAAACTTTGACATACAGTTAGTGTGTCAAGACACCCTGAACTTATGTGGCAAGTAATCAAGAAATTTTATAGAGAGTGAATTTAAAGATCACTTAATTCAAAGAATTAAAAGATCATAATTATAAATTAAAAGATAATCTTAATGTACCCATCCTCCTGCAGCTGGGAACTAGTAGTTGACGGATGTTTGCAATTACAATAGGTACAGGAAGTGAAAAAGACACTGGCAAATAAGACATTGTGTAAAAGGTGAATTGTTTTTGTTTTGTTTGTTTGGCACTTATGAAATGTAAAGCCTAATCATTTCAACTTGTGTGGCTTCTAGCTTTAAATAGTCACTTTCTGCAGCTGCAGCTCAAGCAGAGAGAAGACCACAAGTGCATCTGTGGTATCAAACACCCCACAAACACATACATAAAGAACAATTAGACCACGAACTCCACTTTCACACGCCAGGCTTATTACATCAATGTCATATGATACACCGAAATGTAAAAAGACTGACTTCTTTTTTTTTTTTTTTAATTATGAGGTGCGTCTCACAAGTGCAAGTTTTCACTTCTGTAAAACAAATATGGCACGCATGCACAGATTTTAAAAACAGACAATTTCTGATTAATTTTAGATATTTATTTCTTACTGTGAATACACACGTTTACCACCTGAAATCTGAAAGTGATGCTGATGCTCACAATTTAAACGTTCATGTCCTATATGTGAATTGGGACAGTTTATTCTTGGGAATTACAATATAGGACTTTTAGGGAGTGAAAAAAACCAACCCTTAAAGCTACTTCTCTACTATGTACAAGCAGAGGTATCAGTGCTTTGTGACACCCTTTATGCTCCCATTAATACTTTCATATATTTCAATCAGAAAGGAATGCCATTCATGCCCTTGTTACCTTTGCATGGCTGCTGTTCAGTCCCTCATTGAGGTCAGGAGAAAACCGCCACATTTGCTCACAGCATGTCTTTTATAATGGTCATTGTTACGGGTATCGGCCAACATGTTTCCATTGCTTCTCTTTTATACACTGTACTCAAATTAGACAGGAGACGTGTGACTAATAGTCTAATACAGAAATTAGTAACAATGTATTTAAAAGGTTGCTACATTTTTTTTTTTTAATTTGCAGAAAAATCCCACAAAAAAGCTTCAAATCCGTGAAGTCTCTGTGTTGATGGCCACAAAGTTTTAGCCGATTCATCTGATCCGGCAGACTTTTTTTTTTTTTTTTTTTTTTTTTTTTAATTGTCTTGACTTTTATTGTTTTGGCTTCTTGTCCACATGACGGTGTCGTTTCAACTGACCTGGAATGCTGCTTTTTGAAAACGGGTCGCAGAGTGGGGAAAAAAAAAAAAACAAACTAAAAATGTTTGCCATCTTTGCATTTTTATGTAGACAACCAAAATACTCCGCCTCTACTCTAATCCTTAACCCCACAACTGCGACAACAACAGATTACAGGCTGACGACAAGCACATTAAATATAAAATAGTAACTTTGGATATTTATCACAATTAAACCATTATTTGTTATGTCAAAGCTACTAAGCCAATTTGCTCTTATGTTAAGCAACACACCAGTTACGGTGTTGGTATAGTACACTGATTTGCACCAGTTTTCATGTGTATGAAGAAAGAAAGAAAAAGATACTGGGAAAGTCCTGTTTTAGTGTGAACATTATAGAGTAGTGTCAGCTTATTTAAAAAAAAAAAAAAAACAAGAAAAAAACGTAAAAGACGAGGGCTGAAACTGGCAATGATTTGGGTCATCGAGAAATGTGTTTACCCCCCCCCCCCCAAACTAAACAATCATTCGTGTCATGCCCCCAAATAACAGCTGTTTGTCACAGCTCAAATGTGCAACTCACCACTACTGACTGTGGAAGATATGGGCAGCAGATCGTTCAACTTGCCAGGTGCCTAAAGCCTTCAGAGGCATCACACATCCTGCTGCAAAGCAACAAGACATCTGCTGTCTGGCAATGATGCCCAGTCATCTTCTGCCAATATTGTACGCAGCGCATGTGCTAGTGGTAAGTTGCATCTGTGAGCAGGTGTGTAATAAACCCCTTTTCTTAGACATAATGGCAAGCCACGTGGAGGACATGACAAAAACACTTGTTGACAAGTCAATAAGTAAAAACAAAAATATAAATAAATAATTCGATGACAAAAATAATCATTGGCTACAGTGCTTCTTTTTGTGTGAACTTCTGTTCATAGACATGGGATATAAAACCACTTGGAGACTAGATAGTTGTTGGGTGACCACGTTGTTGTTAAATCGTGTCATGCACGACCCCACTGCTGATCAAACGACACAACGACATAAAAACTTTCGCTCGTAAGACACCAATAATGCAGTCTCAGCAAAACAATATCTGGATGTAGTCTGAAGTTACTTTAACCCGGCCTTGAAGTCAAAACTGCTGAGGCAGTGAAATGTGCTTGCTGTCATTCTTTCCACGTGGAAACTCAAAATCTGAATACAAGATTTGTAAAATCTTAAATATACAATTCGATGCGTTTTTAAAAAGAAATCTCAGGACATAAGCAAAGTTATAATCTACACAGGGAGGACTAAAGTCCAATTTTTACACTATTAACTGCTGTCAGTGGGATACTAATCCTCTACGACAGCAAACAGAGCTGTGTTTGACCAATGTGACACACTTATCTCTGCAGTAGTCACAGTGTAACACATTAACAAAACAGGAGGGGGGGGGGGTTGTTATTTCATTTGTAAACTTATTTTGTCACAACTTATTTTCAACGTGGTCGTGGAAAAATCCCAGTGAGCAGCCCGGGTGAAGGGGGCTTATTTCAACAAATGACGTTACGCCGTGGCCTAACTGCAACGCCGCTGCCAGAACACGCCACCAAACACGCCAACTAGCCCGCAGCTTCACCGACACGCTCGCTTTTTTCTTTTTTCTTTTCTTCTTCTGTCGTCACAAGCAGCACAAGCAGGCCACTAGTGAGACAGAAGAGATTATCGCGTTACCCGTGGCAAAGTGTGCCTTTAGACGCGACCGTTGGCCCCGTTTAACTTCTCCCCGATGAGTTTGTTTAACTCGGCGACTTGTTACACGGACGCTCTCTTGAATAAACGAGACGTTTTTGTCGCAACTGAACGCGTTAAGTTGGGAATCCAACTTCCAATTGCCAAGTTAGCCGGTCAGGCTAACTGCAACTTGTGGACAACAGGTTGCATCGACTTCACTTAATGAAGTAGTGCAAACTTTGACACCACGAAATACCTTCGTCGTGTCCTTCGGGCGAGAGCCGCGCGGTCATTTTATCGAGTCTGACACCGAAGCAACGCGTCACCCGGCCGGCGTGAACTAATCTGTCCGCCGCGACTGCAGTTAGCTGCCGCTAGCCTGCTAGCTCGCTGGGTGTTTATAGTAAACCGCGGGGCTCCCGGCCGAGGTCCCGGCCTGCTCCGCATGCAAGCGCGCCGTTTGTGAGCGGAATGCGTCGGACTCGTGGTCGCAAAAGCGCATTTTACCTGTCGGACCCGGCGCATCGCGTCTGCGAAGTCATCTTTCGTTCCAGGCTGAGCCACCGAGGCCTGTCCCTGAATCAGCTCCGCCATCATCATCATCCGCCTCGGCAGCTGAGAGCCACACTTAAAAAAAAAAAAAAAAAAAAAAAAAGAAGAAGAAGAAGAGCACACGTGCCAAGTCAAAGCTCCGCGAGTTTGATGATCTCGCGAGTTGTTTGAAGAGCACGCGTGAACACCCCCCCATATATATATATATATATATATATATATATATATATATATATATATATATATATATATATATATATATATATATATATATATATATATATAAATAAAATGATTGAAGACGACACAATTTCCTGAGGTCATAGTGAAATATATTTAACATCTTGTGGGCAAAATATCACAGGGATACAATGACAAAGCTCTCTTTTCAACCATGTCTTTACATCTCTGTTCGTAGCAACCAAGGCGCAACCGTCTATTATTATTCAAGACTGATAAATGTGGCCCAGAAAATAAATAAAATAAAAGATTCTAAGGTCTTTACCAAAGAATTTTCAAAGAACTTTTACTTTCACTTTTAGAAAGAACATGTATGATGGAATTATATTTAAATATTAATTAGATGGAATTATTTACTTAAAGTTTGGGAAGTAGGCACTTTAAAACAATGAATCAGATTTACCCATGCAAAAAATTGGTACACGTTATGTTCATAATTGATCTAAATTAATGAATATTTTGTAAAAACAACAACAACAAAACATTAACAAACAAGCAGACAACCAAACAAACAAAAAAATAAACCTCAAAAACACATTTTTTTCGTATTGTTTCTGCTTTATTTTGGGAGAGATTTTGTTGATGATTCCTGGATCATAATTTGTTTCTGTCAACCTTAAAACTAATAATATCAGATTTGGTTTTATTTTAAAATACTTAAAACTGGCATTTTTTAAAACATTCTTTTAATACTGGCTAAACATTTTATGCATAAGTGTATATTCTTCAATGTTACCCCACATTACCCAATGTTTTTTAACATGGTTTTTATTTTGTGGCTGGTTTGTTAGGCTGTACTTAATTGCTGACTGTTTTTTGTTCAGTCCTAAAGTGCTATTATTTTTGGAATTTAAACTGCTTGTAAGATTAGTCTTCACAATAAAGGTTACAAGAAAAAAACAAAAACATCTAACTTAGAGGTTGAAGCCAATACAGAGCTCACATAAGTTGCAGTTCTTTGACTGGCCACTGGGGACTGGGGCCAAAAGTGAGTCAATCTCCCCTTACTTCCACGTTAAAAAAGTCCATCTTTGTAGCAAAAATAAACATGTTTACTGGTAAAAACATGTTTTGGATAATGGATAGATTTCACATACACGACAACTGTGAGAGGGTTGAATTTATATTAGGTACACACCTCCGAGGTGGCCAGATGCACTAAGATGTAAAATTAGACAGAAAGATCTGACTGTGATGTCATGGTAAGTAGCAAATGTAAACTTTTCACCAAATAACATATTTTCAGATTCAGTCTGGAGTCACATACATTTGAGCTTATTCAAGCACTAGTAGGCCTACAGCAAATCAGGTAAGCTATACTTCATGTTCATATATTCACAATAAATGTTGATAAACACTGTTGAATTTTTTTCAGAGTCGAACATCAGCAAAGTTATATTTTCACATGACAAGCTCATCTCCCTTTATCTTTAAGATTGAACAATATTCTCAACAACAAGGGTTTGCCATGAAGAAGACTAAACAAGAACCGTACCATACATCTTATATGTTTAAAACGTCCATTCTCACAAATTTCAATTTATTTGTCCGAGGGGGTAAAAGGATCCCATCTAACGCATCAAAATAAAAACTGAGGATTATTGGCTTTCTCCTTTGCTGCACATGTGGAACCATCTATTGTTTCACATCTGGAAAATGCCGGCAGCCAGTCGGAAGAAAGTAAAATTGCTGCAAATTTCCAAACAATTTATGCAAAAGAGTTCCTGTTTGATAAATTGTATCCAAACGTCAATGAGCGAGGCTGGCGATGTTTTTGCAGTTGCTGAATGACCAGCCTAAAATTTGACAAGAATGTATTGGCATGCTGCATCTTCCAGACACTTGTAAAACAGTCAGTTTCTCTTCCTCACCAGCCCCTGGCCATGTTATCACCTCCAAAAAAGAAGCAGAGGAATTGAGTGGCAGCTGAGAGCTGTTCCCAGACCAGGACACTGAAACGAGAACCTTTAATTTCACACGACTGAAGTCTGATATGGCCTGCTAACATATTGCAGCCATGTGCTGTGCTGCCAATGTATTCAAACCCTAACCTGGAGGAAGCTGGGAAATGATTTTAGTCGTCTCCAAGAGTGAGTCAGCTGGTGGTCGTTGTATACAGCCGGATGATGCATACTTGAAAAGTGTTAAGGTCACGATCGGACACACACGCATTCAGACAGTTATTATGTATTCAGGCCCCAATCAGGTCAGACAGCCTAGGAAATAGAGGCATTTATAGCAGGTGTGGGTCTCTGGAGTTCTGCCAATCAAGCAGTGGGAACTTTGTAAATGTTGACCAGTGTGTTGCATATGTGGAGTTCAGGCAGCGGGCTGATCAGGTGTCTCAAAGAATAGATGCTTGTTCTCAAGGTTTTCTGTGGTAAAACTGTAAGACTGGAGCTTAATGGTATGTAAGTTGGGGGGGGGGGTGGGTCTAAAGCTCATCAACTGTAGCTGAGTAATTAATCCACTTTATTTCATTTAGTGAAATGATAATAAAGTCACTTTGAGTGGACTGCATACCCAGCTGGACAGGTGATTTGGAGAAAGGTTTATCAGTATTTGGATACATATTCTTCAGCTACAGCGTTTTTAGCTCCTCCTTTTTTTTCCTGCTCAGTCTCCAAAAAAGAGGGAATACGAAACTGTAATTGCTTTATAGTTGTGATGGCTTTGTTGTGGGTATACATTTTTAAAGACAGGGACAAGAAATCTAGAAATCTTTGACATATCCCAGAACAGCCTCCATTCAGGAATCCTGAATGAAAATGAAGGACCTCTTTCTTCTTACTCCGTATCATGACAGTAATACCGAGATTAAATCAGAGTCAGTTTAAAAGTCTGAGCTGTTCTTCATTCAGAATACATCCCAACCACAACTCATGTCTCACAAACATAAATATGTAAACTACTGAGTTCACTTCTACAAACTGTGTTGTGCCACAGAAATACACAGTGTAATTTAATATAGAAGAATCAGTGAATAACAAATATAAATCATGTTCAGATTCACTGGTGTTGTGTATGTTTTTTCCCTGATGACAACTGGCTGCAACTTAAACACAACTCTTACCCTTAATCTAAGTAATCTCTCAAAACACAAATTACCAGTATGCACAATTGCTTTTAGTCCATAAAAAACAAGTAGCTATGTACAAAGTTTAAGTTCCCATAACATAAGCTATAGTAACAAAGTAAAATATTCATCAAGAGGAGGAGAGTAATTGTTTTGTACATGTCATTTATGGTTGGATTTTTTTGAATTGGTCTCAGTAAACATTAGTCATTTAATTAAAACAATGATTTAACTTTTAAATGTCTGCTTACTTTCTCATAAGCAAACAATTTTGACCTTTTGTGGGCGTAAATGCAGTCAAAGCCCTTTCAAACATTGTTGGTCAATATGGCTCCAACTACAAATGGAAAATGACGAGAAATCCAAAAAGAGTCAAGCTTCAAAGTTTCTTTCCCTTTCCAACACATTGTACCTTTTCATATGCAGGAATATCTAATACGTTGTGAGTGGTATCGAGCACCTGGCAGGGCAGGTGATGCAACTATTTGGGATCTTAAAGTGTCCATCACCTCTTTCGCCAAAGAGCGCATACAGGTTTACAGTAACTCCCAACAGGATGTGCTTATTATACCAATGTGACTGACAGGGCACCTGATTAACAGCTCTAATCATTCTCACATGTGTGCTCACATGCATAATCACATCATGGCACAACTTCCTGACGGAGAAAAGAAAGAAAAACCCACACCGCGCTCAGTGAGGAACTTCAGTCACCAGCAGCAGTCTAAATCCACTTCACAGACCTTCACGGTCACTCGGACAAAGAAGGGCTGAGTCAGTCATTGGGAATTCACTCCTTCTGCGTTAGTCCTATCAGGCCATCGCTTCAACACACCACAGCCCTCACAGCTGTTTCTCGTTGTTGCTTTAAACATGTGCGTGTATTTATCTATTTGTCAAACAGTTTACATGTCATTTTAAGTTTCCACTGTATATCATAAAAATGTTTGTTTTTATGTTATTATTTGCCTTTGAAGCAGTTTTGCAAAATAAAATAGGCTAAAGCATGAAGGATTAAAAAAAATAAAATCATGTAATACATGTATCTTGGTCTTGACTGATTATTAAAAAATATAAACAGACCAATTTTGCTCAATAATAGAAGGGACACACTTCTTCCCCTTATTTATCTTATTTTACTTCTTTTTCCGTTTTACTTTACAGTCTCATGTTCCTCCACCACTACAAGCCACTTTGCTTTGATTCAGCTTTGAATCTGTATTCTAAATGAGTCAATTACATGGAATCCTGCGGTGAAAATTATGGATGTTTTCCACTATTTCTCTCCACTGGGCCGCCATGAACCTTTCCCTGGCTCCAATAACCCCTCCACCCCACCCTTCCTCTTTTAAATCCCTCTCTCATTCCAATTCTTTCCACCTCTTGTTGTTTTTTTTTTTTTCTCTACTCACAGAGTTGCCTTCTTCTTGATAAACATTTGCTTTGCTGGACGTATCGGAGGCTGGGAGGAAATAATAGCTAAGTGGTTTCTTTTGAGAGCTCTCTGCACAGCGAGCTGACAAAAGCGCTTTGCAGTTAGGCCTATTTCTTACGTTGTCACTACAAGTCAAGCCACCAAAAAGAGTCTTTTTTTAAAAGGATGACACACAGGTACTACTCAAGTCCAAACACCAGGCGTGACAGTTGTAAAAGCATATCAGCAGGCAGAGCCGCTGAGATGGACAGAATGTGTTTTTATTCATCCAAAGCAAAACAGAGATTTGACTCTTGTCGGTGCTTTAAAACCCACAGCTCGCAGGGCCCTGAGGCACTTTAAAAATGATGCAGCGCTTTCGTGAACTCCTTTGGAGTTGAATCTGCTTTCAGGATAAACCCCTTGCCCACTGCTGTGTTACTCATATTTACTGACGTGCAAAGAGGCAAATAATGCTCAAGCAAAACAACCAGTTGGTTTTGAGGGTGGCAGCTCGTCCATGAGTCCCGTGAAGCAGATCAAGTCCTCCATACTGCATGTACAGATGTTCTAGGTCAGTCTAACGGTAACCAGGAAAGATTTACCAACACATCGTGGATCCAAAACCAAAATCAGATCCACTCTGATATAATTATAATAAAGTTATTGCAGAAAATATATATCAGTTGTCCATCATAAAGAAGATGTTAATCTTTTGAGCATATAACAAAACAACATTTAATCAATACACTCAAACAGCTGACACAAAAGTGACATTTTGAAGTCAATCTAATAAACAGAGAAAGAAAATTATACAGTAGATGCAAATAGATCCTTATATTTATCGTTTATTCTAATACATGAGCTTTATAAAGTTCAAAGGTATGATAGTTTTTTTTTAATGATGTGTGTTGTGATCCTGCCAAGATCTAACCACCTATTTATTATTAAGAATAACAAATTCTCAATTTATATTTAGTATTACAAATACTATCTTTAATTAGTTTACATTTCAGTTAACTCCCGGTTTCTCATGGACGAGTCAAACCAGCCAAAATAGTTTTAAATAACCCCAAAAAGTTCCTCTTGGGATTTGCACGTGACTTTAGCAACTGTTGGGGTCAAAAGTCACATGTTTTCAATTAGACAGAGATGTCACATGTTTGACTTGTAATGGCAGATGTATCAGGAAAAATAATCTTCTGCTCAAAATGAATGTAAAAGACATGTTTTCACAGGAATAAATTCCAATCAAGTTATAGTTTGGAGTATCCCAACTGTCTGATGCAGTTTCACTGCAGAATGTGTAATAACTGCACACCACACCGCACCACCACAGCACAAAACACTGTACTTGCACACTAAAAATGGTAAATTTAGTTCACACCATTGGGTTCAGCCGACAACAAAAGTCAAGTCCCATCTGACCAAGTGTTGTCCAACACTTTTCACTTCTGATCTTTGCTGAGGTTGTCTGGCTCAGCTGACAGTCGCCAAATTCACTACGTCTTTGATTTTGGGATATAAAACAAATGGCCGAGCTTAAATACTAGTAAACAACTGGTGACAGCGTCACATCATGTCGTATGAACATTACCAAACAAACATCACCGTCTCACAGTAACGATCACACCACTAGATCTTGGTAGGTGGTTCTCTTTGCACAGCTGTTTTGTGATTTTAGGTCCATATTGTAATGCTAGAAGAAAGTTTCCTAAATGAGTCCCTTGTCCATGCGGTTACACCAGCTATTGATGAATGACAGTTCTTGATCCATGGTTGATCAGAGATCATGGGTGTCCAGTCTACGTTTCTTATCCTTTGTGAAGAAATTTGTTCCTTGAGTTGTTAAGTAATATATTGAATGAACACGTCCCTTTCAATATTCTTTTAAGAGTATTGGTTTAAAATATTTTAATGACTTTCTTATGCATTTGTTGACAAAACGGAGACCCTTTGCCTTTGCATCTTTTACTCCTCATTTGCTTTTGTACCCAATCGTTATTATGATCACCTGTTGCTTCTGAATGACGCCCCCGGGGGTAGATGACACAGAATTCATTCAAGGCATTTTTAATTACATGGAGTGTAACACAGTATGCATATCAGCATACCAAACAGCTCTAAGTTGATAAGGACTATTTTTATGTAATCAAAACACAATTCGAACAGCATACAGCTAAGTGAAGTCACAGCAGAAAGATGCAAAAGCAGAATGCTCCTGAACCCTACACAACCAGCTGCTACCATCCACAAACTACAAAATTCTGTTATCAGATTGCAATCATTCAGTTCGCTTCAGTTCACTTTCAAAATTACCTTTGCTCGCGCAGATCGTTTCTGATTGTAAGAAAGGTGCAAGAGCAGAACTGCGGAGAATGATCTTTAGGAAACATGCTATCTTTGATTCCCGACTGGATTATACCTGACTTTTCTGACAAAGGTCACTGAATCTGATCCATTGAGCCTTTCCTGAGATATAAAACCACCCCCCCCAAAAAAAATTTAAGTAAAAGGCGGATTTTTTTGTTGTTGTTTTTGCTGTATTTTATTTACTCTGGTCTGGTAATACGCACACTTCTTTTTAAACTTCTGCTCTCATCTCAAAAATATGATACCAGAATTCTTCAAGAACATATATTACTTCATAGTAAATATATTCATTTTAATTTAGGGTTACGTTGTGCTCATTTTCAAGCAGGAATATTAAAAATAGGCTTAGGTTAGGGAGGGGTTAAAAGCCATTCTTATATTTTGAGGACAAGCACAAAGATGTATGTACATGAAGAAGTAAAACAAAAAAATCTGCATCGTATTTTAAAATGACAAAACTGACATTAGATCTTTTCATTTCCACTATATTTCTAAACATTTTTACTAGGCTCAGTAACAAAGGCCAGTTAAACACCCAACCCAGTGAGGCTTCATACCCTGTGGTGTATTTCAGGTGCCATCAAAAAACACTGCATTACCATCCATCATAACACACCCAGGATGTGCAGGAGTGTGATGGTGCTTGATGCTTCCTTTTTACAGGCTCGGGGCCAGTTAACAATGATAGAAATTATGTTTTCAGATCAGTTTAAATGAGAATACAAACACAGGACCTTTTGCTTCGTGTACCAAAGGTGCATTTGGTTTCCGTTACAGACAAGAAATGCATATATTTTTTCTTGTTGAGGGTTTGACTAGATCTGCCCTGTCATGTGCACTTTAAATGTAATGATGCTTGATTGGGGTTGGTATGTGCCAGAAAAACCAACCCCCTCTATCTAATCTGTGTAAAGTCCAAAAGAAGCAGGTCGTGATGGATTTACTTACCTGTGCACAAAGCAGGGATTGACCAACTACACGGTTGTTGCTTTACATTTAATATATGAGATTAGGAGTCCAATACTCGGCACAAAAGTTACAGATCAACACTGTTTTGAATTTGCTCCTTTGAGCCATAATACCAAGGAAATGTAATCCAGCATTGAGAAGAGTTATCGATTTTTGTCAGCCCCGTAGAGCCTGCAGACTCCAGACTAGTCAATGTTAGCGGGTAGTTGAGCTTCATTTTGTTGTAATGGGAGACAGAGAAGTCCTCACGCTCATTAACCCTTTTAGGTGGCCAACATTGAACAGCAGGCAAAATATTTCTATTTTTCCATCAATATTTCATCACCGGCTCAGGACAAACAAAGCCAGGGGCTTTGATCGTAATGGTCCCATCTGTCTATAGATTGTCAGGACATCACTGTATGGGTGTCCTTTGACACCAGAAAATAAGCTTTGACATCAAGGTAAGAATACCACACACACACACACAGGAACCACGGATATTAGGATGCCTGGAAGGCAGAGAGTACCCTGCTTTATTTTGATGGTTCCTCACAGATGGTCTCTTGAAGTTGCAGCAGCAGATCAGGTTTCAGGCATATGAATGACGAGAACAATCTTGAGTTATTAGGACACACCGGCCCTGTCAGCGCACATGCGTGGCATCTACAACCAGTACAGGAGCCTAAGAATGTATTAATAAATTACTACAACAGGTGCTGGAAACTTCTACTTCCCTTTGCTCGATGTCACCAGTCAAACTCAGCCATCACGTCAACATTTGTTTGCCTCACATCCTTGTATTTCTTCATAGAGAACCACTTATTCTCGTTTAATACCATATATCCTGTCCCATCTGAAGCTATCAATGAATATATAACACACAATTATAAATAAAATATTAATAGTAAGCCAGTAGAATTAGTATCCTGGCAAATCGCTCCTTGTTTCTTAGCAGTAGGTGAGTGACCTCATCATTTCTAGCAGGCCCATTAGCTTTCTGCACAAAGCTCCGGGGACCAGTCCATTAACCCTTTATACCTGCTACGTAAAGCAGCATTAAGTGAAACAATGAAACACAGCAAACAACTGCTAGGTAAAACAATATGGTGGTAAGAAAAAAGTAACACAAGACAACGTAAGAACACAACGCATCAGAAATTTTGCAAAATTCTGATGGGAAAATTGAAATGAGTGAGAATACCCTTTCCCTTCATAACCGTGCCACGCCGAACATTGGTACCCTGGAGGCAGCTGGAGGGAAAACGCCAGACACAGTTCGAATAGCCCCAAAACAAGTCTTCAGGATTGAGTTACACTCAAACCACAGGGAAGGAGGGGCACTTTGGCCTGTAATTGGTGGTAATTAACGCTGCATGATCATTGTTCCTGTCTTATTGCATTTTAAGGGGACAGGTCAGTGAACACGGGAGACTTTTCCATGCTGACAGGTAGATGAAGAGCACATATTGAATGACCACAAAAATATTCTGATGGGTAAAACCCGGCAGACACTGACATGAGCTTTGTTTGCTCCCGTCTTTGTTCCCCCAACAAATGCACGCCACTGTTGATCGCTAAAACTTCGCAATTCCAACTGGTAAACCGGTAGCGTCCACGGTTTAGCCTTTATTTCAGCCTATAGCTGTTGTGAGGTGACAAGTTAATATTTTCTAAAAGAAAATGGATCTTCTTGGGTCCATCTGTATTTTTCACAGGTTTTTGCCTTCGAGGGACACAATTTAGTGGATTCAATTATAAATTAACACAGCGTGTTGACCAATAAATCCAAATAAAGTATGTTATCATCTGTCAAAAGATGCTTCGGAGATGAGAGTAAGAGGCTCAGAGAAGTGACCGCATTATTATTCTGTTAATAAACTATTAATGCTATCAAATTTTGTGTTGTATGGTGTATATTAAACATCTCCATCTGTTGTCTTGGCGAATTTGGCTTTCGACTCTTCATGAATGACTTAACATTTATAAGTGCAAATAAACAGAACACAAATTCTATATTTCCTGGGATCACAAAAGCATGAATCAATGACTTCGAGCATGGCTGTTCCTTATTGCCAGTGGCCCTGCCCTGTGCACTTCATCTCAAGAGGTCGTGGACCCTGAACCTGAACAATAGCCTCCTTTGTACGTGCACTGTTGGAGAGTGACAGGGACTTGAAGGTTAGCCGACCCGGACTCCTGAGGAGACGCGGCTGCAGGAGTGTCCATTAGGGCTCGATCCTGCGCCGCCGCCAACTTTCATGTCGCGCTATTGTTGCACAGCTTTCCCCTGAGAGGCAGACACCGAGTGGGTAATGAGGGGTAATTGGTCCAGGGTCAAGGATGATTAATTCACTCGGTCAGGTGTCAGCCAGTTTTCATACCTGGCTGGCTGTGTAGGCAGGTAGGAGGGAGGGGAAGATGGATGGAATATGAGATGTTGGTAAATGAGAAAGAAAGTGGATGTGTGGCCAAGCCCACAAGCACAGACGTCTGGACTTACATAAAAGCAAACGGGGGAAGGGGTCACAAAACAAAAGCCTTTGTGGTATTCCTAAATACATCTAAATATGCCCTTTGAGGATAACCTGAAAAATGTCACTGAAGACGCCAATACTGACAAAAAAAAAAGGAAAAAAAACATAAAAGTGACAAAATAATAAAAGAAGGATGTAAAAAAGCAACAACGCAACAGTCTGCAAAGGGATGCAAACTATATCAAAAGACTACACCATAAAGAGCCCCATTACCACTGAAAAATGTTAAAAGATGAGCAGAAATGTAAACTGGCAACAAAGCCAAATCATCTATAGAGAAATAATTATTTTACAGGTAAGAAATAACTAAAAGGCGACCCAAAACGCTCAAAACAGTAGCCAAAAAATAAGCAAACAAACACAAAAAAGATCAAGACAGGCCAAGTTACCAAAAAAAAAGAAGCAGCAAAAATGACAAGAAAGAGGCGCAAGATGAAAACAAAGAAAAAGAGGGCTGGAAAATAACGACATAAAAGCAAACAGACAACAAAAAGAAAACAAACACTATTAAGAGAAACAAAATGATGACAGTTAAACATAAAACAAAGACATTCAAAATGAGCAGCAGGAGACAAAACTACAACATTTGGCTATTAATCTCAGCGTCCTGCTATTTTTGAGATGGGAAATATATTTATATTTATTTATATGTATTTATATTCAATTGAAATTTATTTACATAGCGTCTATTACAAGACGAGGCGTCTCTAGGCAGTTTCCAGAGACCCAGAACACGACCCCTGAGGAAATATAACATAAACAACGGTAGGTAAAAACTCTCCTAGTGGCAGAAAAACCTTAAACCAAACAGTTGCAAGAAAAAAAAACCCTTTAAGAGGGAAGAAAGCTCCATCTATCTATCATTTATATTATACATATATAGAATTCCACAGGATCATATCTTTCCAAAATCAAAGGTGAAAGGTTGTCATAATCTTCTCCCTCCAGCCACTGAAGGCAGATTAAGATTGATAGATGTCTCCATCCCTCCTGCCTCCCCTTCAGCTTGACTAACTAATCTGAATACCCCTCCATCCATCCGTCTCTATTCTTACCAGGCAATTTTGGACACTGATTATCACGCAACTGTCTGCGCGACAGTAAATGCAGGGGCTCGGCTGGTAATTGACCAGGCAAAGTCTGAGACGCCTGCCGTGTAATTGAGCGGGGGGCGGAGGGATTCTTGCTGGACTGAAAGGGTCCGAGGGTTCCTCACTGCCCATTAGACCTGGCAGGGGGTATCCTACAGCCGTGGTCGCTGTCATGAGGCCCGCGCCATACCCACCACTTTGATGCAGGACTGACACCTTTCAGGGGTTGGGACAAGGGAGTGGCGGAGAGGCAGCTGTGAGGGGTCAAATAGACATTACAGCGTAGGACAGCTACAATACACACATCTAACATAACCTCCTCCTAGATGATGTTGTCTTGAAGTTACAAGGTTATTGTAACAATAACATGACATAGCAGGCACAACCAACACTTCAGATGGAATCGATCTGAGTGTGTAAGACACTATAAAAGGTCGGTTGCTGCTAATTTAGTCCGGATGAGGAGTGGGCCACAGATGGGTAGTAAATCTACTCTTTTTTTTTATCTTTAATTGTTAGCCAGACCTAAGCAACAAACTCAAGTGACATAACTTTACAGATTTTCATCAGATTTCCTGTTATATTGTTGGTTCATAGAGACAAAATACTGTAAAATTGACTTCCTACCTACAGTATATTCACTTTTCTTTTGCTCACACCACAAGTGCACTAGTCCCTAAAAAAAAAAAAAAGAAAAAAAAAAAAGGTTTAAATGAGTCTCGCAACATGGGGTCTTTGTCTCGTAAATGCTTTCCTCTGTTCTCTAAATATGGGACCGCGTGCCGAGCAGTGAAATATACCTATGTGGCTGATTTCTTTTTTTTTTTTTTCCATATCACTCAGAAATGGCCTCATCACTTCCACTCCACTGGCCGTGAGTGAGCCACCTCGCTCACTCACGGCCGGTGCCGAGCTCCATCTGCATATCGTAAATATGATGCACAGGCTGACGAGCATGGCGCCAAGAGTTAAACAGGCAGGCATTAATGAAACCGACTGCCTGCCAAAGACAGGAATTAATAAACACATTAATTCTGACAGCTTCCAATGCATATCAGTGTTTGTATTCAGACTGATCAATGCTCATCTTTTCTGTCATCACGATTCAAAAAGCAGCCAGGAAAGCTTTTCACTCCTTTTATTTTAATAACATCATCCTTTTATTGATCTATTTATTCCTACTTAGTCAGTAAAACTTTGGGAACCACATTTTAAATGATCCGATGACCTGATTCAAATGTTGTTGCTGTCATGATGCTGCATGTCTGCCATGTATTTCTTCTTCTCTCCACCTGTTAAAAGGTTCACCACTATGAAACTGTTGTGCTTGCTGTGTTTATACCCCAATGCTAATACAAGTGACACTAGAACAATAAGGCAAAAGGTAAATAACAGAGGTACAAAGTTTAAGCCTATCAGTGGTTAAGACACATTGGAGAGAAAAGCGAACATAAGACAGATAGTTCAAGGCACTGCAACGATCACTGCTTCTTGCCGGAGACACCATGCAGACGGTGATGCTCTCTCAACCTGAGGAGAAGTAAGAAGACAGGGAAAGAAGATAAGTGCATTTTAAAATACTTTCAGGGATTTGCACAGTTTTTGTGAAGTATTTTTAGAATTCAAGCGCTTCCAACCTAACGGAGTTAATCCTGATGAATCCAGAGGCATCACATGGGTCATAGTCTCCCTGCACGTCCATGCTGAAGCCAAAACAAGTCGAGAAAGAGTTGAGTGAGACAGACTTTAGGTTAGAGGAAAAAATGCCTCAAGAGTAATGAAAACTGAAAAAAAAAGGATAAACGTTATACTGCAGGAACAAAACTAATTGAAATGTTTGACATCACTGCAGAAAACAGAAGCAACATGGAGCCTTTTCAACTCCTGGGATAACTGGATCATTGATAATTTCTCTTTTGAAATCATGTTCTCATTGATTTTCTTCTAAATGCTTTTTGTTTGGTGCTACTTGTCCTGAAGAAAAAAAAGTGGAGGATCGATACAGAGGAATGAAAACGCACACGTGCACACGGGTGCAAAAAAAGACGCACAAATCTCATTTAAAAAACAGTCCCATCATATCAGGCCTGAGCTAAGCATTGAAATGATTTTATAATCTGATGTTTGCCTTTCAGGTTTACTCACTTCCTCCAAAAAAAAAAAAAAAAAAAAAAAAAGAGTAGCAAATCTCTTATTTTGTGCGTGTGCAATGCCGGGGCTGCTCTTTGTGTAGACACCTCTGCTCGGTGTGCATGTGTGTCTCACAAAAAGAGTGCCGTGTAATTACAGCAGTTTCTACCTGCAGTGTTTAATACACTCCCTTACAGAGTCCTCTCCTCCCTATGACACCCCCAACTCCCGATCTACAGCTTGCACTCATTCTTCAAAAGCACTTAGCAAGGAGGAAATTGCCAACAAATGATAGGATAAACATTATAAAAAGAAAGACCGACAACTAAATCATCAACTCTCAATACAAGGCTCCCTGCCCGGCACCTGAACACCATTTCGACCGAGCGTCTACAAAGAATATGTCACTTTGTGTGTGTGTGTGTGTGTGTGTGTGTGTGTGTGTGTGTGTGTGTAAGCATGTGGTTGTGTATTCCTCAAAGAAACCCTGCAGTCTAATTGAGAACGAAGCCAGCCGAGTGCTGGAAGGGTGACATTTCTGTCTCAGATGGGTGTGGCGACAGGGTGTATTACCACTGTGTTAATGACGCCGTTTACTCTTGCCTGTAGAGAGACAACAGGATGTCGGTGGGGGTTTCATGCCTAATCTGGTTTGTATGTATATGTGCATGTGATTGTAGGAGGTTTTCATATCGTGATGTGTGAGAGACTGCTGCCTTCAGGTGAATCTGTGTGAGGTACAGTATAAAACACACACTAGGCCCTCGTGAAATGCTTAATTAATTAGTTTCCTTATATATTTTGGAAAGTCTAATTGATATATCGAGAGGATGCATGATAGATATACTGACAGGGATGAGTCTTTTATTATTTATTTATTATTTTTACCAATGCTTTTCACTTGTTTAGTCAGAGAAACCTGATGATAAGGAATAATTTAGCTGTACTCCAAAAATCCTTTGACAGCTACTAAATTGTGATGTCCAGAGCTAAAAAAAAAAAAGACTAAAAAATATTTTTTTTTCTGACATGTTTTCACTTTGGTGGAGCTGACAGACAGGACTTCGGCCTTGTCGGTCATGGGTGACTTTCCCTCATCCATATCAAGAGACCTGCCTCGTCCACGTGCACAACAGATTTAAGACCAATAAAAGACCCTACGACAGACCTGCGACTGGAAAAACATGGAGGAGTGAGTACTTTTTAACTTTTGAGTGGTCTAAGCTCTCTTAGCTTGAAATATTTGCACGTTGTTTTGCTTTGAAATTAGTAATTATCTTCTTTAATCGGGGGAACGGTGCACCTTTATATTGAGTATAAAATGTCATACGTCAAACATGCCTGGTTCTGTAACCGTCTGAAAGTCACTTGTCTTAGTGAATTTCGGCGAGCATTTATCACCATTTTCAACCTTAGTAACTCAGGTGAGATTCTATTTCAACACACACAACTAAGTGTGTGACGAAGGGAGAACATTCCACCAATCGCAACTAAGCAGAGAGGTTGTTGGCTTTGAATAAAACTGTCTGGCGTGTGCGTGCTCTTGTGTTTTGTCTCCCTTCTTCTTTTCCTGAGATATTTGTGACGAGTCTCTTCATGGGGAACCTTTGGACCCATCTGTCAGTGGCCTCAAGGACTTTGTGATGCTGCAACACAACACTGTCACACAGATGCGTCGACCCAGCTTCTCTTCCAGTTTAGGACAAAGAAAAGAGCCTTTGTCAGCCCTGAAGAGTCTATTTCACTGAAAACAAAATAAACCATAAAAACAAAACTGTAACGAACCAGCATGAATCAAAAGAACAGAAGAAATCCAGAGTCTGAGTACAGTATCTCAGTTTATCTAATCCTGACTCACAGAAGATGCTGTATTGATTTTGTTTTACTGGCTTTCCCACTCGCTAAATCAGTCAGAGGAACAGAATGGCTGACTGTGTTTTTGTCTCCCTCGTTCTGACCTGCTTAACTACCATGACACCCCGGTTCTTTTCCACTTAAAAGCCAAGTGAAATCACCTTCTCCTCAAGCTGAAAACACCATTAGCTCTCTGACTCTAGGGTACAACTGGAGTGTGTGTGACTTAAGTGGAGATGGAGAGCCATATGGAGGGGTTTTCCTTTGGTCAGTGCTTAGCCTGCCCAGAGGGCATCGGAGGTCAGTCTCCTGAACAAACCCACTGTTACCACAGCTAAGGGGCCGTGGGTGTGTGGTAGTGGGGTTACAATCAGGGGGCTACCCTGTAGGAGCTGAGTGTCACAGTTCTCTGATGTCTTTGTCGGACAAGGTCAGTTTGGGATGCTGATGTGGTGTTCCTCAAAGAACTCAAGCAACATGTGGAATAGCTGCACACACACATCTGTCAAGTTAGAATAAACGCACACTTTGATTACCTGACACACAGTTTTCAACTACGCATGCTTCCATTTGATTCTCTACGTACCTGACCAGCTCCTCGTTGTACAGGGATTTGGGAGACTCTCGTCCCAGGATGTAGACCTGACCCTTGAAGACAGATAGCTGTACTTTGCCCTCCACATTTTCCTGGGACTTGGCTATGCAGTCCCTCACAAAATCACACTCTGGACTGTACCAGAAACCTGCAACAGAAGACAACATTCTTGGCTCCATTGTCTTTCCTAAATTCAAACAGAAATGTATAAATGTGCATTTTACTCAGCTGAATGAAGTAATGTAATAAGTCTGATGAATTTATTCTTTTTGTACACTAAACTAAACACAAAGTAACACCTCACTAATGCTCAAAGAAGCTCAAACACATAAAAGAAATCAAACGGGAGATGGGAAAGCTGCACAAATTATTTCCAAGGTGTTTGGCAGATTGCTTTAATCATCGTATGAATATTACGTATAACTGAACACAGTTTTTTAAAGAATTTTGGTGGTCTCGGGTAATTCTCTTTTTCTCTCAAATTTTATTTGATTGTATTACCTTGGTATATTTTCATGTTGATCCTAAACTGATTCTGCAACAGAACCCCAATCCCAAACATGCAGTGTCTAAAACCATCCCAGCTTTCAATTTATTATTATAAATGATTTTAATCATACAATAGTAAAAACAACACAGTATTGTACAAAAATAATGTCTGCAAATCCTCTGTCAGTATCGTATGTATCTGTATCTGTCTGCATCGTCTCAGTCTGTGCTTTAGTGTCATTTCTGTCCCAGGTGTTGTTCATGCACTCCTTTCTTATCCCACATTTTTTCTGACCTGAACCATCAGTCTGTGAGACAGATGGGCAAGGGATGTGTCTAAATGTTCAGAGGTCAGGCACACCCCACTCAGCAGGGGTCCTCCACTCATCAGCGGCTGACCTCCACCTCAACGTCTGTCCATGTTCAAAGACACAATGCTCCCCTTCTCTTATTCCCCCTGAATTGGCACAAAGTGTTGGACCAAGCAATTGCTCACAGGCCACCGTCTTCTTTAGGGAATCCTCTCAATTGTACGTCCTTTTCCTGTTTGTTCTGTTTATGTTCATGTCACTGAATTTGTTTACATCTGTCAGTTTTATGGGAAGAGGACAGGCTTAATTTTTATATAAAGGGAGAAAAAAAAAGAGGTGTATGTCTTCAAAAAAAAAAAGGGCAAACATGTAATGACCTTCTTTACTAACTAGCTCTAAGCAATTAGTGTAATGTTTCTTGATTTACTTAACTGGTTTCTAGACCAGTTCACACAATCGAATCAGTGCACATCCTGCGTGGCAGAAACATATCTGCTTAACAGGTCTGGATATACTGTTTATGGGTAAATGGTGCTGTAACTAGATGCAAGAGAGGTGGATTGTTAACATAAGCTCCTACCATTCATCTGCAGTCTGCAGGTATTAATGATTTAAACCCACAGTGGGTTTAGTCTCTGACCTGCTTCTGAAGGTAGCGCCTTTATTTGTCTGTGTGTGTGTGTGTGTGTGTGTGTGTGTGTGTGTGTGTGTGTGTGTGTGTGCTTATCTTCCTGTATCTGAAGTGCATAAACGAAGTTGCCTAGCAGTCAGTCTGTAACGGTTCTGATCCTATTATGTGAATGAAGATGTAGACGACATTGGACAGTAGAGAGGATTAAGACACCTGAGTCTGAAAAAGCTCATACACATATGCAAATATACTGAACCTGCAGGGCTGCATGCATGCGTTATGTTTGCCTTGTACAAATTGGTAAAAAGAGTCAAATAATAAAGTAAATGTGTGATTAAGATAATGCCTTTAAGGCACTTACCATTGTAGACAAGCTCGGAGAATTTGATACCAAGCCCCTGTTTGATTCTGCGCACCTCTTTGTCCATGGTAAAAGCCTCAATGTCCAAATGGGCATTCAGCAGAATTGTACCTCCAGGAGTTTCATAGATCCCTAAACCGAAAAACAAATCAGCAAAACACGTTTATATTTGCACAAACTACGACAGTAATTTAAGCAGAGGTTAACACATCTGTAAGCAGATGCATGTATGCTTTACAAACCACTTCAGATTTTGTCATTTTCCTGATTTCTTTTGGTTACCACCTTTTTGAGATTGAAATGATAAAAATGTTCATCTTTGTTATGCACGTAAAGCACACAAAAACAACAAAAAAAAAAAACCCACACAGCCTAATTTATCACAGCCTTTGGCTGCCAGCTTTGGCATTATTTTCCATGTTCAAATGCTATTTATTTTATAAAATACAAATCTTGTTCATCTGAGATAACAACATCAAACAGCTCTAGCAGTCATTAGCAATCTGACAGACAGGCCCTCACAGTGCTCACAAAACATGGACAAGCCTGTCCTGGGTAAATGACAGGGTAGGAGGCCCCTGCCAGTCTGGAGTCTGGACCAGGACTCTGTCTACCCTGCAATTTGCCCCCAACCACTCACTGCCCCCACCCCCCTCCCATCCGTAGTGACGGGAGTAAAGATGCAGTACATGACGGGAGAAATGAAGCTGTCACTTAAATGTCAGGTAAAACAAAAAGAGGGCAAAGAGAAATGCTACAGGACAGGTCTGAAAATAGGGAGAAAAAACAGTTAAATCAATGACCTCCATTTGTGTAAAAGCGGAAATTTTGAAAAAGTATGTGCCATTTCCCCATCAAGTTCATGGCTCATCATAACTTCGCCTACTTTCTATGATGATCGCACGTTTTTGATTTAAGCCGAGAAGCTGAACAACAGAATACGTCACTGCAGCAAACACCGCCAGAGATTTGTGTGCCAGGATCCTGAATCAAAACCTCTTTCACAAAATTTGACTGTAGTTTAATCTCCTTCATTCGTGTGAGCAGTGGAGCTCAATCCTGTATGACCCTAAATACTCCAGCATTGGTCCTGATCTGAAAAAAAAAAAAGAGGTGCTTACTTTGTGCTGACGGGCAAGAAAACGGAGCTTAGTGATGCCACTAATTGTCTAAAGCTTCAAAAGACTGCCACCTGAGCTAGAACTGCTTGTGGCCTTTTGGTGTTTCTGGGTTACAGAGGGCACGCTGGGACATTTCCGTTGGCTCTATCAGATATACGAGTTAAAACTCCCCTCCGACGCAACTTGGCTTAACTGCGCTAAGAGAACTTAACAGAGAGGAAAACACAATGGAACGCTATCTGGTTAAGCTCCGACAGTGGCAGTTTAGTTAGGCTTGAAGAGACAAGGCCCTTGGTGCTTTGAGTTTTAATCTTTGATACAGTCACTTCCGGTATGTTGACCAAGCCTGCAGGGCTTCAAGACAGGAATGAATTCTTCTCGAGCTTATCCCCTCTGACCCTTTGGGCAAATTGTTAGATCAGAAAAAAAAAACAAAAAAAAAAAACAAACAAGCGACACCTGTAAACAAAAAATAAATAAATAAAATTGCAAAAGGCAGAGAATGTCATGGAGCAAGAATCCTGACATGAAGTAGTTTCCCATTTAGTCTTGGAACATATCTGTAAATAATTTCAATGGATAAAAATTAAGGTAAATGCATGAGAAAGGCTTTTGACAACTACTTTTGAGGCAGTGATTTGGACTTTTACAGCAGCTTGACATAGGGCCGCCTGTTCATCAAAAGATGGAAGCTATTTGTGATTGCTTTTCATAGGTGCACCTCTATTGAGGCCATCACCAGTGCAGAAGTCAGAGGTCTGACAGCACTGTGACAGGTGGGAAACATTAGTCTGGCACACAGCTTGTTGAATGTCTTGTAGCAGAGTGAAAACATTCTTGACAAACCATTTCATTCCCCTCCACCTTCTCGACCTTGCAGAAATAAATATGACACAACACAAATAAGTATGACATGTTCCCATTATGCCACCCCCACCACCCCAATCATCCATTGTGCTAACACAACTGCCTTTCCAGAGAGGACCAGCATGTACACTCGATAGTAGTTTTCAACCACTTGGACACCTTGTGCTTCACCTCTTCCTATTGCCTTCAGAAGAGGAAACAGCTTTGATCTTTTGTTCGGCTGAAGGAGAGAAAAATGGGCTTCCCATTTTCCAATTTCTACCTGCCAAGTTGCGCCACAGCTCCGGTCTGCTGGCCACTCAATTTGCCAATCACAGCACATAGTGTCTTGGGAGAAGAGGAGTCCACAGCGCACGTGTCTATGTGAGTGTGTCATGTCAGGCCAGGACTGCACACTGGCCTTGCACTTTTGCTGTGGTAACACACGTAGAGGATCTAACAAAGGAACTTCTCGACTTGTCTGTTAATGCCAAAAATAAACACACAAAAACATGCATGTGTGACTATGTGTGCAAATCTGTGATTGACAGTGCATTTGTATGATTTCAGTTAAGCATGTGCGCCAGCATCTTCTTCATGGCTTAAGGTTTCTATGTATGCGTCTGTATGTGAAAAAATGAATGGAAGTAACTTCCAGGTAAGTCACAGAAAACACAGCTCAGGTATAGAGTGCTTTTGTCATTCAGCCTTTTTTTTATGCCACCAGAATAGCGAGCAGGACACTTAAAAGCACTCATGTAAAATAACAACAACATGCATGAAAGCCCTGGATGCTGAAAGGTAGGCTTTGAAATGATGTAAACTCAAAATACTGAAAGGTTTATGACAGAAACTACAATTATATCAAGTGTATCACTGCTTGAAGACTAGAAGAGGCTTGTTGGGCTGTTTTGGCACAAAGCAAGGTAATACAATAATTCAAACAAATATTAAAAAAAGAAAGAAAGAAAGGGAAGTTTGTCACCTCGTGACTTCATGCCAATGAAGCGGTTCTCTACAATATCAATCCGGCCAACTCCGTGCTTTCCTCTAGAAGACAAAGACAGGTTCACTGGACACAATTACACATTATTTTCAGCTTCAGTTGTCTCAGCCTGCACAAAGAGCCTTAAAGATAAACCGCCCCCCTAACAACTCTTGCTCCAACAGCTTTGGGATTTCTGGAAATGCATATCTCTGTGTGGCATTTGGAAATGGAAGAATCGTATAATTTTCAGATAGAGACAGTCTGCCACCACTCAGTTTCACAAATACTGGGTTAATACTTACAAATGCATATAAACAATTTGTGTGTGTTAAAATGATCAAAAGAAGCTTATATTTCTTGCATTGAAAGCAAAACTGATGGTTAATCAGATAATAGATATGCACTGTGTTGTCACTGCACAGGTGTTCTGCACATTTCTGTACGTATCACTGATAGAGAGGCTGAACTTCAATAGATATGAGTCACTCATGGACAGTTTTTCTTTTTAATTTAATAACAAATGCTTGATACAACTTATTTTGAATTATATAAAAATACATACCCTATATCATTGAGATATGAAAATATCTCCAGTGGCTTGTCTTTGGATTTGCCTTCCTTCTCATTGGTCACCTTGACAGGCACTCCTAAAGAAATAAAATGTTACACTGGCAGACAAATAACACAAGAACACTGTAAAAACTTACACCGAGCTAAAAGGAACTGTAAATAGAACGGACCAAAATCTAATAAAAGTCCTTCTTGTGGCAGCAAAGAAAGCCATAACTAAGAAATGGATGAAGGCTGAAGCACCAACGCACAAACAGTGGATGTGTATTGTGGAAGAAATCCAAATAATGGAGAGACTGACTTGCAAACTAAAAATGAAAGAACAACAATTTCTGAAGGACTGGGAAAAATGGTTTATGTATAAAAGAAGAAATGGTTATGACAAGTAGTGAACTTCATGTTCAATTTCCTTGAGGGAGAAAGATCACAACCCAACGGACTCTATGTACCTCCTTGTTCTGATCTGTCCTTTTTTTTCTATATGTATCATTTTATGTGTTTGTTCACATCTTCAAAACAAAATAAAAAGATATTTGCAAAAAAAAAAAACTTACACCGAGAAGAAACTGAAAAAAAACTCTGTTTTAAGAAAACTAGAAGATTATTTTAAACTTTTTTTTTAGTTTTAAGATTTATAGTGAAGGAAATTTTTCCTACCCCATTACTTTGCTTAAAACAAGACCATTTTGACTAGATTTGTTCACTCTTATTTCGAGAGGGGTTGTTATTGCATTGAAGTCAATGATTTATATGACTTAAACTTATAACTGACTGATGCCTCTGTTCTTATTAAAAATGGATCATAGTGATTTATAGCATTTTAAGACTCAGATTAAAAAGGCTAAAAAAGCAACTGGTGTAACCTTGATTACCAACAACTGACATTTTAATTCTGACACAACAACTGTAAAAAAGAAGAAATCTGAAACCAGAAATCCTCTTTTAGATGAGTAAAACACTGCAGCGTATCATCCGTATTACCCTTATCCGGTCCTAATACCTCAACAGAGGGCAATGAAACTTTCTGAGAACAAGGATATGAAGTTTGGAAGAACATACATTATATTTTGAAAATATTTATTACAAAGACTACCTAACGCTGGGTAAACAAAAGCTCATTCTGTGTAGGGACTGGTATCATTAGGATTATATTGAAACAGATGCTGCCTGTCAATATTAATACGCCCCTCTATAATTTGTAAAACATTTTTAAAGACATGAAAAAAAATGCTTCAACTTAAAAAAAAGTAATTTGATCACTTTATGTTGATCAGAAGCAAGAGACTAAAAGAGACTAAGAGACTAAAAAGAGAGCAAGACTGAGATAAAAAAAAAGCTTTCCCTGGTAATGACCACAAGTAAACGGGATGTGATCTATGTGATCAGAATGTCAATAAAAATTCTGACATCTCTCTTTAGTATTCTTTGGCCCACCACAAAATATTCTAGTTATAATATAGGAAAATCAATGTATTTACTGTTGTAGTGCTCATTTAATTATCAAAGGTTACTGATAAGTGTATGACCACAGTTATTAATTAGACACAATTTACTAGTAACCGCTTGTTGATGATTGTCACAAATATTCCTCAAACCACCTCCAGTCTAATCTCAATTTAATTTAGTATCTACAGACAGCAAGGACACAAATAATTTACTGTTATATACTTGTAAATATATTCAGGCATTAAAGGGATAAAATGAACAAATTAAACAGGGCAACACCTAAAAATCAGGGGCTTATAAAAAAGAGCAAGTTCAGTCTCAAAATATCTGTTGCTCTTTCCGTTGGAGCCTGTGACCAGGTGTGGCGCTGTAGAGCGACTGAGAGGGAAGGAGTCCAGACACTGACCTGTGTTAAAAACATAGGCAAAATACAAACGAATAACTTCTTGGTATAACACAGAGGATAGCAAAATCTGCTAATTCAGAGTGTCGCCTGCTGTACCTAAACCTACTAGATTCCATGGAAGTGAAGGACAGTAAGTATGTGACAATGAATGTGGCGACAGCTCCGTGACATTCAGAACATTACGTGTTCTGGAGCATCTGGACCTGATTATGCGAAGGAGGATACTTTGTAAAATGAAGATCATGGACAACCCCAAGCATCCTCTTCATAACAGAGTGACTCAGCAACAGAGCTTCTTCGGTCGGAGCCATCTTCAGATCCACTGCAACACAGACCGCTGCAGGAGATCCTTCTTGCTGCCAGCAATAATTAATTTCCCTTCGGGGATTAATATTGAATTGAATTGATTTTTGCCTTTTTTTTTTTTTTTTTTGTCCTGCAACATTCTTCTCTCGGTTGGAGAATTTGCTGCCCTCGAGTGTTCACCACTGCAGAAGGAGCTGCAGTTGCAGCCTGTCTGGTGTTACCAGTGGGGTTATTAATCATTTTTAGTCTTGGAAATGAAAAGTGGCGCAGTGTTGCCAGTTTATAACTAAAGACTAATTTTCATAACCAGTGCTATAACTTCACTTGGCATGACTGATCCAACCATCGCTCTCATAAAGTTTGGCAACGTGAGCCCACACTGTTGAACATCATACCCATAACTGACTGTTCACAGGCGCATGGATGCCACGTTATCATTTACCATTTCAGTAAAACAATGTAAAAACATTGTAAATACCAATAACAGCACCGTTTTTCCCCTGCAGCTTATCGGTACTTTGGTACAGACCAAATTAGGCGTGTTACCAAAAATGACCAGTACTCAGTATCCACAGCTGTCTGCCCACTTACTAATCATGGCACATTACTATAGTGCCATATCAAATAAATAAATAAATAAATAAATAAAAAAAACGCTTGGTAATAGAGTAACACCTTGTTCCCACCTTCCCCTTGTTTGTATGCACCAAGGATACGGCCATATGTCTGTTTATTTTGTAACCTCTGTAATCCTTGAAATAGTTGCCAAACTCCGCCTAGGGTGTTTTTAGGAGCATTATTTGTCTTGAATGAGTTGAAGGGCTGATTCTGGAGAGAATTTACACACTGTACTAGCACTTCATGTAAGCGATCACAGTGAAAATACCTTTAAAAGCTTGCTTTTAAAAGAGTAACTTCTTTTTTGTTGTTGTGCTATGTGGTAAAACTGTATAGACTACGAGGGTTCGCAGTAATATTCCCACAACAACAGGTCTGTTATGGCATTGTTAGGATTAACATCAAGCCAAACCCTTCATAAAGACTACTAGAGGGTGTTTGGATTATAAAATCCCTGGCTCAACATGACTAACTTACTGCAGTAGATTTTTGCAAGGATGATAAGCAGATTTCTATTAATAGAAGTATTCTACTAAAAAAATAAAAAATAAAAAAAAAATAAAAAGATGTGTTTTTTTCCTGCACGTGGAAAGTTTCATTGCATGTTTAAGATTTGGCCACAGATATTGTGCTAAGGATGGGGGATTATATAGAAGAAAAGATTTGATGCAATCTGTTGGTTTCCTTAGCGAGCCATAAGTTAACTTAATTCTTGAAGTGCCTTGAGATGACATTTGTGGTGATTTGGTGCTACATAAATAAAGCTAAATTGAGTTGAGCAAAACACAGAGGATTTCTATCTAGAGAAGGAAAACAATCAAAACATAGAGTAAAAAAAAACAACTAAAAAAAACAACAAAAAACACATTACCTATTTTAGTTAAACTGTTTGGTTGTTTTTGGGAAACGGTCCTTCAACAATTCAGAAAAGTGTTGAGTGAAACTGAATAAAATTACAAAAAAAACAAAAAGTTAATCAAATCGGAAGACAAGTGGTCCTTGTCTCAGTCAGAAACAGTAACACTCATCAGCTCAAAGTGTAAACCTTTACAAAAGGCAATGCAGAGAAAGGCTAATAAATTCAAACACTCTCCTCATCTGAAAGCTGTGAAATTGTGGGCTGGCCTTTACCTAATTCAATTACACAGGCCACGGCTTTGTATTCTATCCTCTCTTTAGCGCTTTTTTTTTTTTATATTGCCACTGAGTGCTTGCGTGCTCGTGCGCATGTGCAGAAGACAAAACCACTGGCAGATCCATCAACCATCTTTCTATTACCTTGCCTCTTAACACTCTGAACATTTCTCTTTTAAAATTCACCCATATTCATTCTGCAAAGTTCCTCTTAAATGCCACTTGAAATAAGTGCACATCAATCTCTGCCACAGGCCTGCTTTTTTATGACCTTCGAAAGGAGGAGGTGAGGAAACAAACAGAGGCATGTGCAAAGGAGTTTTAAAGTCTACACGAGAAGGAAATGAGTGGAAACATTTTCCACTATGCATCCATCTGTCCATTGCTTGGTTCTACACATACTGAAGAACGCTTGCGTTTGTCAAACAGATTTGAAATGAAGGAGAGCACTTCTGGTTGCCTTTTGAACGAGCATTTACAAAGCATTTACCTCTAACGGGAATGACATGTGCGGGACTTGACTAATATTTCTAGACAAGTGTTGACTTGTTCCCATATCGCACAATTTATGAAGGCTCCCATGGAAGAACATGTAGCAGGAGAGTGCATAGTGCTTCCTAAAAACACCACCCTCTTCCAGATATGTAATAATTAGATTAAAAGTTCCAATAAATTAACCGAGTGTCTGAACGTGGGAGTGTAGGGGCTGCCCTTTCGTCCCTGTGCACTTTTTTCCTCCCTCTGCCCTTGTTGCGGATTCTATCATTCATTGAGGGGTCTTTCTCCACTCAAGATCCTTTTCTTCAGTTTTTTTGCACCCTAACAGTGCAAACAATGGGACCGTAGACACAGTTGTAGGAAAAATTACTGCTTTACATTTTTCCTCTCCGTCTCTTTTTCCTCCTCACTTCTTTGGGATGACAGGAGGGAGGGATGAATTTTTTTTTTCTTAAAAAAGGGAGAGTAATAGGGAATAGAGCGTTTGACGGGGGTAAAGGTTCCTGTTGTTAAATATTCTTTTTTAATCAATGAGAAAACTTTGGTGAGAAAGGCAGGGATGAAAAGGTGGGAGGGGGAATGAAATGAAACATTCTTGTGCTGATCTTGTGCTCAGAGGGAGGAGTAGGCTTGGGCCTTTGTGTGGACAACTAAAACAGCTTTTGTCATAGGGTGCTCAATAAAAGAGCAGAGAATATGTGTGAAAATGGAGTGCAGGGATGCAAAGAACCCGCGAAACCAGTCAAGGCTTTACTAGTGCATCACTGTTTTACAAAAGCACATCTCCGCTCTAACTGAACTGACACCAACCAATTTGTTTCATAGTTAACATTTTCTTTGGGAAACTGGTAAATTGATCTGAACCCCCTTTTGGTTGGAGATCAACACTGACGAGTACAGAGTATTTGAATATTTCAAAGATAATACTAATTTGAACTTTTGTGATTGCAGTTATCCCCAACACATCTGTCAAACTTTTGGGCCTTCTTGAAATTACAATGAGCTCATAAAACAGCCCCTCTCACCCATGTGATCACAGGCGCCGATTGATGTTCTTGCACTTCAGCCTCCCCTGGTGACCGTGGATGAAGGGACATCTGTGTCATTTGCCTCAGGCCTGGATGTGTCTTGCCATTTTCTCTTTGCACAAACATGTGACACTTTCCACTATTCAGCCCAAAGCCTTGCGGCAACATATCTAATGAGCATTTCTCTGGCCCCTCAGGGCCTGGTGTTTTAGCTGTAGTTAATGCTTCCGCCCTGTGTGCGCGCCCCCAGGCCAAACATGGACCGTTGGACCAAGTGACACTATGAGAGTTTAAGGATGAGTCTGGGTGGTCAAAAGTGGTGGTAAAAAAGTGCAGGGGGTCAGTCTTAAAGCTTTAAGACTATGTCTATGACCATCATTGTTAACCAATGAGAGACAGACAGCTCTGGACGATGAGTGAGAATAGATTCATACTGCTATAACCCTTACATACATAAATAACAAAGTGGCAAGTTTTTCAAATATTAAAACACTACAATTAACCTTAAATAGTACAAACATAATGTATAAAATGTTGATGGCGACACATTCAGCCCTCTTTTGATCTTTTGACCTTTTGACCGTGCCATTATTCATTTAACAAAAAATGAAGCAAAAAGGAAAAGAAATCATGTGTTCAGAAGCCTCATGATTCAAGAGTTTGTACATCTAACTTTAATAGTAATAACTTAAAGCGGCGGCCCCAGAAAATTTTCATAGGGGTGGCCAGATGGCGCCAGTGAAAACTTTAGGGTGGCACACCAAACTGGTCCTCCATGTGGTGACAACAATATGCATCTAACACATGTGCCTCAAGTTTGAGAAACAAACATTTCAGAAAAGATATTTTAAACTGTTATTTCAATTTTTATGGTTTCGCCATTTCAGGTTTGATTTACCTGTTGCTTTGTCTCTTCATTCATTGGGTTTTGCATTTATGCCTTGATTTAAGAAAATGGCTGTATGGTTTGTATGAACTGAATACGATTCAGTAAAGGGGGCGGGGTCTTCTCTGGGGGGACTAGACGGGTGGCCGGCAATTTTTCAGGGTTGGCTACGGTCCCCTGCTGGCCACACCTTGGGGGTGCCACTGCATACAGAGAAGTTCACAGTCAACTTGGTGACTACAACATGCCCATATCCTGTGGTTGCAGAAGGACCCTAAATCATAACCCCTCCACTGACATGTACTTTTTTGGTACTTTTCCATAACCCTCTCTGTAACCTTAATCTTAATGTTTAAATTACTCATGTGTTATTGTCTCTTCGTCATTTTCCCTGTCATTTGGCTCGCTGTATAAATGCGACCCCTTGCATGCAATGGAAGTAAATCTGATTTAATCCTAGTCAGTTAAGTCTTCCTTTTTCAGACTAACTTAGACCTATAAAGTCAAAGAGTAATTTGTTTCCATGACAGCCTGCACACCTAGACTTTATTAAGGATTATTTATTAGCAGCAGCTGGATACAATTTACTCATACTCACAACTCCTATGAAAGCAGTATGGTGGTGCTTAGTATTGCCTACTTTCCTTCTTTTGCTCTCTTTTTTTTTTTTTTTTTGCAGTCTCATAAATGGTGGACGTTCAAAAGGTTTCCAAATCCAAGTAGATTCTTCTTATTTTCAGTCAAAAGAGAATGCTGTGGAGGTTTGAAATAGATATTTCATACTAAGGACATTTTGTCACTTTTGTCTCAGTTCATTTTAAAGAAACTAAGCCCCAGAAGAGACAGTAGAATTCCTGGATTCTTTAAAATCTTTAAATTTTTAAGCCCATGCAGTAATGTCCACTACAGAATTGTGTTGTATGTAATGCAGCCCTGCTGGAGGGTCCAGAGACCACAGCCAGCTCTTGCTGGGTTGCAGCTTTTGTATCTTGTGGCCAGACATTTCTTATAATGTTGAATTCTCAGAACGAATCTTTGCAATGTTGTATTTAAAAAAAATCTGATTCAGCCTCTGAGATTCTCATTCAATGCTTCATGTCATGTTATGTTATACTGTGTTACAGGTCATTTTACTGACTTGTTGACAATTTAGCTAGTGTTCATGAAGTAGGACACAACTTTTCAGCTTTTTTTTTTTTTTTTTAAACAATTCATCAGTTATTGATTTTAATGTAAAACATTTGTTTCATAACAATCTGCTCTAAAATCTTGACTTAATTCAACCTTAAATGCCAAATACTTGGAAATGGTTGGGCTTCTCTTTATAATATTAGGGGTCTTATTTTGTAATTTTTAATATTGATGAAGTGTTATATGTGAGCATGTATTTGCCAAAGGATTTGCCATATATTAAGACCTAATAAAGACAAAATTCCTATTATGTTGTGATATGTAAAACGTTATAAGCAAATCTGTGAATGCTCTTTTTCATTTGACTTTATAGGATGAATCAACTTTTAGGTATTAGCAGGTTAATGACAAACGCAGATTGACTGAGGTAACAACTAGTGGCAAATGCAGCAAACATACTGACCACTTCTGAACTCGATCTCGAGCACATCTGGGACATCTGGAGAATCTTCTGGGTTTTTGGTCATCAGGTAAAGGTCAGCTGGAGCATGATTCTGAAAAACAAACAAACACACACGCTTACTCTCTCCATTTCATTCTTTGTACCGATTGATAATTAACAAGGAACTCTGAGTGGTTCCACCAAAACATCCGTAATGGACAGTTGTGTGAAAAACTCAAGACATTGCAGGTATCAGAGCAGAGAAAATGATAAGAGAAAATAATAATAAAAAACTGAAAACTAAAAGGACTTTCACTGCTGGAAAAGATGGGTTAAAGCCAGATACAGCGAGCATCACATCCCCAAGAGCAAAGTCAAATAGCAGCTGGTACTATGACAGAACTTCTATCAAGTGTAAAGTTGATTAGCTGTCCTCACCTCATCTAATCTTACAATTTTCAGGTTTTTACTTTCTGAGAGACATTTCGATTCTGATTAATTTTCAAAGAAAATAGAACTTTCCTACATGGACAAGAAATAAAAGAAAGCTTAAAAGAAAGAAAACAGCTATCAAAGTTGTATTGTTTCACATACATTTGTCTTTTTTGTTTGGAGCTGAGTGTGATTTTAGTAAGTCACGGTTGGTACCTAAAAGAGCGTGGCGTTTTGACGAGTCCATCCACCACCGTGCTGGGTCAACAATTACACAGCATTAGGACAGGACGATGGCCAATGTCTCCTGAGCTGAGACAAATTGCAGGGGAGACTTTGCAAAATAACTACTGGGTGCATTTAAATGGAAAGCTTTACCAGACGCCAAATCATCTTACAATAACTAATCGGCATCTGGTCGCTGCCTTTCACTGGGGAGAAAACGAGCACCGCAATCGCTTTCCTTCCTTTTAACTAAACACCAAAATTGACTGGGAAAGCGCCCGTCTCCCTCTCCTTTATTTTCTGCCTCAGTGCCCTGAAAGATGCCAAATGAGAGCGAACAGAAGAGGGACAAAATGACAACTCTAAAAAGCCTTTTGATGCATACTCTTTGCAGCCAGAAAAAACAGATTTCTTTTTTTTCTGTAGTTAGATTTTTGAACGTTCAAATAAAAAATGGTATCGCACACTGGAGCTCTTAAATTAAACAATATTTAAAGTAAAGTTCTCATATTTTACCTCTATTTTGTTAATCAGGTCTAAATGCATAAACTAAAGACTTCTAGATTTCATTTTAACCTTTTGCAAAAAGAAATATCTTAAATTTCCAGTTTAAATTATCACTGAATCCTATGAGTGAGCAGCCATAAATTGATACACTGTAAATCCATTGTAGCTCTAAAAACCCCCTCAAGGGAGAAAAAAAAAAAAAAAAAAAAAGAATAGGCTTAAAACACCTTTTTAAAATGTACACATTGTGTGCAATTCTCAAAAACCTGTGGATGCTCCAACAGCAAATTCTTAAACTTATGGACTATGCAAAGAAAAGAAAGAAACATAAGGGAATAGGGTTGTTTCCAGTTAGCAGGAGATCAATGCATTTCAATTCAAACCCCCTGCAGGTGGACCTGTCCCAAAGCCGTGGCCCTGAAAAAGAGGAAAAGGTAAAGATAGAGGAGGCGGGGGGCCGAGGGTATTGGTGGGAAATGGGGCGTGAAGCGCACCATCATGTAGCGTGGAGCAGCTCCTTTGGCAGTCTTTGCTTCTGCGATATTGTTGTGCTAAACGAGCCCCATACAGCAAAAAAGAAGGCTGACGCATGAACTTAAAGCAAGTAGATTTCTATCTTTCCACTTATTAGTTGCCTCATTGGTTTTCAATCAAACCCGAAAGGTCCAAAAAGAGGCAGAGGTAGCAGGAGGGGAGAGGGGGAGGAGGAGGAGGAGTAAAAAGACGGAGATGGTGAAAACATCTTTGGCCCACCGGATTGGAAATAATACTTAAATCACTATGTTTCAAGTCTGTCCATCTTATTAAAATGCAAAAATGGCAAACTGAGCCGAGAATAAAACAATATACATGTGATATGCTGGACAGATACTCATATTCTTAAAAACAATACGTCTTGGTTAATGGTGGAGCTTCAGCTGACTTTAATGAAGATAGCAGGCAAAGCTGCGGCGATTCTGAGATGGACACAGAGAGCGCTTGCCAAGTATCAAAGGTCAAGCCTATCAGGCCTGAGGGCACCGAGGGCACATGACAAGCTCTGACCTCTCTGCTTCAAAGCACACATTCACAAGTCTACATACACCTACAAGCTCACTTCCTACCCCTACAGGCTGTTCTCTGACCATCCATCTTTCCACCAAGTCATGCAACCGGCAGCAAACACGTTTTCATTTCCTCTAGGTGAGTCGAGGCTTGGTGTTTTGTTTTTTTTGCTCCCTTACCTCTGGTCAACACGACCAGTGGCCCGTCGCCTCCCTGATCAAAGAACTAAGTGGGCCTGAGGAAACTCAGTGACAGAGGCTATAAGTAAGACAGAGGTGAGACGTTAATGAGTCAAAACAAGTATCAGGCTGCCTAAGGATTGAAACTGACTGCTACTATGTGGAGGGATGAAGAGAGAAGAAAGAGTGAGGAAAGTGTAGGACATGGAGATGTCCAAGAATTGGCATAGTGTTTATCACAACTGATGAATGCCAGAACATAACAAATACTATAAAGTGATAAAAACAAAGTAGCAATACTTAATCGATTAAAAGACTTCTCTGTTGCCTGCACCTATGAATTAATCCCTGACAAATCTAGTAGCTTTACGTAGAGATAAGTAAATAAAAGTCTTGAGGCAGTTGTGGCAAAGAGAACAAGGTTTGGGGTCATCAGGAAGGATACAGTGTTAATCACAGAGTAACCTGAACTCCACTGACTCTTATCTACAGGAAAACATATGAGCGACCATTTAGACATTTCCTAATCTGACAGCGTTGAGCAAAGAGGGACCATTGTATCACAGGTGGGGGGGAGTTGGGCGTTTGAATAGTCGAGGTCTGATTTAGCCTTTAGGGCTGTAACTGGAGAGGAGACAGAGGCTGATACACCGAGGAGATACTAAGAACAAGGTGGCCTCTTTCAGATGCCCTTCAAGATAGATCAGAATCTGACATGTTGAGTCTGAACATTTTAGCAAGAAATCAACTTTGTTTAAGCATATCAAATGGTAAAAAATAGTTGTCTTAGGTTTAGTGTTCTGCAAGCATTTTTTTTAAATTTTGTTTTGTTTTTTTTTTATTGCTGTTTTTGACGCTTATGAAAAAAAGGAACTCTGTATACAGCTTAAAAGGAATTAATGGACTGGTAACCTGTCCAGGGTGTACCCCGGCCTCTCACCCAAAGGTGACTGGGATAGGCTCCAGCAGACCCCCGTGACCCTCGTGATGAAAAAGTAATCAGGAGTGTAATCATTTACAGGAAAAAAAAAAAAAAAAAAAAAAAAAGAGATTTAAAAAATGAGACAAGCCAAAATATCAGTATTAAAATCCCTGTGATCTGTGGATTAATCTCATTCTTCGCGGTATTGAAACACAGACATGATTCAGCAGAGTTAATTACTGATGTTGTTCAGATGCTTTTTCAGAAAAGAAACCAACGCATCGTAACTGGTTACTGCACTTACAAATGAGTCAAACTAATAAATAATAACAACAAAAAGATAAAGACACTTTCAGAGACTTCATAGAAGAGGCATGAAGTTTTAAAATTCAATATCTTGGCTGTGTACTAATTTTAATTAAACATAAAAAATCTCATTAACAGTGCTACAAGTGGTTGTGGCCAATGAAAATAACTAACTTATTCAAACTTTTTCAAAGCTTAAAAAATACAATTTTGTGACTGGGGTAATGTATTTAAATCCTTTTACCACTTCAGATCTCTGCACCATAAATATTTAATTGTATTTAATGCTATTAATGGATTCAATATCGGAGTAAATGGACTAATACAAAACCCTTGAATGAAATCAGTTACGCAATACAATCATACATCGCTATGCTTCTCAGCTCAGGAGTCTCATTCTTTTCAAAACATTTCTTCACAGGACGACCACTAAAGAGGTAGTGAAGGGGTGGGAAAGGGACAGAGAGAGAGAGTGAGTGAGTGACAGAGGTCTGTGAGTTACAGTGGCCTCGCCCTTGCATCTCCTATCAAGCAGTGTGGGACCCCTCTTCTCTGCACGACACCCTGTGCATTGGGGACTCATCTGTCTGGCACACTGTCTTTGTACTTTACTGTTACTGATGACATTTTGGTGTCACGGTGTCATGATGAAGTGGCTCCCCTCCCACGTCGCAGCCTGCGGCAGCGCAGCAAGTGGAACAATGAAGTCCCGAGGAGTTGGGGCTGGAACTTAGAAGGCCCCAGCTGGGTGCAACGCCCTAACCCTTCCCCCTCCCCGGCTCCCATGAAATTGGGAATTAGTCAAAGCGTTGCTGACGACAAGTCAGTGTCTGTGTGTCCCAAGCTCTTCCCAGGGCCCGGCGAGGACCCGGGGTGACGAGAGAAAGAGACACAGACACATTGACCCAAGGATGGGAGTTACGGAGGTCACTTGGGGCAACCTGTATGTACAGCACTGACCTCTGACCCCAGCCGAGATCAAAATCATGTCTAACCCATGGTACTGTTAGAGAAAGAGTTGTGTTTGTCCCAGCTGGATCTGGCATGGGTCAGCAGAAAGGAGAGAAGTTTTGCTGCTGTGCCATTCCACATGTACGATACATTTCAATTCCTAAAGTAAAATATAATAAAATGTATATTTGGTCTTCTACTTCTTGCCTGAGAAGGGGGTCGTAAATTTTACTGTAATCAGCAGAAAAATGTATCTTTCAAATCATGTTTCTATCAATGGTGTTTATATTTAGTCTGATTAATCAGATTATGTCTCTGGGACTGACTTTACAAGCATAAACTGTATAACTGATCAAGTATGAAAAGATGACGAAGGGTCAGTCAGGGTCAGTAATGCATTATTTGTTGATGCGGTTGTGACCTTACCTTGGGATTCTCCAAAATGCCAGACTCATAGCTGTAAAAGAAACAAAATATTCATAAAATTACAATTTCTGTCATCTAACAGACAAAAGTCGAGGGCGCATCACATCAGCTCGACCCACCTTATGTGCATGAGATTGGCATCCATGCTCCAGGGTGCTCGTGGAGTTACGGGCACTGGAATACCATGTTTCTACAAAGCAGTTGAGATGTTACATTTTGTTTGTTGAAACATTAAAGACACACGACATCCATGAGAAAGTTCTCTATACAACTAAACAGAGAAACGATTTCATTCAGCTGGTTTTTAATGTGCTGTGTAATCATAATACATCTATTTTTGCAATGCAAACACAAAGACAACCATCAAGACATTTGTGCCTGTTTGAAGGAACAGTCAATTTAAGATTATTTCACAAGCAATCCACAAGCAAGCGAGAGAGAAATGTCACGACATCATGACCACCCTCTAGTGGGAAATACTGGCCAGGATCAGATGAGACTGTGTGGACTATCGGGGAATGTGTGTGGTTTAAGTAATGTAATCCTAGAAAGATTAAATGCACATGTGTGAAATTATATTCCAGATAGGAAGTAGAGAAGATCTTAAGGTGGAATACTGGGTGTTTTAAAAGCACAGCAGAGAACCAGATGTGCAAAAGGAGAGAAAACTCAACCGCCTAAATCCAAAGAATATTATTAAACACTATGGATAGATTAAAGTCTGAAATGTTAAAGTACAATTTAAAGGTTTTGCCAATCAGTATTTAATAGAAGATCCCAATAGCATATCACATATAACACCATGTCAATATTTATATAGCAATTTAATAGCTTGTAGAATGCTGTTTGGTAGCAGAAACTTGAACTGTTTTTGTGTGTCTGGTGTTTTTAGTTCATTTATATCGTGCCACTTCACAACAAAGGTTGTCTCAGGTCAGATTGCAGAGAACGTATCAAAAGTCAGAAACTATCAAACAAGTTCAATACAAGTCCAATAAAATAAAGTCAGTTTCAATCAAATGTAATCCAGTGATATTAAAAATAAAATCTAATTGGTTGTAATTGAGTTAATTCTGGTTAGAAGGTTCCCAGCTTGACTCGCGGCTGGGGTCTCTGTGTGGGAGGTTTGCTTGCTCTCCCCGTGCATGTGTGGTTGCGTCAGGTGTAAAACACTTGACAAATCACTGTGCAGACTGCGGTGCTGTTCTTTGGCGATCCCACCGTCATTTGAGGCACAAATGCAGTTACTATTTTCATTTTATTATATCCATGGTCAGGAAGCCAACAGACTGAATGGAAATTAATCTTCAGTTTAATACAATTTTGTGTGCTTAGTCTAACAATTGACCCCAGAATATTTTTGATTTACAGAGATGTTCCTGCTCGACTCGATAACTCTGAGGTGCTCAGGCTCTGTGGCTGCAAATCAAGTCCAAACCATCACTCCTCCTCCACCATGCTTGGCAGTTGATATCCAGTGTTTGTTCTGATTTACTACCAAACATGGCACTGTGCATTGTGTGCCAATATTTGCACTTAGTCTCATCTGTTCAAAGGGCTTTTCTTCAGAAGTCTAGTTTGTTCAGATCCAACTTGGCAAACCTTGATATACTGCCATATTCTTTCGTAGAAGAAGAGAAACTCTACTGGCAAATCGTCTTGTTTAGTCTTTTTCTAATTTTATTGTCATGAATTTCAAGTTCTAATATGCAAACTAGTACTTACATTAAGCCTGTTTCCATTAGCAGGGGTCTGGGGGTGTGTGTCTCTACCACCAGACATGCACCTCTACTAGAAGGAAATAAGTCCATCCAGTTGGTTAGGTACTGCAAGTCACTCTGAAAAACTACTGGGAGGTGGGTGGCTTTGACTCGGTTCTTATTGGACATGCCGTGGACAGGACATGATGTCATTCAGCCATCTCAATGTCCCCTATGGCTATGAGTTGTCTCTTCTCATTTATTAATTCATTGCAGTGTATGCAAACAGGAAATAGAAATGTAGAAACCATTGCAACTCCTTTGGTGTTGTCTTTGTAGTCTTCTTTTTCTTTTATTTATTTCTGCCAAACAGGCACAGCGGTGCACGACCGCCACCTGGTGATATGATGTGGTAGTTTGCCATGTCAATTAGTCGCAGCGGCTCCATCACTGTAAAAGGAGACACCAAGGCTAGAAAGGACTGAGGAGGAGGTCGGCCTTGGTCCATGTCCAGTCTCCTAGGTTTTACCCTTGAGGCCCACAAATGAAAAAAGTATCTGATGTCTGAGATTTAACTCTTTGTCTTACTTCCCTGAGCATTGCACAGTCCAACCTCGAGGTGAAACTGTTAGCATGTCCACTAGTGTGAACACCTGCAATGATCTTGAATTTTTTTTTTTATCATACTTTAGAATCCATCCATCCATTTTCTATACTCGTTTTAATCCTGTACAGGGTCACGGGGGTCTGCCGGAGCCTATCCCAGCTCATTATAGGCGAGAGGCAGGGGTACACCAGGTACACAGGTCACCAGTCTATCACAGATGTTTTAGAATGGAGACTCCAAATTGTTTGGAAATGTTCTTACTAATTATTTCCATTAACTATTTCCAGATTATTAGACATCAGCAATCACTTCTCTCAGATAATAACTGATGTCATTCCTCCTTGGCATTGTGTTAACACGTGCCTAAATGCTTCAGGCCGGCAAACTGCCAAAATGTCTAATTTTATAGAAATGGTCACACTTGTTGACGAGTAATTAACCAAAAGTATTTAATTAGCAGCCCTTGACTAATACTAATTCTTCTAATTTATATGCAAGCAGTAAGGGTGCCCATTGTTTTTCATATACTGACGCTGCATTGTGGTTTAGTTTTTGTGAAATAAATAATAAGACAGTGTAATATATATAACTTTTTATGGTGTATAACTGAGATTCTATTTAATAGTCTATTCTATTCAATATTTGTGTATTAAAACACTATAGACAGCTTATGTTACCTGTGCATATTCCATTAGATCAGTTCTTCCCTTGAACCGAATGTAAAACTCAGGGATCCGCCATGGTGCAATGATCTGAACACCAAAAACAGAGGCAGCTTCAGTAACATCCAACGCTTCCCAGAGGACAGACTCTCCATACAGTGAAACAGCAAACTAACCTTGACCTCAGGGTACAGGGCGTAACATGTGAGCTCAAATCGTATTTGGTCATTTCCCTGAAAGATATAAATAATTATTAATTCCATGTTTTAATATCCATGTGTAATATCAAGATTGACATTAAATTATTTAAAGGTAATGAAAAAAAAATTTACATAATGTACATCCATTCAGGAATTTGTATGCTTTTTTTTTTATTTTAATTACTAAAATGAAAAGGAAATAATAAGAGGATTGTTGGTGAGAGCTACATTTCCTTAGATCAAGTTACAAAAGATTTAACTCAAAAACAATAGTAAAGCCCCACTTGGAAATGTAAATAGACTTAAAGCTTGGATTATCATTGTATCATGTGGTATTTGTCTCCATCTGCAGGACAAAGGCAGACACTGCATCTAAAACAAAAATGACTGTTTCAATGTAAAACGCTTTATATATGCTCACTGGCCATTTTTATGTACACTTATAAAGGAAACTATAAAGTGAACTCCTAATCAAGCAGTGAACTTAATTAGGAATGTATATATAAGTGACTACACACACACATGCGTACATATAGTTGCAAAGTAGCTTTCCAATAATATCTAGTTTGCATTTAAAAAAGGCTATTTGGGATTTCTGAAAAGTGGATCACATGCCTATCTTGTAAGCTAATTTCTGGAGTTTAATTTTAACCCACAAAAATCTTTTTGTGCTTTTCTGTCATAGCTATCACATAAAAAAAAAAAAAATACATTTGTCTAGCTTACCTTTCCGGTGGCACCATGGGAGACAAACTGGGCACCCTCCCTCTGTGCAATCTCAACCTGACGACGAGCAATGCAAGGCCTCGCTATAGACGTGCCCAGCAGGTACCGGTCCTCATAGACTGCATTCGCCTGAACTGCAGGCCAGATGAAATCCTCCACAAACTCTGTGCGGAGGTCTTCAATGAAAACCTAAAGAGGAACAGAGACACGGACAGAACGCAGGGCTCTGTGTTATCTTTGGGTCCTTTACTGTTACATCTTAGCCATATTTAGTGAATCTTTTAGGATAATTTATTTCTCTTTTAAAAAAAAAAAGACCCTCAAATAGGATGTTGTGAAATAAATGCAGATCAAAAAATAATCTATACAGATGATTTTATTGATTTTCATTATGCATTGGAAGTGGGGTCACAATCATTATATTATGACAACAAAGACCCTTTTCTTCATAATTCAACTACTAAAGGAAGTCTTGACATCCCAGACTCTAGACTTTGAGGATGAACTGAAAGAAAGCTCTATATACACCAGGTGTGCTTCTGGTAAATCAATACTGATATAAATATGCTTCTCATATTCATCCCCAGGATGCTGTGTCACTGTCCCTCACCTTCTTTGCACCAAGACTTTCTGCCTTCTTCCTTGCAGCTTCAAAGTCTTCATCTTGTCCGATGTTGGCCTACATTGACAAAGAAAATTGCATATCAATGTGATGCTAATTAAAAAAAAACAACAACTGATAAGTAAACTACTTCTCCAAAGACACTCACACATAAACAAACAATTAGTGCAGTAATTTTATTTCAGAAAAGTAATTATTAAATGCATAAACATACAGGAACATTCCTCAACAAGTGTTAATTCTGACACCACACCATCTTACAATTCAGATCACGGCTGTAGAAAACCTCATTACACCTAAAACTAAGAGCGAAGGACATAAAGGAGATGTCAAGATTATTTTCCCTTCTGCTTTTCACAAACATCCATCCAAACAAATGGCTTTTAGAATTAGTAATTTATAACATGACAAGTGCATTATACATATGTTTAAAAAATATATATATTTTAAAAAATTATATATATATATATATATGTGTGTGTGTGCCTATATGCCTATTCTTTGGTAAATTCATTACATATCAGGGTTTTTAAGCATAATTTTGCATGGCATTAGTATTCATTTTAATCTCCAGAGAGCAAAAGGCACCTGCTAATTTTGATGGCTTCCACCTCATGTCCCACTGCAGTAAGCTTTTACCCCCCCCCCCCCCACACACACTCCCTTCCACTCCCCCCCTCAGTAAACCACAAAACCAGTGAATGAACCTAAGCAAGAAATCTGCTTGCCTTGCAGTTCTTTGCTGCCTCATGGCAAAAAAGTAAATCCAGCTAGATTTACGCTGGCATTATGAAGCCAAATCCGGTGATGAGAGATAACAAACTCTGTTGCTTTTACAGTTTTTCTGTTTTTTGTTTTTTTTTAATAACCCCTAGAAAATACACCCTCCATGTGAAATTACATAAACTGCCTGAACCAGCGAACCATAAACATTCACATGCTTAGAAGCTGAAAAGCAGCTGCTTGACAAGGCAGATAAGCCACCTGTTGTGCGCACACTTGTCTTACCAGGAATGCGATCACATCGTAGCCCTCTTCCTTGAGCCACACCAGAATACAGGATGTGTCCAGTCCACCGCTGTAGGCCAGAACCACCGTACCTTTAGACATGTTGATCACTTTCAGCTTTAAAAGACAGTAAAAAAAGGGAGTCAGCTACATCAGTTACTTGCAGGGGAGTTAACATCAATATATAACCCAAGTCAAAACAACTTTCGATAATATTTAATTGGTAATAGCAAAGAGATCTGTGCCCATATAACAACCTTTTTTTATAAACACATATATAAGTCACTGATTATGTAATTTGTGACACAAAAATCTGAAGGGGGAATGACTTTCTCTTATATTAGTATTTTTTATTCAGCCCTCACAGCCACCTGTTGGTGAAAGGATCTTCTGCTAATTGAGGCACCAAACACAAAGTTTACTACATGACAGCTAAAACTGAGCAAACATAATTCCCACATACAACAAAAAAGGAGCCACTAGCTCTATTTTTCCTTTTTATACTTCCTTTCATATTTTCCACTTAATTGATTAGGTTCAGGCAAATAATTTAAGAGCATAGCACTGCCTTAAAATTAATAAAACAGTTCTGGCCATTTCTATCAGCTCGCAGTAAAAGAGTAAGAAGATGAATCTTTGAAATCTTTTTTGAAATACAGGTTGTCAAATCTACAATCAGCCTTTTTCATGGTGCGCGCATGAGCTGCAGCAGTCATGGAAAAATTCATTATCATTTTTGATTCATTCCAGACATGCCAAAACCATTGTATAAAGATATAAACACTAGTATGAATCCATAGATAAAGAAATTATATATATATATATATATATATATATATATATATATATATATATATATATATATATACATATATATACATATATATATACACACACATACATATATATATATATATATATATACATACACACACACACACGCATATACACACACACACACACATATATATATATATATATATATATATATATATATATATATATATATATATATGTGTGTGTGTATATGTGTGTGTGTGTGTGTTTGTGTGCATACACACACATTTGAACATATAAAACCCCTTGTAAATAAATATATGTAAATAAATGAATCTGTTATCAATTTATGTACACAATCTACAAAATAAAGTCTATAAAATAAAGTCTATAAAACAAATCTATACCCACTGTGCACACACTTATCTATAAATACATACCTATATACATGCACAAACATAGCGACGCACATAACACGTAAATGCTGAAATTGAACTTATTATAGCAACTGGTGGCGGCTGGCTCAGTCGCTGCCGGAGACTGGTAGAAATCTATAGTAAATTACTAAAACGCCGCCAGAATAAAGCTTTATACTGACTTAAGTTCGCCGTTTGCGACATGAATAGAGCATTTTAAAACAGCAATCGTGGCTACAATTTACGACAACATCGAGATCGACGAGGATACGAACCAGGGCGAACCTGGTGATGTCGTGATTTACAACGATCTTGAACGTTCACTTACAGGCATAAAAAAAATTAATAAAATTTACTCACAACAGCGGTATTTTAATGAAAGTGCGAATGAACAGTATTCGTTGCCGTGGGACGAACCGTGAAGTGTGGAGTGGTTTGAAGCGGCAGCGGACCCTGCTGAATGACTCTTCGCCGCTCGGAGTTGCGTCACCCACGACTGTTACACCGTCATCCGTGACGTTTACAACATGGTTTGGCACAGACGTGTATGCTGAACGCCATCTTGGTACAGACCTGGCGCCAGTTGAGGGAAGTGGGATCTCACAAACTTACTTTTCTCACAAACAGTCACATTTTCAACCGGTTTCTGGACGAACTGGTTGATCGAGAACGCCACATTTTTGGGCAAGGCAAGGCAAGTTTGTTTGTATGGGACAATTCAACTTGAAGTTTAAGTTTGTGAAGCTTCTCCATGTCTGGTTCCGACTCTGGGAACCAGATCCAGATGACCTGAGGGGTCTGGAAGACTCAAACTGGGTCAGGAGGTCCCTGATGTATTTTGGTCCTGAACCATTCAGAGTTTTATAGACCAGCATCAGGACTTCAAAGTCAGGCAGCCAGCGTAAAGACCTCAGAGCTGGACTGATGTGGTCCAGTTTTTTGGTCTTAGTGAGGACTGGAGCAGCAGAGTTTTACAAATGATTTTTTAGGTAGACCTGTAAAGACGCTGTTACAATAATCAAGTCTACTGAAAATGAATGCATAAACCAGTTTTTCCAGGTCCTGCTGAGACATCAGATCTTTTACCCTTGATATATTTTTGAGGTGATAGTAGGCTGACTTTGTTATCGCCTTGATGTGGTTTTAGGCACTGTACAGGACTATTTGATTGAATTAAATGTCCATTTAACTATAAATACAATTTTGATTTCGTGTTCACAGCAACAAACCTATATAAAGCCAGTGAAAATGCCCGACTTTTCCTCCGGCTGTGAATATTCAAATAAAAGAAGCATACAAACCAGATTCCACTGAATTACCTTCCACAGGTAAGATTTAACCCATAAAATAACCCATTTTCTATATCCGCTGTTGATTATAGGCTATAGGCCACCTTTTTGAAGTTTTATAACTAGCTTCTGGTTTTTAGGTAACCAAAATGATCAAACCCTACATGTTTCAGACATTAAGACCCAAGCTGCCCTTCTTGTTAATACATCAAGATGTCAACCTTAAAATAGATTTATGTGACAAAATAGCTGTTAGAGGATTTATATTTACTTTAACGTGTTCCTTTAAATATTTCTTGGTTAATTCATGAATAAATTCTGGACTTTATAAACTTTATGAGCCCATCTGTTTTGAATGATCAACAAGATAAATAAAGTGTTATTTAAAAACAAATATATACAAATATATGAGCTTATCTTGAAGGCCTACCTGATTGCTTTACATATAGCCAACATTTTACTGTTACCTATTTCCCAGTTTTATATTCTGACGTGTGCATTGTGTGTAGATATAGTGTCCAGTTGTTATAGTGAAGTAAACATTTATCACATGTAGCAACATTTTAACATGAAGCTGTCTGGTTTCTTGTTTCACACCAGGTTTCCCGAAGATGAAGAATTGAGGAAATGGTAGCAGCTGGCAAAACCAGTTACAAACATCATGGGACTTTATATAGTTATGCAATTGACGTGAATTTGGTAAGATTATTTGGTTAGTGGGGCAGTTATTTCACATAGTCTTAATTTAATTGCTTTAAAAACCCTATGCATTGATTAACTTTTTTTTTTAATACCTCTGTTCATTTGTCCCACAAACTGACTCATTTTACTGTGGTATTTTGTGTTGCTTCTAACAGCTGGTATGTTAAACATGTCCTCGTTTCTTTTCTATTTTATGTTTCATGTATCATGTCTGGTGTTATGTCAATATTGTCTTTTACTGTAGTTTTGCACTTTGGTCCACTGTGCTTGTTTAACAAGCTGTCAGTTCAAGCAGTTTTGGTTCTAAATAATTGTCTAAATAAATAAATAAAATCCAGATGAAGGTCTTTAAACAATATATTTGAGCCAACCAGTTATTTAGAAATAACGATGATTAGATCATGATTCCAAGATACCAGCTGCATTAAAGAATAACTCCCAGCATGGTGATTCTCAGATGATTAGAGGATGTGATTATCTTGAGATGTGTGTTAATTGTCAGAAATTAGGGTTGCACTGGTCCTTCCTTCCTGCTGCTGTCAGGCTCTGCAATCAACAGCATTAGCTCTGTACAAATGTCCATCATCCATCTGCTGCAATCGTATGCAATACTGGATTATGTGAATCATCACAACTGCAATATACTGTAGTTACTTTATCGAATATTTATTTATGTCCATATACCATACACACCCATGGTCATAAAAACTTATCCTAGATATTTTTGGCATTCTTATTCTACTGCTGCTGCTTTTCTACTTTACTGTTGCGTCAAAGCAATTTCAGCATTGAGGGACAAATTAAGTTTTTCTTCTTCTTAATCTTCAAAGATGCACAGGATTAAAGACAAGCACATTAGAGAAACAGCCAGGGTTGGATGTCTTGCGAGAGAAAGTAAGAGAGGCTACACTGAGATGGTTTGGACACAAAGGGAGGATAGTGAATACAGTTGTAGAAGGTTACTGAAGATGGAGCCGTCGGGCATGGTGCAAACAGGAGACCAGAGGAGATTTCTGGATGCATTGACAGAGGAGATGCATGCTGTTTCCAACTAGAGCTTTTTTGGCAAGTCACGTCACATCAGCTCTGAGGTCACAGATGCAAAAATATAGCAAAAAACAAAACAAAAAAGGAAGCTGTTAAGCTTTGGGGGCTGCTTCGCTGTGTCTGGCACAGGGCATCTTGAATCTCTGCAGGAACAATGAAGCAAGACATTGGACGATTGGAGTGGCCCATCTGCACTGAGCTAAATCCTACTAAACATCTTTGGAAAGGGCTGAAACGTGCAGTCTGGAGAAGAAACCCTTCAAACCTTAGCGATCCTGAAAACAACTCCATTGTTATGCCAAGTTCGTCCAGTAGAGGGCAGTACTGCCTTTTGGAAACAATCCAATATAATTCCAAGCTTCATTTACGCAGGTGTCATTTCATTTTATTGACATTTTCAAAACACATGGCCTTAACCACACTAAGTTTACACTTGCATGACTTTGATTCTAGTTCTTCAATATCCTTTAAGAGCATAACATTAAAAACTATGAGTCAGTGTTTTTATATTTTTGAAGATTTATTTCTTCGCCATGAACTTCCAAAATAATAATAAAAAAAAAAAAACCATGATCAAAAATACAATATAAACTTCTGAAAATTATTACACTGAATACTTTTTCTTCTTTTTTTTTTCTAATTTTCTCACACCGGGCAAATGTCCAGTTGGCTGATGACTGCTTAGTCATCTTTGCTCTTCTAGAATGCAGAATATGATGTTTCACATCTGTTGAGACACCTCCTCTCTTACAATTACCCTTTAAAAAAAAAAAAAAAAAAAAAGAAAAATCACATATAGTTCACTAGTTAGGCATTTGCCAATGACAAACAGTGCAAAGTGCCCAATAACAAGATCTGGAGTTAATAACCGTGTTGTAGTACACACCCAGATTTAACTTCCCATGAACATGAGCTGCCAGTCAGTTGAGACTGAACGTGTACCCATGGAAGAGACGCTATAGAGCTGGAGAGACAGATAACAGAGGGCGGAAAAACACCTGGAGATTTTAAGGCAAGTTGTCAAATCAGTGCCCAAGGTCAACAGACCGAGTTTAGTCTCTGACACTCCAAGAACCCAGTGGATGAAATCGTTTGCACCCATCGGGGGTGCACAAATGGCTGCACTCCAACTTGCCCGTTTATTCAGAAAATATGGAAGTTAATCTATGATAACTTATTACATTACACCTGTAAAGTACAATGCATCATTTTCATTCTTCTTGTGCACACAGAACATCTGTTTTCCTTGTGTTTTGAAATAAAACGGGCAACTCATCTTCTTGCCGTCATGAAAAATGTGACATACAAGAAGGAAAGTTATATAAAAAAAAAAAAAAAAAAAAAAAAAAAAAAAAGCAACTGGCATGTTTCACAACAACAACAAAAGTTATCAGTTAGGAAAAAAAAAAACAAAACCAAATTGTCCATTGACGGCTGAAATATTTTTTTTTCTGGATTTGGCCAAATATATATATATTTAAAAAAAAGAAAAAAAAAGAAAGAAAAAAAGGCCCGTGTACCCTGGTGGGCAGAACTGGAAGAGAGGGAAGGTCTTTGTGTCCCAGTTGTTGGGGGGAAATTAGTGGTGCAGAGCGATTCTCTCGCCTTTTGCCTACCACTCTTTCTTTTTCTCATCCATAGAGACTCCCCCAGGCCCAAGTGCTACCACTAAAAGCAGGCCGCCAATCACCGAGGTGGTCTGGAAGAAGTCGTACTTGAGGAAATCATGCATGGGCTTGTAGGCAGGGATGGTCCAGAAAGCATTGAAGTAGAAATTGATGGCCAGAAGCCACACGACGAGGGTCAAAGCTGCGAGCTTGGTTTTGAAGCCAATGGCCACGAGGATGATGAGAGCAGTCCCCACCATGTTCTGCAGGATCTGTGGAAAAATGGTAAAAAACAAATAAATAAATAAAAAAAAAACAACAAAAAAACCCAAAAAAAACCAACAGTGAGGGAATGCAGTTGGTGCTGTAAATCTATGAAGATGAACTCAGGCATTAGTCAGGCGGATGTACTTCCTGTGTGGTTTCTTCAAAAGCTGACAACTTAAGCTACATACATTTTTTTTTTAAATCCTCAATATGGTCAAATCAGTTGGATCTCAGTGCAAACTAAATATCTTATGGGTGCAATTACAACTATACTTACTGATGTTCATTTTTAATGGAAAAACACCTTTATGAATGTTAATGCTCAGTGTGAACATGTACAACATAATATGGAGAAGAAAAAAAAAAACAGCCCCATTATTTAATAAAAATTACATAACTTCCTTTTTTAACAAATTTTATATGGGTTAGAAATGTATATAAAAAATACCATATTTTCCTTTCTTAGAAGATTCTGATATGTGGGCTTGGAGTATCAGTCGATACTGAGAGCTGATATGATACCAGTCAGAAGTTATGTTGAGGCCCAAATGTTAACTGTAAATCTGAATACCTGCACCTGTTCTAGTTTACATGCAATTTGTTCAGTAACAGTCTCCTACAGTTTTGATAGAACAGCTTCTGAGATGTGTTTCTGACCCTGCCAACTGTACCATGATTTCAAGTGTTCAATTAAGTAGTAAAATGCAACATTTTTGTTCACAGTCAGAGGCTGTTCATCCAGAATAATGAACTCTACACTTTTGCCCGTTATTGCTGTGACTTTCCAACTCATGCCCTTTCACCTGATGGCTCATTAAATTCAAAAATAAGAGTGCTCATGTTACATTTAGCAACGTATTTAGACCTCCAGAAACCACAGCCTTGCATGATGAGCATTCCAGTGTAAAACAACATCAGAATAATCTGGTTTCTGTTGGTAAAAACGTAACAGAAAAATACTTGTGCACAGACAAATACTTGCAGATCCCACTACCCCTGTTTTTGTCCAGAATTCATGCCAATATTGGAATCTGTACCTCAATACCAACTTATCGTTTACCTCGTTAGTAGGAGATTAAACTGCCAGTCACAATAAGTGATAGACAGCAAAAGCTATTTTTAGGTGGATATATACAAAAAACAAACAAAAAAAAAAACTCCAGGTATCCTAATTGCAATTGAAACTAATGTACTATTCACACTGGATTAAAATTATCTCTAGACCTGCAGTAATTCTGAAATTACACCCTGACATCTGTATTTAGTTCAGTTCATTCACACTGGATAAGTTAAGTCTGCGTTTTACAGGATCCCAGATGTGCCGTTGAGGCCTCGCATTTTATAAAACTATTACCTTTGACCTAACATAAAATTTGTATATTGAGTTAAAAGCATCTGATCAGACACTCGAGAGTTACAAAATCTGAAAATGGCTTATCAGTCTAGGTTTTAAGTTCCCATGGTAACAGTAAATGTAGCCGGACTTTTCATTGAAGCCTAGAGATTATACTCTGTCAGAGGGGCTTTGAGCTTCATTAAAGATAAAGTTTTAAAGAAAAAAAAAAAAAAAAAAAAAAAAAGTTGTTGTGCGTAATGAAGCCACACGTATCATTTCATTGTCGCTCTTCTGCTAATCTGGACTTCTTGTTTCATAAGTTTCTAGGTAAATCTTTATGAATTAATTTCTTTATGTTTATCAGCTAAAAATATCAAACCATTACACTATATGGGGTGAATATGGGCTGACGTAACATAATATCACACTGTGGATTGCAACTGCAAAAATTACACTGGGAAAGAGGCAAAAAAGGCAACAAGATAATTTGTCGTTTTTTTTTTGTTTTTTTTTTTTTTTAAATAATTCCAGCCTGAACGTCACCAAATTACTGATGTGTATTCAAACAGGATTAAAATTATCCCATGACCTCTGCGTTTGTTTAGTGAAATAGTTAATTTGGAGTGGAATTTTTATTTCACAAATCACAGACTTGCCACATTTGGATCTTTTCTATCAAAACACATGGGGTGCAACCGAACACACTTTATTACTTGGTTGTGTCAGGACTCACAGAGAAGAAGCTGGAGTCAAAGTGTAGCAGGGTCATGAACATGAGCACCAGCAGTACTCGGCCGCCCAGCTGCATGTACTGCTTTGGTGAACTTTCTCCCATGGAAGGGACTCCAGCAAACATGCTCTTTCCTTCTGAACGAGACTCCGCCAGCAGCAGGAGCAAACCCCCTCCAAGGGCCATGTTTCTAGTGGGAGGGAAGAGATGAGTTTTTGTTTTAGCACAATCTGATAAAAAAAAAAAAAAAAAAAAAACACTAGTATTGGTTGAATAAGCCACTTTACCAAACACCTAATAATGACCTTATAGTCTAAAAGTAAGTTGTGTGGGTCCCATTTGATAAAAGTATTTTCCCCAGTCACTTATGTATTAATACAACACAGCTGCTAAAAAACTACGACTGTCAATAAGTAAATCTGCAACTATGTGCTTACAGCAAACACCTCATCAATTTTAAGCCCACAGAACACACTATAATAGAAACTGAAACCTTGACCTGCATTTCACAGATGACTCATCAAGTCTGTTGACATTAACACTAATCACCGGTTTTGATCACAGTAATTACTGGTGGAGTACATTAGGAAAAACAGAATACCGCAAATACGAGGAACGCCCCCCTCCAAAAAAAAAAAAAAAATTGTTTGTTCTAACATGTGAAATTCAAATCTTAAAAGTATTACAGTTAAATCAAATTCAGCCAGATGCTGATGGCCCTCTGCCTTGAAGTCTTTAAAAATTTAAACAATTGTAATTTGTGCATTTGAATCACATAATTTGGAGATGCATCATTACTGGGTCATTATTGCACCGTGAACAGTGAGAGCTGAGTGACACCTACCTCATCAAAAATTTGAGGTCCCATAAAATGCTGTATGCAACAGTCTAGTGGGAAACAAAGATATCTTAAATTAGACCAAAAATTACGATGCTTTTACACCCAAAGTGCCAATAATAAAAAGTGTTCCCACCTGTAGCGCAATGATACCAAATAATCCAAAGCAAGCATACTGTACAAAATTTCTACTGAGGATGAGGACACAGCCACCTGTTAGGAAAAAGATATGAAATAAACGTTTATAATGGCACTGATATTTTTTTTGGTTAAGATTTTTTCTCTCTTTCTTTCTTACTGTGCCAAATCACAAAATGTATTTTCTCAGAGTTCCATCATGTGTCAAGCAAAACCACACTAATCCCAGATAAGGTTATTACAAAAACCTGTCTTAAGCATTCATTGATAACAATATGTGGTCACTCCAGGTTTAAAATCTGCATCTTATATGAATGAAAGGTGACATCTCCTGTATTTAACTCTTTTTGCAGAAAACACTTAGATAAAGTTCAGATGTGTTATGAATGTGTCATGTAATAATGAGCTTCGATCAGGATTTAGATATCACAGCACAGAAACTGCTTTGGTCAAAGTCAGCATGACCTTCTCATGGCTTCTGACAGTGGATCGGACTCTGTTTTTGTCCTTAGATTCAGTGCAGCATTTACCGGGTCTGACCACAAGATTCTCATTCGTAGATTGGAGCAGGTTGTTGGAATTAGAGGTATGGCATTAAAAGGATTCAAGTCATACTTGTTGGATTGATTTTAGCATGTCCACGTAAATGTTTGTTCCAGATGTACTGGGGTCAGTTGGAGTACCACAGGGTTCTGTTCTTGGACCAATACTTTTCTCCACCTATATGCTGCCTTTAGGAAACATTAGGAAATATAACAAACTTTTATTGTTGTGCAGAGGGTACTCATGTTTATCCTTGCAACCATATAAAGCCAATCAAACAACCTTAATTGGTGCATGCATTAAAGATGTAAGGACCTGGAAGATTTAATTCCTGCTTCTTAATTCAGATAAAACTGCAGTTATAGTAACTGGTGCCATGCACTTTGAGGAGTGCAATGCTGAGCTATACAGTTAATTAAGACCATATTTCCTTAGTCTCTAGCTCTGTTAGGTCTTGATGTTTTTTTATTTTTTTTAAATGACAAAATGACTTTTGTCTTTTAATTCTCATATAAATCAGATCAAAAGTTATCCTTTTTTATTTGGTTAATATTAGGAAAACCAGAGACATCCTGATTCAAGAGGATGCAGAAAAATGAATCCATGTCTTTTGTTACCTGTAGACTTTTATTGATTATTGTAATAGATTGCTTTCTAGCTGTACAGTCATGTTAAAAACCTCACACTGGTCCAAAATGCTTCAGCACGAGTACTAACTAGAACTGGGAACAGAGATCACATCTCACTAGTTTTAGCTTCACTATATTGGCTCCTTGTTAAATCTGGAACTGAATTCAAAATATTACATGCAAACCCTTAAATGATAGAGCTCCAATGTAACTGAAAACTTCATAGTTCCATACTGTCCTGACAAAAACTTTAGAGCCTTTAACCCATCAGGCTCCTCTATAATTAAATCAACCACCTGGTGCCTCCCTATCCCCTCTGATGTGTCCCCAAAACAATGTGTAGAGAATTTTGAAATCCAAACTGTGGAAATGACAACCCAACTGTTGCAAACCTTGAGATGTGTAAGCATGAAGAATTGTCCAAACATAAAATTAAAATTCGTCACTACTTTGTACGTGGAGTCCAGTACCTTGCTCAACAATACTTCAAAAAGTGAACTGGCAAAGTTGGGTCTTGATCTGAAACCACTATGTTTGAATAGGAACTGGGATTGAAGTGGTTGTCTTTTACTCACCCAGTTGTCCAAGAAGGTTAAGCAGCACAAAGCATGTAGCCAGGAAGTAGCCACAGTTCCAGGTAGCTTCAATATAGTCTCTCTGCTCGTTCCACTGGAACCACATGCGAATCCCATCTTCAAGGAAAGTGCTGATAAGACACAGACGTGCCAGATGGGGTAGGTACTGTTTGGTCACCCGTAGAAACTAAAAAAAGATAAGAAAAAAAAATAAAATAAAATGCTTAAAAAAATAGGAGAAAAGAATTAAACTAAACAAAAATCTAGTATGACTGAGTTATGCACGATCACACTGTACTAATATTAGCAATTGTTTAAGTGTTCAATATGAAATACGAATACATACTATTATCTTGCATAAAAGCTGGTATGCAACTTAGAAAATAAAATATGACCATAATTTTAAGTCTATATATGCTGCACTAAGCTCCAACAGACTAGACAGACACAGAATGGGATTGAAGTTGGTATAGATAATGGGTTGATTGATAGATTGAACATTATATGCGAATTGAAAGCTCAACCTTGACCACATGTTAAGTAAACGTGTACATCAAGGACTGAGTTGCAAGTATGATGATGAAAGGATGCTGCTGCTGGGGTGAGTGCCATAGGTGGAGTACTAGTTTTTCTTTTCTGTTGGTCTATGATAGATAGATAGATAGATAGATAGATAGATAGATAGATAGATAGATAGATAGATAGATAGATAGATAGATAGATAGATAGATAGATAGATAGATAGATAGATAGATAGATAGATAGATAGATAGATAGATAGATAGATAGATAGATAGATAGATAGATAGATAGATAGATAGATAGATAGATAGATAGATAGATAGATAGATAGATAGATAGATAGATAGATAGATAGATAGATAGATAGCTAGATAGACTAGATCGATAGCTAGATAGCTAGCTAGATAGCTAGCTCAGTCGCTCTGATCGCTCCTCGATGCTCGCTCGCTAGCTCGCTCGCTCGATCGTAGCTAGTAGCTCGCTCGCTCATAGCTCGCTGCTCGCTAGATCGATAGATAGATAGATGTGAGCTGATAGATTAGTCGATAGCTAGTCGATAGATAGATAGATGATGTTTTAATATTTGTCATGACAAACACAAAATAGGTAAACTTCTCTGTGAAAGAAAAATCAAATTACGGTTATTTTGTTTATAATAGTATAAAAGAAAAAAAGCTACTAAATGATTTTACAGCAATTGGACAAAATATGGTCAAACTTGGACAGGGTTTTGCAGTGGAATAGCCCTAAGCAAAGTTTTAAACCTACAGATTTTTTAAATTTTATTTTATTTAAATCGACTTCAGAATGTATACATAATGCAAAAAACGAAAATAGTTTATTGCAGATGTGCAAAAGAATTACACTACACTAGGATATTTTATCATCCAAAAATCATCTGACACTACTCAGAGCTTTGGTGCCCTGCCCTCTGCCCCGCCCACTTTGCAGTCCACGTCAGCAGTCAGACCCTAGCAGCCAATCAGCGACCACCAACTCTTACTGGGACTGCTCTGAGAGACATGAATGGACAAACTTAAAGCCAATCCGTACAAGCACAGGGTTGCTGCAACAGTCTAGAAATAGACAATTCTGATGTGTTATGTCTAGAGAAAATGCTGGCTCAGTAGCAATCAATGCCCCTCCAAAGCAAACGTTTCTGTATCCCTCTTTATGTAATTTCAGCACAAATTATTATTTACATTGTGCAACACTCGTGGCAGGGATTGTATAAGTAAATCAGTTGAGAACTGTTCCTTTACCTGACATGTCATCTGAATTAAGTCGACTCTGCTGCTACCAACATACAATTAAAGTAACTCCAAACCTTGATGCTCAAACTCACGGTACTTCCATCACAGCAGATACTCGCATCATTTCTACCTTTTGTTGATGTTGTTGTATTAATATAAACACGAAGCTAGTAACTCTTCTTTAAACAGAAGCCGCAGGATGTAGAAACGTATCTCACGAGGACTTCCAGATCTGCACATTAATAAAACCTAAAAAAAAAAAAAATAAATAAAAATAATAAAAAAAAAAAAAAATCAGAATACTGAATCGGCTAGAATCAATCCACGAGATCCATCAAGACCACGTTTAATAAAGCACCTATGGCACGAAACGAAAACAAAAAAAATCACATGGGCGATGGGGACAAGCCAAATGCAAAAGCAGGAATTAATGAACATTTTAACACATTTAACGAATTACCAGTCGAGCCCAGCAGTACGGGTCGCGAATAAGCAACACGTTGACTAATACTTCCACTAATCACAGTGGTTTCACAACTGCCGCCCACTACACGGTACAACCGTTAAAATACACCAAGCGGGTACAAACAAGCAACCTCGTTATATTTTATTTTATTTCTTGCCAACCAAGTCTGAACTGTCGCCGTGTCTTTTAACAACGCTACGAAACCAATCCGGAGACACCTGACAGGACCGTCAAACGAGATCGAAGGGACCGTGGCTGTCGAGTCCAACTGCAAGACTGGACGGACACGTTGAAATTCGTCACAGGCGCACACAGACACACAGAAATAGAGCTGGTTAAATTCATTTCGCAAATAGCTGCACTTTAAATGTGTCTTCAAAACTAGTTAGCGGTTAGCATGCTAACGCGGGCTAGCGTCATGCTAGGACTGAACTTACCTGGTCTGCCACGTCTTCGGCTTTGTTCATAAGATCCTCCTGCCCCATTATTTGTGAAATATTAAGCTTGGTAATATTAAAGGCTAGGTTAAAGACAGTCTTGTGCGCGCTGCTGTTTTGTATTTTCTGGTTTTTGCAGGGTGCGTCCAGGCTGTTCCTCCCCCGTTATTTACTTGAAGATCTCCGATCAGAGAAAGGCCGCCTCCGCCCCACAATGCCCCGCGATTTGACGAGCGGCACAGAGGAGCCCCCCGCGGGCTGCTGCAAACCGCTGCATGCCACGTATGCTGAACCGTGCAGGGACCAGTCACCCTGCAGGGACCGGTCACCCAGCACGCTCAGCACTGGTTACTGGTCTGCACAGGTAAAGCAAACGCTGGACCCATAGACAGAGCTGGAACAAGCATCTTGCATGAGTAAAAAGTGTGCATCATTATAAAAATATCAAATTAAGAGTAAAAGCCCCACCCCAAAAGTTAGGTCAAAGTACAAATGTGGCAGCCACTTCAGGATCTTCCTTTAGACTGTTATAATATTACATATTATTGCATATTTTTATATTTTGATACTGAGACACTTTATAAGAAGCATGCTGTAGCTGATGGAGGTGTAGCTGGTTTGAACGTGTATAAAACAGATAAATCCAGAGTCTTCAGATAATTTATAGAAAAAGAAAGAGGAAATTATAGTTATACTTTTTTCACAGAGCAGCTTAACAGAAAAAACGTCCATAAAGCTGTTCTGTGAAACAAGTCGTAAAAATCTGAAACGAGACCATCCCCTCCTCAACTGATTGCTTTTAGCTAAATGTCTCAGCCAATAAAAAGTTAAAAGCCACTAGTTAAACATAGTTCCAACAGTATCAGTCATGTAAAATGTCCATTTTAAAATATTTTTAAGTATCTTACCAATACCACGACCCCAATTTCAAAAAAGTTGTGTAAATGTTAATAAGAACAGAATGTGAGGATTTGCAAATCTAATAGACCCATATTTTATTCCCAATTTGAGTTAGTCAACATATCTGATGTTGAAACTGAGACCTTTTGCCATTCCATGAAAAATATTTGCTCATTTTGAATTTGATGACAGCAACACATCTCAAAAAAGTTTGAACACGGGGATGCTTACCATTGTGTACCATCTCTTTTCCTTTTAACAACTATCTGTAAACATCTGGGAAGTGAGTAGAACAGTTTGTGGCATTTCAGGAGAGTTGCCCCATTCTTGTCTGATGATTTCAGCTGCTCAACAGCCCTGGGCCTTCATTGCTGGGTATTCTTTATTTCATATTGCACCAAATGTTTGGTATTGGTGAAAGGTTTGGAGTGCAGGCACGTGAATTCAGCACCCAGACTCTTCTCCTGCGAAGCCATACTGCTGTGATGGATAGTGTGGTTAAGCATCATCTTACTGCCACTAACGCTTTTGGAAATGGAATTGTTGCTAAAATGTGTCAAACTAGATATTGAAGCATTTATTTTTGCTGTATAGTGGACAGGAGGTGAGATTTTATATCAGTGCTGAACATTAAATTTAACATGTTACTTTTACCTCTGCAAGGTCAGATTATTGAATGAGCCCTCTAGGCTCATAGGGCAAGCCAAGAAATGAATTTCTCACAATTACATTTGTACTTATGATGATTATGATGAGATTATCGTCAGAATGTTATCCATGGATTGCTAAATTTTGTCAGAAAAAAACCCCAACATTTCTGTATATCTGTCATGTGACCAAAATATAGGCCAAAGAGATCAAGTCAAGCAAAACTCAACACGAGACACAAAACAACCATAAAGAAATGCTAAAGTTGACACTCTGCTGTAGATGCTTTGTGATCGTCTTGTGTCTTTTGCCACCTGGCTTGGCTTGGCTTGACTTGGGGGGACGGGTCCACACATCTGTACCCCCATGCATCAGTTTTTTCATAATAGATGGACAATGGTGCTTGCCACCATAACTCCTGGACATATATGCGTTTTACTTTCTAATCTCAGCCAACTTCATATATTTCTATGAATACACATTTAAGTTTCAAAGGTGGTTACACTTTTTATAGTGTGTGCATGTCCTTCCTCGTAACACACCACAGAATTTGTTTACATAAAAATTACAAAAACAAGATACATCATTCTCTATCACTGCTTGTACTATTGATGTGGGAAATTCAGCTAAAAATTAATGACTTTATATAATTGGGTTAAAAAATTGAGTTTTTACTGCTGTCTGGAACAATTTGTTAATCAAACATTTAATCTCACCTCAAGATTATAAATAACTTTAATGGTGAAACAAAATGCTTCTAATAAATGGCCTCAAATGCAACTCTGCATTTAAGTGCAGAGTTTTGACATCATATTCAGACACCATGACTTGCCAGATCAACATTCTCCTTTTACTACTGCGCTTTTCAAAAATCTTTTTATGATAGTGGTGATCAGTGTTGTCCTAAATCTTTCAATTTGGCTTAAAACGATAACTGCTGTGGATGTATCTGACAGCTTGAGCTGCGAAACCAGAGCGTCATCTGTCGAAGTCTGTGAAATCAGAAGCTGACTGAGAATCATCTAATTTTTTGGAGTCGAACGAAGTTTAAACAAATCTGTGCTACAGTTTGCTTTCTTGATCTTTCCAAGCCACTCTCATGTCAGACAGAATTGGTCCTTTCTTGGTGAAAATATTTACTTAAGATTTCTTGGCAGTCATTTAAAATGTGAGCAAAACGTTTGTACTACTTCAGCTGTAGAAAGATCAGGCGAAGTGGACCGTATAAAAGAAACAACAAAACCCTGGTCAGATGTGTAAAAGCTCCCCCAACTCATTCTAATAAGAAACAAAAGACAGTCGCTCCTTGATGTTTTTTTTGTTGTTGTTATTCTTAACCAGTTTTTGCCTCAGGGTTTGGTTTTAACCGTCTCTGACAATGAAACATTACAGTACTGAGTTACCAAGAATTAAAGTCTTTTAGGTTAAAACTCCTTTTTTTTTGGTGGAAAAGGTCGACTGGGGAAAATAAATTTTTTTTAAATTAAAATATTCTGTAATAAACTATATGTTTGCACAACTACAGCACATCTGGATGTCAAATATCCAAAATGTAAATACAAGGTGCATGTGTTTAGAGTTTTTCTATTAGTGATGGTTGCACTGACTGACGAAAAAAAGAGACAATATTTGCAAAATCCAAATGGAGTTGTATTTTATGCAAACACATTTGACTGCAAACTAGAAAAAACAACTCCAGCTGCCAAACACACACACACACATGAACAGTCACTTCCCCTGGTTTGTAATCAAGCCTTGCTGCAACTCTGCAACACAGAGACGTGAGAAACAGGAACCCAGCAAAAATTTGAAGCGTCCTTACTAACAGATCAGAGGTCAGGATTGTTTAGATTGCAGAGATATCACTCTGAACTGGGCGTGTTTCCTCCTGACAGTCAACTATAACTATATATATATATATATATATATATATATATATATATATATATATATATATATATATATATATATATATATATATATATATATATATATATATATATATATATATATATATATATATATATAAAAAATGAACACTTTATGCAGGTGCTTTCAAATTTTTACATTCCATTTTGTGCTTTTCCACGTTTTTTGCGTCCTGATTTCCATCTGTTATTTCTGAACTTCTTCTGAAAGCCACCACCTTGTACCTGAGGGACATAAGAATGAAATCATTAACATCTTGTCTGGGATGGAGGGCCGGGATGGGACAAAAATGTTGTTTTCGATATACATTTTACATACCTTTTTGCGTTTCTGCACGTCTTGTGTTTCCACCTCCATCATCTCATCCTCGTCTGTTTGGAAGTCGTCCTTCTCATCTCCGCCACCTTCTGTAGTTTCTGCCTCTGGATTTTTTAAAGTGAACATGGAGGCTGCAGGAACATACAGCAGGGTTAAGGGATACTAAAACACAGGGAATATTATAACCAATCTGCATCTATATGGCTGAACTCCAGTACAATAGAAAAGCAGAAAAGGGCAAACAGAATTGGACAAAAATAATTAATTGTGTGCATTAGATATATACTGACAAGGATAGAGATCACTCATGCTGTCCCCCGAGTCACTGTTCTCCTCGTCGCTGGATGATGGTGCCCACATGCTGTTTGAATGTTTCGAAGCCTTCCCTCGACTGACCTCCTCTTCTGTGTTTTTGGGCTTCTTTTGTTTCAGTCTGACTGGAACGAATTCAATCCCCTGCTTTACACACTCCTCATCTAGAGCAAAAATTAGACATGTTACAACTCAAGTCAAGATTGAATTCTCCAATAATTAAGGACAGAGCGATCCTAATATTTTCAATCCTTTTTCCGTTAACGATACCTGCATATTGCATACGTGCTGATGCCAGTCAAGTGATCCGGTTGAAATAAAAAAATTACTTTCCAAACTGTAGAACTAAATGTATGTGTAGTAAGTAAGTTATTGTTTTATTATTAATATACAGTGGAGTGTGTGTGAACCTCTTGAAGTTAAAAACTTTTCTGCATTGACCTGCCTTTAGATGTGAACGGATATTTATCTAAGACACAACAGTAAACAAACACGATGTGCATACGCTGATATCACACACAGTCTTTGTGTTGTTTTTTTTTTTTTTAAAACATACCCACATGCTGCACGTGTCCAACAGAGACAAAAAATGTATTATTGACTTAAGACCATTGTGTTTGAGCATTACTGTGAATAAAACCATGATCCGATTTAAGTTAATGATGAATCCATGCAGAAAACCAGGGGAAATCTACCAATAATAAGTGACAAAGTGTCCATGCAAATACTCAAGTGATGCACTGACATTTAGAAAGGGCTTTCTTAAAGCGTTTCCCGTTGACGTGTCTTAAAACATGATGCGGCAGCCGGTTGAGATGTCGGAGGGTCAGTTTACAGAAGAGCTGATTGCTGGAAAACAGACAAGGGACATTAGACAATGTAGTGCAAAGAACAATCCCATGGTGGCAAATAAAACACTGAGGTTGAAGGAATTATCTCCTTACGGCTGCTTCGTGCTCGGCACGATGTGTGGCTCATATTGGCTGTAGTTGAAGTCTGCTACTGCACTCAGTTTCTTATACTTCTTCCCACGGGTGAAATTCTGCAGCTCCGTCAGGTTGCAAGGAAATTCATGGCCATTCAGAGTGCACTTGATCTGAAAACCATTTTAAAAATCGGCACATAGACGTGATTGTGTAGTTTAGCTTGGTGCCTCAGTAAAAGTGGTAACCTTCTAGTCTAGTCACCATTAGATAATTAGCTCTTGTCTCTACGGGTAATTAGCACACAGATAGCGTCACGTTGGACGAGTATACGTGCATTTCGTGTAATATGACTATTATGCTCACTGACCTTTTTCCCATCTGTAAGCTGAAGAAAAGGGTGACTGATAAGAAACGCTTTGATTTCATCTGGCAATTCATCCATAGCTAGAATCACACCGGAGCTGGTTTAATCAACGTGTTTATCGCTCATCTTCCCCTGCAGGAAGCTGCCTGCACGTGGTTGACTGCGCAGACTCCGTAGCAGCACGAGTCACGAGCCACCTGCTGATTAAAGTAAGGAACGACGACTTAAGGAGAGCGCTTTATTGTGTGATTAAATCAGTATAAACAAGAGGAGACAGAGACGAAAGAGACTCGGTTTTCTTTTTTTTTTTTTTTAAGTCATAGTTAAAAATAAACGTTAATTGGCTTAGGTCAGGTGCTGGCAGTGTTCGGTGACCAGACTGGCAGCTTGAGTAAAGAGTGATAGAACTCGTAATGTTCACTCTGTATCTATTTTGTTAACCTTACTAGTAGTCGATAAGTAAGAACCTGTCATCTTTACTTTAAATAACTCCCTCCATGCCCAAACACTAACACTAACATTGTTATTCTAAAACAGGTTTCCAGTTTTTATTTGCAACATGAAACAGAATATAATTTTATTACACCTAACCGTCCGATAAATTTGGTTGGAGTACGACATCTCAGGTCGGACTTTAGCCACGCCCACCGCTCTTCCCTCAAACCATTGGTTCCGTAAACAGTATTTGACAACAGATGTCAAGCTAGCTCTCGAACCGTGCCTGACATTCCTCTTTAAAACCTGGGTTGGATGTTCTAAAATATACATTTAAATGGACATTAGAAGCTGCACTTGTTGACTCTAGGGATCCCCTTTCTCTTAGAGGGACTTGGCGATACTATTTTGTTAGCCGCTAGCTTACTACGGCTGCGGTAACTGACGTAGCGGGTTCATATTGTATTATATGAATAAAGGTGAATATTTTAATAATGTCTGGACCAAACGGGGATCCAAACATCTCTGCTGATGACGGGATTATCAACGACGACGATGAATTTGGCGAAGAGGGTAATGTTTAAGCCACTGCAGGACGTTCAGTGTAACTTTCCAGTGATCCTGTGCTCCTTCCTTAAGTGAAAAAACAAAACAAACTATACTTATAAATGAGCTAATAAGACCTTGCTTTGATCTCAATGCGCGCTGATAAATGGGTGTGTGGTAATGATATAATGCAGGTTCTCTAGTCTGCATGACACGAGACTTGTAAACACGTGACTGTCACGAAAACATGCGGACAACAACGTTGGATAGTATAAATATCAGTTTACAATGAATGTGTCTGAATGTGTACGCTTTATAATTGTACGTTGCAGCATCTCGTGCCACTTCTGTCTGAAACATGTAGGACCCCCTTCCCAAAATACCCAGTCAGCTGTGGTCATCAGTAAAGTAAATCACTAGTTGGGTCTGAACACGTGACTTTGTGATATATCGTATCTTTATGGATAGGAGTCAAAGGGTGGCTTCAAACCGGGGGGTTTCCAGCAGTTCAGGGGCTGTGTCCATAATGGACTAGACTAACTGAATTTAGGCTTTTAACATTTGCAATACCTTCACAGGTACAATATTGTTATATAATGCACTGAAGTGCATGAACAATCACAAAGCATAACATATATTCTGTCTCTTTGAAATCAACTAATTTCTACTACTCTGCCATCTCTCCACAGAGTACGCTGCGATAAACTCCATGCTAGACCAGATCAACTCGTATCTAGATGACCTAGAAGAGCGCAACGATGCACTAAATGGAAAACTGGTGGAACTGCTGGAGTCAAATCGACAAGCCCGTCTGGAATTCAGAGCCCAGCTGCAGGGTTCACCAAACCAGGAGGAGCAGCAGCATCCTGCAGAGGAGACATCTTCCTCTTCGCCCAGCAAAGAAGACCTAAATGAGCAAAACGGAGGCTCGCAAAATTAGTGACAAGAGCTTGTAGATCTGGACTTCAGAGTTTTGTATTGGCAGGGACAGAAACGTGTAAGACGGGAGATTCAGCTGTGAATCTTTGCCGATCTAGCCACCCTTGATACCATAGTCTATGCCAGGCTCTTTTATGAGTTAACATCCCCATTGACAGATGTGTGTATGGCAGTGTTTAACATTTTCTATAAACTTAGTCCAGTTTTGCTCCTTTGAACTTTTGACTTGCTGGTATTTTCCTGACCAGGTTGGAATTAACTGACACAAGTTGGATATCACAACACTAAAGTCAAACGTGTTGCTGTGCGAAAGGCTGTGCTTCTCGAAATAATCTTTAAAAAGATCAAGATTCTTATCAAAGCACAGAAAAATAAGTGCAACTTAGACTTTCATTTTTTGCAAATGAGCTAGTGGCACAATATTTACAGTGGTAAAATAAATCCCCAATAAAAGAACGAACAAAAATCAAATGTGTTACTGGTTTTAACCAGGATACATAAGTCATCAACATTTACTTTGTATTAGTCGTTTAACAACTGTGTGTTATTCCAAAGGATAAAAATGCATCATTCCAGATGTGTGTGTTGAATCGTTTGACCTCTCTGCATGACTGTCCAAACATATCGTCCTGTCTGGTTCACGTTTATTATCTTGTTTGGTCCAAGTGAATGTGTTTGGAGAGTGTCCGTGTATGTCTAGTGTAACCCATTAAAGTCAAAAACACAGGGAATTCGTCAGACATTTTAATATAAATTAAGATTACTCCCAAACAGAAAACAAACATCCAAAAATACATTTAACTTCCAGCAGCTAGAAAACACCTGGGTTTTTCATCTCAGTTTGTCAGTAGCGGAATAAAAATACAATAAGAAAACATACAGCTTTGTTTGCTTATTCTTTACATGTCCTTTTCCGTCTCCCGTTCCATTTAGATTCATCGCCGTGACCACATGAGTTGCTACATGTCAGTCTTTTGTAGTTTTAAATATCGTCCAACAACAACGAGGATGAAATATTTCCAGAACACACCAATAAAGAAGGAAGTAACATCCTCATTCTCAGCTTGTGAGCACTGAACTTACACATTTGTACAATAGACTGTATGCAACTGGTGCTGAATTCATAGATGACAGCTTGTAATTTATTATTTTCTGCAAGATTTAGTAAGGACACAGACTTGGAATTTTACTTGTGGATTCTGCCCGGTGCACAGAAATCTTTAAAAATTATGTTAAAACCGGAGTCAAATCTGCACCAGCTTTATCATCACTTGCAATATTCTGCTGAGAATGCTAAAATAAGTATTTCATGAGAAAACCTTTAGGCACGTTTTAAAAACTTCCATGGGGAATCTGACACGAACATGTAATTCTGCATAAAATCTGTGGTCCCAACATATGTTAAATTAAAAAAAGATTTTTTCAAGCAGTGCAAATATTCCTTGAATGACAACCTCTGAAAAGTCTTAAGCTTATGCAGCCTTCTGTGAACTCAAATAGCCTTAGAGTTGGATACAGCTTAAAGTTTTAATTCTGAGCACCATGGGTAAGACCTGTTTCCTGAAATGTTGAAGCTTTCTGCTGCTGTTGGATCTTTTTAAGAGCTTCCATTAATAAATCAGTTAAACAGACTTTATGTGACTTTCATGTACTGACTTTTTTTTTTTTTTGCTTTCTTGCAGCATTTGAACCCAAATTGTCATCAAATACAAACATGAAATGATCTCGACTTGGCTAAGATCAGGTTCCATACTCAGTATTTCTAAATCTAATTAGGGTACATTCTACATTTCAGGTTTCTAAAAGGCCTTTGCTAACTGGTGAGTAAAGTGGAAAATAAATGCCAGCATAAGTGGCATCAAAGGCTGACAATGAGCTGTAGTAAAACTCTTGATTCAAGAACTGCAGTGTAGAAAATGAATGTGCTGCTGAGCCAGCCCCAGATAAATCCCAGACACGGTTCATTTAATCAGACAGAGTTGATTCGAGGGAAGGATACACGTTTTTTAATCATGGATGTCGTCCCGTTTATCAAGTGTCTGAGGAAAATGTTTTTATCACTAAATCTGTCAAATCAGATCTATATTAAAATCTTGTATTTGTGTCATTTCAAACCAAACTGCAGTCTTACTGTTTCTGCAGTTGCTATATTTATCAGTACTATAAGCCGGAGCCCGTCCTTCAGCACTGTGGTGCTTTGGGCTAAATACTAACTTAAAAAAAAAAAAAAAATAGTTTTAAACATTTTATATGGACAGGAACCCACACCGATGACTTTGGTAGAATAACCCAAATCAAACTTCAATACCACACATCAAAAAAAAAAAAAAGTTCAAAGATTATGACATTTTTGCTGTTACCGCAGTAATTTAAAAGGCATATTTAAACACAATGTCGTCTTCATCTCCAATCTGCATTAGTCATACGTGAACTGTTTTATGTAACTGGGACACAATGTGACTGAGTAATTGTTTTCAAGTGATTATTCACCACAATAATCTTTTTTATATTTAAGAAATGCATTTGTAACCTGGGTGATACAATTGCAGTTATGACTGAAGTTTTGTTTTTTTTAAGACTAAAAAGAAAATGATTTTTAAAGATCTAGTTCTGATTGCTATCTTCTAATGATGAGGATAGGGGATGGCCTACACAAGTAAGCATTTCGCACTGTGAGCCAGAACAGAGCCTTACTTACAGTGATTAATATCAACTTCCAGCTGTCAATGTCTGACTTTCCTGTGAGATGTCCTGTTCTACTATGATTCACCTGCCAGTCTTCCCGTTTGCTGCAATTTAGTTCTCACATTTCATCGTGAAGAGAGGATGAGCTGTTAACTTCTTGGTCTCAGTTCCATTAAAGCACCTCTGATGTGGTTTCTTTTCCACATTATCTCTTCAACTCAGCGTCTGTTTGTGACCCTCCCTGACCTGCGTGTGGCTGGGGCTTTTGCCTTTCCTGCGCCGTGTCTTTTCCCAGGGCCAGCAGGAGCGTCTTTCTCCTGCTCCTCTTCATTGGAATCCTCAGGAGTTGCTGTTGGCACCGAGGTTGCCTCCTCTCTGCTGCCAACTGGAGTCTCTTGAGCTGCAGATGTGCTGGATTCGTTGTCTTCCTCCTCATGGGGAAGGCTGAGGTCTTTGTTTAGGTTACCAGAGCTGATTGCTGAGATGGTCAAGTCCTGTGAGGTCAAGTCAGTTTCTTCTCTTTGCTCTTCCAGCTTGATTTCTTTCTGCGTTTCCGGTTGGGTGACTGTTATAGTGGGCTGCATGGAATTTAGGTTAGCAGCTACACCCGTGCCAACGGCGCACAAATCTTCACTTGAAGAGTTTGTCGGAGTTTCTGCTCCGGACCGTAAGCTGCCTGATGCTACGATGGACTTTGAGGACTGAACCGCTTCGCCTTTTTGAAGCACCAACCTCTGCGAAACAACAGCACAAAAACACTGCAATAAGCACAAAAATATTCAGACCACAGAAAATCAGGAAGTGAAATCCAACTTACTCCGAGATTCTCAAAGTGCTTCAGTGATTTGCAGTGAGTGTGCACAGCAGAAGAGTCAAAGTGGTAAAACTTGTTGCAGAGTCTGCAGATGAAACCGGCTACTGGAACTAAAAAACTGGATCCTGTCGAATAAAATCAGATAGGAATTTTTCACAGAAAACACCATCTGGAAGTAAATAATAAAAAAATCAAAACAAACACAAATTCACCAACCATAGACCGTTTCGGGGTCATACTGCTCATCACTGGCCATGTCATTTAGAGTCACTTCTTTAACGGAAGCCCAGCCATCCTGTAACAGGGAGAAGTCGGACTTTGTAAGATCATTTAACCTGAAGGTGGCTGAGACATCTCGTTATAAAAGTAAAGAAAAATACTGCAAATTACAAGGAACAAATAATATTTAAAAGACCTGTGTTCGTGCTTGGTCCTGGTCTCCTTCACTCCTCTGCCTGTCCTCTCCGTCCTCCACACCTCCATCCCCCTCCTCTAATGAAAAGCCATCTGTGTCCATGGCAGTCAGCTTGGCCAAGGCTTCACTGCCTTTCTCCTGTAGCTATTAAACAATGACAAACATCCGTGAGATGCAACGTATGTGGCAAAGCAAATATGTTCAGTCTGCATGTCTGCCAAAGCACTTGCTGATGCATCTTCTCTACCTTCTGTCTGTGTTCATGGGAGTGCAAGTGCTGTAAAAAATTCTGTGAGGTCTTGAAGCGTTTCTTGCAGATGGTACAGGATAAGACGTCTGTTGAACTTGCAAGCTGAAGGGACCAACGAGGGACAGCAGATTATCAAACCAAAATACGATTAAACCTTTTCAAGACGTATTTGCAGCATTACTTGAACATTATGTAAATGTATTTATCTATAAAGCGAGCAGATGATTACTTTATGCTCTTCTGAGCGATGGTGGTCCATGATGCTACAGGTAAAGTGAGTGTTACATGTGGCACACCAGCGCTTCGAGTCTGCTTTTCTCTCTCTGCAAAAAACACAATATATAGATCTCACATTTTCAAATTCAAGAACACAAAAATCACAAAGAAAATGCATATTTGTGCATTTCACACCGACCCATCTTTGTTTGCTCCCTGAAGAGACTCCTGCACTCGTGGCAGCAGAGTCACCAGGCAGGCGTTGCTCATGTATTGGATTTCCATCATCCTCTGCTGGTGAGAGATGCTGTTCATGTGACTCCTGAAGTTCTACAACACACACGGGAAAGAGACGACTTAAAAGACAGAACCCTCAAACTATTTCATTCCTCTATGACAAAGCTCTGCATCGTGTGTGTATTGATTCAACCTACTTGCTGGTTGTAGCATGTGATGCTACAAAGGTAGCAGTAGAACTTGTTTGAACCCTCTGCTACACCTTCCTCTTCTTCATCCTGAGGCTCTGGTGAAGCCAAAGAGGCATCTTTGGGCTGTGGCGTCTCTTCTACTGGTAAATCTACCAGCTGCTCCTCTTCGCCCAGTCCACCAGAGGGTGACTGGGATGCCAAGCAGCTGTGAGCCTACAGAGAGGATATGCACATCAGGACTGATATGTTACTTAACATTTGCTGTCATTAGTTACACAAAAATCATCTCAGCTGAGTTGTTTTTTTGTTTTTTTTAATATTTTGCATGTCTTTTCCATATCAAAGAAAGACTCCTCTCACCTGATCATCTCTGGTTTCCTCCAGTGCTTCAACAACATCCGATTCCCTGCTGGAGCCATCCTCCTCCTGAATGCTACAGGCTGGATAAACAGAGGAACAGAAAAATAGTGCAGACCTCATCAGTTCATATATCGATTCACTTTTCTTTATATTTTAGGTGTCACACTACTTTCAAAGATCAGTCATTAGGAGGTTTGTATGTTTCACCTTCAGGCGGGATATAATCTGTGCTGCTGTTGCACTCTGAAGGAGCAGTAGTTTCAGTCTCAACAACGCCCTGTTCATCTGGGTTCTCTGACCTGACAAAGAAGAATACAGAGTTATGCTCAACGACAAAGCATTACCGTCTAAGGGAGGTTTCCACCATGTCCTCCTGATTTGTGCTTCCTCTCCATCAACTCAAATAACATGAGTTGCATTCCCCCCCATTTACAACAGTACAGTAAGTGTCTCAATATCCTTGGCGTTGTTGCACATTTGAGCGTTGACGTCAAGCTTAAGCAATGACAGACATAAATAAATTAAGTCATGTTGGCCGAAGTGGAACAGACTGCCCTGCTGGGTTAAGTTTGGACCTCAAACCATCAGCCAAAACCAAATAAACCCCCACAAAACAACAAAATCATACCAATATATGAATACCAATTTGTCTGAAGTTACTGAAAACACAGAAAGATCAGTTAAAATATGAATCTTCCATAAAAGTGGAAGAGAAAAAGAAAATACACGTGAGATATAATGAAACTATTTCCCTACCCTTCTGTTTTCTGCCTCTTCACTGCAGGTTCTTCAAGTTGCTCATCAGAGATCGGCTCATCCACTCTTCCTACATCAGCATCTGACAGAAGCAAGATAAAATATCACTCTTTTTCAGTGCACATGCTTTAGTGCTTTGTATTCACAGGTACTATGTCCACTCAGACAACATATATTTATTGAACTGCAGTGTTACCAGCTTGAGTCTTGTCACTATCTTCATTAGCGCCACTGACTGCTGCCGGTTGATCTTCTGTGCTCCCTGTTGCCATCTGCTCATTGTCCCTCTTCCTGTCTGTGATGCGAGCTGAAGTGTCCTACACAGAAACAACGGGATCCCAAATAAACCTTTAATTAAAATGAACCCTTCTTTTAATTAAAATCTGGCTTTAACAACGGTAGTCTGAAACGGTGATGAATTCAAAACGGTAACACAAATCTAAGACCTACAGAGGTGGAAACCGTAGATTTAAACGGGATATGTGCTTTTCTTGACATTTAAAGGTTCAAAATGGTCTTAAACTGCCATATACCCAGTTTTTAGGGAGTCTAGCTGACATTTTAAGATGTAGCAATAAATAAAAGTTTGTAAAGAGAAGTCACACTAGGAGCTTCCATACAATTCTTTTTAAATTAACTTTCATTAAGACACCTTAAGACAGTGAGACGAATGTTTACACATATTTGTTCAAAGCAATCCAAATGCATCTTCCTCTTGTGTGATACATCCCTTCGTTACTATGAAACATGGTCATTCCTGTGAAATTCGGATGTTCTTCTCAGACTCTCCCGTTATGCACAAAAAGAACTGAATTTCTTCAGTCAGTGCTTTTGATAGTGAAACGGTATGCACATCACATACTGACAGCTAAGGTACATTAGCTGGACTGAACACTTTTGGAAATATTAGTTATCACAATGGTGCTGTTGTTATTACTGTGGTAGAGATGGAGGAGGAGGAGGAGGAGGAGGCTGTGGTGGTGGCTGTGGTGTTGAAGAAGCGAGCATGTGGGTGGTAGGGTCGTGCAGCTGGGAAACCCACGATGGGGGACTTGATGGCCATGCCCATGGGAACCGGCCCAAGCAGGGACGACCTGGTCCCTGCAGCAAAGAACTGTCGGAACTGCTGCCCACCCATCCCAAAGCCCCGCATGCTGCCTGGATGAAACCAAAGCATGAAAGCAGATAAATAAATGAGTTCTGTTAGTCATTTACTGCTCTTAATTATAATTTCAAAAAGCTGACAGCCATTTCTGCTGCCTCTATAAACCAGTTATTTGTCCTTTTCCAGAGAATGTTTTCTTTGGACAACAATCTAAATCCAGACTGTACCCTGCATCTGCTGCATCAGTAGAGCGCCTTGCAGCATCGGATTAGGTCCGATGATGGTTGTTTGTGTTGCCTGGCAGAGGTTGACCATCCGAGGAGGAGGAGCCGTTTGAGGAGGAACAGGAATGGCCCTTGGGAACAAATACACAGAGATAGTAAACATGCATCCTCCTCTCAAAAGGCATACGTTCACTGAACATATGCAACTATAAAACAGCTTTGTAACCAAGTAGCCCTTCTTCTCAAAATACCTTTACATTTTTAATTGTTTTCAATTCCACTTTTGTTTATCATCAGTATAAGGAAGGGAAAGAGGAGAATAAATTAATCAGAGATTTAACTGTGATTAAAGAAAGAGAGAGGGATAAACAACACAGATTAGGCTTGACGATTAATTGAACGAATAAAAAAAAAAATGCAACTCAAAATAAATATTTTAATTGCATTACTCTATTCAGGGTGTGTGACAAATACCTCGAATACAGCTACTCATCGGTTATAAAAGTGGCAACATCCTCCTTGTTGCCACCAATATTAAGTACCAGTCTCCTCACAAACTAATCACTCCAATCAATCAATAATGACCATGCTCTGGACATGAGGTACAAAATACTTCCAACGTTATTTTAAACACCACGAATTAGTCTTCAATAAATGGAAATTATTGTGGAAGAACCCCCCCCCCAAAAACTACTGATAATATTTTTGGAAAGACAAAAAAAGACCATTATGTTCGAGTCATTTGTTATGGTAACCATGGAGATAACTAACTCTTCTACTTCTTCCTGGCTAAAGGCATGCTATTTATCAATACAGAGAGTAAAAACGAGTTTGAAAACCATATCAGAGCGTTTATTAAAAGACACATCAGACGTCTGTGCCAGTCAAGGAGCACAACTGAGACACCACTGCGTCACAACTTGCACTTCATTGACTATGACTTTCATGAAGAATCACTGCCTGTGAAACCCTTCCTGCTGACCACACAGGTCCACATGTTTTAGAAAGATAATGCAGAGTGAACACAATTTAAGCTTCAATAAAATCAAATGGAATTGCAACGTTTGTTAGTGTAGTAGTTTCACTACAGGTGAAAACCTTAGGATCACATGTTTAGGCGAGTCCTCCAGCGTCTGCAAGCCAAAGCAAAAGGTTATTTGCCGTTTTCATCTGAAGCCATACATCTGGCAAAACTGTGTCCCACGAGACACACTACACCAAGTATAATTTCCAACTTACAGAGAATGGCAAATACCCATTTTAACTGGCAGTTTAGCAAAACTTTAATTGTGACATGTGTTGTCGCTCAGACGTGCGGACGCCGAAGGCCCCGAATAATCCCCGGTTCTCGAGTTACGAGCTTACCGCGGCGTCTGGTGGTGGTGGGCGACATGATGTGCCGGAGGCGGCTGCGGCGGAGGAGGAGGCGGAGGCTGCTGCTGCTGCTGCTGGAAAAGTTGCTGCAGCTGCCGCAGGTGCTGGTGAAGCTGCTGCTGATGCTGCTGCTGCTGGTGTTGATGGATGTGGGGGTTAAACATCACGGGCTGTTCGGGTCCCTCCGCCGGGTCGCGCTGAGCTGTCGGACCCGGAGCTGCGCGGTGCCGTTTGACACCTGCCACGGCGTGAAACCCACGAGGAGAGACGGAGAAACACATTTGTTATGCAGTCTGCTGCCACGATGACTTACTTTAAACAATAAGAGTGCGTAGTTACGAGACAGCAGGTCGCGCACGCATCTCACGATAACTGCTAATGCTAGCGCGTATGCTAAACACCACTGGTTTGCCAAGTTTAGTTTCTTTACCAAACCAATTTTACGGGGAAACGGCCTGTCAATTGGCTATTTTTTTAGGCAGGAGGTTGGAATATAACCACAAGGAGAACGTTACTAGGCGATCCATGCGAAATAGCTGCACCTGCTTTGAGGTTTGAAAAGCTAACGTGACATTAGCCGCTTAGTGTCTGAGCACAACAGGTTAGCTTAGCATAGCTCTCGTAAACGAGCCGTCTGAAAGGAAGATTTCCACGTTACCTCAGACTTATTTTAGTCGCGGCCGAGTGTTTTCATAGGGGAGAGCAGCGACGCGTGTTGGTGAGCCAACAGGAGTCACAACACAGAGTTTGGAGGAGGCTGCGTGGACTGCGGTGCAACTTGCAAAAAGAAATTCAAGTCAGCCTCTGAAATTCCTGTCGCACTCTCCCCCTCTAGTGGTCGTCCACAGAACTGACACGTTATACATAATAATGACGTTGACATTTTAAAGCGACACTAAGGTTGTTTTTTTGTTTGTTTTGTGTTTTGTTTAGACTTTTTATGAGAGTGAGTTGGTTCTCTTCCCTCTACTATACACTCAACAATTAAATAAAATTTAAGATTTACTTTAAAATATTATGTCAAGTGCTTCCACACAACTACCTTAAGTAATTGATAAGAGGCTTTTTTTGACTACTTAACCTCACTGAGTATATATTAAAGTAGTTAAAGTATTATTTTCCTTAAGGGATTAATAAAGCACATTATATTTAATTTAAATTTAGCATAAAATCAGAATTGAGCATTAAGACCGGCAGTGTGAATGTAGAATAGAGGTGGGTATTTCTGGTCCTCAGGGGCCGGTGACCTGCATTTTTTTTTCTCTCTGCTTCACCACACCTGATTCAAATTAATGGAGTTTAGCATGTCATCAAAGACTGCACAAGTTTATTAATGACACTGTCATTTGTATCAGGGTGTGCTGAAAGCAAGGAATCATCTAAAACATGCAGGACACCGACCCTCGAGATCCAGGATTGTCCACCCCTGATGTAACCTGTGCCACACGCAAGCACCAACTTCTGGATTTAAATTAATGCTCAAATAAGAAAAAAAAACAACTTTTAAACTGATGCAAACATTCACTGGCAGCCCACAGGTCTTCTGGCATGTATTGTCTATAAAATCCTGCTGTTTGTTTACAAATCTCTGAATGGGCCAGCGACTAGCCTCAATAAAAAGAAAAAGCACTTAGCTAATTTTCTTGTTCTTGTACAGTTCTGTCATATTTTATACACATTAAGTCAGACATAGTTTTGTTCTATTTTTGTCAGCTGATGCGTTGTAATGCAATTTGTAATGGCTAAACACATACAACATTGTTATAAGTTAGTATTGCTAACTATGGTTCCCTGCAGCATCAGAAAGGTTAATATTTGGAGTTTGCAATTGGTCGTTTGGGTGTGACCTCATTACTTTCTTCCAACTGACTTTTGAGATGACTTCTGTGTGTTATATCGGCATTTAAAGTCGCCTATATGCAATACGCATATAAATAAAAAACATACATGAAACATGAAAGACAAATCCATGTCTGTTGACTGTGGACTAAAGTGCTGAACAAAACTACTAAAGTACTTTAACATAAGATTATGTTGGGTTTTTCGGGGTTGGCATTAAAAGCAGGCATTCAAAAGTTTTAATTTCCGCATCATGAAATTATACATTTAACAGACAAAACAGAGAAAATGCACCCCCACGCGGTAGGTGTTGGGTACTGCGCGGATCTCCTGAGATCATCTTCATCCCCCCACCCCCGCGGTGCTTGGAGAGGAGTGTGGTGGAGAGAGTCCTATGCGAGGTGATCTGGCACACCGAGGAAGCGCCGTCAGTAAGGGAGCAAACTGACAAGTGAACCGACATAATAAAATAAATAATACACCCTCTAAACGCGAGGGTGGCGAGCGGGGACGAAGAGGACATATCAATAACCCCGTCCCTTTTTTGACAAGGAAGACTGTCCTTCCTTTTGCACAGCAAAGATGGGGAACCGGGGAATGGAGGATTTGATTCCTCTGGTGAACCGTATGCAGGATGCTTTCTCCGCCATCGGGCAAAACGCAGACCTGGACCTGCCGCAGATCGCCGTTGTGGGCGGCCAGAGCGCAGGGAAGAGCTCGGTGCTGGAGAACTTCGTCGGCAAGTAAGTCGATTTTTCCAGGCGGCGGTGGACGGTGATGCGCTCCGGTGCATCACGAGCTCGGTCCAGTCCCTATCCTCCTTATAAGCAGGTTCAAATCCACCACCACAGTGACTTCTTTGATACGTGAACTGTGTACATTGCGTTTACTTTATTTACGTCTTTGCATCCATACGTTCGTTCGTTGACACAACCCCTAGACAAGCAGATTAATTTGTTAGGCCTACACAAATCCCTTGTTGAAGTTTATCTGTTTACTGCTGCCTGCATGCAGGTACCACCATTTCCCTTCAAACGCTTAATTTTTAATTTCATAACCAACGTGTGCTTAAAGTAAATCTCAGTAAGTTTACAAACGTTATGGGTTTAATGTAAAAAAAACAAAACAAAGAGAGACACCTTTTTTTTCCCCTTTTAACCATGGTCCTCATTATAAATCCCCTGGACAGTGTGGATGGCTGACTTCCTGTAAAGCAGATACAGTTTCAGGCTGCTTATGTTGCTTTTGTGGCAAGGATACCATTTTGTTGTCATGGGGCTTTTTAATCCTGGACAGGCAAGACTACAGAAAAAGGATGTTTGCAGTGCGCAGCTTTGCAAACGTGTACTTTTTTTTTTTCATCCTGCCTGCCAGAGCTGCTGCTCCTGGTGATGATGACACAAAACAGAGTAAAGGGGGAACAAATCTGATCCGCTGTGCTGCAGATGCATCTGACCTTGCAAAAAGAGAATGAGAGTCCACCTGAGCTCTGAGCCCTCCCTGCTCATCCATCTGTCTGCCGATGTTTATAATGCTGGAAGTCAAGCTTACCGCATTCATGTTGCAACCATGTGCTTGTGCCCTGCTTTTACTTGATTTGAAGTTGAATCCTTTTTGGTTTTATACAAATTCAATTCCTTGCACATAGATTACGTGATTCAGCAATATTGCTTGCTCAAGGAAGGGTAGAGTGCATACTGTGGCCCCAAGCCAACTCATCGAACAAGAACTGTACATTCCAAAGAAAATAAAAGGTTTATCCCAATGGACGAGAAGTGTTTATCCATCCAGGAAATAATATATATATATATCAACAATACTATCTATCTATCTATCTATCTATCTATCTATCTATCTATCTATCTATCTATCTATCTATCTATCTATCTATCTATCTATCTATCTATCTATCTATCTATCTATCTATCTATCTATCTATCTATCTATCTATCTATCTATCTATCTATCTATCTATCTATCTATCTATCTATCCATCTATCCATCTATCCATCTATCCATCCATCCATCCATCCATCTGTGTGTGTGTGTGTGTATTGTTGATTTATGTATGATAGATCTCCTATTCTCATCCTATTCTTAATAGCTTTTTAGTTCTACCAATAGTCTGTAATCTCCATCTTAACTGTGAGGAGAGGCACGCCTGTCGTTGACATGTCCGGTTAATCTACATGTCTAGTCTCAACATTACAGACACCACAACAACAAAGCACAAAGCATGACATTGAAACAGAAAATAAAAAATGTCAGTTTAGTTAAAATTCAACAAAACCAAAATCAATATCAACATTTACAAGAATATAACAATCAAAAGCATGACATTTTACAAAGAAATAGAAAAACAGTTCAGAAAAGGTAAGATTTCATAAAAGACAAGAGCATTTAAAAAACCTAAACATATTTTGTTTTTCATCTTACAACCTTCTCCACATGTGCAGTTGTGACATATTTTTAAAATTATTTCTTATATTAAACTCCATATTATGTTATTACTTTTGTGAATCACCTGTTTTACCACTGAAGGTATGTAGGCTCATTTTAAGAGCAGTTGGCATGTTTAAAACGATTTCAACAATCTCTTTACACTTATTAATGAATCATGCTGCTCTGCATTCACTCAGCTGTAGTCATAGAAACAGCTCATGGCTAATTATGCTTCCCTACTCGAGGGACTGGAGCTTGAATGCAGTTTAAATATCCTTACAAGAACATGAACTATATGAAAGCGGATGATTTGTCTGCATGTGCCAGTAAGACCTGAAGTCTTTGCCTCTGAGTAAAACAGATTGCTATGTTGTATTCAGGAGTGTTTGTGTGTGTTTTTATATGATGTCTTTGTCCAGCTGCAGTGATGTCACTCAGGTCCTCTTGCTGCTCGCCTTCCACCAAACCAACATTTTTATCCTGTTATTTTTGGATTTGCGCAAAATAAAGCCAATAATTGATTAAATAAACATTGTTAAAAGGGGTTTCATTGAGTTTGGTTAAGTAGAAATCATCCTCCTGGGAATTTCCTCTATTCTGTTTTGTTTCTGGCAGGTGAGAGTCACAAAACGGGACAACTCAAAGCTTTTGATATATACTGTCTGACAGCATAAAGGAACATCCACAGATGAAATTTGCTCTTGTCTTTTGTATCTTCACTGCCCAGTTTAATGTTTCATCATCCCCAGTTTGACCTTTGCTTTCTATTTTTCATGTCTCCTCTTTTAAATTCTGCTCAGCTGGTACTCTCCCGAACACATAAGGGAGCAAAGCTCCAAAGCAAAGACAGCAAAGTTAAGCTAAAACTGCAGGGTTCTTTAGAAGTGGATTACGTGTAGGGGTTTGTGTGGGTTCACAGCTTTTCACACAGGCAAGGCATCACATGTGTTAACCCCGCATCTTCTGGTCACATCCCATTGTTTTTCTTGTGTTTGGCAGTTAAGAAGAAGAAGACATTTCATGAATACGAATTAGAGCAAAGCTGCTGTTTGCCATATATGACCAGTCAGTATTTTAGACTCTCATGGGTTTAATTATCACAGACAAAGCAGGTCTCTAGTGTTTGAGTGAATTCAGTTGAAGCCTGTTAGCACACAGCAGGTGTGAAAGTTGAGTTAAAGTCAATATTGTGTAGGTCATGGAGTGGTGTTTCATCTTAAAAGGTTAAAAAGTCTGAGTTACAATGATAATAGAAAATGTGCATTGAAAAACGGTGTGGAAAATAAGGTAAAAGCGATCAGAAAGTTACTCATACAGAATTCAGTCAAATAAAAAAGCTCCAGCAGTGTGAAGAAAATGTGTCACAGTTTTGTTTAAATTAAAGTTGTATTTATCTTGTATTATGAATCAAATGTAATTGCCTTTGGAAATGAGGATCTCTTGAAGAGACAGCAATCTTTTTTACAAAGGTACTCTAAAGGTTGTAACGGTAAAAAACCTGCCTCAGTTGCCTGTCTGCCCATTTCATAGAGGCCTAAATACAGTTTGTTGAATCAGGCATCCAGCATAGTAATCACTTTGATGTGTGGTTTGCCCAGTGTACAGCTCAGTGTTGTTTAGAAGGTAGTTTCAGCACCATGGACAGCGCTCTCTAAAGTGCTGACGCGTAAAAAGGCTGATTTCCTTAAACACAGCAAAAACTGAATGTCACTACTGGTGAGAGTTGTTCTTCATGTACAACAGTCAGTAAAACTGACAAGTTCTTTAGTTTCCCCCCCCCCCCACGAGTTCTTTTAATACACAAAGTGTCTGAGATAGAAGGTGAACTTGGAGGCTGATACTGGCAAACAAAATCAAATACAAGATGGTAGTTTATATTTAACATAATGTTCTCTCCTGATGTTAATGAACTCAAAATAATGTTGTTGCTGCATTTTGTACAAATTAGGTGGAAACATTTTTTAATCAATAAAGCCTGCTGGCATTGTTTCAGCCTGAAAAGATACCATTAAATTTAAGTGTAAATTGTTTAATCTTCCTGCTGCCATCACTGTTCCCACTCCCACATTAAGCTTATGATGCGTAGCTGGTATTGTGTTACATAACTCAGATGGAGAGAGCTGGGAGTGCAGCAGCAGCAGGAAAATGTACTGTAGCTGCATTGAAGCCTTTGTTTTTCACCCTAAGGAGGAGGGACTGAATTAGCAACATAAATGTGGATACTCCCTTAATGACTTACGGTATCCAGGATAATTATAGCCTAATATGATAGTGTCACACCTCAAAAGATTAATTTTCTCTTAGACAGCATAATCTGTCTCATGTGTATCATTGCATTTTACTCTAGTTGAATGTTTTAGTGGGATTCTCTCAGTGGGGACAAGTAAATTTGGGAAGCTTGTGTTACTCGTGTGAGAACTCTTTATTTTTTCATTTCACTTGATTTTCTAATAGTTTCCTAGAGGCAAACTTACATTTAGCTGTTATACAATTGTGAAAGGAGTAATCCTGTCACTGGTGGAATGTAACTATGCACATCTTTGTATTTGAACTTAAATTTGTCCTTTTTGTGACACATATTTTTTTACTCCATCAAATTTTGATTTCAGCTTCATATATGTATTTAAGTTTGACGGACTTTACAAATCAACCTAATTTTTGGTTCACTCAATACACTCAGGAAACTTAAAAAGTATTTAGAGAAAATGTTTATGTGCAGCTGAAACAGCAAATAAATTAAAGGAAACTAGAAACATTTTTTTAATCATAATTTAGAGCACTTGTTCAGCTTCTGTTTCACTTCATTTCAGATCTTTTATAAATCATTTGATAAACTGATTATTGGAGAACATCCCAAAATGAAAAAAAAAATCCTTCGTACTTTTATTGAAAAAAAAAGTTCAGAAGGATTTAACCTCAACCTATGGCAACAACAAAACCCAGCTTTTGCATAAAAAAATAAGTAATGATCATCATAAGTAAAGAAAGAGTCAGATGCAACATTATTCACTTATTAATTCTGGCTTTTTTAATTTTTTTCCTTAAAGCATATTTTGATAATTATGATTGCAACTAGTTAAACTTGCTTTGTCAGTCAGGGTAGTTATGTTTTGACTAAATTCTTTTACAGTATTCTTTTGTAGTACTTTTACTTAAGTTTTGGAAATGAACCACTGTGCTAATTAAATCAAGTGATTTTTTTTAAATCTAACACATTCAAAAACAACTGATGCTAGACACAAAAGGATACATCAAAGGACAATAAAAAGTATGTAAATATTCCAAGAAAACTGGGAATGCTTTTAGTGGAGTGCAGTGTTGTGTTCAGTGTCCTGTCTAAGAATACGCCGGAGTAATGCTGCACAATAGAACAGCTACTCTCTTGGCAATGACTAATTTTTATGGTACATCTTTATGCTATCTTAAAATCTTTTCTGTAGTATTGGAGATAATATTTACAATAATAATTGTTGTAATAGTCATGATTTAAGTTAAAGAGTGATTGTAAAGGTTTATTGCTGCGGGTAGGAAACATCTGTATTGGTCTGCGTTGCAGCAAATCTGAAGAAGCCTCTGACTGAAGACACTGCTGCTGAATCATTTTGTTGTGAAGAGGATGATCAGAGTTGTCCATGATGTTCTTCATTTTATAAAGTATCCTTCTTTGTACAATCAGCTCCAGAGGCTCCAGAACAGAATAGAGCCAGTCTTCTTTAACAGTGTGTTAAGTTTCTTTAAATCAGTGCCTCGATGCTGCTCCCCCACCAAGTGACTGCAGATGTGATTGCACTCTCCACGACAGACTTATAGAAGATACATAACATCTTGCTGCAAATGCTGAAAGACCTAAGCTTCCTTAAGAAGTAAAGTCTGTTCTGTCTGTGTTGCATCTCCAGTCCAGTCTATAGTCCAAATGAACACTGAGGTATTTATACACCTCTGCCACCGACGCATCTTCTACCATTATGGAAAAAAATATTTGACTTAATCTTGGCTCTGTTAAAATCCACAATCATTTCCTTTGTCTTGTTCACATTCAAGATGAGATGATTGTTCCCACATCCTGCCACAAAATGGCCCACCAGTGTACTCAGTCTCTTGTCCATCACTGATGCGCCACACAACTGCAGATGACAGGACTCCGACTTGAGTATGGAGTTTAGACAGTAGAGTACATTTTATTGCAACGAATGGTACAGACTAGGTATTTTTTGAGATGATAATACATTTCAATATATTGTGCAACCCCACTTCAGCATGTGACAGGGATCAATCCATCATTTTTCTGCTTCCCGTTGTAACATAAAAGCTACTTCTTCACAATTTTTCCATCGTTCTTGAGAGTTCTTGAGAGTGTTTCTCAAAAAACATAAAAAAAAGCCCTCAGTACTTTCCAAAGTGCTAATTTTATTGTTTTCCTGACTTTACTATTAAGTTAATAGTGTGTCAATAAGGTGTTTAAAGTGGCACCAGTAACTTGCTTTTTGTGCTTGATCAAAACTAATTTAAAAGTCCTCTCACACCACCAAGGAGATGGTGGACATATTTTTGGACATATTATTTTTAGTCGGTTTTACAAAAAAATATGAGACATCCCGTCTCATATTTTTTTGTAAAATCAATTAAAACACAAAAAGAAGAAAAAGAACGATTTTAGTTATAATTAAAATTAATTTACGGTTGTATACTTCTTTCTTCTAAGCATGGGCGCTTTAGAAGGGTGTGTAATCAGTTTCAGCGACTGAGGTAAGCCAAACAGAGCACGGACACAGTAAGAGTGAGGAAGCAATTGCTGTGAGGCAGAAGGAGAGAGGACATCATTTGTTCTGACACTGCTACAGAGGATTACCACTAATCTTTGTTTGGGCAGCAGCTTGCCTGCAACACATTTTTCCATTGGCTCTGGTCTAATCTTGATTCCCAGCATCCAGCAATCAGGAATGTCATTGGCTCCATCCTCCACTTTGGTTTGGAGAGCTACATGTGTGTGCATGTGTGTATTTGTGTGCCCTCCTACCCACTAAAAACCATCCCGGTGATGGAGCAAACCAGCCTGGCTGTGGTTATTTGCTGCCGTCAGGGTACATAATGCTGCACACATTAGAGCATTAGATGAGGCTCAATGTCTGACTGTGTCTGGGGATTGGAAGTGAGGTGACGCATGCAGCAGGACCAGCAGATGGGCAGGTTGAGTTTGAATTATCCCTGGTATGACCCTGTTTTACATGGAACAAGTGACAGAAATCTTCATAGGGTTTTTATCACTAATTTTAAAAGAAGCAATGAACCACTGGTGCTCTGTTGATTCTTGTGCTTGCGTGTTATTGACTGAATCACTCACAAAAAACTGATTTCAGACCCATCAGTCAAATTAATCTGCAGCAACACCACATTTACCACACACACACACACACACACACCTACAACTTCCTCCTGCTGTAATTCTCTTTTATGCAGCTTAGGACACATTGAAAATGTGACATGTTATGGTGAATAATAATAAATACAATGACATGTTATACAGTGAATAAGCCAACAAATGCTATTTACATTACGATCCACTCTTATTCACTTAACTAGAATATTGAAATACCTGTTGCATCTTAATGCATCTATAGTTATAATCCAAAAAGAGAACATTTCCGGAGTCTATGTTAGTGTGAAATATTTAATTTTACCTTAGTAGATGGTTAATATTGGCTAATATTATAACAAACTAAGTATGGGTCGTAGGATGTTTAGACCGGTCCATGTGAGTTCTTCGTCCACTGCTGGAGACCTGAACCCTCTGACATGTGTTTAATGTTGTCAGACCCCAACCAGGACCTTCTCTTAAACCTCACCCAGTAAAGCTGGGGCCACACCCCCAGCTGAAAGTGGGGGTGTGGCCCTTATTAAAGGATTTGGTAAACAATGAGTGAACAGAAAGACAGAGGGAAGGAAGTCACACTACCACCAGAATGTCCTCACTTCTCTTGGCAAGCGTGTATGATGTAAATGTACATAAGTGAAAGGCGAGTCTGGCTGTGACTTCTCCCTTTATGTGAAGGATCTCTGTGGCGAGACTTTGAAGGGATAATATAAAGGAGTGGAGTGAGAGGAGACCTGCAGTTCAGACCATCTGTCTTCCCCATACGGCGTCCAAGCGGGTGAGAGGGGAAAGCCGCACAGAGACATGCGCTCCAGCAGTGGATAAGACTTTTCATGAAATTAAAGGGTTTCCTTTACTGTAGCAGGCAGCACAATAGCAGCAAACACTGACACAACACAGAAAGGAAGCTCCCTGAGTATCAGTATGATGTCCTTTTATGTTGTCATGCATGCATTAATTGAGATACTGCAGATTTGAGAAGGATTTAAGACTCACTTTGATGAAAATCATATCTTAAGTCTTATCAACATGGCTATTAAGTTGTCATGAGAAAAAGCAACCATCGGTGCAAGAATGGCGAGCAAAGCACCACTTATATAGTCTCGTAAGAGCACGGTCAGACAGTCTATTTGAACCATGTGAAGTTCTGGAAGAACCAGTCCTGACTGCTCACATGTACTGTACAAACCCGACGAAAAGAGAAGCTAGAGCACAATATGCTTTGAAGATAACACAAGTTTGGTGGAGATCGCAGCAGAAACAAGGTCCAGAAACTACTTAATGCGTTTTGTTCTGGTCAAGATGAAAGCCCTGACAGTTTATGGTTGTTAGAACTGCTTTATTCAACTCAGAATAAAAAATTTTACATTTCCACACTAAACTTACATTTTGGACTAACAATTTTAGACTAAACACGACAAGACAAGACTTGGAGATGTAGGACCCAAATGGAGGCGGCAGGAGTTCCAAAACAAAGGTTTTTAACTAAAAAGCCCTGCACAGCCAGGAAGAATCCAACAAAAAGCCCAAACTAGACAGAACCAGGAGCAGACTATAAACGTGGTGCAAACAATAGAAACAAAACAACAGCCATGGCAAAAAAATAAATAAATAAATAAATAAATAAATAAATAAATAAATAAATAAACAGTACAGACCAGGCAGGAGGAAAGGAAAGACATAAAACATGATATACTCACAGGGCTGAGGAGACACAGGTGCAAACAATCAGGGCAAAAAGTGAGCCAGTGGTTTTAGGTATTTCTGAAGTGAAAAACAAGTAAAAAAAAAAAAAAAACCCCAAACAGGTTTATTTTATTCTGAGCTGATACCAAATGGATTATACGCAAACCTACACTGTTAATGGGAAAGAACTGCTCATAGAATGAAATAAATTGTGATTCCTAATTCCTTACACCAAGTTAATTAAAAGAATTGTTAGACTTTTTTTGGGGATGTTTTTATGTTTTCTTGCTGTTGCATACTAGAAACAACATTACAGCTTTGGTAGTGTAAAAAACTTTGACCCGTGAACTGAATGTTTATTCTGTTTAAATAATAGGAACTAATAGAACAGGTGCAGAATTATATAAGTATTTAGAGCGTTAGAAAGTGAAATGTTGTAGCAAGGGTTTTTTGGTGGAGGCTTTCTTTCTGATAGTACGGAGATAGAAAAGCAGGAAGACACACAACAAATGATCTGGGGCCAGAACTTGAACTTGGGTCAGCTTTAATGAGATTTTATCATCTACATAGGGCTCCTGCTCAACCAGAGCTACACAGTTGCCCCAACTGTGAGACTCATTTCACAAAACAATAACAACAACAACACTCATTTCACAAAACAACTCATTTCACAAAACAACTGTTCCTTTAAAAATAATTGTGCATTTTGCCATACACACTGGCCAAGACGAAGCAAATATGTTTAGTCTGCAGTTGAGTGAATTAAATATATTATTCCTTATCAGTTCCTACATTCCTCAGCTCAGACTAGGAGAAGAAATATTACAAAAAACAGCAGCATCTCATAAACTCTCAGCTCATAACACAAGTATGCAAAGTTCCCCAGGCTTTGTTTCAGGTTCTAACAGAGGCTTCATCTTTTAGTCATGTCACTCATCTCATCAGATTTTGACTCGTCAAAATGCAAACGCCCTTGAAGAATGTAAGATAGATGTAGAACACATGTTTTTAGCAGTCCGTTGTCGTCGTTAACGCATCACTGAACGACGGCTGTCTCGTCAGCTGGTTGAAAAGCCCCCTGTGCCAGTGGCGAGTTGACACTGAGATTGCATAAGAAACTGAAAGAAAATAGTGTTTTGCACTTAAACACGCTGGCAGGCAGCGATCAGCATGAACACATGGTCTAACGGGGTCACACTTTTTACACAAGGCTCAGACACCAGAGAGGGGTTGTAGTCACTCTAACATGTAAAATACTTTGATTTGCATGCACATTTACAGATCATGCACCATGGTAATTAATCAATTACTTAGTCATCTGCATCTTTTTTGATGAAGTTGATTAATCATTCAAGATTAATCAACCACTTGACTCTGTTGTGCAACAAAGGGAGTGCATTTTTAGTTATTAATGATTGTCTGATGACAGTTATTCATAATGTGAATTAATTATCAAAATGAATAAATAATAATATTAAATAAATAACCGTTATTCTATGCATGCCAGCCCATTACCAGGGGTGGCGCTATAGAGTAACAGAGAAGGAAGGAGTCCGAGCACAGGCCTTTGGAACTAGCAAATGTTACAAATAAATGTAAAATAACCACAAACAACTTTTCTCATTCAAATAAATCAGAACTTATTTACACAAGAATTAAAGATGGTGAAACAAGACTTGGAATAAAGTTCTGAAATCTAAACTACACTTGAGCAAACAACTAACTAAACATGAAACAGAAACGTCTGTGTGTGTGTGTGTGTGTGTGTGTGTGTGTGTGTGTGTGTGTTGGCTGTGAATCCACATGATGCAAGTCACGTGGTGACTGAGTCTTGCATGATTCAGAATGGCGGATGAAGTCACTTCACACCCAGTGAGAACAAAGAAAATCAGAGGCCTTGTGGCCAAGATAAGAGTGTGCCTGTGTATGAGGTTAGTAGGAAAGGATGAGAGAAAGAAGAAAAGGGAATAAAACTCCAAACAACCGAATAACTTCTCACCACCAGATAACTAAGCTGTTCTGATGTTTCCCACACGGAAACGCACCAATGTGGAGCCAACTTCACATGTGCGCTCTGGTCATTCAACTGGAAAATGAGGAAAAATTTCTGTTGTGGGAGAAGGTGTCAACGAGATCCAGCATTTTGAATGGAACAATAGACAAACCATAAAATAAACCAACCCACTTCTGCAGTTGTGTTCCTAAAAAGCTGCAGGAACACATCACTCCTGTTACTGGCCTGTTTTCATTGGCTTCCTGTCCTTTTTAGGATCCATTTTGAAATGTTAGTTTGTTTTTAAGTGCCTCAAAGCCAAAGCACCACCTTATCTGTGTGAAATCCTGAAACCTCACACCCTAACTAAATCACAGAGGTGACAGAGAATTTACGGTGGCAGCCTCCAGGCTGTGCATCAGTTCACCTTTTATTTTCAGGGCTGCTAACAGCCCCGGTCATTTTAAAACTCTTCTGTAAAGAACATTTCTTTGCATTGATCCACTGACTTTCTGCTTGTATCAGTACTTCCATACACTCTGCTTTTTGAATACTTATTTATTTATTGCAGATTACATCCTTATATCCAAAAAGGCTAAGAACAATACAAAATTCAAATTAAAAACAGAATGCATTAAATTATTTAAAGTCCAAAACTGAGCAGAAAGTAGAACAAGGATCAAGAAATCAGATGATTTTTTTATTACTGCAGTGTTTGTTTACCAATATCATCAATAAGCTCAGTTCCACAGAGCTGCTGTGTTTGCGGAGGAAAATAATACTCATATTCTTTTTTATTGACTCTCAACTTTGTTTTGTGTGTGTGTGTGTGTGTGTGTGTGTGTGTGTGTGTGTGTGTGTGTGTGTGTGTGTGTGTGTGTGTGTGTGTGTGTGTGTGTGTGTGTGTGTGTGTGTGTTACAGGGATTTTCTTCCCCGTGGTTCTGGCATTGTGACCCGTCGTCCTCTGGTTCTGCAGCTGATGAACAGCCCAACAGGTAAAACTAATAAATTCCAGTTTTCAATTTTCATTTTTTGTCTTTATTTCATAGGATTTGGATGAGAACATGGAAAGATAATGATGTACTTACATTACAGTTCTATACTATATGGACCTTTTATTTTAGTTAGTTCTAAAGTGTTCAGATAAAAGTGTAATTTGAAATATGTGAAATTCAAATCCCATATTGGATTTGAGTACGTGTTGTTGTCAGATACAGATTTTTTTTTTCTTTTGATGGGTAGGAGAGGCCTGTTATGTGTCTACTTCCTGGCATCATAAATAAAATAACTATCTATCTGAGTGTTGTCGACACAGGAGCTCTGTTACATATAAAGTGTAGATAAATGTCCCTGTGATGATGGAGGGTTGAAATATGATCTTAAAATTTGTTTTAAGAAGAAACTCATTATTTAAATCAATTTTTTTAAATCTCCTGTCTTAAAACAACATCTACTCAACAGTGTTTCTTAAACTGCTTTTGCACCATTTTAGCAGCAGATCCAGCTGTTTTAAGTACATTAAACCTGTCCTCCTCCATCCTTCTTCCAGTTTGTCAGACAGATGAGCGTCTTGTTTTACATTTTTCTTGTGCCTCATTTCAGTTATGTTGTTATCAAATATAATGTAGCCGGAAGCAGAGAGCAGGTGGCACACAGCTGGAGCTCAAACACCCCTCCTCCGCCTTTCCTGCCATCCCTCAGCATCTTTTAAATTTTGTTAATCTCTATAGACTTAGTGATAACAATGTCAATGTTGCCATAGTTACAGAGTCTGCTGAGTTTGATTCAGTTCTACCTGACAGACTGTTTTAACATGAGATTTCTATTTATTTTTTACCTGCTTGCACTATTTTGTGCTATTTGGTTTTTTGTCAACAACAAAAATGCAGTTTCTTTGTGTTTTATTTTTTTCTAACTCAGCTAAGTCACTCACTTTGGTTGCAATTAAGTTTTGAGTATCTTCCTTTCTGTCACAAATCCAGAATATGCTGAGTTTCTCCACTGCAAAGGCAAAAAGTTCATCGATTTTGATGAGGTCCGGCAAGAGATCGAGGCAGAGACTGACCGAGCGACGGGGGCCAATAAGGGCATCTCACCTGTGCCCATTAACCTGCGTGTCTACTCGCCTCATGGTGAGGCTCACACGGGTCTGACTCACAAGAGTCTGTGATGCATGAATGATCTAGTTCCAAGTTATTATTTGTTAATGTATCTTTGTGCTCAGCATCATTGCAGTGCCTCTTCTCCGTTTTTGTCCTCACAGTGCTGAACCTGACCCTGGTAGATCTGCCGGGAATGACGAAAGTGCCGGTGGGTGATCAGCCTGCAGACATCGAGTTCCAGATCAGAGACATGCTGATGCAGTTTGTCACCAAGGAGAACTGTCTGATGCTGGCTGTGTCCCCGGCCAACTCTGATCTGGCCAACTCTGATGCATTAAAGATTGCCAAAGAGGTCGACCCTCAGGGTGAGTGTATGCATAAAAGGACGCGCGTGCGTGCGCGCACACACACACACACACACACACACACACACACACACACACACACACACACACACACACACACACACTGTGAAGCAGATACTCTTACTCAGTGCAATTATTTGGTATTCTTCTCAGTATTATCCGTTTTATATATGTTATAATTACCTTACTTAAATCTCTTGCCTCTGGATATTGCACCAGTTCATAATTATCACTCTAATTATTTCCATACTATTTTTGTTTCTATTTCTTTGTTTACTTGCCTGTTGCTTTTCCTGTGACGTACATCATTAATCATGCATCAGGTTATAAATAAAACATTAAAAGACTTCTTACAAATGAATGCATCAGAAACAAAAATGTACATTTTATGCGCTGAAACTTTTTGTAACACTTTGACACTGTTTCTTACTTAGACGTCTGTAACTGTCAAATAATTTAAAAAAGTAGAAATTCTATTAACTGATATTTTAAGAACTTAAGTAATTCTTTTTTTAGATGTATTACATTTATATCTCATAAGGTTGCGTGGTGCATTTCATTGACTCTCATTCATATTTTGCTGTGTGCATGCATGCAGGTATGAGGACCATTGGTGTGATCACCAAGCTGGACCTGATGGACGAGGGGACAGATGCTAAAGACATCCTGGAGAACAAGTTGCTTCCACTCCGGAGAGGTGAGCACACATGCATGAATCCACAACCGCACTCAAGCTTCCTTTTCTTCCACCTTCAGGGCCGTCCAGTGACACATTGTTTCCCTCTTGTGGTAGCAAGGCAGGCGTACGGAAAGCTGTTCATTGTTCCAACCACTGGGAGAGAAAAAAAAAACAAAAAAAAACAGAACTGCAGCAAGACAAGGGCAACTGGGAGGGAGTGTAATAAAGCAACTCAGAGTCAGAAATCAAATCAAAAGACAGTCAAGAACTTAAGGAGAGGAAGAGTTGGATGGAAACAAAGAGGAAAAACACAAAAAAACAAGGCTTGCATATATTTTGTGGGCTGTTGTTACTGCTATGTGCTGATGCCGAACTTTTTTTCCCATTTGCACATGGTTAGACCCCAGGCATGTGCTTTTGAATATTTTCCATTTCTTTTGTTTGTTTTTTTTTTGTGTGTGATCCCCCCCCCCCCCCCCCCCGACTCTGTGACTAATGCTGCCGTCGTTCACATTTACAAGACTGCTGGCTTCCAGTTGCCTTAGTTATGGGCCATGAAACAGCTTTTAACAGAGCAATGCATGAGGAAACTTAACTGGAGGTGAAATGGGATCCTTTTGACCTGCAGTATCCAGTCTTTTTTTTACCTCTCTCTTTTAACAGAAAGTTGGTTTCATTTAAATGTTCTTTCCGTGCATTCACTCTTCATCTTTACTTATTAATTTATTTTTGCCATCAGTCTTGGATCTCTGGAGGTCGGCTTTTACACAGAAAAAATATTGAATACTTCCAAAACAGCTGAACCCTGGGCGAACTCTTAATCTAGGGTATGCAGATCAAACGTAAAAAAACAAGTACACAGACAAATCCAGGACTGAAGTATTATGGGAAAACAGTGTATTGTCTTTCAGGGCCAAAATGGAAAACGGTTCCCCAGTCTGCTCTCTCAAAAGCAGCTTGATCTGCTTTCCTTTGTTTAAATCTCAAAGTCTTTCAGGATGTATCGTAAATATGCGTGGGACTGTTCTCTGTTGTGTCCAGGTTACATTGGTGTTGTGAACAGAAGCCAGAAGGACATAGATGGAAAGAAGGACATTAATGCAGCGATGACTGCTGAGAGAAAGTTCTTTCTCTCCCACCCTGCGTATAGACACCTGGCTGACCGTATGGGAACACCCTACCTCCAGAAAATACTCAATCAGGTTGACTATGTTAACAGCAAGGTCTTTTTATCCCCCCAACATTCCTTATATCCCCTGAAATCTAACAGTGACCTTTGGCTTAAACAGCAACTGACGAATCACATCCGAGACACCCTGCCAGGTTTGCGGGCCAAGCTGCAGAGTCAGCTCCTCTCCATAGAGAAGGAGGTAGATGAGTACAAAAACTTCAGACCTGATGATCCGTCACGTAAAACCAAGGCTCTTCTGCAGTAAGTGAATGGGTAGACAGACAAAGAGAGATGTAGAGAGATGGGTGCAGTTTTTAATTTATGTATCTCTTGCAGGATGGTTCAGCAGTTCTCTGTGGACTTTGAGAAGTGTATAGAGGGATCTGGGGACCAGATTGACACAGCAGAGCTGTCAGGTGGTGCAAGGATCAATCGCATCTTCCATGAACGCTTCCCCTTTGAATTGGTCAAGGTTTGTCCAGAGGTTTCCCTGTTTAATCATTTATTATGATCATTTAACTTATGACAGCTAAGTGCCAAACCATGACAAACATTAAGGACCAAAATAAATATTAACTTTCTAACATTCAAAAATAACATTCAGGATATTGAACTTGAACTGAGCCAACTGAACAAACTGGTGGCTAAACTTTTCAGTTTAAACAAAATAATAATTACAGTGATTACTGTAAGTAACCTTATTGGTTTACTAGCAGTAATGAAATGAAATGAAGCTTCTTTTTTATTCCAAACAAAAAGAAAAAGCCATATTCATGGCTTGGCCACTGAAAGTTGGGATAGTGAGGGGGCAGCAGCAAGGAGCTATAATTGTCAAATAAAAATGTATGATAGCAACATGATTAAAGTCCATTCTTTGTCATTTATTAAAACAATACATGTATATATTTTCTTTTAAGTCAAGGCTGCAAGCCCACCTTGGTCTTGGTTACAATATTATCATTATGTGCAACCATATCAGTTGTTTTACAGCACCGTCGCAACCATAGCTACACAGTAGGTGCAAAATTAATTTTTGATCTCTCGGTCCGAGCTTTATGTGATAATAGTACAATAATCTAACCAATAAAATGACTAGTCAAAAGACACGGGGGCGTTACGTTTTTCCCTTCAGAACCTTGGACAGCACTGTTTGTTTGTTGGAGTTTTAATACTTTAGACTTATTTTGTTTAATTTATTTACATCCGTGAATTTTATTTACATGCATCAAAGGACACAGGTCAGGACATGAGCATAGGTCAGGTCAGGTTTTGGATAATTAAATATGACATCAGCATAAGGATTTCTTTTCTCAGAGCCTCCGCCTCCGATGTCTTTTCCTCTACATAAATAAAGAAAACAAAGTGATACTTTCAATTACTGCACAGAAATGCTCATAAAACAGGAAATCTTTCTTCCACTTTTTTTAATTTGCAGTGCTGTTGAAATTATCTGTTTTTTACTAATCCTAGTGTTTTTTTTTTTTTTTTTTGGAGTCTTTGACAGTTTACTTTACAAAGGAGATTTTGAATCTGCACATAGGGATTATTATGTTTACTGTTACATAAAATCATTATTTTAATGCTGCTTAAAATCAATCTACAGTGACTAAAAGTGTGACTTACCTGAAATGTGATGGTATGCACATCAGCAGGACACAGATACACCTGTGGAGTTGCTGTGGTGACATTTTTAACTGTCTGCTGTTAACAAAAAATCAAAAAGAAACAAAAACAAAAAAGTAAATTATATTTTTTATTTCTCTCCTGATACTGCTTCATCATGTTGAATCTTGCCGAAATCTCTCGCCTGTCTCTCTGCATTAACTTTCTCCGTCCCACTCCTCTTTCAGCCCTTAACCTCACATCCCCTCTCCTTTCTCCTCCCTGTCCGTCCACCGTTACCCCACACAAAAAGCCTCCGTGTATGCCAGATGCAGCACACGCCAATGCATCATCATGTTTATGTTTTTATAGAACGAATTTCAGGAGAAAATATTAAGCATGAAGAAAGCGGGGATAAATGTGGCATTGCAGTGAAGGAAAAAAAAAAGAGATCCTTGGACAAATATTAAAAACAGATGGTGGAAGAATAACAGGAAAACTTGAATGAACTATGCTGTGAATTAGGCAGAAAGTAATGTCACTTTGTGTCTGGTGAACTTCTTCTTTGTCTGGTTTTCAGATGGAGTTTGATGAGAAAGAACTCCGCAAGGAAATCAGCTATGCCATCAAGAACATTCACGGCATCAGGCACGTATGCCCGCCACCTCAACGCTCCATCCTTTAACCCCCTCCCCCTTACTTCATCTCCCTTGAGCTCGTTGTGTACATCCATTGCTGCCTCTCTAATCCAGGCAAAGACCTCTAGATTGATTGCTTCTTTGCACACTAAAATAAATAAGAAAATAATTTAAAAAATTGCAGGATCAGGACTGGGATCAGATACCGGTTACATGATGCATACATAATGCGTATTCTTGCTTTTTCACGTGTTTTTTATTTGTTTTTATGGGCATGCTGGTGTGTGACCTGTTCATCTATCCTGCGTCGTTTATCTTAGATCTGTACTTTCTCACTTTGTTCTTGCTCTTGCGTCCCATATGAATATATTTATATGTGGAAATATTTAGCATTTTTACCCTTTTACACTTTACAGTATTGCAGAAATATCCCTGATAAGTTTTTCAAACTGCAGAAGAGAAAGAAAATCTTAATAAAATCAGTCCAGAAAGCAGCAATTGTATTGCATTTTAAACATTTACCAGGGCTTTCCCAGGTATATACTAAAAATGACTGTAAATAGTTAAAAACTCTAGTTAAAAAAATAAATGGCAAGAAAGCCTCCAGATTTTTTTTTTACTATTGAAAACAAGTATATTTACTAACCCATTCGCCAAACCTCTTTTTCCCAAAGTTTCACTCCTTACTTTGCTCTTTTAAATTTGTAATTGTTTATATTTTTGTGGGGAAAACTGAGAAATGAAGGATAAATCTTCACAATTAACTCTTCTCTTCACCCAACCCTCATCGCTCCTTCTGTCTTTTTTTTCCTTCCCCCCTCGACCCGTCTCATCTTTTGGCTCTGTGGCTGGTTCTCTCTGTGTCGGGCAGAACGGGCCTCTTCACCCCGGACATGGCCTTTGAGACCATTGTGAAAAGGCAGATTGGGAAGATTAAAGAGCCTTGCACCAAATGTGTGGACATGGTCATTTCTGAGCTAGTCAATACCGTTAGGCAGTGTACCAAGAAGGTAAAAAAAAAAAAGGAAACAGTGGTTAGTGCTTGTTTTGTTGCTTTCAACCCTTATCCACAAAAGTCCCTCAGCTGTTCACTCCCTTCGAATGTAACCCCAAGGTTCTCTCCGGCCCTTGTTGTTGTCGTACAGTGACGGGGGCACCTGGGGTCGCTCGGCGGGCTGCGGTTTACCTGCCTGCCTATCTGTCGTACTGCTTTGAACGAGTTTGGCTCGATAGGCTGTCTGTGGTTGAAAGTTGCGCTGAAGAAATCCAGTCTGGAAGCTGAATGGTCATCAAAATATGGCTGTTTACAAAAAATAACACGGTGAGACCATTCAGATTTAAAGGTAAACTTGATTAACATCACCTCTAGTTGAAGCAAGAAGGACTCTGCAAAGGATACACTTTCCAGGTTTTGTTATTCATAGACATGCGTTCATTAAAGCATTTAAAATACCTGGCAACCATATTGGATGACATCAGTTTCCAGACCTTCTTGTGTGTGAGACTGGAGCTGTGCACCTGCAGCCTTGACCATTATGGCTTAACGGCTCCTGCATGCCCCCAGGGGCTGCACACTTTAATGTGCAGCCAAAAGAAGAGCAGTAGTCTTTATCTAAATGGATCCACTGTGGCCGAATGACTTCTACAACGGCTGTGCTGCAACAGCGTGGAGTCTTTAGAGAATAAACGGTATTATTAGGCTCTCACTGGAAGGCAGACGAAGAGGCAGGATGGCTGGAGAAAGGGTCAACATCGGGGGGGGGGGGGGGGGGGGGACAGGGGGTCTTGGCTGAACGTCGAGGTGTACAGCTGCAGTCTCGCTGTGTCTTGCTTTGACTTTTTGGCTGGCGGAGCTGTGCAAATGGGAAGCGGGTCTGTCTCTGTCTTGTATTTCTCTCACTCTTTCTGCATAGAGAGAGACTCCAGCACTGTCCTGTTTTAGAATGGCTTCTGGGGGGAAAGGTTTTCTTACTTGCATTTTCTTCCTTCTGTGCTGTTTATCCCTCCATTCCTCACACCTCTTCTCACGTTTTTCATCTTCAATCTCTTCCCGGTTCTCATCCGTCTTCATTTCTTTTTCTTTCTTTGGTTATTTCCCCTCTCTTTTACCATTTTCTTTTCTTTTCTTTTTCTATTTTCTCACCTCTTCACTTTCTCACTCTTCATCTGTGCGCTCTTATCTCGTTTTACGTTTTTTTTCTCTTTCTTTTTTTATTACTTCTGTTTCTTGCACCACTTGCTTGTCCCAACAGGACGGGGCTATTCACCCCTGACCTGGCCTTTGAGGCCATAGTGAAAAAGCAGATCCAAAAGCTGAAGGAGCCCACACTGAAGTGTATAGATATGGTAGTGAGTGAACTCACCTCCACCATACACAAGTGTAGCCAAAAGGTAAAATGCCAAATAGAATAAGCCACTTTCATTGTCTCCGTTTACCTTGCAGGTAGGGGTAGACTGATGGCTGGATTCAACCTTTTTTTTTTTAAATGAATTTAATATACATTTTATAGACTGCATCATATACTGATTTGCAGTAATTGCACTTTTAATTGCAAGGACTTTTACTTAGAAACAAATAAATAAGGCTAATTCTAAATTGTGAGATCATGTAAAGTCTAACTTCACCTAAAAAATACAAACAAACATGGATCATACTTTTTTTCTTTCTTTTTTTAATACACCCTGAAAAGAACAAACTATGGTCTGGTCTGTATGCTGCCTGTATAAATCTCTCATTGATAAATACATTACAGCTGCAAAAGTCATGAATCCTGCTACTCGTTATCTGAAATACTGGACACATTTCTATTTTGACTCGATTGTGGCACGAGAGCAAAAATCAGAAAGAGTGGGACGAAAATATTTTTAATGAAGGTCTTTTATCAATCTGTGTTCAGACATTATATTATGTCACTTTTATGGTGATGCTAAAGTGGAATTTATCGATAACTACAATGAATGTTTTTCATTTTCTGATAAACACAAAAATCAACAAGATTGATTGTTTACATCTTTTGAACTAAACAAAGGTTCTAGGATTATAATACTAGCAAATAGTGTTTATAACAACCACTACTACGTCCAAGATTCATTTAATTTATGTAAACAGATTTGGAGTAACTTTTTTTTTTTTGGAATATCCTTTGCAGGGAAAAAAACCCACAAAACAAATGAACAAAACATAGTAGTTTTGCAAGCCAGCAAATATCAGTCTATCTTTACAAATTGCATTTTAATTAGACATTTTTTTTGTCATTTGTCCTCCGTCAGTTATTGGCCTTATTTTGATAATTCAGCTAACTGCATGTTAGATAATTTTCTTCATAATTTTATTTAATCAAATTCATGCAACCTGGTTTCCAAAAATGTTTGAATGCTGTGTAAAATATGACTGAAAACAAAACGCATTGACAAATGTCATAGACTCACATTATGATTAGAAGAGCCAAAGACAGAGTGATATGTTTGCGTGTGCAAGTTTGAAAATCGTTTTTGGAATTGAGGAGATCGACAGCTGTTTTTCTTCTAAAAGTCAGATGTTTTGCATTGTCTTGCTGAAATCAGCCTGCCCTTTCCTGAAAAAGACATTTGAATAGCAAAAGAAGTTGCTCCTGCACAGATGGACATTGTTTAGTTTAAAGTAAGAAGGGAAAGAAGGTGAATGCAGATTGGATAAATTTGATGAACTACAACTTGTAGACCGCTCCTCCTCCTCCTCCTCCTCCCTCCCGCTGTGCTTCAGTTTTGCCTTGCAAGTCTCTCTGCAGATGAGATTGCACATAGGCTGGTAACCATGGAGACGCTATAGATGGCAGTGACTGACACTGATCAGAAACGCCTCCTTGGTCTTAATAATTGCTTTCACTCGGTTATTTTGGATTCTCAATTAGTTTATCACTGGTGCTACAGGGAGCCAGAGGAACCTGGCTTTTTTTTTTTTTTTCTACAGATGCTTATTACTTGGTGTAGACGGAGTTCTAGCAAATAAGACAAAAGTTAGTTAATTCAACTTTAATTGAAGTTTTCCATCCATGTGCTCAATGGTGCCCACGTCTCATCATGGATGTTGATTTTGAACTGTTGCCTGGTAACAAACAGGTGTCAGTATGACATTGGCTTTGCTCTCCAGACCTCTCTGCATTGAACAGGATCCTAAATGGCCTTTTCTGTTTGTTACCACTGTGGGTGAGATCCTTTGTGAAGGTCTATGTTCTCATAGAGTTACGTAAATCCTCCTTCAGTTACTAGTTAGCAAGTGAATGAGGTTGCTGTTGCATGAACTTCTCTTTTCTGAACTCCAGTTTATGTGTTAAATCAGGTCAAGTGAATTTGACTAAAGCGAATTAAAAACCCCCAAATCAACAATAAAAAGTATCTAATATCTAATCATATATCTAATGTGTCTAATTTTTAGGATTGCTACCTGGGATATCGTTTTAGTTTAAACAAGAGATGCTATTTCTGACTGATCGTAGGGTAAATTTAATTTCAAAATGTTACATACAGTATTGGATGTAAATTTTACGTAGCATCTCAACTTTTTTGGAAACAGGTGTGGGTTTTACTGTCTTTGTCAGTATTGTTTAATAAACCGGAGTGACTAAGTGTGTAATCCACTCACTGACTGACACACTCAGAGTGTCTCTTTATTTCTTTTTTTTCCATTTCTCTTCCGTCCTCTCCATCCTTTCATGCTCTAAACCTTTGAACAGGCAGTTTCCTCACTAAAGTGGGACCTCCTTTGGATTTCTCTGCTCTGTCAAACTTTAATCTTGGTTTCACTGTCAGAGAAATACGGTATTTAAAGATACTGTATTATAATATACAGTGTTTGGGAAAATCCACAATGGGGTCAGTTTGAAGTCTTTTCTCCCTGCCTGCCACCCTTCCCTGCCTGTCTGCATTGCATGTCAGCTTCAATGAGTTCCACTGCCTGATGCCTTTTGCTATTGAAAATAAGTTTTCCACTGTGCCTGTTTTTAACACTTTTACATATTTTAACAGCCTGTGTCCGATTTGAAGTTGCAATGCATCTTTTGAGTCAATGTTTTTTCCCTTTCAGTTACGCCAATTTGGATTAAATACGTGTTCCCTATTGGTTTTCAAAACTTTCCTCCTTTTGTGTGACTTTAAACGCTTTTAAAACCACAAAAATATTTCTCAACAGTTCAGTTTCCATTCGAAGTTGGACAGTGACAACCATGTTAGTTAAAGCTGCAAGACGTTTTTATTTGTTTGTACAAATCACAAATTCACCTCTGCAGTGCAACATTCTCGATTCACAGACTCCTAATTTTAGATGTGGAAAAACAAAAATGCCCCGAAAATAAACTTGAATGAAGAAAAAAAAAATAGAGAAAACCTCAAGCACTCATGTAATATATGTTTGGGATTTCACATAACTGCTATCAGTAAAACTCAAACTTTTTTTGTGCAGTGAGTCTCGCTCTACAATATGTGATATGTGAAAAAGCATGACAGAGCTGCACGGCCATCCGTGATCTGTTTGAAATGCTTAGATGTGACAATACACGTTTTTTATGCCAGTAGTTTGACTTGTAATTGGACCCAGGAAGCAGTAAATCAACTTGCAAACCAGAGAGGGTCTCGCTGAGACCCCCTACCCCCTTCCAAACCATCTGACAGACATGAAAGATGCATTGTAACTCGCACGGAAACGGCATACATTTTTCTTTCTCCGAGCCGTGATTTTGGTTTTGAGTTTTCTTCCTTCCCTCGCACTTCTTAAAATGTGTTTGTGTTGCATTGCAGGCCCACCAATGTCTGTGTTTGTGGGTTTGCAATGAGCTCATGGAAAAAGACCCATGTGTGCAGGGAAAAGAAAGCGCTTCTGCCAAGAACATTGTTTTTTTTTTTCTCTGTTTGTCTGGTAATATCACAGACTTTGTACTATTCTTTTGCATTTTTTCCATGTTGGCAGCAAATATAAATTTTTGCACGTGGAATCCAATCTAACCATCCAGCCCAGCGGTCAGTGTGTGCAGGGATTAGAGCAGAGTCTTGGATAAACCCAGACCTATAAAATCACATCGTGATTAACTGTTTTTCTGTAACCTTTTATGTTGTATCAGTAAAATTGTGTGTTGTGGTTGAGTGAGATGTGTAATTCTGTGGTTAACTGGAGCTTGTATGTTGATGTCTGACTGTGTGAGTCTGTGTCGCGTGTGCCTATGTTTGTTTATTTGCTTCCTACCTACTGTTTTCTTTGCTCACAGCTGGCTCAGTATCCCATGCTGAGGGAGGAGATGGAGAGAATCGTCACTCAGCACATCAGAGACAGAGAAAGCCGCACCAAGGAACAGGTATCACACAAAAACATCGCGCACAAGTAAAACCGCGTCTTTTGAAACAGCCCTGCCCCCGTGCGATGATTTCATTGGCCAAAATGAGCTGTGCAGCTGCAATCTGATTGGCTGACACTGTTGCACTGTGAAAAAGTTCAATTTTTCCCCAACTTCTAAAAAAAAAAAAAACCCTGCCACAACAAAAGGAATTCACAAATGTTAAGACTATAAACATTTACCAATGACAGCTTCCTCTCTGTTTAGGTGTTGCTGTTGATAGAAATTGAGTTATCTTACATGAACACCAACCATGAAGACTTCATTGGATTTGCCAAGTAAGCTTTTGTGCATACAGTTTATACAGTTATACATCTTTAGTCACTGCAATGCTGTCTTGACTAATACGTTTTGTTGTGCAGTGCTCAGCAGAGGATCAATCAAATGAGCAAGAAGAAGGCAGCTGGAAATCAGGTAGTCTAATCAGAAACATCTCCAGTGGTTGAGCTGCAGGAACATGATCATTAATGCTGTTTTGTTTGGGGTTTTTTTTCAGCACACACCTCAGTTTATGTTTTTGCTAAATGCAACACAGCTATGAAGTTTGTTGTTGCCATGGGCAACTCTTCAGAAACTACACAGTGCAGCCTGTGCAGTACTTCTTGTACGCTGATGGACAGCAGTTATGTTATCATGAGACAAATGTGCGTTTTGTGGCGGTGGAAAAGAAGCATGTTGCAAAACATAAATGTAGCGTGGTCGTCCTTAGGTTTAAAGTTCAGAGCGCAGTTATCTGGTCAGAGTTACAAAATCCTACAACTCTTGATCACATAAAACACTTTAAACAAACAAAACAAAAAAAAAACCACAAACATGCTTCCCATAAACTGTGACTACAGATTTATTTTACAAAAGCAGCTTTTAGCATTATTTGTAGTCTCCTTCTTAAATGCATGTTTTGACACATTCTTCGACTTTTCACACATTTTGATTTTGCTCCTTCAGTTCACCAGAACTCCTGTTCTTATGCAGCTGTCATTTTACCTTCTTGTGTTTCTTCTGAGCCTTTTTCTTTCTGTTTTTTTTTTTTTTTTTTGCTGTTTCTTCCCTTCTGCCTCCTCTCTGTGGCTTTATTTCTGCTTCAGGATGAAATCATGGTGAGTAGTGGATGTGCAGTTTAAAGTGTGTATGGGATTCTCTGCATGTTTGCAGGTAGGCTTCCAATTGTATGAGCGCATAGTTGTTTTTTTTATTTTATTTTTAAATACAAAGTTACATGTGGATTCACATGTTTAAACTTTCATGTGTTTTGGGCTACAACTAATCGCAGAGACATGAGTTGGTGTATGATAAATACATTTCATTGTTACTGCTAGTACATGGCAGGTGGCTGTAGAGAGAGATGCTTGGCTGCTTCCCTTTCCTCTTTTTTGAAACATGTCCGCCTTTCACAGACGTTTTACTGGTGCATTTATTCTACAAGATGGTAAAAGCACAGTACGGTGCTCTTATTGTATGTAGCCCAGCCTGCAGAGAATGTAAAAGAATAAAATCTGGATTATTTCCATGTTATATAATATTCTTGTGTCAGAGTTACATGTATGTTTCAGTCGTACAAAGGCTTGCTTTGGAGTTGCTCTGCGCTTTGGCAGGAAAAAGATGCCCCTCAGCTGTAACTTGAACTACATAAAGATAAAGTCGCTCGTCTTGAGCTGTAGCTCAGAGAGAGTGGGAGCGTTAATGGAGTTAATGGAAAATTCAAAGTAATGAAGAACATTTGCTTATCTTGAAAAGATTTATCAAACCTAACAGATTAGACTTCTTCCTTTCTCTTTTATTTTTTGGCAAAGGAGAAAAAACGCAGGATGAGATGAAAACCTGCAATGTGGCACACATATGGCTCCCTAGCAGTTGTCAGTTGTCATAACAACGGCAAAGCTCAGGGCTCAGAGGTTAAGGTCTACGTAGTAAACAAAGGGGTTCCTGTTTATAGATGGGTGTTTTTGCTCCTTTAACGCCACAACACATCACTTCTTCTCATTTAGCACCTTCATACTAGGAGCTGTGAAACTGCTTATTTGTTTATCCTGGTTTGTTTTTCTAATCTGTTATACTATTTACAACCAATTGTTTTGTTCAAATCCAGCAGAATATTATATTATATAGTTGCAATGATCCCAGTCTTTGTGATGATGCTAAGTACATCACAATATTCTTATGTGAAAATAAGTTTCAGATGACCAGACACGCTACTCATGATGACAAGTATTTTCTGATTACACAGACCAGTAATATGATTTATTCAATCAAAGAATATAGACTTTTATGGTGCAAGCCATTGAAATCTCTTCTGTTTGAATATCTTATCACAGTAAAACTGTGAAACTCTTAAATACATTCAAGGTTTTTGCCACCGTAAGCAAATGGCATGAAAATTTCCAGTTTAGACAACATAGATGAAGGCTGACAAAAAAACGTTATCGCTCTTTCACTATAAATTTCACTACTTTTTAGAAACTATTAAAACCACATTTCAGCGCGTAATTGGTTCAGTGGGCTTTACTTTTAGTTGACCCTTTAATTCCTGACATATTCAATAATGCACAGAAAATACTTTTTTTTAATTTTAAGTTTTTAATATATATTGAAATTAAAAACACCCATAATTATGTAAAAAAAAGGAAAAAAAGAACAATCTTTTTTTATCATTATAAATACATGTGCATGGATAAATATACCTATTATCTCTAATAAAAATACTATTTAGCCCTGTTTTCTGTTTAGATTATGGTGAACAGGCCATGGCCTGTAGAGTCTGAGAAGTATATTAAATATTTAAATATTTATTAAAACATTTACAAACACTTTTATAAAGTGATATTTTTTTTTAATGTAATTGTTTTAATCTTCCACCATCCTAAAAAAGAAATGCAACCTAAAGACTGTGAGAGGCCGTCACGATATAGTATAAAACAGTGAAGCCTCTCATCTCAGTGCATGGACTTGAAAACATTTGCCGTGGACCAGTCTTGTAGCCTCCCCACCTCCCTCTTCCCCGCCCTGCTTGCTGTCTCCTCGCTGCCGTCCCAGCAGCCAGCCGATAGGCGCTGGTGGTCGAGGAAACCTTATGTATTTGGCCTTTACTAAGTGCCCTGCGTTGGCGTAGTTTTAATATTCTCTCCACGTTCTCATTCAGCCTGAGAGGGGAGTTAACGATCGGTTCAAGGTAAATAACTTGCACAACAAATTTTCTGTGTTTATAGTGTCTGTAAAGTGGAGAAAACGAGTTAAAAGAGTTAAGTAGACAAATAATGTTGTGAGGAGTGTGTTTGGTAACGTAGGCAAGAGTTGTTGTGGCAGACACTTTTCTCATTTCCTCTAGTGAACATGCTCACTGTGTATGTAGTCGTAACAGCTCGACACATCAGTTGTAAACCTGTTGATGTGGATCCATCTGTTTCTAAGGTGATCAGAAAGGGCTGGCTGACCATCAACAACATCGGCATCATGAAGGGAGGCGCCAAGGAGTACTGGTTTGTCCTCACTGCTGAGTCTCTCTCCTGGTACAAGGATGACGAGGTGAGATCGCACACTCACTCGCAAACAAACAAGGAGGCTGTGATGGATGGATGAAAAACGAATAAAATGATGTGCCACGATGGAAACATTTCTTCTAAAAAAATAAGAAGAAGTTCACGTCTCTCTGGTGTTTTAAAGGATTAATTTAAATATATGAACATGATCAGGGGAATAATGGAACTTTTTTATCAATTTTTTAAATAGATATTTGGCAAGATATTTTACTGTTAAAATAAAAGTCTCGTCAGTGACACGGTTTTGATCTGTTTTCCACGGCTGGTCAAAATCACGTAGTTTCATCAACAAGCTCACTGACCTTCAGTTCCTAAAACTCCTGCAGTTAATTTCTAACACCTTTTCTTCTCTCGCTTGTAAAAAGACACCTGCGATGTCGTGTTTTTTTAGCGTCTTTCATCATCAAAGAATATAATCTTCTCTCTGGTTAATTCCTGGCCTTGTGGGCTGCACATGGGGCTTTTATTTTGAAAAGTTGCTATGTTCTCTGTGTAGTTTTGCCTTTGGCCCTTCTACTTACTATAAAACATTGAAAAAAAATGGTCATATTTCTTTGTGTATGAAAGAAATGTGTCTATCTAACAGGACTTTTTAAAAGTCAACTTGGACTATGTTTTCTCACACACAAACAGAAAGTTAAGGCAAAGGCAACACCTTTGCAAGAAAGTGATCTTCAAAAAAAAACCCCGTCACTTAAACACAATTTTATCCTAGTTGACAGTTCTGCAGTTGTCCTATGTGCTGTCACACTGGGCGTTTACACTTCACCGCATGTCTTGGCTGCTCGTTCTGAAACATTATACGTGCAATCTCATTTTAACTTTTTTTTTTAATTTTTCCTTTAAAGGGTGAACACCAAGATGCACTCAGATATTCTCAGAATTCCTTACGGTTTTCTCATCCAAAATTCCAGCTGATCCCACTGGCAAACATAACCGCCGGTCAAGTTCAGTGGTCGTCTTCTGCGTGCTGGAGTTATTTAACCTGCTTTGTTTCAGGACTGACTGGTCAAATTGGAGTCCCATGATGCTTTGCAGAAGCTAGCCACAGTCTTGCTGTCTCCAGGCCTTAGCCACAGACGCTGTACTCACTCACATAAGGCTGTGTGTGTGTGTGTGTGTGTGTGTGTGTGTGTGTGTGTGTGTGTGTGTGTGTGTGTGTGTGTGTGTGTGTGTGTGTGTGTGTGTGTGTGTGTGAGAAGGCCCTTTCTAAAAAGTCAAGACCCCCCAGCATGTCAGACACCAAAGCTGGAACACACATGTGCATACCAGAGCCCCCCTGCCCTGCCCTGTTCCCAATTACACACACACACACTTACACGCACATACACACACACACACACATACACACAAGCTGCTTCTAATAAACTTACTTCATTTCAAAGAAAGGGCAGCGAGAAACAGAGAGACTGGATCGCAGCGCTGGAGAGGGGTGTAGGCAGGAGTGTCTCCTGTTGGCAGCAGGACTAACAAGTACCATGTGAATGCAGAGAAAGTGTAGAGAAGAAGTAGCACAGAGGCAGGAGGAGGAGGAGGAGGAGGAGGAGGAGGAGGAGGAGGAGGAGGAGGAGGAGGAGGTGAAAGGGCTGATGTGGATTTTTATGCTCCTTTTCCATCCTCTTCCTCTTTACCATCACCGCCTTGCACTTCTCTAATGCTAAAAACAGAAAGGAGGGCCTGGCCTTCCCTCTGTCTTTCCCTTGTTCCTTGTTACTGTATATTTATTCAAACGTGGTCCTGCAACGGTGCATGGAGACCAAAAAAAACCCAACACTCATCGCTGGTGTTACAGCTCAGTGCTGAAGATGGAGGGCGACGCAGCAATGCATGCGGTTACAAAAAGAGTAGCAAAAAGAAAGCGAGAGAGAGAGAAAAAAAGAACATTTCCATTATGTTTTCCATCCAAGCTCAACATCGGTTGCACATGGGAGGCTGGAGTACTTGTGAGCGCTTATACTGTGGACCTGGAGGGATGCGTGCCAAAGTATACACAGTTGATTCAGTTTTTCTGTTTAGATTCAAAAGACAAATGAGTCACTGCAGGCAGGCTTTGTGTCTCATCTCTGCAGTTTTAGCAGCTACGCATGGACACATTGACGTGTTTCTTCACACAAGCGCAGAAAACAGGGCAATTCTGTTTTATTGGCCGCCTCTTAACACGGGGAAAACCCTTGCTCTGGTCTGGCAACACACACACACACACACACAAACACAAACACACAAGGACACACATTTACAAAAACACATCTGCACACTAACCACCCCCACACACTAATAATAACTTTGAACCCAACTATTGGTACCAGGATGTTTTGGTTAGTGTGTGTGTGTGTGTGTGTGTGTGTGTGTGTGTGTGTGTGTGTGTGTGTGTGTGGTAATACAGACCAGAAACCCTCTGGTCTGTATTACCACAGCACATGCCGATACTTTGAATCAGTCTGCTCTTTCACTTAAAGCGCCCCGAAGTAGAGCAGGATGGAGAAAAAGTTAATTGAGGTAAAAAGAAAAGGGTAGAAAGGAACAAAAACAAACATAAAAATACAAAATTGTGTATTTATAAACCCTCGGGGTATTTCATACATGTCCATTTGCATACTGATAATGGCTCACAAAGATAGATGTCAAGGGTTTCTTCTGCTGTCGCTCAGAGGCTGTAAGATTTATTTTCTTTGGATGCCCCGTTGTGTTTCTGCCCACTGTGTGTGTGTATGTGTGTGTTCCCGGGTTTCCCTGCTCCTGCTGTAAAGCTGCCAGAAATCCAGACTCGCCTGGTGATCCCAGCTGTAAACATCCTGGGGGTAAAAGCCGACTGCTGCTTTCAACAACTCACTAGCAACATTACTGTTGTTTGGTGTGTGTGTGTGTGTGTGTCAGGAGTTATGTGGGGGTTGTGTGTTTGTATGCATGTTCCTTGGGGCTGCGATAGAATAAAAAAAAAAAACTTGAGTGCTTGGTGGCAGGGCTCTAAATGGAAACAGGTTGGTTTGTGGTTTCTATTCCTACACACGATGCTCTGTGATGGGACACCGTGTGAATGTTTTTGCCTTCTTTTTGTTTTTTCCTTTTGCGCGTTTGAAGGGCTCCAAATGTGGGTTTGCTTTATGAAACACAGACGGGGCTGAAAGGCAAAGTTTGGCCCCAAAAAAATAAGTTAGAAAAGAAAACACAATGAGACACAAAGCAGTTGGGTTGGTGGTGGTGGGGTAGGAGGGGAACGCTTCTCATGATGTCACCCACAAACATTTGAAGCCACGGACAATTTTCTGACGACTTTTTTGAAGGGCTATACAAAGACTTTTTCAAATTTGGTGACTAGACAATGACAGAGTAGCTGCTCATAAGACAGTTTTGCATGGTGACGTCCTGCCTCTCTGCTCCTTTCATGGTCATTTGAGGTGAAGCAGCCGCAAGCTGATGTTGGAAAAGAAGAGGCATAATTGTACATTTTCATCAAGGGTGCAGCGCGACGCCGGGGGTTTACTCTATACTTTAGTTATCTTTTTGGGTAAGTGTTCATTTCTTTCTGTGCGGTTGAAGCTTTTCTGGTTTCATCTAGGTCTTTTTGTTTTGTAAAGAAATAAACCGCAGCTTCAGAATGTCATGCGGTCGTCTCTTTTATCTTTATCGATGAAAATGTTGGAGGGTTTTTTTTTGTTGTTTTTTTTTTGTCAAATCCAGAAGCTTGAAGAAAGACAGGCAGAGACAAGGTCATGGAGAAATCCAAGCATCTTTATTTAATCATTTCAAATCATTGTCAGAGGGTGAACTTTGTTCGATGACAGAAAAGTCTGAACAGAATACGATTCTGACTTCATCTTTGCAATCCTGGGCAAGGCCTAGGTCTCTGTGGTGGTGCAGCATTTGGGTGCTTTATTTAGGCTTCTGCGCAGAGGTCCAGATGAAGGAAGGGTGGTGCTGCTCGCTCCTTGATGTGCTTTGGCCTTCTGGAGGCCCTCCGAAGCCCTCCCATTCTCTCTGCATGTCCTGAGTCATCTGCGTGCTTCCCTGGGCCAGCCTAACCAATGTGCAGACTACTGTACAACCACTACTTCCTGAACAGGTAGTCTGAACACTGGGCAGGCGGGTCGGGTGGCTCATTGATGCTGTGGAGAAGTTTTTACTCACACACTCATTGCAGTGCGGTACGCACTCGGGTCTTCGCTGTACTCACCACGATCTCAACATCTTGCTGCACAGCGCTGATCAGGCTGTTTGAGTCTTCTGGAGGAGAAATGGCATGACGGGGATGGATGAGGGGGCCAGCGAAGGAGGTAGATGATGAGGAGGAGGAGGAGAGGTTAGACAGAGGTGATAGCCACTGATTGGCAGACTAAACGACATTCCCCTCCTGTTTCCCGCGGTGAGAAGCAACATTCCACCGCGGGCTCTACGGGAGGAAACACAACACGCAGAGAGGCTTCATAGATGCACCAAATGTCAAAAATAAAACTCATTTATAGCAGCTGATGCTCTCGCCGGGTGAATGTTAACAGTACTGGGGTTTCATTGTCAAATTTTCTATTTTAAACCAAAATATTTTGACCAGAGTTTTTTTCTGAATATATAGTAAAACTAAGTTTACCAAACGGATAAGGCCCGAGACGAATGTCTACACGTGTAAAGGGTAATACCCTCTTTAGCCCACATTTGTAAAGTCTAATCTCTGTTTGACCCCGTTGAACCCCAGGCCAAGGTTAAATAAATATGTCAGGATGGCGAGAAAAAGTTTGAGTTAGGAAAACTAGTTTGACTCGGAGCAAGCTTAGTTCCTGTTGATAGAGATTTATCGGGGAATATTTGCAGTCATTGGAAATCATACAAAGCCTGACCCAACACCTCCTACTAAAACATGGGAATACGTAAGCTTTTATAGAAATGTTCTTGAAGACGCATTACCTGCAACTTGAAGGACTCACTTTTACTTCTTCGGATCTCGAGTTTTCGTCTTCTTCTCGAGCGTTTTTCTATCTCAGCTGGTTAAGCCACATTTCGTCGCTGGGTTTCCCCGTTCTCTCATTCAACGCCGTCACGGTTTTCGGATGCTACCTTCCAGGGCGAAAATGGAAAAGGAAAAAAAAAAAAAGACGAGGCTGCTGCGGTGGTGAGCAAGGTGGACCGGCTGGAGGTTCGACGTGGCAGAGGGACTGGCTGCCGAGGTCCCACTGCGAGAGACAGAAGGAGAAAAGGAACGAGGGAGAGAGGAGATATGGAGAGGGAAGGAGGAGGAGCTCTCCGGCCCCCATTTTTCCTTTCTCCTGTCTTCTTTCTCTCTCCCCTCCCTCTGTCTGCACGCTCTCCCCCCAACCCCTCTCTTTTTTTCTGTCTTTCTTCTCTGGCTTATGGGGAGAAAGTGGAAGGTCAAAGGTTAACAGGAAGTGAGATGCATTCATTTGGCGTGTGCGTTGTAAAATCTGGAAAAAGAGTCGAGCCTTTGCAGCAGAGGGGGGCAACTTTTTAGTGGAAGCGTATGTGAGCGGACGGGAGGATGCCTGCCGTCACGCTCTCCCATGTAGGCATGTATTTGCGTTCTGAAGCATCTGCATGCTCTACTTTTTAATCCAAAGTGTGCATGCATCCCTGCTTGTGGTACATGCGAGCGCATGTGGGGTTTGCGGACGTTTGAGTGATGGATGTGTGTGTAGGAGTTGGGGCTGGATGTGAGCAGAGGCTCCGTGGTCTTTGTAGCAAGGGCAGGAATGTCGGCGTTTTCTTGGCAAGCAGGAGGAAGCCTTGTAATAACTCCAGATGTGAAGCCCTGTGGTCTCCATCTCTCTCTTGCTCCTTCTGTTTTTACTTCTAAAGCTGATTTCCTTTCCCTGTCCGACTTGAATAAAGAGCCCTTTATGCTGCTCTGCAGCCTTCCCAGCGCACATATGTAATGGTGGTGGTGTGTATGTGGCGAGGGTGGGGTGGGGGTGTGCTGGTTGGAAAGGTGACATACTACTGGTAAATCAGAACCAGAGCAAGAGATGTTGTGTGTCTGTGTGTGTGTGTGTGTGTGTGAGAGAGAGAGAATTAAGAAAAAAAAAAAACGCCTGGAGACACAAAGAGTCAAAGTTTGACTCCTTCGCCTTCTTCGTTTCACACATTTAAAGTCTCAGTCTTGCTTCAGCAGACAGGAGTAATCAGGACTAACGTTTCCAGGTGTGTGTGTGTCTGCAGCACTGGCTATGCCTGCATGTTTATTTTAGCTGTGGTTTCTGAGCTCAAAATCAAAGCAGGCACAATCCCAGGAGAAGCCAGTCAGCAGTACTGGTGGAGATGGAGGGCTACGGAGGGAAAGCGAGACAAACGGGCAGGACAACTGGAATGCAGGAGGGAGCGATGCAAGGAGGTGAAGTGATGCCCAGTGAGCGGGAAGAGCAACGGAGGGTGTGACTGATAGAAATCAGTCCTTATAGGAAATAAGAGGGATCATTCCTGCAGCCAAGTTTAGGGTTCGGGGATTGGAAAGAGTGAATTTTAATGGGTGGGAAGGAGGAGCGCTGCGGTCGCACCAACATTGTTTCCACTGTTTGGATGACCAGGCGAGCAGCTTCCTTCTTAAACTCTTAGTCAGTGTAGTTAGAGAAAGTATGCACACACAGAAACACACACACACACACACTCACAGATTACACACTCAGTGTAATCTGTGATTCTGTGTTATTCAATGTCACAAAAAAGCCTCAACTTTCCGACTTTGTTTTTCTTGACTTTGTGTTTTGATATTGAATTTAAGTGAAAACAACCCTGTCAGTTTATGTGGCTGAAACCGTATCTGTCGTATGTTTGCATCAGTTTGGGAAAGATAAGATTTGGAAACATCACACTGAGGATTTATTTGAGAGGGAGGGCAGCCAAACTGGTGAAGGCGGCGCCAAGATGTGATCAGCTGTGTGTCCTACACATGTCGGAACTCTGTCAGCGAGTTTTGAAACGGAATGGCCATTATCCCGATGGGATAACGAATGTGACCCACATGATAGTTTGGTTTTACTGTTTTTTCCTTTTTTTTTTTCTTTATTATATCATTTTTGCTTATTTTGGTGAGAGAAGGACTCAAGAAACAAACTAATAAGACTTGATAGCAAAGGGAAAAGATACAGATGAACATTGATAATGTTTAACCAAAATCCTGCTTTGATCATAAATTAATGTGCAAGTGCAAAAAAGAAAAAAAAAAACAAAAACGTTCTTACTTTCGTCCACCTGAGACACTTTAATCATTAAAATAAATAAACATCCCCATGTCTTAAACATATGTGAATACTTTTTAAATTAAATCCTTGATGTCTAAAATTTCAAAATGCATGTAAAGCCATTAAATCTACACACTTGAAGTCAATAAAAGTAAGCAAAAGAGAATTAATGTGTCAAAGGTGTGAAATGATATTTAAGAATGATGAGAAATGCAGGTGAGAACATGTTGGAAAGCGCAATAATCACATTTCTAAAACCAGAAATCAATAAATGACAGTCTTTTTGTAAAAGAAAACAGAAAAAGAAGAAGGGAGGCTGTATAACGGAAATGAGATGAGTGATGACTGCGACATGTAAGCCCAGGAAGTCTGCTTTGAGGATAATTCTCAGTTTGACCTGTCGGACAGATGAAGAAGACGGAGAATGTTCGCTTTTCTTTGTATAACTGATCATATTTTGACCACTGAACAATTCATCAGTTGTTCATTGCATATAATTGTTCACAGTAAAAGAAAGTCTGGGAGGGGGCCCAAACAAATGCAAGATAGATGAATAGAAGCCACCGGTTGAACGTATGCATTTGTTCGTGAAATATAATATATGTATGTATATATATATATATATATATATATATATATATATATATATATATATATATATATATATATATATATATATATATATATAAAATATTTTGCACTTGATTACTGGCCTGACCAGCCGTCCGGATTCTTTTTCTCTTTGATATAAAGAATAAGTCTGGTTTCTCGGGACCTGACGTTGATTTCTAGGGGGCGGCACTAAACGGGACGCAGAAAAAAAGCTGCTTCTGGACGTCGTTGGATTATAAAGAATCCGACCGGAGAAACAGAGCATGTGATGTAGGCAGAGCGGCAACCAGATTGAACCAAACACGTCCAAAACGGCTTTGCGTTGCAGTAGGAACGGCGGTGAATGACTGTGTTCAGTTTTCCAGTAAAATCTCGTTGATTTTGAGGTGTTATTAGCAGTCCTGCAGCCTTCATGGTTATTTTGTCTCATGAAACCTACCCGTGCACTGTTGCTGGTTCGGTACGTTTTGTACCGGTGGAAACAGCCGTAAATGGGAGGGGTATCACAAAAGAAAAGACTGAATGGGCTGGTCAAGCTTTTTAATTATGTTCTGTATGTGATTTTCACAAATAAGATTCTGTTGAATCCTTAATCTTGACAAAATTGGTACAAGAAAGAAAAGGAAAAGAAACCCAGCTATCAGAGAATAGCTGCTTGACATGTGCACAGCTTCACATGTGTTTACACGGCAGTTGGCTCGGGTCCCTCCTCCCCCACCCATCTTCTTCCTTTACACTTTGGTGGTCACTGGTGATTGATCACATATCCTGCCAAGCCTCAAGGTTGTTATAGTGACCCTCTGCAGAGGTAAATGCCGAGCATCTAATTAACGGCATTGCAATTACCTGCTGCACAGGAAGGTATCGCTGACCTGCACGGCCCCTTCAAGCCGTGGACGCCGGGTTTCTTTCTCCATGAAGACATTTGTTCTTATTTCTCATTCCCACAGGAGAAGCTGAGAAATGTATGATTTGGAGAGTTGGGGGAAGGACGAGCAGAGCAGCCAGAACTCTGAAGCTGTTAAAACAATAATAAGTGATAAGTCATCTTTTTATTCCCAGGAAACTGGAAGATGCAGATGATAAAGCAGCCGGGGGGAACTCTCTCAATGCTCTTGTGTGCACTGTTATCAGGTTAACGCTTTGCATGTTATCTGACGTGTTAATGCGAATGCAGGCGGTCTCCCGTGGAGGTTTGTTAGGAGCACTGTTGCTTGTAGCTTGATGAGTCACAAACAGCTGCGACTTTTTGCACGTTGTCCTGAAACGGCTCCAATCGAAGCATTTCCCGTTGCAGTTCTCTCGGTCAGATAGGTTTCTGTTTCTGATTTAAATGTTGGCAGCATGTGGCTTTTCTCTAAATAAAGTCCAAAACAGCATTAAGTCAAATTAAATTTCCCTCCTCTGCAGTCTCTGCTCTAGTTGCGAGACATCTTTGTCACAGGTCGGTAAAACGGCGTCGACGTGTTCGCGTCCTACGTTTTCTTTCAGTAAAGTTTTATTGTGTCCACTGAGATATCGTCTAATAAAATATATCAGAAACTGTAATCTTCCGGTGAGTTTCATCACACACACAAGGATTAAAGAACTTAGGCCTGTGTTTGATTTTTTTTTTTTTTTTTTTTTTTTTTTTTTGTAAAGACAGAACTCAAGAGGGAAATAGAAGAAGAATGGAGGGAAAGAAAAACGGAGGGAGGTGAGGAGGAGGGTTGTGAAAATTGGCATTGGCTGCCACCCAGGGCCCGGTCTTTGTGGTAATGAAGGGTTAGAGGCAGCGTTATTGCTCCCAGATGCCGTGCGGCTTCTCTGCATCACTTTGATGCGAGGCCCAATTCAGCACGACTTTTCTATCAGACTCCCATCAACACACACGCGCACACACACACACACACACACACACACACACACACACACACACACACACACACACACAGCCTGGATGCTGTAAATGAGACCATCTTCTTGGTTTCGCCAACCAGCTTACTTTGATTCGTTAATTGGCTGCAGTTTGTAAGGGGTTGCCATGTATTTGTTTTGGTGTGTAGTTTTTTTTTTTTTGGTACATGCCACCGTGGTTTATATTTTGTTCAGAGACAAAGAAACTGAAGATATTTTTAAATGGTGCTTTAACCCTTTAATGGGCAAGGACCCTATTTGGTAACTTCTGTAAAACTACATACTACTATTAATACAAAAGTTACAAACCAAACAAATAACAGCCCTCTTGATATTCTGCAATAACCCTCTGGAGTTAATAATGTAAGTATTTTACTGACTGCGCTTCAAAGGGTTAAGTCTTATTGGGTTAAATCTCAATGAATATTTGACTTGGTTGATTGAAATATTGTGTAAAATATTATGAAAGATATCAAAACGTGTCAAATCCAGAGTCTTTGGTTTCATATCAGGTCTTTTGGAAGTCGATGTCTGATTTTATTCATCTTTACGGGAGGCCGGCTGCTTACGGGATTCAAGTGTCACATTAATAAAACCGAGCAGAGAAAAGAAGCATCTTGACAGGTGGAGGTGTGAAGAGCCAGCTACACCACCTTCTGCAACATGAAAACACTGAAATCAGAGTCAAGATGGCACGTCTGTTGTTTCGTTGCATATCAGCATGGAGTCTCCACACGGAAAGTGGGATAAAGTTTAGTTTGTGTTTTTGTATGTGGCATCTTTCTATAAATGCTACTAAAGGACAACATTCATTCTGTTAAAATCAACAGAGCTGAGAAGAATCTTGGAGTAATTCAGAAAAACCTCTAGCAAAGTACCCCAAACTATGCATGGTACCAGAAAACTTCTGAAGGGTTCTGGAGCGATCAGGCGGCTCCTGACTCAAGAGTTTAGACCAGATGACTTCAACAAGACTAGAAGAGTTGGCGGTCTACTGTCAGAAATGAGACCATGCAGCTCAAGCTGTCTGATGCAACTCCCAGAGATGAATCTGTCACAAGAACTGCACATCCAAGATAGAGCGGCTGATGTGTGGAAACCATGGCGGGACTGTCACAGAAGAGTTTAGCTGCAGTGTGCAACTTAGCAGCGTGTCCTGTCAAACTGCAAAGGACGGAGCGGTCAGAAGAAGCCCCAAGTCTGAAACGGATCTGTAGACTAGTCAAACTCCTGACGAGGATAGCTTCTGGACCATCGCCGGTAAAAAGCAGCTGACCTGATTACCAAGCAAGACCCTTCAGGAAAACCCATCCTTCAGCCGCTACTTGTTTTCGCTCCTTCTAGCAGCACAGCGTCTTCGGATAAAAGCCCTCTGCTGAACAAACTTCAGCAGCATAAAAAAAGAAGGTTTGAGTTGTTATCTTCAGGATGCATCATAATAAAAACATGTTTGATATGAAAAAGATCACAGAAGATTTAGAAATGTTCTGTACAGGTATAAAAGAGTCGATTATGATTGGATTACTGTTTTCCTTTTCTTTTTTTTCCCTGTAACCTAAGTGAACGTACCAACAGGTAAAATAACCTTGGATGTACGTCGGTTTCTATAACTATTAAGCTGTTTCCAGGGTGCTTTTTTTTTTTTCTTTTCCCTCCCTTACAAGACGTAAAGTCCCCTGTCAGCCCAGTAGCGGTTTCGCCCATCCAGCATTTTCATACTCCACCGGTTATGTTTGTCCCAGTGTTTGCGTCTGTCTCTTTGAAGCCGACACACAGAGGTTGGGTCCCACACAAGCGAGGTTCTGCACGCAAAAGGTCAAACACGGTTTGCACACAGCGTAGCTCATATTCCTGGTGGGGTGCATCTGCATGCATTTAGGATTGTTTTCTCATGTGTCCCAGTGAGTGTGCTTAACTTCTGAAATCTGCACCGTCGCCCGCTCACGCTGACTGGATTTTACAGGAGCATGTGGAAAAGCGCTCACTCTTCTACATGTACACGCACGTGGAAAAAATACACGTGAACAATGGGCTGATTGACAGAGAAAGAAATAATCGGATATGATGTTGCAATCGCACAAACACACGCAAACTCTCCACGGCTACCTGGAATTGATTAATCTCTTTTCTTTTTGATTTCTGTTGCGTGTCGATGTAACAAACCTCTTCACAGACTCTTCGATATCTGGTCTTTGTGGCTTTAGTTTTTTTTTGCATTTAGTCTTTACTCTTCCATCATGTACACACTCGGTACTCCCCTTCCCCCTCCCCTCCACACCTTCCTCCTTGTTCCTCCCTTTCTAACTCTCCAGACTGGATTCACTGGCCAGAGGAGAGGAAAATGTATGAATCAATCCAGGGCTGCTCACTCCCCGGGAGAGGGAAAGCCAGAGAGCGAGGGGGAACGAGGGAGCAGAGAGAGAAAAAGTTGAAGAAAAAGTAAAACGAGGGGGGCAAAGATGGAGAAATACTGAACCCAATGAGAGGAAGAAAGAAAGAGAGAACTGGAGACTTGGGACTCACCAGCGGTGTAAATGATGATGTCAGCAGTCTGGGACGACTGCTTGTTCAGTTTTTCTTTTTTTTTTTTTTGGTGTAATAGACACCCGGGACTGCTGGCGCTGCCAAATGCGTCTGTGTTTATACGTGTGTGTGTGTGTGTGTGTGTGTGTGTGTGTGTGTGTGTGTGTGTGTGTGTGTGTGTGTGTGTGTGTGTGTGTGTGATTTTACATGTATTTTGGGGATATGACCATTTGGCTGTGCAGGTCATAAATTCTTTGATGGAGTTTTAGTCTCACTTACAGCTCCCCACCTCTTTCTCCCTCTCTCTCTCTCTCTGTCTGTGACACACACATACACACACACACACACACACACACACACAGAAACACACACGCACACAGAAACACACACGCAGGGTTGGGCAGGGCAGGCCCCGTGGTTAGCCATCCAGATGGTTTTAAGGTTAGTTAGAGACTGTGCTCAAAAGGTGCTTTTTGCAACCAATAGCATGTGTGTGTGTGTGTGTGTGTGTGTGTGTGTGTGTGTGTGTGTGTGTGTGTGTGTGTGTGTGTGTGTGTGTTGCTAGAGTATGTTTTCAGAAATTCATTGACCCTGGGCTATTTTTAGTCATTTTCTTTTCCTGATTCCCGTTTTACTGTGCATTGTAAAACATTCAGTAAAGAAGCTTGAACTTCCAACAAGAGAGTTTAACCACAAGGTGTGTGTGAGGGTGTGTGAGGGAGTGTGAGTATGAGTACCGGCATGTATCAGACTGAGGTGACTAACGCTGAGGTCTTCTGATTCATAAATAGTTGGACGTCTGTATATCACATGTTGTGTGCAGATTTATGAGTACAAGGGCTTTGTGAAGTGGAACTGTCTCTGTGTTTGCGTGTGTTTCTCATTTGTCGCTTGCCTCATTTTTGAGTGCACCACTGTAATCAAAACCACAGACTTTCCCATTCTCCTTTTTCTTTTTTCCTTTCCTTTTTTTTTGTTCTTTCCTTTTGTCAGCCAGATAACTTAAGATGAATTCATTTGGTTTCTCCCATCTGTTTTTTATTTGGACTTTTGGTCTCATTTCTGCCATTTCCCCCCCTCTATATGCTTCTCTAAAAACAAAGCCTTGTTAAGTTTCTCAATTAAACAGTCAATGTGCATGTTTTGTCCTACATTTATTGGCCCAGTTTTGCTGTTACGGTGTAATTCCTGCTGTAAATCTCAAGTGCCTATTCAGTTTTAAATCAAACTCCTGCAGCTGAATAACGTGTCGCTCTGTCGCCCCCTGCAGGAGAAAGAGAAGAAGTACATGCTGCAGGTGGACAACCTGAAGCTGCGCGACGTGGAGAAGGGCTTCATGTCCAGCAAACATATTTTTGCCCTCTTCAACACTGAGCAGAGGTGTTATTACACACATGCACAGATCAACAGCGCAAATGCCAACAAATGTAGTATAGAAATAATAATAATAAAAAGTATAGCTCTAATTGCGATCGAGTGATATACTTTGGTTAATAGATAGTGGTAGCAAACGGAAATACTAAAAGATCTACTTACGGCCCTTGAGTAAATACACAGTAATTGACTGATGTAAAACTATCTCCTGCAATCGTTTGTGTCCTCAGAAATGTGTATAAGGACTACCGTCAGCTGGAGCTGGCCTGTGAGAGCCAGGAAGACGTTGATGCATGGAAGGCTTCCTTCCTCAGAGCTGGAGTTTATCCTGAACGTGTAACGGTAAGAAAAATGGAGGAAAAAAATTAACATCATATGGTTTTTATTTAAGTAATGAAATGATTTGATTATTGTTCTCGAAATGTACCGTACACATACAAAAACTAAGGATCCTGCAAGTCCTGACCCTTGATTTATTTCCGCCAGGTCACAAAAATGGAGAAGGAAGTGAATTAAATAAGTTAGTTAGTCACTTAGTTAAAGTTGTTGCTATGATATTTACATGTTGTCCATTTTAATGTTGTCAAGTCCAATCATCATGTATCTCTCACTTGCAATGTCTTTTATTCCTTCACTGCTGTTTCATCTTATAGGAGAAGGAAGGAAAGGTATGATATTTCTCTCCACACGTCACTGTATTTATCTTTTTCTCTTTTTTTTTTTGCAGACTATTTGACCTAAAACCTTTAGCTTTTTTCAAACCACATTGTACAACAATATCACCTCTGACCACATGGTGGCAGTATGAAAAGACGCTCTTCATTGAGCTTTAATTATTTTGCGTTTGATTTATTAACTTGAAAGTAATCAGTAAATGGTTACCAGCAACATGGTTGATCAGTTAAGCCAACACATGACTAAACTAGACAAGTTCCATCCATTGATCAAGTCAAGTCAAGTAGGTATTTATCATCCTTTCATCCATATACACGGTACACAGAGACAACGTTCATCCAGGACCTTAATGACACAAGGAAAGAGGAGGGGAAGAAGGATCTCCCACACTATGTGCTGTCAGAGGACGCGGTGTGAGATTACAAAAACAAAACCTCATCACAATATGCAACACACTCATTATACTCACAGATCTGAAGAACTGTATACGACTACACAGTGTAGACGGGACACAAGGAATGCACAAATAGGGAGGGAAGAGGAAAAAAGTTAAGGGTTAATCCTTATAGTAGTAAGTAGTAAGTAATAGTAATCATCATTACACTGGCAAGGCAATCAAGGGCCTGCTTTAGTAGTGCAAGCACACCTATGAGCAGAAAACTGGCTGGTGTGTTGTGGTCGAGCTGTTGTGTTCTTGTTTGTGCTCTTGGTGCAATATTGCAGATGTCAAAAGAGCTTAGTCACTTGTGTCTGCAGTGTCCTTTTCTGCTGCAGAAAAATGGGGCAACAGCTGCTGCATGAAGGGTTTCTGTGCAGGCTTGCTTACCGGATTTTGGGGACAGCACAAAAATAACCCAGAGTAAATGTAGTTTAAATTGAATTGTGCCGTGGACCGAAATAGAAATTTGAAAAGAAAAGTGGGACATAAATATATATTATTGATGCACATTTGCTTCTGAAGGCCTCTCTAGGTTCCTATTCAACTTGCTTTTGTCTGATGGACAGACCCTAAAAACTGCTGTTGCAAAAATACCAACAGCTCCTTCGAGCCATGAATGAATGTCTGATTTGTTGTCCTCCTCCCAGTCTGTACACCCTGTGTACTGCACTTGCCACTAAACCCTACACAAAAAGATGTCCAGTTCAGGAATGTGGTCTCATCCGTACACTTGCCTTCATGCCTCGTGCACGTGACCTCGCACCACAAAACAACTAGTTCCCTTTAAATAAAGGTTCAACTTACTGCAAGTTTAAAGACAGTAGTAATAAATAATAAAAAAGAGGGGGGTTTCTTTGTCTTAGATCAATCTGGGGAATATTCATGTCACGTTTGATGTTCATTTTCAAAGTAGATACGGTTTCCTGTTTCATTTGACCATTTTCCTGAAATTAGCTTTTTGTTTGGGTGAGTTTTGCTGGTGTCATCAACATTTCCTGTTATTTATTTCTTTCATCTGTACACAAGTTGGAGACAAACATGAACCTGACAGGTAACTGGGAGCAGGTTGTGTGTTCATATCGTGCAGCCTTGAACCATTTTGATATCGTTTCCAGGAGGACTTTGTTGAGCCGTTGTCATGCATCCCTGTGATTTGCGTAGCTGTTTTATAGAGATGAGACTCGGCGTCTTACAAAGTCTACTAAATGCACTCACGTAGTTTAACAAGAGGCTTAAGTTAAAGGTCTGATTTTTAATCAATATAATGACAGAAAATCCAGACAAAAAAAGACGTCTCTGCATCATTTCCCTGTCTTTATTTCCCTCCTGAGGCATCTTGCATTTATCTTCTTTGACACTTTTGCTTCCTTAACTCTTCTAAATTTGCGTCCACAGAGTGACGGTGGCGATGAAAACGGCTCCGACAACTTCATGCACAGCATGGACCCTCAGCTGGAGCGGCAGGTGGAGACCATTCGCAACTTGGTTGACTCCTACATGGCCATCGTCAACAAGACTGTGCGTGACTTGATGCCAAAGACCATCATGCATCTAATGATCAACAACGTGAGTCATCAGTCTCGGCTGCAGCAGTGGGTTTTTTTTTTTTTTTTAAACTTGATGTCCTGACATGTTTGCCGTGTCTGTGTCCAGACAAAGGAGTTCATTAATGCCGACCTGCTGGCCCACCTGTACTCTTGCGGCGACCAGAACACTTTGATGGAGGAGTCCCAGGAGCAGGCGCAGCACCGCGACGAGATGCTGCGCATGTACCACGCCCTGCGGGAGGCCCTCAGCATCATTGGTGACATCAGCACGACCACTGTGAGCACTGCCATGCCGCCGCCTGTGGACGACTCCTGGCTGCAGGTGCAGCGGAGTGGCTCCGGAGGAAGGTGAGCAAAAACTAGACAAGTAGGGTGGTACGAAATGTTAATTAATTTTGACCTTCTTTGACGTATTAAGAGATGCTCAAGCAGGTGAGATCACTTGAACTGTTGGGGACCTCTCCCTCTGCTTTCTCTACCAGGTCTCCGGCCACCAGTCCAACTCCAAACCGCAGGGCTCCTCCAGGACCCCCAGGCCGCCCAGGTTCTCGTGGCCCTCCGCCTGGGCCTCCTCCTGCTGGGGGACCCCCCGTCCCATCTCGCCCTGGAGCTTCTCCTGACCCTCACGGCGGGCCACCTCCCACTGTGCCATCACGGCCCAACCGCGCACCCCCAAGTGTGCCCAGGTGAGAACAAAAAAGAAGAGGACTTTCAAACCCATCCTCATCATTTCTGTAGCTATTACCAGGACGCCTATGTTCAAATCATATTTTATAATATTTTGATGTTAGGGGAATATGAAGACACCTGGATGAGGGGATACAGGAGGTAAATGAAATTAGAGAGCGTGCAATAGATGAACAGATTTCCAGTGATCCCTGAATAGATGCAGTGATGTAACTAATCAGAGTGATTGGATATTCTTCCCTCTTTTGTTTTGGTTTGAGTGAATATACATGGCAACTTTACTTCTACCTTGACTTGTTGATATCTTTCTGACACCACCTGAACTTTTGACACACAATCAAGCAGCAGCACCAGCTTAAACACAGTTCGTCCTTCGCACCCAGCCCCACCAGAAAGCATCACGACTGTTTCCCTTCATCAAGTGAACTCCTCCTGTATGGTCTGCCTTGTGCTTGCCTGTGTTTCTTAGCTGGCTATCTTTCTCTAACGTTTGCCTTTCTTACTGTGGAAGACGCCAACGTTGTTGAGCAAAGCTCTCACCGTAATATCAAAAGTACCCATGAAAAATAATAATCAGCACTGATTTGGTTTTTCCTGACTATATCATTTGCCCAAATTGAAATCTGACCCCAAAGAGAGCTGAGCATTTGCGACGTTGGTCATTCCTCGCCTTTTAACTGTCTTCCTGCTCTTAATTCTTCATCTTTCTCAACGTCGCCACGTCTCTGTCACACACATGACCCACGTGACTATGATTCCTTCTGCAGAATCACGGTCACTGACCAGTGAGGACTTAACATTTCGGGTATGTTGGGTACTGTCTGCCGTTATGATCTTTATCGCCTTTTTCTCAGACGTCTCAGAGTTTATCCATTTTTTGCATGATATTCACTTTTTGTTTTACCCCCCCCCCCCCTGCATTTCTGTTCTCTCCACCAATCACTGCATGGGGCTTTTGAATTGGATGTGGATTTTTGGGTGAAATGGGCAGCAGCCAGCAGCAGTGCACAGCAGCATACGATCTCATATGTGGAGTACATATTCAAGGATATCCTCACCCCCGTCATGTCTTTAAATGCATCTCTGTGGTGTGGTACAAGTAATCTGTAAGATAACAACTGTTGGATATCTCAGTCGCAAGCTACAGGACATGCTTGTGTTAACTGAGCCTGGCATCTAGGTGTTGGATTTCATTCACATGTTATCTCACAATAAAAATAGTTGTCTGCATCAAGTTTGATGTGGAGCATCAAAGACAGAAATGTCTACAGACGGCTGATCCAACCTCTCCTCTCTTGTTTGTGTCTGGTGTGTTTTGTGCGTCCCCTCCAGTCGGAGACCCCCGCCCTCTCCCACCCACTAGACCTCTGAGCTCCTCCCTTCTTCCTCTGGATGAGAAGCCTGCGGACGACAGTGCCTCTTCCTCCTCCTTCTCCTCCTCCTGTCGTCTTCTGCCTCATCTGACCTGCTCCGGCTCCCTTCTCCTGACAAGCCATGTCCCTCTTGCTCCAAAATCCCTCACCTCCTCTGTCTCACACAGAGATGCAGAATACTTGAAACCCATTTGCATGATATACAAATGCATTGCACCCTCAGAATTTAACTGTAGCGACCGTGAAATAAATCATAGAAGCAAGTGAATACACTTTTAGATAATATAATCAATCAAATACATCTTTTAAACTCAGTGGGTTGACATGTGCAGATTTAACATTTCTGAGGGATGCTCTCGCTCATTTTTCTTGTTTAATATTCATTTACTTTGGAAATATTCAGATTTGTTTTTCTTTTTTGGAATATTTTAAAAGAAATACTTCAGCAGAAAATACAACCTCTATAAGAGGGACGCATCATAGTCTGACTCCAGGCAGCGAGTTCTAAGTAACAGATGCAAAATATGTGTGAAGTATTTCTTTTTTTAAGAGGTGATGCAAACAGAACTCAACTAAAAATTGCATCGCTGAAAAATGTGTGTAAATTTCTGCATCTACATTTGTTGTTGTTGTATACAGGTCGTGATCTGTAATCATGGTTTCCCAAAATCACACACGAGGACACATTTATATCTTATCATATTCAAATTTAGTGGGACTTAATGTCTAAATGTCCCAAATGAAGAGCTATGCTGTGTTCACATTCAGCTTTTTTAGTTTGCTTTGTTTTTCAGTCAGTTTAGTTCGATATCAAACTGCTGATTTCTTCTGTGTCCCTCGCCGTTGTGGTTTTGAGATTATCGTTTTTACTTTAGACCCTTTAAAATAAGGTCTGACTTTATTTTCTTTCTATTTCACCGAACAGCCGGCCAAACAAAGGCGGGTCCTCTCGTCCTGAGAGCCCCTTGCCGCCATTCGACTCTTAGAAGAAACCCCTCCTCTCTTTCACCTCCTCCTTTCTAAAACTGATACCGGTTTACCAACACCACCCCTCCGTTGTAAAACAGACTGCAGCCCGCCACTTAGTCTTTTGCTCTCGTGAGGGCTTGAACGAAAAACAGAAAGAGCAATGGAACTCCTCCAGATGTTTCACCCTCAGACACCTGGACTGACAAGAGTTGCTGCTGCTGCTCTTCATCCTTCATCTCCCTCCCTCTCCTCTTCCTCCTTTGCAGCAGGACTGGAGGTGGAGCCATCGGAGGGAATCCTCGGTGTAGTTCTTTTGCCTGTCTTAATCTCCTTAATTTGACTTGTGTTACTCTTGTAAACTTCTCGTTCTTACACAACTGTGTCACACTTTTCTGCACAAAAACAACAAAAAAATGCAGTTTTTCATTGAATCTATGCAACAAAGAGATATTCTCAGTCCTGTCTGACAGTAAGTGATGCATCCCACTGCACTTTTCCTTTGTTCCTCTCATCATGGCCCCAGGAAACATTTTTGCTGCTTCGTCTTGTGGAAGCGGGTGTCTTGATTTAGCACAATGTGCAATATAATACAGGATATCCTGTGAACAACGCCATGACATCAATCCACGCCAGAATCAGAGTCATTCAAACCTGAGAGGAAAGGGATTTGTGTCCTGGGTTTGCACCCTAAGACCGTTGTCTCCTCACTCATCACCTTTAATCAGAGACTGAGGTCCCTAACGGGATCTGGTTGACATGCATCAATAGTTATAATAGACATACAGGAAAACACTTCACATGTTTTCTAAGTTGATGATATGCTATTCTTTTCCTCTTTTTTTTCTTTGTTTCCCTTTTCTCAGTGGCCACGGGGGTGAGTGAGAACATAAAAACCACACATAAAACTACCACATGCTCCTTGTGTGTCACCATCACACAACTGAGTCGAACCCGCCTTTTCACCCATTCTTTCTGCTGTCAGTGTGATGTGTTTTGTATTTGGACCCTAAACACAACCCCATATGCAAACAAAACGAGAAAAATTCACATTGGTACCATGATTCCTTCACAGTTTTAAAAGCACACCATTCACCCCTTCTGTATCTTTACAACTTCACATCTTCAAAGCAAACACAGAAAAGTGTACTCTACTTATTATTCAAAGGTAAATAGTTTATTATGGACATATCTTAATGTTATTACTATGTATATGTGTGGTGCATCTTATCAGACTTGTACTCCCACTGTTTAGAGAAGTTAGTCTGCAGTGTATGAAACAGCTAATTATTTAAATTATTATGAATCAATGTGTATGGAATAATGTTTGAGAAAGACTCACAACAAGACATGATGCTGTGATGTATCCGGACACCGGCAGGTTGTTTGATGCGTTTGCTTTCAGCAGACTGCGACAGTGTGAGGGAGTGACCTCCTGCCGCAGGTCCTGCATCTTCAGACAGATGTGGAGAAAACTGTGATATTTACCTGCAGGACTGCTGCGATCTGTCAACACATTAAAGACTTCAGTATACTGTTATGGGTACAAGTTTGTCTTTGTCTGGGTTTTTTTGTGTTTTTTTTTGCAACTATTTGCATCACAACTAGAAATAAAGCAAAACCATTAGGCCGCAGCCTCTAATAGCAACTGTGAGGGTCTTTACAACAAAAGCAAATAAAGCAGGTGAATAAAAACACAAAATTATTTGGTGTTTGAAAGTTTTCGGAGTGACCTGAAATCAGTAGGTTTATCGGGACAACAAAGTCAGTCTTCAGCAAAATGTGAACAATGCATCAGTTCAATGTAAATACTTCAGATGGAATCAAATGCAGTAAACCTGCACTGGGTCGGCACCTTTCCAGCAAGTGAACAAAATCAAGACACTTTCTGCAAAGCTTCACCAAGGTTAAAAAATAATTAAATAGGTAAATAATTACATTCTGCATTCAGATCAGTTTTTTAAAACTTTTTTTCAGTTTTAAAGACATCCATATTTATTATTTAGTGGCTTAATTAAGATACAAGCAGAAAGTAAAATGGCAAAATTAGAGGTAGACTCCTTAATCGGTCTGCTGATTGCTGCCAATATTAATAACGGTTTACACAAAAAAAAACCATATTGGTCAACTTTTAAATGATATGAACATAAAACTAAAACCCACATAATGTTTACAACAATATGACTTACAAGTAAGTCCGTATTTAGTGGCGTCCCTCACATCCAAGGACGGACTTAACTCTTCCCAGACTGTCCTGTACAGATGTTTGCAGTGATATCAGTTCATATAACTGCTGAATAAATATACGTTTTGCAAGAGGATTATTACAGCAGAGTGAATTTACAGATATAGTTGGTCTAATAAATGATTAAACACCAAGCAGCTTAGCAATATTAATATGGAGCTTTTGGAAATTGAGCTCATTGAAGCAGTGTTGTGCAGATAAGAATGATAATCCACCTCCCGCCAGTTCTCCCTGAGAACCGCCCCCCTCCCTCTCCCAAGCCTCTTCCCGTTTCCTTTTCCTCGCTTCGTGCACATGAATCTTTCCCCTCTCAGCCCAACTCATGCTTTCATTTTACAAAACAGGGGCTGTGTAAGACTAAATATTTTCCATTTTATTTTTTCCCAGTCTACTCATGAGATGAGGATTTATTTACCAACTCTTGTCAGTGTTTGAATTAGAAATCACTTTTAACACCTTTAAAGCGTAGTTTATGCTTCTATGTTGAATCAGTGACTTGTGTCTGCTGCATGATTTCTATGACGATGACTCACTTCTATACCGTTTCTGCAAACTGCACGTGCATCCAAATAAATGGACTTAGACACAACATATAAGTTGCTCAATCATTTTATTCAAGAAAAGGAGAAAATATTACTCGAGGAAAAAAGAAAAATCAGAGCTTCTCTCAGAAGCAGCACTCAGGTCTCTCAATGATCCTTCATTTCATCCTACACTCACTTATAGTTTATATTAAAACTGATTAGTTGAGATGCTAACTTACTCTGCATAAATAGAACATTTTATCTGTTTGTTTTTTGTTTTTTTTTTTGTCATCTTTAATTGCAGCCAGTCAGTAACCAACAGCGCAACTCTGCGCTAACAAACGTACATGTAATCCACACTGCCAGTAAACACAGCAGAGCAGCTTTTTCACGCCTCACGCACATCTGGAATAATGAATATACAATATGTTACACAGTTACAGTATGTACACCACCTCCTTTACAGTAAAGACAATAAATGTTTTCTTTGTTTCAATCACACTTAACATATTTTTCGGTAAATTAGAAAGTCTCTGAAATCATTTTATCTACAGCGTTTTATTATTTCACAAGCCCCCTCCAAAAAAGGAGAAACAAACCCCCCAAAAAACTCAAGTTTATTTACCTCTTGGTCTGACCACTCCCATAGTAAAAAGAAAACCAAAAAAAGAAAAATCCTAAATGAAATTTATGGCATGTTCAAATCTAAAACGTGCCAGAATGAATACGTGAGGAAATATAAAACAGAATGATGGCGTGAAGTTACTCAAAAACCACCCGTCTCTACCAAAGGCGCCGTCTACGTCTCCTGCCAAAACCGCCAAGCTCATATCGCAAAAGATGCACTTATATTAATGACATTTTGTTTCCTATAATACACCTATAATAAACTTAACTCAACTCCTTTCTACGTCATTACTTTTTAAAGATAAATATCAAGTGTGTCATTTCATAATTTCATCAATGAGCACAGATTATCTCAGGAGAAATACAAATCAAAGGGATATCCTACCTGCAAAAGTGTTAATAAAAATAACTCATCCAGCAGTCCACTTCTGTTAACGCAAGTGTCTCTTAAAGCTAGAAATCTTTTTCATTTTTTAATGCCCAAAAAAGATGTTCCCGTTATAATGTTTAACAGCAATTTCAGAATGTGAACATAACAAATCAAACCACGTTCCATTTTTAGTTTTTATTTGAAGAATTTCTTTTCTTTTATTACCATTTTTTTTAATCCAGATTGGTCCCCCGCCTATGGAAGTAACTGGTCTCATTAATCTTACTGTCTATTCTTACTTAAACACCATTCGCATCCTGGGACTGTAAACCAGCGCACCAACACTCCTTCAGCTAAACTCAGAGGACTCCTCAGCATCGCATGAAGCTTCATGGGATTCCCCTCCCGCAAACCTCTCACTGAGACTCAAATGGTAAAAACATCACTGTCCAACTGACCAGAAGGACAGAGCTAAACGACAAGCTTTGTACAGTTGTAGTGCAATCGTGCGTGCAATCATTAAATAATCTGACAGAGCTCTACAAACAATGACAACCGAGGAGGAAACTGTTTGGATTCCACACGCCCCACAGACGGACACAATCACAGAGTCCAGTTGTGACAGATGTGCATTAATTCATCTTTGATATGTAGAACTACACGTAAACGCAAAAAGAAAACAACAGGCTCTTATTAATAGTGTCATTTTGTGTAGAAACTGGTTCCCACTTAGCCTCATAACTTCAATTAAAAATGTTTCTTTTCGGATTTTTTTTACTTCATGGGGTCTTTAATTGCATCTACACCCTAAGTCAACGTGATCCGACGCCAGCATGTAACAGCAGTGACTTCTCTCAATCTAAGTGGACGTCTGAGACATAATGACACTAAAATGCTTCACAAAAATTGTTACTTGTAAAAAATATATTATTTATTTTCAGTGTTTGGAAGAAAATAATAATAATAAAGAAAAAAGGTAGTTTTGAACAGTACCAATCAGCAACATCCCCCTTCATCTTTCTGAACTCGTTTCTTGTAACTTCGCCAGCTTGCGACTTCAACACAGAACCTAACGTTTATAAGCTTTAATGTGCACTCAGATCTCCAACTTAACTTTGCCGTACATCTCTGCTTTTGCTAGTAAGGTCATTCAACCAGACATCCTCTCTGCACCCTTCTCTTCTGATTTCACATACAAATGTGTCTCAGGGTTATTACATTCAAATGTGATGCTCCTTTTTTTGTTGTTTTTTTTTGGCATGTTTACAGTGAATTAAAACTGAGATTTGCACTTCAACAAAGTTGCACAGAAACTGATCATTTTCGACAGCTCTTCAAGTGCCGTATCAACGAAGGGACAGAATATATGACCCTTTTATTGCACATAAATGAGATGGGAGACTACAAGGAGATGGGAATTCAAAATTGTGGTGAGGAGATTAATCAAAATGCACGTAGTAATGTTGATTATCTCCTCTTTGAAAAACAAAAAAAAAACAGAAAAGCTTCCATTTCAGTCACACACATATTAAGGTACACACACATATTGCAAGGGCTTGTGTCCACAGAGCATTTTTTTTTCCTGCATGCCAGAGTCTTTTAAAAGGAAAATAAAATGAGTCTTTCTTCAGAGCGCTCCGCCTTTTCTGTGCAGCCACTCTGAAAACATCTAACTTAAACCAGAAGAGACACTATCCTAACCTGCATGACATGTCAGACAGAAATTATCCCAAGAAAGAAAGAAAATTCACATCTGTGTTAGTACATAAGTTGGAAATTAAAAGGAACTGGTAGAATATATTATAAATATGAAGATGGTAAAGCCGGTAATCTGTCCTGTAGTTGACAGCCGAGCTCAGGCGCGTTAGATTTAGATCACGTCCCTGAATGTTGTGCTCTCTGAAAGTAGTGCTACTTAAAATTGTCCCTTTGTTCATTTAAAATAGGTTTGGGACTAGACTCCAACAAGAGTAGTTCTTGTGCAAGATGCTGATACTGACCAACAGATTTCACTAACAGCCTCATCGCAAGAGGGCTGTCAAAATGACTTTGACAAGCTCATCCATTCACAATATTAAAGCTAATGTCATTCAATTGGTGAATAAAGGGAGAAACAATATAGAAATAAATAACTGACAAATAAGACATGGTAATTCTATGCTGGATAAACATAAACAGTTTTAAAGTAGGGATGTGTTATTGAGATATTATCTTCTCTGATGAAAAGATGACATGAAACTATCCAGCAGCCTGCAAATGCTCATCTGCCATAGAAAAAAAAAACTGCCATGTGGACACTGTTAATGAAGTTAAATTTGACAATATGATCAATAAGCTACAAATGTGGTAAACTGCAGTGTGTAATATTTCCTACATTTCAGCTCTCATGCACACACACATACAGAAAGCCCAGGCACGCCCACAACCTCACACCACCAGGATCTTGACTTCATCCTGTTCGTCAGGCCGATAAAAGAATGGGATGCAGGGGTTCTCTCCGAGGAACGGGGGCGATCTTAGAGCTCCCTGGGGGTTCTGGATCTCCTGAAGCAGCTGCATGATCTGCTGGGCTGTGCCGTCCTCTTTGGGTACCAGAGGCTTCGACTCAGTGTGAACAGAGCCAGATGAAAGCATCTGGGATGAAGCAGCTTCCAGACCTGCTGAGGGCTCGGTCAGGGGGATGACCTCCATGGCTTCTGTGGCAGAGAAAACGAGCAGGAGCAAAATGAGAACACTTTCTGTCGTTTTTGTGTCGTTTATCTTTACATTTATTGCAAATAATAAATGAACATTGTTAATAACTTAAATTACTGTTTTATCTTAGTATTAACATTTTTGACCATGTCAGCTTTATATTTACTAGGATATTTTCTTTCGGCCCTATTAGTGTCTCTGAGCCGTCACTGGACCTGAATCGGTGTTCGTCTGGTTTTGCCTACCTGCTCCACTGGCAGCATTAAGGTCGGCACGTGTGTGTGCTTGCTGCTCTGCATGAGTGTGATCCTCGCCGACAGGAAGCAAATCTGGGTTTGCTGTTGCCACGCTGGCTACAGCTCCAGTGTAGCGGTTGTACCAGTCGTTCCTCTCGGCTACCAGCCTCATCACAAGATCCTGCAGCTCTGCCAGCTTTGCCTGATTGTCAACAGCAGCACACAATTTAGGGTTTAAGTTTGACACAAAAGTCAACACAATTGCCAAAATAAGTCTTACATTATTTTGGTAAGAGAGAAGCATGGAGGAGGTGTTGTAAGTGCTTTAAATCTGTCTAAGGAGGCATCGTAATATGAAAAAAGAAACTCATAGTGTCAATACGGTACCTTCATCTCCTCTTTGTCCTGGGCAAGCATGCTGATGTATTGCTCTTTTTCTTGGTGTTTCTGCTTCATAATGGCACGCTGGCTCTGGTACAGGGCGATATACTCCCCTAGAAACACAGATGGAATAAAATATTACCCAATATTAGTATTAAAGGCCTGAAACACAACTTGAACTCATATGTAGCAAGCATTCAAAACAATAATTACAGCCACTGAATCTTTTTAAAGCTCACCTATTGTGTCAGTCTCTCCAGACAACTGAATGCAGCGATGCTCTAGTTCCTCCACCCTCTCCTTCAGGTCAGCTTTCTCCTGCATGAGGGAGGTGAAACGCTGCTGAAGCTTCTCCATTGCAGTTTGCAAGGCTTGATGGACTTCCATGGGTACGCCTCCTTCTGTTTGAGAATAAGCACACAGTATACTGAATTCTTACATGGTATTCAGTCTACAAGCATTACCAGAAATGATCACAATTTAAATGCAGAGAGAGGTGTAGTCTTGGCCTGTTAAACAAAAAAAAAAAGTTTTTATTTTCCCTGACCTGAATGTTCATGGCTGTGTTCACAGTGACTGTGCTGGTGCTGACTGTGATCATGTTCATGATCATGATCGTGCTCATGATCATGCTCATGATCATGATCATGATCATGGACAGCATTGTAGCTGTGGTGTTGCTGCTCAAGTCTGAAAGCAACAGCAGCCTGTTGCCGGGCAGCCATGTGGAGCCTGTGCTCTTCTTCCAGTTGTCTCCTGACTTCATCCCTCTCTGCTTCCAACTGCTCAAGGGCTCCACGGATAAAATCCTCCTGTAGAGGAGGATGAGAAGAGAGAAGAGAAGAAGAGATGGGTAAGTAAGACTAAAGCCAGTAAAGTCACAATGCACAAACTAAAAACAACTCTGCAGATCTAGATAAACTTGCGTGATCACATGGCAAGCTGTACATGCCATTGCCTGGATACAAAATCGGTCTTTTTAGCTCAAGGCAAAGGAGCAACAATCCCAAAATCGCTGCATCCTTTTTTCATCCATTTATCGTTCAAACTATCATGTTTTTGCTGAGTTTGTGTACAGCTGAAAATCTTTGACAGTGTGTTACTAATCTATTGTTACTAATCTTTTTTGAACATGAAATCATGTGTCACGTTGATTGTCCATGACATAAGAACGACTGTTCACCCCAAATTCACAATCAGATAACCATAGACATCTAAACATGAACCATACGCCTGAGACTTTAAATGCATAACATCAGACAAGAAAACCAAAGTTTATCATCTGTTTTTTATAACAATAACATTCATCACCCTCCTTACCATCTCTTTTTGGCTTTCAAAGTCTTCTGGAATTACTATGGACGATGACGTTTTTGGGCTTTGTTGCACTGATTGGCTTTCCACTCCATCTCCTTAACGACACAAGTAAAAACTATTAAGGACATTTCACAAATTATCATTATTATTACATATTTTTACAATTTAGTGAAATTAAAGAGTAGCTCCTACTGTCTGCTGGGGCACAACAGTATATTTATATTTGGATATTAAAAGATTATGCTCTTTTTATTTATTTTTTTTTTTTATTGCATTTAGATGATACAGATTGCCAACCAACAGTTCTGGTAATAAAATATAGCAGTTATTTAGTTAGAATATTAGTCTCTTCTGTGAAAATTATAACTGTTTCTAGAAAACAATCAAACTTACCCTGGTCTCTGGATAGCGACACCAGGGCTGAGCTGTTGAGAAGCTCCTTTACTTCAGCCTTCAGCTGCTCATTATCGCTGACCAACTGCTCCAAATGCCCCTGTAGCAGTGGTGATAAAATTGCATTAAAACAAAATTAAACAAATAAAGATTAATCTTCAAACATAAGAAACTGCACTGTGTACATACTTCTACTCGACAGACTGGTTCTGAAGAGCCGTGTCACTAAGGTCTTACTCGTGAAACACACACCTGTGCTTGTTTGAGCTGAGTGTGACTGATCTCCAGCTGTGCACGACTGTGGCTTTCATCATGCTGCAGCCGGTCCATGAGCTGGATTTGCTGCAGATACTGTTGGTGGAGATGCTCCCTCTCCGAGGCCAGGGTTTGGTAGCCAGAACAGTACTGCTGCAGATGGGCCATCGCCTGGTCCCTCTGCTCCACAAGACCCTGAGTCTCCTGACATTTCAGCTCCAGCTGGAAGGACAGAATTTAAATGGAATTTGTTTACCAAAAAGAAATTCATTTGTAACTGACGATGACAGTGATTTAATTATTCTCTGGGTGCAGTTAAAAATATAAACCCGCCCACATAATTCACCTTTTTTGTAGGAGAGCACTCTGCATGACATTACCTGCTCTTTGACGTTGTGCAGCTCCTCCTGCAGTTCCCCCATTCTGCGCGCCAACTCCTTCTTTACATGTTGTTCAGACTGGATGGCAGTGGTCAGCTCCATATTTTCATTCGTCTGTCATAATGAAGGAGTACCAGTTTATTTGGCTTTAACACAACAGTCTCGCAACCTCATGCATTTCAGTCATTTTTGTATTCTCAACATTTTCAAAAGAGCTAATGAGAAAAACAAAGACAAAATGAAAGAAATAGTGATAGGATTCCTAATTTCAATCTCAGCTATCTGGCAAAAAACTTTTTAAGTGCATCAATAACAATGTGTCGTTTAAAAAAAAAGGACAGATGGACAGCATTAATTTTGGCCTCACCAGTTTGACGAAGCCATTTTGTAGCTCAGCCAGCTGGTCCTTCAGTGTCCGGTTCTGGGTAAGAGCACGACTAATAGTGGCCTTGTCTGACTGAACGTCTTCCAACATGCGCCGACGGTCCTCTGCCTCCTGCGTTTGGCTCACCACCTGCCGCTCCATCTCCCCAAGACGCGACTCCTGCTCTGCACACAGCCGGCTAAACTGCTCGTTGTCTCTCAGCTGAGGGAAATATTACAGAGGATGTTGATCAAAGCTTCCCATATAAATATTCACTGGTGGAAACATTAATAGGTGGCATTTTAGAATGTTAAGACACATAACCGATGTTTTACTGCATGTCCAATTCCTTTATTTATTAGGACAGTAATGCTTACTTGGGCCTGGTACTGTGCAGTAACAGCATCCTTCTCCCGTTGTAGACTGTTTAGGGCCTCCTGCAGAGCCACTTCGCGCTCTGACGGCCCCGAGGACACAGGCTCTGCACATTCTTGGGTCTCTTTCTCTGCAGTCAATAATGCTGGAGCAGAAACATGGCAGTTACCAAGTTTAATCTTATTGCCAGAAAGAAAACCCCAGGCGACAGGAGCTGTGTCACCTGAATTACGAATAATGCTACCAATCATGGGCTTATTCCAGTAACACCTGATGCAGCAATAAGTACAGGACCAGTCAAATGTTCAGACATACCAACACATTCAAAATCAAAGAGTGAGTAAATCCAAAATTTACACTGGAACTTTGCATTAATATAGTTTGCACACAGTTGTTATCATAATTTAGCAATACCATATAGACAAAAGGTTTTAAACAGCAACTGAAATATCAATTAAGTTTAGCATAAGGAAAGGCCCATGGATGTAGAAAAATATGAAAGAAAAACTATATATAGCTAATACTATTAAGTCAAAAGGTTTTGTTGAGACTACTTCTTAAAAACATTTTTTAGGTTTGCAAATATGCTTTTCATTATAGCCATGTGTACATCCTATGTGCTGACAACAACACACAATCCTTGTATATGTGCTTGTCAGTGAAGTGGCCTTTTAAAGGTCTTATGATCAAGCTTACTGTGCCGAGGGAAAACAAAGCTCCACAATAGAATTGATTATTTCCCAAAAACTCTAAATATCAAAGAGGAGTTGGAAAGTTTAGAGCCAATAAATGAAGCACCGCAGGAGGGCTGTCTGCACTCACCTGCGGTATGTTTTAGCTCTGCAATACTGGCCTCCAGTTCTTGGACTTTGTTAATGTTTCTGTCCCTCTCCTCTGCTACCAAAGACACCTTCATAGGAATAAACCAACACATATCAATTAACATGAAGAAAATACTACCGTCAAGGTTGTCTTCAAACAGTTGATGCTGATGTGACTATACCTGTGTCAGCAGCTGCTCTGTTTTGTCCTTCCACACACGACCCTCCTCCTGGATCTGCTCTGCATAACAGTCTCTCTCTGTTTTTAGCTGAGCAATGGACTCCATAAGCTGCAACAATAGAGACATAACAGGGAAACTCGGGTTAATTAAACATGTCTTTGTGATTGTTATGTTTTGAATAATCAATTAAAGAGTGGAACTGAAACAACAATAACTGCAGTCTCTAATCACAATTAAAGAAATTATGCACCATACGCTTGGGGACAACAATCCATTGAATACTGAGCCCCAACACAAAGCAGCTTTGCAATATCAACAAAGACACGGATGAAGTATTACATCCAGATATCTATAAAGCAAGACCCTTAGATACCTGGTGATTGTGCGCCTCCAGCTGCTGCTTCTCTTCCAGCAGTAACTGAACTTGTTGGCTGGCGCTGGTGGGATCTGACTGACTCGAACACTGGAGAGAATTCAGAAATGTAAAAGGTCAGAGAAACATGACAAAAAAATGAATAACCACATTTAACTACAGTAACATCTTGAGAATTTACCTCAATACCAAGTCAAAACAGGAATTTAGTTTACCATAGATGCAGCTCTTGTGCTGAACAACACCCACAAATTAGATGACAGAAGCAGGTAATTAACAGATAATACGGGCGCAAAGTTTAAATAAATAGTGTTAGTACTGACTACTGCATTTCTGGTGTCATACATCCCTAAAGTTTGCAAACACACTGAACTAATCCCAAACATTGACTTTGGCATGTAGACAGGATGTAGCGTTGTTCCATCCTTTACAGCTCCTGGCAGGAAAACGACAAAAGTAAATGTACACACCCTGGTCAAGAAAGAAAGGTGTCACCCTTTGGTTTAAAACTAAGCAACTAGCTAAATCTCCAATTAGTTCTGCAATAATTAATACAATTCAATGGGCAATAAGTTAATTAAGTGAGAGACACAAAAGGATGTGAATTTGCGTCCTCTGCTTCCACAGAGCTGAATTCCTGGTTTTGTACTCTGATTGGTCCCACCTTGTATACGTTCATACAAGTTGCCTATCAATGTTGCACAGACATACCTTTATAAACAATCCTTCTTGTACACATGCAAAATAAAAATGACCTTGCTTTGTCTGTATAGAACCTATCCACACCATCACATGAAAAAAAAAAATACATTTTTGAGTCCTGTTAGATGCTTAAAATAGCAATTATTTTGATGTAGCTCCATTGTCCCTTGTGCTACATTAATTGCCACTTTTGCTGCAAACATCTTTTGTTCTAACTCAAAATCACTGCAATTTATGTTATTTAGTTCCTTATGGAAATTCACACTCTTTACCATCTAATACCATGGTAACAGCTAGGGTTATTTTTTCAGCAATATTCCTTTAAAATGTGATTCAGGGAGCTTAAGAGTCCAGATTTTAACACCACTGAATGTTATGGAAAAGACTGCCTGAACAACAATAAACATTATGAAACTCCCTAAACCTTTTTTTCAAATTATGTAATGACAAATGCACACTGTAGTCAAAGCTAAAATGACCCAACAATATATTACAGCATGCCAACGTATACCAGCATAATTGAACTGTGCACATATTTGCATTTTAACACACCTGTTGTAACATCAGATCTGCCATCTCGAGCCTCTTGCGAAGATCTTCTACCTCCAGCCTCATTGTTGCACTATCTTGCATACTCAACTTTAACTGCTCTGACAGCTCCGAGCTCTGCTGCTTTGATTCTTCACTCACGTTGCTGTAAACACACACATTCACAGATTATTCTTCATTTGTGAGATTGTCACAGGATTTGGGAGACACGCACTGGTAATTTTAATACATGTAATGAAATGAAATGTAAAATATAATGGTCAAAGTATATCTTTTCAAAAAGTAAGACTATGAAAGTATTATGAAATGCTTTTCTGTGTATAGCAAGGAAAATGACTTACCTTAGTCTTAACAATTCTAGTCTCATAGTGTCTCTTTCCTTTTCAAATTCTTTTTGTTGCTGCAGAAACAAATATAAACATGCATTGTAGTAAGACAAAAGTCTGAAAACAAAACACTACAAAATAAAAGAATTAGGGACAGGATTCTGAGTGTGCTGCAGATGAGCTAATGTTACCTTGTCAGATTGCTTCTGCTGCGTTGAGACAGAGGAGAGGGTTCGCTCAAGCTCTGATACTCTCTGCTTTGTTGCCTGCAGACGATTATTTAGCTCCTCCGTCTCAGCTACACATATTAACAAATAAAAAGAGATAAAGAGAGAGACATACACACATAATTATGTGACTGCTATAGGGTTAAACATGTTGTCAAATTCAGTATTCAGTAATTCACCTGTTTTCTGTCGTGCTGCCTGTTGTGTGTATTGTAGTGCTGTTTGTAGCTCAGATTTCTCTGATACCAGTATTCCAATCGTCTGGATATGAACCTTTGCAGAGGACATAAACAAAAAGCACGTTTCTTCTTAAGGCTAAATAACATTATTATTAATTATGAGTTAAATCACCTACATCTCATTTGAAATTAAACATTTTTTTTGCCAACGTGAGCAAGTAGGGCAGGTGGCGCAGGGAAGGGTGTGTTCTGAATCACATGTGACTTTTTAATACAAGCTTGACACAATGCACTTATAGACTGATAAACTAATGACAATAAGGTGATACTTTATTTATTTTATTTTTTTTTAATTATCCCCACAGGAATGTTAAGAATGTGCCGTCAGAAAATTCCACTCACCTGTAACTGCTCCCGCATGGCTCCCTGCTCTTTTGAAAATCTCTGCTCAAATTCCTTTCGCTCCTGAGGGGAGGAAAGAAAAAGGAAAGAAACAAAAGGAATTCATGAATAACCAAGACTCAACTGAAAGTCTAGCAGACTAGGAAAACAGCTGAAAACAGGATGGACAAGCAGTCAAGCAGAGAGCGGAACATTTCCAACCTTCTGTAGCTGATCTGTGAGTTCCTGAGTTTGCTGTACCTGCCAAAGCAACAGGATACAAGTTTAAGATGAGGACATTTTTGTTTCACCTATTACCCAATTTAACCCACAAGAAAGGCATGCCAGACCAGACATGGTGTGCAAACTAAACTGAAAAAAGGAAAAAGAAATTCTATTGTATTTATATTGTAAATTCTATTATATAACCTTTATTTGTTTTTGACTTCCTTTAAGATTTGAGGTTAGCATGTGCCAAACTGGCCTGACGAGCTTTTTTTCATCAGATTATAAAAGCGCTGGCCCAGATATACATCAAAAACCTCTGGGAACAGTCATGTGGTAGAGAAAGTAGGCATAGTCTAGTCTCTCTAGAATTTGACGGGGTTGCGCTGTCATTTTGATTCTTTTATTTTTCAGACAATCTATTGTAAATTTTCTAATGTACGTGGGATAATTGTCCTGTTATATGGTCTAATTTTAATTTCAGCCAATATTTAGTTGTCAGACAAATGGCCAAACATTTAACCCGAGGATACAAGATGCTGTGGTTCTACAGAAGCAAAACCAGACCAAATCACTGAACCTGTGCCGATATGCTGTGCTCGGTTTGCACCACGACAAAACATCTCCCTTTTGTTCTAGTCTGTGCATGTCTGAAGTGTAGCCTCTTTTTTTCTTTTGCAGCTTCAGGAGTTTCACCATTTAAACTTTCTAGGACACAAATTCCTCACAACTGTCTTGATTACTTCCAGGATGTAAATTAAATTGTAAATCTAATGCGTCTGTTGTTGTCCATCTAAGTTTTTATTTGCTTTATTTCAAGACCAGATATGAACCAGATAATTGATTATTATTAACCTGAAATGTAAATCTTTAAAATGAAATATACTTTCTTTTTCTCATGACTGCATACTACGTTTCTTACCAAACGTGTTAGTCAACCCAAGTAAAAGATGAATAAAATAATGAAAAAAGAGGCATGACTTCTCCAAGATTAAGACAGCCCAACATGACATGCAAAATGTATTATAAGACATGCAAAGATGTAATAATTGTGGAAGAAAGAAATGGGTCAGCACTCATTTACCGCATGCACACATGCAAAAACACAGCTTCTTACCAGCTGGTCAAGCTTGGTATTGAGCTGAGAGTTTGTTAGCTTGCTGGATTCCAGGGCAGCTGCCAGCTCCTGGTTCCGAGTCTATCATGTGCACACATGCATCAGAGAAATAATAAATTAATAAACAAAAAAAAAATGAGGAGACAGGTAAAGTGCAGTGGCAAAATTCAAACAAAGAACACAAGAGATTAAATACTGAAATGTGAATTACCAACACAGAGGCAAATAATTACACGTGGAACTTTCAACAATGAGAAATGATGCAAATAATAATATAAAACAAATAATGCCTGTTAAATTGATGAGTGGGGGCAGTGGAGACCTCCACAGCCTTCATAACTAACTTTTTCAGAATCACTAATAAATTGTGCTCAGCGTGTACATATGCAAAAACCTTCCATGAATGCAAAATATAAAAAAAAAAATAAACTGTCAGTGCAATACTTAATACAAATATCATTCCATAGTTCAAAGATAGAGCAGTGATCTTTAGGTAGCAATGTTGTACCTCTTATACTGCCTGCCCGGAAAAAAAAAATCCGTTACCATAGTTTTAATTCAAAAAGGTAAAAAATAGAAAACGAATTTTCAGAAACGTTTGTACCTTCATCTCTGCGTATGACATTGATAATTCTAAAAATATTATTTTAGGGAGTTAGCAAACAAATATGCCTACTATCTTCAAAACAAACAAACAAGTCTATTAAGGACACAGTGCATTGATTTTGGACCATGTCTCATTTTATGACAGCCTGACATGACAAAATGATGCCATAAGTGAATATCTGGTTGCACTGTGAGTCAAATATTTCTCAGATTTCACCACACAACATACAAAATAATTTTCTGTGCATATATACAGTATTTCTGTGTCTATTTCCTGATAACAATAAATAAGTCAAAAATAAAACCCAATAATTTGCCAACTGTGTCTAAAAGTTATTCAATGAGCCATTTAGATTTGCAGATGGTTGACATTTATCTTTTTATTCAGCCAACGCATATTTATCTCATGCAATACTGTCTTTCATACGGTAATAATGTGCTTGAAGGGTTATTGAGTGTGAACCAGCCAGATTTACATTTGAATGAAAAGGAAAATATGTACAAGCATCTCAAAAGTGTGTGTGGAAGAGGGGAAGGACAGGCTCATTCTAACTTTTTAAAGCACCTGATACAAAAATGGCTGTGAATCGATAGTTGAAAAAGGAATATATGCATTTGTGTGACATCATGACCAAAACACCTCAGAAATCTAGTCAAGCTATGAAAAAACAAGAACTCACCTCCAGTTCTTTCTCACTAACAGAAGGTGCTGTGTCTCCATTCACATAGGCAGCTGATGACTGGAATGACACAAGGCCACTTATATTTATTTTCTTCTTACACAGACTTAACCATTTTCTTTAAATATTTCAGATTCAAGAATAAGCTTGAACAAAAGCTTATGCCAACACAAACATAATACTAAAATATGGCATTGCAGATGGGTTTATCAGGAGTTGCATTCCACCACAATGTGATGCACCAGTGCTGGGCTAAAGGTAAGAGGATTACACTTCAAAATCATCTGTATTCCTTAATAAACCCAACTTGTGTGTGTGTGTGTGTGTGTGTGTGTGTGTGTGTGTGTGTGTGTGTGTGTGTGTGTGTGTGTGTGTGTGTGTGTGTGTGTGTGTGTGTGTGTGTAAAATGAAAATATGCAGCACAACTGGTGTGAAGGTGTACACCAGTTGTGTGATAGTGTTAAAGGCCTTATACTGTACAACAGAGAAGTGTGGAAGAGAAACAGAATGTGAGAGACACAAAATGACACCGTTGGCTAAAACAGCATACCTCAGAGACCAGGCCGTTCAGTTGCTGAGAGAGCTGTCGCAGGCTCTCTGTGGAAGACAGAGGTCTGCAGAATAATAGAGATGAAAACAAAACATGAGGTCTCATTCCCCAATATTT